>CM035845.1:320205073-321405073 GCA_020510985.1 Pholidichthys leucotaenia | reverse complement strand
GATCCACATGTTTGATTTGGCAAAAGTTTTACACTGGATACCCTTCTCGACACAACCCTGCCCACTAACCTGGGCTTGGGACCGCCACTAGGAGTACATTGGCTTGTGTCCAACTTCACTAGAAATGAGACTGTAAATTGAATTAGTAAAAAAATAAAATCTTTTTTCATAATATTCATATTTTCTTTGTGATGCAGTCACATATGAGTTCATAGAAGACAGCAGAAGAAACAACGTAACTGCCCATTGTCAAATAAATAAGTTACACTGCCACCTGGTGGACGCTGTAGAACATCACAACCGTTCACACCACAGCATCAAGGCACATTAGCCTTTATTTTAGAAATATCAGTAAAATATTAACCTTTTAACCCCTTTGGATTTCAGCAATTTCCCTAAATTTGGCATAAGCAAAGAAACTAATTCTTTCTTCACTGAGTGGGAGTGGAAAATTTGAAACGTCCGGCCAGGGGAACAATGTAATTTTAAGAGGTTAAAAGTGTTGCTAAACAAGTATTTTGTATAGAATACCATTTTAAAAGACAATTTAAATGACAGTTGAGCCAATTAAAAGAAACACACACAAAGCGATGCAGTGATCAGATCACCTTTAATATGGTAATAACTGACTCAAACACTCAATAATGAAGTCAAATCCACAAAGATTCGGTAACCCGAAAAAATACCAAAAAAAAAGCATCATAACAAAGATTACAAATGTATATGCTGTGCAGAAAATGTACAAAAACGTATGCGTGAGTTAGGTTAAGGCAAACATTAATATGCACAATACATAATCATGTATATTTGGAAACAGACACATAGATATATATATATATATATATATATAGACAGATATACTTGTATAGAGTTAAACAAAGATACTGCGCTTTAGGAGGCTTGGCCTCCAGGGGTTTGAAAATAAAAGTAAAGCCAATATAAAAGCTTTTATCATGGTTTTCATACATGCACATGAAGGATAAAGGAATTACTTATATTTTATATGGACAATACTTTGTGAAGTTATTAGTTTTATCTTTTAAAGAAGAAGAAAAAGAAGTGCTGCATCATCATCATATAACTTGAATATAAAACGCTTCATTTGGTTCTGGGAAAAGTTTTGGTTTCCTTTTTTTTTTTTTTAAAAAAGAACATTTAACTATATTTTTTACCTGCTTTGGCTCACTTTTTATACTTTAGAAGAAGCCAACTTTTGTTGTCCTTCAGTGCTGCAGCCAGTCCTGTACAGTAGAAGGAAATGACGTTTGTCCTCCCCACACCGTTAATGAGGGGCCGCTGTCACGCAAACAACTTTTTCCTTCCCCCATTCTATTATGCTGAGCACCAAGCTAGAAGGCGGGAAGTACCATTTTCATATGGTCGTTGATATGACCCAGCCGGAACTTGAACCTCAAACCTCGCAGTTGTGGGGCGGCTGCTCTATCCACTCTACCACCACTCCCAGCAAAAATTATTTCCTCAAAAATTGGCTTTTTGGTGTGTTTTACATTTTTAAAAAATCAGAAGGCTACAAAAATAACTTTATTTTAATGTAGAACTATCTAAATTATTTAGCAACCTGAAAAGATTTTTAAAGGAAATTTCAAATATTTTTATATTTAACTCCCAAATATGCAATGAAATGATCTTAACTTGTAATCACTGTAAGCAGGGCCGTCTCTGGTTATAGAGCAAACTACGCACATGCAACAGGCACCGTCGGCCACTAGAGGGCCGGCCAAGATACAAGTTCACCCTCAACGTTTTTGGGAGGGAGAATTAAAAGTGACATTTAACTTTTTTTTGTCATAAATTTGCAAGTTTTTAAAAATGTGCAACTTTTGTTCTTTGCAAAGTTGCAAAATAAAAAAAAATATATAAAATTTTAACATTTTTCTCAAAAATTGGCTACTTTGCAATAAATTTTCTTATAAATTTGCAGCTTTTTTCTCATAAATTTAAAACTTTTTTTAGCTTTTTCTGATCAAGTTGCAACTTTTAAAACATGCAACAGATTTGCAACTTTTCTCATAAATTTACTACTTTTTTTGTGAATTTTCAGCTTCTTTCATAAGTTTGAGTTTTTCTGCAAACTTGCCAAATTAAAAAAAAAATCATAGGTTTGCAACTTTTTTCCTCATAAATTCACCACTTTGTTTTTAGTAAATCTACAATTATTACAATTACCTTTTTTCTTGTAAATTTGCAAGATTTTTTTTCTTGTGAATTTTCAACTTTCTAATAAGTTTGTGAATTTTTCTTGCAAATTTGTAAAATAATTTTAAAAAAAAGTCAAATTTGCAGCCTTTGTCTCATAAACCGACTACTTTTTGAGGTCAATTCACCATTATGTTTCTTATGATTTTGCAACTTCTTTCTAGTAAATTGGTTAAAATGTTCTTATAAATTTTCATTTTTTTCCTTGTAAATTTGCAGCTTGTTTTATATAAATGTATAAACTGTTTTCTTATAGTAAATCACTTTTTCCACATAAATGCTACTTTTTTGTTGTAAATTTACAGTTGTTTTCTCATCAATTTAAAAGTTTTGGCAACTTTTTTGAATAAACTTGCCCTTTTCCCCGTAAATGGGAAGACGTGCAGAGCGAGCAGAGGCGTGCCCCCCCCCCCCCCCCCCGTGTGGCCCAGGGCCAGAGGGACGAAGGGCGGCGCCGGCCCACACACCGCACGCCGTCCCAGCGTGGCCCAACTTTCCCCCCATAAACTGGCTTTAAGTTTGCAATCATTTCTCTTGTATATTTGTAATTTTTCTTGTAAATTTACATCTTTCTTGTGACTTTGCGACTTTTTAAAAATGTGCAACTTTTTTTCTTGCAACTTTTTAAAAAATAAACTTGCAACTTTTGTCTTATAAGTTGTCTGCTTTTTTGGTAAATTTGCAATTATTTTCATTATAAATTTTCAACTTTTTCTCATCAATTTACAATGTTTTCCTTGTAAATGTGTGACTTTTTTCTTGCAAATATGCGAGCTCGTTTCGTATAAATTATTTGTATGACATTCGTATAAATTTACAAATTATTTTCTTGTAAATCTGCAACTTTTTTCTCATAAATGTAAACGTTTTTACAACTTTTAAACTCGCTAATTAACTTACAACTTTTTTTCCTCATAAACTGACAACTTTTTTGTAAATTTGCAATTATTTTTCTTGTGAATTTGCAACTTTTTCCTCATAAATTTGTGACTCTTTCCTGTAAATTTTCAACCTTCCTCCAGACACTGGATGAATTGTTCTTCTTTTAGTGGTTAATTAGTTCTGCGTTTGTCTCGTCGGTGACCCACGTTCATTTTGTTAGGAGGGGAGATTTCCTTTTACATATTTATGCATTTACTTATTTTCCATGTTAAGGGGTTTGAATTCTTGTCTGTTCCCCCCCCCAATACGCAGTCTTGCATCGGGTCCCCAAAACTCCAAAAACGGCCCTGCCAACATCCTCTTAAGCATCTAAAACCATCTGAGCAACGGCCTTCAGGTTTCTTTCCTATTAATAATGTGTAGCACTTTGAATTTCCATGAGTTAGAAAAGGGACTTGAACGCGCCACCGTTTCCACCGAGTCGTTTTTATTCCCAACCCTGGAGATTTAAAGCAGCTGAGTGCCGTCTCGTCCCTTAAATCACCCCACATGGCTTTGTAGACTCGTTTAATTCAAGTATTCTGCAGCAAACGCGCGACTCCGTTCATGAAGGCGCAGAGGTGTGACGGTTGGAGCCTCGTTTTCCTCTACAGATAATGAGAATAGTCGACTGAAAGGCACCCTAGAAGTTGTTTTTTTGTTTTTTTTGTCGTTTTTCATTTGCATTTCCTGGTTTAAATACACAATAGCTGCCTCTGAGTGTTTTTACTTCTGCGTTTCGCTGTCGGACGTGGCGCCGATGCTCAGAGCAAGAACGCCACTAAACAGAGCGATCCAAGCGGCAAGCAGGAAGAGGATGGAGGGGGAGGAGTTTAAAGGTTTGCTCCAAAAAACGGACGATTCACACTCGCTATTTTAAAGGCGGAGTGTGTAATAATTAGCGCAACCAAGCTGTCAGATTTCCATTTTTTTTTGTGATGACTCCATTCCAAAGCCTCTGGGATTACCTCAATGAATCATTTGTGCCATTAGGGTTTGATGTATAAATTTATGAAGACATTATGATGATCCAAGATGGCCGCCAACGTGAAACAGGACCCTCTTCCTGTCAATAAAAAACTAATCTTACGATAAGAAAATACAACAAATTAAATGCGCCATTAAATTTCAGAATTCAGATGAGCTAAAATGTTATATACTGCACCTTTTCTCTTGTAATTTCCTCACAAATTTTCTTGTTAATTTCCAGCTTGTTTCTTGCAAATGTTTTTAACTTTTTTCTTTGAAATTTTCAGCTTTTTTCTTCACAAATTTGTCTTGTTAATTTTAGAAGCAGCAGCCAACTTTATGTCATTCAATCACGTCTAGCAGCACGTTCCTCCTCTCTGCAGTGTTGCACAGAATCAGAGGGGGCGCCGCCACAGACAACTTTTCCTTCCCCCATTCTATTATGCTGAGCACCAAGCTAGAAGGCAGGAAGCAGCATTTTTATATGGTCTCTGGTATGACCCGGCTGGGGCTTGAACCCACCACCCCCCGGCTGTGGGGTGCATGCTGTTCCACTAGGCCACCACTTTTCACCTTTTTTCTTGTTAATTTTTCAACTTTTTTCCCCACAAATTTGTCTTTTTTTGTTGCTAATTTAATGTTTTTCCTCACAAATTTGTCTTCTTTCTTATTAATTTTCAGCTTTTTCTTTTCAATTTTCAACATTTTTCCTCATAAATTTGTGTCATTTTTCTTGCTAATTTTCACCCTTTTTTTGGTTAAATTTTCAACTTTTTTCCCCATAAATCTGCAGTTTTTTCCCCTCACAGATTTGTCTTTTTTCTTGTTAGTTTTCAACTTTTTTTCTCTCACAAATTTGTCTTTTTTTGTTGCTAATTTAATGTTTTTCCTCATAAATTTGCAATTTTTTTCTCACAAATTTGTCTTTTTTCTTATTAATTTTCAGCTTTTCCTTTTAAATTTTCAACTTTTCTCCTCATAAATTTGTCTTTTTTTTTCTTGTTAATTTTCAAGTTTTTTCTTTGAAATTTTCAACCGTTCTCCATCTTAAATTAGCAACTTTTTTCTCATAAATTTGTCTTTTTTTGTTGCTAATTTAATTTTTCCTCATAAATTTGCAATTTTTTTCTCACAAATTTGTCTTTTTTCTTATTAATTTTCAGCTTTTCCTTTTAAATTTTCAACTTTTCTCCTCATAAATTTGTCTTTTTTTTTCTTGTTAATTTTCAAGTTTTTTCTTTGAAATTTTCAACCGTTCTCCATCTTAAATTAGCAACTTTTTTCTCATAAATTTGTCTTTTTTTGTTGCTAATTTAATCTTTTTCCTCATAATGTTTGCGTCAAAATATTCTATACTGCACCTTTAAACAAAAGTGCTAAAATCTGTGTTCTCTGTCTGTTTGGTGAGCCAAACCCTTTAAAGTATTAGTGCAAAAAAATATGCAAAAACCTCAAATGTACTGTGTGATAATGGCGCAGCGAAGTTCTGGCAGCTGCGGTTTCTACTGTTTCATGAAAGTCACAGTCAATATAGCGATTCCCTTTGATAACCTGCCGTCTTAAGGCACTGTCTATAATCCCTCCTCCTCCTACAACAACAATACCAAAAAAATACACAATTAAAGACAGAAGAAGAAGAAAGAGAGAAGGCACACGAAGAAGAGAAGCTGGCTCAGTGACGAAGCTTTAAAATATATCAACAAGCAGCTGCTTTCACTGAATTAAATCGTCCATGAGTAGGATGATGCTGGTTTGCTTGTGCGTTTCTTACTTGTTATATATATATATTTATGCTTTTTTTTAAATGTTATACCCTGTCTGCAAAGCATTTCTCCCTCAGTGGAACAGAAAAGGGCTGAGCTGAACTGAAACGGGACACTTTGGTTTCTCTCTTCTTTAAGGGGACACGTGTCGTCCTTCTGTTCGCTGTGTGCGTCAGACAGCAGCGGCCCGGTCCGTCCGCCGCTCGTTCCTGTATCGTTCACGTCCATCGGGCCCAGTTTCTGGTAGGACCTCGTCCACGTTGTGAACGGGGGGGGGGGGGGGGGGGGCGTTGTGCGAGGAGGTTACAGACGGGGAGGAGCGAGCTGCTTTTCATCAGGCAGGAGAAGGTCGACCAAAGCAAACATTTTCGTCCCAACCACAGACCGACCAGCAGATACGCAAAACAGGCCACAAATCGCAGCTTTTTCTGCCGAGAAATCAGAGGTGCAACTGCAACAATCCCCCCATGGCCACTAGGGGGACCCCAAGATCACCCTTAACATGGGGGGGGGGGTAGAATTACAATTACCTTCAATTTGTTTTTCTCAAATGTTTGAACTTTTTTTTCTTGAAAATTTGTGGTTTTTTTCCTGATAAATTTGCAAATTTTTTTCATAAATTTGTAACTTTTTCCTTGTAAATTTGTGACTTTTTTCCTAATAATTTTGCAACTTTTTTCTCGTAAACGTGCAACTTTTTTTGTGATAAATTTGTGATGTTTTTTCTCTGCCCTGCTCTCTGGTCTTCCCAAACAGAACAACTTCAAGTCTGCAGTTATGACAGAATTCAGCTGCACGTGTTCTGACGAGGACCAGACGGCGGGCTCACATCACGCCGGTTTTAAAATCACTGCATTGGCTCCCCATGTCCCTCAGGATCAATTTTAAGGTTCTTTTACTGGTTTATAAATGTCTGCACGGTCTTGGGCCTTCTTATTTATCAGAACTACTTTTAACATATGAGCCTCCACGGCCCCTGAGGTCCTCTGGCACTGGTCTTTTGATTATCGCTACCGTCAGAACGCGCGCCTACAGCGAGGCTGCCTTTAGTTACTACGGCCCACAGTTGTGGAACAGCCTGCCGGAGAACATCAGGGCTGCCAAGAATGCCGATGTTTTTAAAAGCAGGCTCAAGACCTACTATTTTAACTTAGCTTTTCATTAGTTTCCAATTTTAATTTTCTTAATTTCTGATTTTACACTTATTTTATGTTGTTCACTTTGTTATTAAATACTAAACTATTTGAGTTTAAATGGGGGGGGTATGATTATCTTTTTATTAACAAATTATGTATCTTATTATTATTTATTAGTGATAGTTTTACACATCTTATTATCCTGTCCTAGCTCCAGTGTTTCCTCAGGGGGGAGGGCCCCAGCCAGGTTCTTGCTGCAGGTCACTGGCGTGTGACCGCCCCGGCCCACCCAGTGACTGGTCTTGGGCGGTGTCCCTGTAGCTGTGGACTTGGCGCTTTGCTCATGTCGATGGCTCCCTAGGATGGTGCTTCTACACATGGATCCTTGGCACTGGGCCATGTCTCACATAGATGAGTGTGCGTGGGCGTGGGCGTGGGTGTGGGTGTGGGTTTGGGCGGGTGAAAGGCAGGCTGGGCTGTGACTGTGTCACATTTTTAATTTGTAAAGCACTTTGTGCTACAACCTTCTGTATGAAAACTGCTATATGAATAAAGTTTTGATTGATTTGATCGATTGATGAATTTTCAATTTTTTTCTCTAAAATTTGTGACTTTTTTCCCCTCACAAATTTGCTGCTTATTTCTTGTAAATTTTCAATTTCTTTATTGAAATTTTCCATTTTTTTTCCTCATACATTTGTGACTTTCTTTATCTTGCAAATCTTCAATTTTTTTCTTGAAAATTTGTGACTTTTTCCTCATAATTTAGCAACTTTTTCCTCATAAATTTTTATTTATTTTTTTTGACCGTTACACAGGGAAGGACGCCCTGTTCACATCCTAAGGCAGTCTACTCTGCATCCAACTTAGACGTTTCTTATATGTGATGTGTTAATTAACGGCACGGAACGTCCAGTATCTTTCCTTGCTTTTGTGGCCATCGATGCTGTTAGTGCTACAGCGTCTTGTGTGCCCATAAGGGCTGGGCACCACTGCTGTGACACACAGAAATAATCAATCAGTTCCCAGCAAGAAGCTGCCCAGTCCAACCACAGGCTGACCTGAGGCCACTCAGCAGCTCCAGTTGGGGTGAAGAGCCTTGCTCAAGGGCACCACGGTGGGGTTAAGGAGGGTGGGGCAAACACTGCTGTGCCACCTGTCCCACCCAGCTCTGATGCTGCCAGTCCGGGGATTGAACCAGCGACCTTCTGCTAACCAGTCCACAGCCCTAGCCATTAGGCCAACACTGCCTAATGGGTTCTTCTTGAAAATTTAAAATTGTTCTCATAGATTTATAACTTCTTTCTTGTAAATTTGAATCTTTTTCTCGCATTTTTTATCACTTTATTCCCGTGAATTTTTCCACATATCTGCCATTTTCCCCTAATAATTTTCAATTTGTAGTTTTTCATGTAAATTTTGCAGTTTTTTTTTTCAAAAATTTGTTTTCCACAAGAATGTACATCCTTTTATAAAAATGAAATTTGCTCATTTTTTCCTCATAAATTTTCCACTTTTTTCATGTCAGTTTTTGACTTTTACATGTAAATTGTACAATTTCAAAAAAATAATTAAATTGTACATTTTTCCCATAAAACTATGCAACTTTCCACATAAAATTTGCTCACATACTGTAAATATGTAAGTTTTTCCACATATGATATGCCACTTGTTCCTCATAAATCTGTACACTGTTCATGTAAATTCTGCGGCTTTTTTCTAATAAAGCTGTGATTCTCTACTTTATTTAAACATAAAATCTGGTGCTTTTGCCTCATGAATTCGTGGCAGGGAATTCTGCTTCCTTTTGTCACCTTTTTGTCTTTACATAAATTTGTGACTTTTTCATGTCAGTTTGTTCTTTTTAACGTAAATTCTGCATTGTTTTTGTCATAAATTGAGGCTTTTCCCTCATAAATGTGATTTTTCCACATAAATGTTCTACATTTTTTATATTGAATTTCCTACTTTTTTTACCTCCACCAAGGAGGTTCTGTTTTTGTCGGTGTTGGTTTGTCTGTTGGCAACATAACTCAAACGTTATGAATGGATGTTGATGGAATGTTCAGGAAAGGCGTGTAACAGCACAGGGAACAGATGATTACATCTGAGAGTGCATACCTCCACCAAGGGCTTTGTTTGTATGTGCGCAGCAGGATTACACAAAAACTACTGGATGGATTTGGATGAAATTGTCACCAGAGGTGGTTCTTGGGCTACAGAGGAACCCATTACATTTTGGTGAGGATGGAAGAGTGCATACCTCAGCCAAGGCTCTTATCTTCTCACAGCAGCAGTACTCCAAAACTAATGGACAGACTTGGATGCAGTTTTCACCAGAACTGGCTCGTGGCCCACACACAAACCCACTACGTTTTGGAGGTGATCCACGAGGGATGGAAGGAGCCTTGGTGGAGGTATGTGCTCTCTGGGTGCTTTTTCTAGTTTTCTAATAAATTTGTGACAATTTCCCCAATGAATCTGTGACTTTGTTCATTTTCAGTGTTTGACCTTTTTATGTACATTTTGTATTTTAAAACTTTAGATTTTTCCCACGTAAATATGCAACTTTTTCCACATAAAATTTGCTGACATCATTCTGTAAGTTTTTTTTCCACATAAAATCTGGTACTTTTGTCCCGTTATATACCATTTTTCATGTACATTTTGTGATTTTTTTCCAAAAACGTTTGAGTTTTTCCCCACATAAATGTGTATTTTTTCCACAGTATTTTGTCTCATTAACCAATGAATTCTTTTCACATAAAATTAGCAATTTTTTCTTCATAAATTTGTGACATTTTTTATATAAATTTTTGCCTTTTTTTCCACAGCAATCTGTACTTTTTCATGTAAATAATGCAGTGATTTTTTAGTCATTTTTTTTCTTTTTTCTTCCTAAATTTGTCCCTTTTCTACATAAATGTTCTACATTTTTCATATGACGCTTGTCACTTTTTTTCCAGTAAATTTGCGACTGTCATGCAGATTTGTCGCCTGATTGCTGGGGGTTTTCTGCAACTGTGGGGGTTCCCCCTACAGTTGAAAGTGCGATGGGATGACTGTTGTTGTGAAATGGCGCTATATAAATAAAGTTGAATTGAATTTGTGAGTTTTTCCACCTACTTCGCTGGGGTGTAATAGCACAAAGGGCGCATAAATGCCGCTTCAAAATGGTGGCGTATAAATGCGTAACCACTGCCCATGAAAGCGACGCTGTTATCGCAGCTCAAGTTGTCTTCTGTGACGTGCACAGTGCACGTGCTGATAACATTTCAACATGGTGTGCAGCCCTAACACTAGCTTAATCACATCATTCCCCCACTGGCTGCTCTGGGTACCTACACCCATCCCTGATAAAAAGCAGCAGCAAGCGTCCCCCGTTTTCTTTTTTTAAATGAAAAAGCGTCACAGTCAGTGAATGATTAAACGCCCCACACGGCCTCATCCACTGGTCAGAATGCTGGAGAAACGGGAGCTCCGATGACGTGATATTTTGGTTTGATCCCACACCGCCACGTGAGGAATTCGGACTTCTTGTGAGAACAGGGCAACAGAGAGGAGTCTTTGCTTTGTCTTCTCGTCATTTTTAAGGCATGTTTCCTGTTCTGCTCGGTCTACTCCACCTTCACTTTAAAAAAAAAAAAAAAAAGGTTTCAACGTTATTCCTTTCAGGTCACGTTTCAGTCTGAGTGGGGGGATCCTGTGCCGTCTGGACGTCGCGGTGGCTCACTCCTCCTATTTGTTCTCTGAGTAGCGCAGGTTCCCCACGGGGAGGGAGGGGAAGGGGAAGCCTCCATTCCCCACCACGGGATGACTGTTCATCTGTGGAAGGAATTAAAAAAAAATACATAAATAAATATAATCAGGACTAATTCTGAAACACAGATCCTAAGAAAGATAAAGTTTCCAAATTATACATTATATACTGTATACACACACAAGACAAAACATACGATAACTGTGGTACTGTGTGAGGAAGTCAGGAGTAGAGGAGAAGTATGTGAAGGTGGTGCAGGACACTGAGACGTGGTGAGGGGTGCCGACAGGCATGATTCTCTATGGACTCTGATGTTTTCGTATGGCATTGTGATCTGTAGTGAGAGTAGGGAGCAGGTGGAAGAGAGCCTGGAGGGGTGGAGGTATGCACTGGAGAGAAGAGGCATGAAAGACAGTGGAAGCAAGACAGAATACCTGTGTGCAAATGAGAGGGAGGCAGATGAGTTTAAATACCTGGGGTCAACCATCCAAAGCAATGGAAAATGCACAGGAGAGGTGAGGAAGAGAGTGCAGGTGGGGTGGAGAGGGTGGAGATGAGTGTTGGGGGTGAGTTATGGCAGATGGATAGCAGTTATAATGAAAGGGAAGATTTACAAGACCGTAGTGAGACCTGTTATGATGTATGATGTGGAGACAGTGGTACTAACAAAAATACAGGAGGTGGAGCTTGAGGCGGCAGAGTTGAAGATGCTAAGATTCTCATTGGGAGTGACTGGAAGGGACAGGATTAGAAATGAATATATCAGAGGGACAGCTCAGGTTGAGCGGTTTGGAGACAAAGTAAGAGAGGCAAGGCTGAGATGGTTTGGACATGTGCAGAGGAGGGACAGTGGACATGTTGGCCATTGAAGATGGAGCTGCCAGGCAGAAGGAAAACAGGAAGACCACAGGTTTTTATGTTCACTGTGTACGTGTATGCAAATCAGTTACTCCTCTTATATTTTATAAGCTTAATAAACTTGGTTGTATTTCTGCTGCCTACCCAGTTTGGATCAAGCTTAACTTGCTGCTCTGCTCTCTAAAGAACTGGAGTGCGTCATGGGCAGCGAGAGCGCGCCCCTCCCATCCTGCCTCACATTCACCACCTCATCACTGCACCCGAGGCAGAGGACACACGTGCACCCGCTCATCGGCCAGCGTACTTAAGGAGGCTCTCTCTGCGCAGTCAACGCTGGCTCGTCTGGGTGGAACAGGGTAACCAGTGTCAGGTCTAAATCACCCCAGTAGACACTGGTTTGTACAGGAATGTATACAACTCAACACGTGGCCCAGCACACCAGATGGTCTCCAGTCCCTCACTGGAGGAAGGGGGTGAGGTAGTTAGCATTTGCGCTGAGCAGCGGGAGTAAAGAAGACGCACACACCAACAGGTAACGTCAAATAACGGATGACTGTATTAACTTTCATTGTTTCGGAAAAACACAGAAGAAAACAACAACAACAAAAATTAAATAAGCTGAAATAGAAGAAAAATAAATAAATAGAACAAAATTTCAGCACCAGCCTTATAGTGTCTCTTTAAGCACAAAAACACATGAAGGATTTTTTTCTTCCCAACACAGTAATGAATTGGTCACTATGTGAAATTTATCTCTTTTTTACTTTTAACTCTGTCCTACGTTTGGTGTTAATTTTAAGATTTTGCTATTTTGGTTACCCTCCTTTAGTTGATTTTTGTTTTCTAATTTGTCAGTAAGACTGTTGTCTGTTTTTTTCTTTTACCTTTACGTTCAAAATTATGCAACAAAAATACCCTTAGATACCACAGTCCAGAACAGCCTTTAGAACAAATATAAACTGTCAAATAGCACCAAAAATCACAGAAAACTTATAAAATACAGTTAATGTCTGTTTTGACAACAAATACTCTTTTCATTCTGTCCATTCCTCACTTCCGTGAGACGTATGAGAGCGTTACCTCTGGAAAACTATCCTGGTGGAAAGTGCCCTTTAAAGTTCGCACTTATACGGTCCTAACAGGAATTCGGGTGAAGCCCACTACGCAAACTCTTGAGTTCCTCCCTGGGTTGGCTCGCCACAGCTGCTGAGCAACCACCACCGACGGAGCAGAAGGACCAGCAGCTGAACGCGTCACTTCAAAAGGCGGCGAACTCGTCTCACACACACAAAAAACAAAACCGGCCAGAAAGTCTCACTATTAATAATTTCTCCAAGTCTGTTGAAACCACGCCTCCACGCGTCAGTTTTTCCATCCAGTCTTCTTCCTCAGATCCACAACAGGCCATGACTGCCCTTCCGTCCCGCCAACAGTAGCAAAAACACAGTAACGTATCCACTTCTCAACAAAAGCATAAACAGGTGCATTAAGAGACAGAAACGAAGCTCTCTAGTCCAGCGTAGCTCGGAGCAGCTCTGGAACACCTTCCTCTCATCACGGTCACGATGGAAAAAGAACGAGACCTCCCGTAGGCGACGCTGAGTACGCCAGCTCGCGTCGCAAAACACTGATAGGATGACAGCTCACGCGACTGCTGAGTGCACGTCACTGAGCTCACAGACTTCAGAGTTTCTTTTCCCAAAGTGACCTGAAACGTTACGATTCGTGCAAGCATTCTCACCCAAAACAAACACCTCCTTCCACTATGGAAACAAATATATATTTTGTAAACATATAATTTAGTGTTATTTTCATTTCTTTTATTTAAAAGTGACAATCCCTTTTGTTGAAAAAAATAATCTGATATTAATTCAACTATTATTTAGTGATTACATCATTTCTAATTTGCTCCCAGAATAATGACTCGGTAACGTGGGTTACGCAGAACGGCGCCGCCCCACACACCACATGGTGTCCCACATGCTGTGGAGGGGAATTAACTAACTAACTTAACTGGTCTCTAAAGGCGTTAAACTCGTCTCTTCATCACTTGTTTAGTTTTTTTCTTACCTGTGTCTGTTCATTGAAATCTGGAAGTATCTGCTGTGGCACCAAGAGTCCAGTGGCCATTTGGCAGGACAGCACTCCCTGGTCAGGATCGGGAGCCGTCACTACCCCCGGCACGGTCCCACCGGCGGGTAAAGTCTGATAGAAGCAGGACTGTTTAGCGGGAACCTGCTGAACGGCGGGGTTGAACCTCGCCTGGCCGAGGTGCTGTGGCGGGGCGGCGTTTCTGAACATGCAGCTTCCAGGGGTCGGCTGCTCCGGGTTTGACTGGACATTTCTGAACGGTGGCGTGCCGTTGACATTGCCGGAGTTCCTCTGAAGTCCTGATACGCAGTTGACACGGGCACTCATGTGTTCTCGCTGCTGCGCCGGAGGCCAGGACAGTTTCTGACCGTCGCTGCTCTGCGTCTGCAGACAGAAGCAGCCCTGTAGGGAGCTGGATGAGGGGGGAGGTGGAGGAAAACTGGACTGGTCTGAAATACACCGGGGAGGCTTGCTGGACACGGGGGAGGGCCACTGGCGGGCCTGAAATTTGAATATGTGATTTAATTGTCTCTCTGTGTTTTGCTGCGGTTGGTTGACCACATTCATCTGAAGGTTCTGCATGGGTGGAATCGTTTGGTTTGGGGGGAACAGACCGGGTGGAGTCTGTCTGATGGAGAACAAGCCGCGGTTGCTGTCTTTGTTGTTGACTGGTGGTTGAGGACACGGGTTAGGCAGGGAGAGGCTAAAAGTCAGCGGGGTCTGGAGTGGCTGTGGGATGGTCAGTCCGTTTAAGCCAGCATGGTCAAACTGTGGAAAGTCTGCGTGGTCGAGTCTGTTTGGAGCTGATGGTCCCGCCATCATCTGCCCACCATTTGACCAGCTGACATTCCTGCAGTCAGGGTCCTGGTTCTGGAAGTCCAAAGTGGACGGGCAGGTTGGGACGCCGTCCTGAGTGTCCAGCTTGAGCCCGCCCTCTTTCTGGAGCTGCTCCTCGACGAAGGACAGGATGTCGTTGCCAAGGACGTCGCTGAGGTCGTCGCTGAACTTGCAGCTGTTGTAGTTCATCCTCAGCAGCGTGCTCTCCCAGCCCTTCAGCTCGTCCAGCTCCACGTTCAGGGCCTCAGTGAGGTCGCTGTCCCCGATGATCTGCTGCAGGGACTCCATCATGTCATCCAGCGTGGTGTCCACCTTCACCAGGTTGCCGACGGTGGGTTTGAGCACGGCGGAACCCCTGGGAATGGTGACGGTGGCGTAAGTATCCTTGAAGGCCAGGTCGTTGAGGGAGGTGAAGGTGTTGGCGCTGTTGGGCTCGCAGTACAGAGACTGGTCCTGGCTCAGCATGCAGCCCAGCATCGAGTCAGGGCTGACAGAGAAGCTGTCGGTCTTCCTCTGCTTAGGGGCGGAGCACGAGTCGGCGAGGACGTCTACGGTGGGCAGGATGTCGTACAGCTGGTCCTCACCGTTGGCCACGTTAAAAGGCAGCTGCAGCCGTCGGAGCCGAAGCTGCTCCTCCCCTTCTTCGTTACTGCGGGGAAACAGACGAGAACGATGGGCAGTTTCAGAAGTGAAAGGAACAAAGAAGACAGAAGTCACCACCACACCTACAGCTCTGATCTACTGAGAATTTTCTTTATAACCCTGGAAATTCTGCTTTTCAGCTTCACCTTTGGCCAAATAGTGAACTTCAGCTGCTCCCAGGCGTTAAAAACATCAGAATTTCAAGACTAGGGAGAAGTGGCAAAATCACAAGCACAGGTGCACGTATATCAAGGACAGGGGCGTGCCTTGAAAAAACAGAACTGCTCCCCCCTCCTCCCCCAATTCATCATAAAACTTTTTTTGATATCCTGCTACCTAAAAGAATAAAATGCGTCTGAAGCAGCAATATTAAATCTGCAACATTTTTCCTCAGACATTTGTAACTTTTCCCCCTTTAATTCCACAACCTTTTTCTTGTAAATTTGCAACTTTTTTGTCATAAATTTTAGACTTTTTTTCCTCATAAATTTGCAGCTTTTTTCTTTTAAATTTGCAACTTTTTTTTATCAAAAATTTGCCACTTTTTTTTTGTAACTTTACAATTTTTTTTCTCATGCATTCAAAAGCTTTTTCATAAATTTACTGTGTTTTTTTTCTTGTAAATTTGCAACATTTTTCCCCACAAGTTGAAAACTTTTGTGGGTTAAATTTACATCCTTTTTCCTTTTAAATCTGCCACTTTTTTCTCGTTGTTACGAGCCCAAGGTCACCTTTCAGGCCTGTGGCGTTTCTTTTTCTTTCGCGTTGCTTGCATGTGTGTGCTGCAGGTGTGGTTGGGATGGGGGCTCCACCCCCATCATAGAAGTGGAGACAGCCGGCTCCACTTCTATAAAGGCAGTCTCTTCCTGGTTCTTGGGCTGGCCCCAGACATTGCATTTGTCTTATTGATGGTTTTGCTCTCTGGCCAAATGTTATCCGGCCAGCTCTTTAATTTTTGATTATGTTTGAGTTAATTTTCTGTTAATAAAATTGCTTATTTTTAGAAGTTCCCCAGTTGCTCTCCTTTATTTGTTATGGTCCATGAGCCAGATCATAACATTGTAAATTTGCATCTTTTTTCTTTTAAATCTACAACTTCTTCTCTAAATTTGTAACTTTTTTCTCAGAAATTTGCTATTTTTTCTTCATAAATTCACTACTTTTCTTCCATAAATCAGCAACTTTTTTTCTTGTAAACATAAGACGTTTGTCTTCTAAATTTGCCACATTCATATGGATGCTCATTTCATTTCTATTCTGTGTAACATGTAATTTTTTGTTCTTCTAGACAATGGCTCAAGTTCTCATAATGGTTTTGTTTTTAAGGGTTTGAACTCTTCTTTATTGCACATATGGGCCCCCTGAACACAGTCTTGCATAGGGCCCTGACTACAATAATACCTATAGTGTCCCCCTTAATCTTTTGACAAAATGTTCAATTTATTGTCCTCCCGAACAGTGACATGAAATACCCGCTCATGCTCACAAGATCGAAAATGTTGAGCAGTGGAGGTTGCAAACTTATGAGAAAAAAAGGGTAAATGCAAGATTTACAAGAGAGGAAGTCGAAGCATTACAAAACTGGGGGAAGAAGTTGCAAATTTACGAGACTGGTCACAAAGTTTGGGGGTCACAAAGTACACTGGAAGGTCATATGTGGAATGTGGACCTTGTTTTTGGACACCTGTGTAGAAACCTACGTCAGGACTCTTTCCTGGGCCACGACGAAGTCGGGTTTCCCGCCTTTGAAGACCACTCTGGCGTGGGATTCGACCCAGATCCAGGACCCGTTTTTGGCGAGGAGTCTGAAGATGGTCGCCCCGGAGTCACCGGTCTTCATCACTGCAAGAAGAAAGTAACATTGTTTAGTTTTATAATGGCTCTTTCTTAATGCTGACTATCAGTTTTTAACAAATTTGGAATGCAGCTGTGAAAACCTGTAGCCAATAGTTTCAGTGCTCTGATTATCTGGGACTGGTCCAGAGAGAATACCCAAATATTCTGTCGTCTTTCTTCTTCCCCAGTGGACTGCCTTGGCTTCAGTGCTTTTTCAGAAATGTGACTTTTCTTATAAATTCAAAACTTTACAATTTTTTTGTAAATCTGCAATATTCATGTAATTTTTTTTTTCATCCAGACCAGTGAATGTCAACTGGCAGCCTGCAGGCCACATCATTATATATCTACATATTTATTCCATCCAGCTACAATGCTCTGCAGTGTGTGTCTGTGTGTATATATATATATATATTTATAGTAATATGTACATATGTATATTAGCTGCTCTTGCTTTTTTTTTTTCTTGCCTTCTGATTGTTGCTCTGAGTGTTGCTATAAGCTGATTGATATAAGCAGAATTTATTTTACTATCCACAGATTTTCTTTTTCCTTCTTTCCAAGAAAGACTGAAGATGGCTGCAACCGGATTAAAAAGTGGGCTGATGGGCACCACTAATAAGCCTTCTCTACTTCTCTACTTCCTCTTCGTTTTGTCTTTGTGTGTCTGGACCTGCAACAAGAAGGATTTTCCGACAAACTCAACCAAAGGTGAAGTTAAAAAGTTTTATCTGTATGGATTTGGGCTTGGACATCTCACCCTACACTCTATGTGGTCTTTAAAAGGCCTGAGCAAAAACTTCCAAATTAAGGCAAACATGGCTGTTAAGCAAAAATCACAATATGGCAGAGGATATACAATTAAAGTTCTGTTAGTTCTGCTACTTCTGGCAGGAGATATTCACCTTAACCCTGGACCTGCCACTATTAAACAGCAGACCACTGGGTTAGCACAAAACCGAGCTGTACAAAAGCAAAAACAACATTTATTTTTCCAAACTGTTAATCATGCACGAGTTCTTTGGGACACCAAGGCTAAACCAAAGGGGATCCTCGGCGGTCATTTAAACATACGGAGCATAATCCCCAAAAGAGATGAGATTTCGGTGTTGCTGTTGGACTCAAATCTGGACTACCTTTGTCTCTCAGAAAGCTGGCTACACAGGAACATAGACACTAATATGATCGATATTGTGGGCTACCAGTGTTTTAGAAAAGACAGGCAGGTAGGGAGGGGAGGAGGTGTTTTAATTTACATCAAAGAGAAATATAAATGTCAACTGGTTGATTTGAATACTTCACTTGAATGTTTAGCTGTTAATGTATGTCTCTCTCCGGTAATGAATTTCAACATTGCAGTAGTGTACAACCCACCGTCACACAACTCTTCCTTTTATAATGAATTAAGTGAGCTGGTTAAACAACTTGAGAAGAACAGAGAAACAATAATTCATGGTGACTTTAATATCAACTGGTCTGATAAAAAAGACAAACAAAAACTGAAAAGCCTCATGACTAAATTTAATTACCAGCAAATCATCAAAGGACCCACCAGGATAACCAAACAATCCAGAACACTTATTGACATGGTATTTACTAATAAACCAGAATGAATAACCAGAACCTATAATCTTGTAACTGGTCTCTCAGATCATAACATGGTTCTTGCTGTCAGGAAACTTACTAAAAAGCGACTACAGTATTTTGGGGGAGTCGATATTGACAAATCAAATTTTATTATCCCCAAATCAAAAAATGAGGAGTTTGAACATTACTTAGAGAATCAAAATTGGGAGCAGCTCATGTCAACATGTGAAGTAGATGATTGTTGTAATTTTATAACTGCAACAATCACAAAGTCTATAGAAAAATTTTCAAAGCAAATTAAAAGTAGACAACAGAAGATTAGCCTACCATGGTTAAATAATGAAATAAGAAAACTTATGAAGAGGCGAGACTATGCACTGAAAACATCACTAACCTCCAAACTACAAAATGATCACCTTGTGTACAAAAGTTTAAGAAATAAAGTGGTACATGAGCTGCGAAAATCAAAAATATCTTATTACAATAAACTGATAGATCATGCAAAGAGTAACAACAGTTCCCTATGGAGGCATTTAAATAACTTAACTAATAAAAAAAACGATCAGAAGGGGGTAAAGGAACTTAGAATCAATGGCAAGACCGTCAGTGACAAGGCTACTTTGGCAAATGAATTTAATTCACACTTTGTGGGCTCTGTGGAAGACTTAACAAAAATTTTTGTGCTGCCAAATGTGCTCAACAACACAAATTCCATACTTCCAACAGATACTTTTCACATCGATGAGGTAAATGAGAAGTTAATTGCTGGCGTTGTTAAAACACTGTCAAACTCAAAAACTAATGATATCTACAATATGAGCACCTCCTTTCTCAAAATGCACAGCAAAATATTAATCAAACCACTGACTCATCTCATTAATCTCTCCATTAGGTCTAGTACATTTCCATCTGGCTGGAAAAAAGCTGTCGTCATACCAGTTCATAAATCAGGCAGTAAAGACGATATATGCAATTACCGCCCAATCTCTATTTTACCAGTCCTGTCTAAGGTTCTTGAAAAAGTTGTAGCTACACAGCTGATAGACTACTTACAAGACAGTCAACTTCTTCATCCACATCAATTTGGTTTTAGACCAGGATACTCAACAGAAACAGCAAATTGTTGCCTTATTGAAAACGTCAAACAGTCCTTGGACAGGGGTACTGTGGTAGGAGCTGTTTTTCTAGATCTCAAAAAGGCTTTCGATACTGTAAACCACAGTTTGCTTTTATCCAAAATGGTATCTTTTAACTTCTCCCCAAATACATTAGAATGGTTTGCATCTTATCTCCAGAATAGAGAACAGTGTGTAAAAGTTCACCAGGATAAATCCTCATTTTTAAACAACCGCATGGGTATCCCACAAGGGTCCATTCTTGGTCCTTTACTTTTCAGCATTTTTATTAATGACTTGCCGTTACACTGCTCAGCTGCAACATGCCAACTTTATGCAGATGATGCAGTTATTTACACAGCTGCCAAGACTCCAGCACAGGCTGCAGATGTACTGTCTACAAGTATGGTTGATGTCCAAGAGTGGCTCCTCAAGAACCATCTATTGCTGAACCTTCAGAAAACAGTCTCAATGTGCTTTTCAATCAAAAAATGTAACCTGCAACATTTTAAAGTTAATATACATGATCATGACATCAGTTTAGCTACAGAATTCAAATACCTTGGCATTGTACTAGATCCTCAACTCAAATTTAATCTTCATATAAAGAAAATTTCAAAAACAGTAAAAAAAAAATCTGAACTGCTTTAAATTAATTAGATATTACATACCTTACGAAGCAGCTGCACTGTATATGCATTCTATGGTTTTTTCTCATATATCATACTGTTTGACAGTCTGGGCTCAAGCAGCCCCTTCCACAATAAGACATATAGGTTCATTATATAATCAAACCCTAAAAATCTTGGACAAAAAGCCCATTAGGTGGCATCACTGTAATGTTTTAAAAAAATACAACCTATTGAGTTTTGAGAGCTTCATTGACCTCTGTCTTCTGAAATTAACGTTCAAATGTTTCCATAAATCAGCACCCGAGCCACTTGCTGGTTTCGTCCAAAGACAGGACAGCAGCAGAGCCACCAGGAGTTCTGTTAACAATAACTGTAAAATATTCCACCGCAGAACCACATTTGGACAAACAGCTTTCTCTATAAAGGGCAGTCATATCTGGAACACAATGCCAAATGAAATTAAAATAATAACGGACTTTAAAACATTCACTAAAAATGTTAAAAACTGGCTGAAAAATAAACAAGAATGTACTCATGTATGAATTAACTGTCTGCAGAGTGAGAGCGAATGAAGGGAAGGAATAAATGTGTTTGTTTATAGTGAGTGACGGAGGGAGGAAGGCCTGAAATAGGCAAATGTGAGTTATGTTATAAGTGTTAAATGTGAGTCAGGCTGTTATATTTGTGTATTTATAATATTTATAATATTTATGTTAAATGTGAGTCAGGCTGTTATATTTGTGTATTTATAATATAATATTTATAATTGTGTATTTATAATTTTTCTGCATTGATGTATGTGATTATTGTGTATATTTTTTATCTTGATTCTTTTTTCTAAAGCCCATCCAGGGACAAGAGTTGCAAATTAGCTAATAGCTATACACTCTATGTGCAACACATCAGATTAATTGTCTTTGATTAATTGTCTATGTTTATTGCACTGTCCCTGTCAAATAAACTAATCTACTATCCCTGTGCTGTTGCAATCCTGGAATTTCCCCGTTGTGGGACTAATAAAGGCTTATCTTATCTTATCAGGCCCACCAGAGCTTACCATCCTGCCCCAACAATATTACTGAATTCAGGAATAGTTTTGTTGCAAAGGAGGCACACAGTTACAGCGTAGGGCTGGACCATTAAATGAACTCAACCTGAAATTGACTGTTGGGACACAGAACTGACATAATCTTGCTTTCATGTATTGCCCCTTTAAGACGTGTCGCGGTACTCCACAAACCTGTAGCAGCACAGTCAGTGCTGTCTGAAAGCAGCGGAACATGGAAAAATAAAATGGCTTGTACCGAAAATGCGGTGTCTGACCACATACTATGAGATGATTGACTGGGTCCTGTTGGCCTCTGACTGCCGTCTACGTTATCAACCGTTCTGCAGTGGGGGTGCATGAGCTAAGCCTGCATTTAAGAACCTGATTGGAGATTCATAATTCCTGTGAGGTTATGGCGTGGGCGTGGCTGTGTGAAGAGCTCCCCCGGAGCAGCTGGCCACAAGCGTGAGTCATGTGGCCCATGGGCCCTCAAGAGGTATGTGTGGACACTGACTTCTGCACCGGACAGTGTTTCGTTTAGTTGTATGTGTGTGGGGTGAGAATTTTTTTTTTTTTTTTTTTTTTTTTTGTTACTTATTTGTACCCGTAGGTAGACTTGGTTTGCAGTCTGGTGACAAGCCACCGGCTGCTGGTCGCTGCGTGCGCGAGCGCCCTAAACCTACATGTTTTTGGTGTGCGGGAGGAAACCGGAGAAATCCCGGAGTAAACCCACGCAACACGGGGAGAACATGCAAACTCCACACAGCTCACTGTTGGTCGGGGGCTGGGATCGAACCCACGACCTCATGATCCCCGTGATCCCCCGGCCGAGGGTAAAACTGTGCTGCCACAGTGCTAAACCACTGCGCCACCGTGCAGCCCCGGAGAATGCAGAGAATGTCCGATTCTTTATTATATTATGTTCATTTACGGACAAATCGCCGCAGTGAATATGTTCATTGACGCCACACTCTGGTGGCTTCATTAAGAGCCTTGTCAGTGAACTATAAGGGAGAAGAAATGAGCGACGGGGCAAACAGCCCCCCAAAAAAGCTATAAGCGCGCCTGGCAAGTACAGTTTCTGGCTCCTCTGATGATCATTACTGACTCTGAGTTTCTGACTTACTTCTGATGTGATTGTCGGCGCAGTACATCATGTCAGCTGCGTGGATGAAGTAGTAGCCTGAACCTTTAGAACTGATGTCCTCGTTGCTGTAACCCAGCACCAGTGTCCCTCTGCAGAAAACAGAAGCGAAACCCTGGCTGCTACTTGCATGTTCACAGTTAATTATTCATCGTACTTAAAGTCCACGGAGGTCATATTTACCTGGCGTCAATGCCGGTGGGGCGGAAGTCCAGCTTGTGTTTAGTCTGGAAGAAGAGCGTCTTGGTTCGGATCTCCAGGATGGATGGCTGCTGTAGCGGTGTAGCGATGGCGAACAGGGCCAGGTGCGGGGAAGCCAGCGTCCCGTCTTCGGACACCTGGTTCTGACCGTGGAGGAACTTGAGGTGGCCACGGAAGTTCAGGGCCTGAAAACGAAGGCACAGGTCAATGCCCAATCCTACTGGAAGAAAGCCCAGGTGTGCGGTGGAGAGGTGAGTTGGTGTTTGTTACCAGGAAGCCGGAAGAATTGTCAAGGAGGCAGCGGAGACGGCAGCAGAAGTTCCTCTCTAGGAAAGAGGAGTTCTCTGGAGGGATGCTCTGTGGATCATAGGTGTTCACACTGCTGGTCTCAGGGGTGTTCTGGTCACCTGCTCTCAGGACAAAGGCAAAGGTAAAGGCTAATAAGATTACTCCTTTATTTATCTGAGCTAAACAGTGATTCAGCTCATCAACTGGACTGGGATGATTCTGCAGTAAAGTTAAGTGTAGCTGGGTGTCATTTGCATATTATGGCAATACTATAACCTTTAATAATTTGACTTAGTGGCAGTAGATACGGGGGGGGGGGAGTTCATAGTGGTCAAATTTGACCAAATGTGGTTTATTTTTCAACATAGTCTCCCCTTTGGTTCACACACTTCTTCCATGGTGTTGCAGAGCCTGGATCCCTGCAGTTGAAAAATAAACCACATTTGATCAAATTTGACCACTATGGACTTCTCAGACCCCCCCTCATATATGTGCCCTTCAGAGGTAAAGTGGGCTATCCCACAAAACCATTATTTTGAGAAAATGAGCTCTAAAGTTGAAATATTCTCAAAAAATCAGTGTGCCTATATCATTAAAAAGTTACCCCCTATAATTACCTTCAAGGTGTGACTTAAATATGAAAATATATTTAAATCACATATTCACAACAATAAGAGAGTAGGGGTTAAAAATGTGGGATAGACCACTTTACCTCTAACTGAAGATAAAAATCGAGTAAGAGGACAAAAGTAAAAAATAATGTTAATTTGAAATTTTAATGAATGAAACAGATGATAAATTGCAAATTTCACAGATATCACACACTAGGCAGTTTTTGCTATTCTTCTGCACATTGGTTTCCAATAATTAGAACATAAACTGTTGTTTGTGTCCTCGCTTATTCGCAAAAATTTCTATATGAAAATCAAACCAACAGTTTTCTTCTAACTGAGAAAGTCAACATGTAACTCTTATCAAAACATCAGAAATACAGTTATTGAAGAGTAAAAACAAGTTTAATAGGACAAGCTTATGTCCTACCAATTTATTGTCAATGTCTAGTCTGACTCGGTGTCACTTGAGCTGTCGTGACCTCCACCCTCCTGTGTTGATTTCAAAGTTTCGTAAAATGGATGATGAACAGGCGGCACATACTTCAACAATGATTGGATATCTTCGAGTTTGGCTCTCTTCAGCGGCCTCCCATTTGGATACAGTAAAGGAAGGTCTGTGATGTTTTGAATGATCTTTGGAGGTCTTCCCCTGAGTGCTCTCTTTTGTTTGAAGTTGACACTTTGGAAAGGGAACTCGGCATCACAAGTAGTTTTATAAAACATCACACCAGGATCTGCTTTACGAAACTGCATCCATTGTATTTTCAACCATTCGACCTTATTGTTTTCTTCATCCAGTTTTCTGTTTACAGTAGCCTCTTCCAATGGTCTAGTACTGTGAAA
Organism: Pholidichthys leucotaenia; assembly: GCA_020510985.1. Taxonomy (NCBI): domain Eukaryota; kingdom Metazoa; phylum Chordata; class Actinopteri; order Cichliformes; family Pholidichthyidae; genus Pholidichthys; species Pholidichthys leucotaenia. The sequence goes on along the minus strand of CM035845.1, from coordinate 321,380,571 downwards.
CAAGGCCGATGTCATGGGAACTACATTGAACAGGGGTTCCTTCCGTTTTGACTGCCTGACTACATCGTACCACTCATCTGGCACAAACACATGCCGTTTCTTCCTCTTGGCTTTTTCTATTAACCCAAAGTCTTGGTCATTGGGCAGGTAGCTGTGACCCATTACAAGCATTTTGTGATCAACGAGATCTATGTTCAGTGTGTTCACTATGTGCATCCACATCAATGCCATCTTGTAGTTTCTATTTTGTCCCCCACATGAGTCGGAATAGGCCACAACGTGTGTGATACCGAGCATGGAATGTGGGATAGCCCACTTTACCTCTCAATAGTTTCACCAAATTAATGAGAATGATTTCATTTACTCTCAATAGAGGGCAGCACAATACGTTTTATGCAGAGCTAGGCAGTTTAAGAAAATGATAGACCCTTAACAATTAGTGTAGTACAATTAACTCATTTTTGACCTACATGTGGGATAGCCCACTTTACCTCTGAAGGGCACATATATGGAAAAGAAAAAGAAAAGGACCAAGGACAGAGCCCTGTGGGACTCCACATAACATAGGCACTTGGTCAGACTTTGGTGACCACTTTCAGAGATACGTGCCTGCTTGAGCACAAGTTATACAATATATATTTATTATCCATTTTTAACTTTTTCCAAGGAAAGCTGAAGAACGCGTGCGGTTCTCGGATGTTCCAACAGCATTCTCAAAAAAACATAAAACACAACCTTTTACTGCACCAAGCATATTTCTGTCTGAGACTGGACAGTTTGCACAACAGGAGTTACCGTTATTCCCGGTCTGGTCCATAGTCATGTTGAGAGAGAAGTGAAGCTGCTGCCTGAACAGAGCCCGGTCGTCTGTGTGGATCAGCTCAAACACGCTCTGATGGATGACGTCCGACTGAAACAAGAAAATAGATGATAGTCAGTGCTGTGAGTGAAGACATTCTGGCCCCAGCTTTAGAAACTAGTGTTGAAGTCTTCTTCTTCTTCTTTTAGATTTGATTGGCGGTTGGCAACCAGCTTACAGGTGCATTACCGCCACGTACTTCACTTTATATCATCACTGTAAGACCAGACCAAGACTTTAAGGCAGGGAGGTCAAATGTAATCTTAAAGAAGGTCAATTTCAGGGTACTGAATAAAGCTATTAAAATCAGCAATAAGTATATAGCATCCATGTAGTAAAGTTGGAGAAATTATTGCAGTTTTGTACTTATTTTTTGGCGTTATTTACAATCGCCCCCAACTAACAAGGAAATGGTGCTGATTGTTCTAATATTAAGTCAAGTGGGTTTTTAAGATATTCTGTTAACCTAAAAGTGCACTTTTAAGTCAACGACTTATTAAAGGGTGCTTTCACACCTAACCCGTTTGGTCCGGACTTTCAGACTTTGCAGTTTGGTTCAGAGCAAAATTTTAGGTGTGAAATCTCCCCAAACTACAGTCCAGACCAAAGAGCCGGCAAACAGAGGTGGGTCTCGGTCCCATTCAAAGTGAACCTTGGTCCTCTTCACTTTGAGTCTGAAAGCAATTTTCAGAATGGTTCAGACTTTTGGACCAAACACACAAAGTAAAGGCAACTGAAAAAAGGGAAAATGAGCTGTGGTAGCACTCGGAAAGAGGAAATTTGGTTGTTAGCGGCATAAATAGTCACTTGAAGTGACTATTTGTGAAGTGTGTGATATGCACACTATAACATTCATTACGCAGACACTAACTGTTACATCTCTGTTGTGCCAGATAGTGAGGTGTAACTGTCAGGAAGGAGACAAAATCATAAGGCAGCAAATGTGTAGCTCTATACTAAAACACTGATTATTTCTCTAAGCATGTGTGTTTATATATTTATATGTACATATGTATATTCGCTGCTCTTGTTTTTCTTGTCTTCTTGATTGTTGCTCTGGGTGTTGCTATCCCTGTGCTGTTGCAATCCTGGAATTTCCCCATTGTGGGACTAACAAAGGCTTATCCTATCTTGAAAAAAAATCATAAAAATGCAGAAGCTTGCCAGATTATTTTGGAGAGGATGCAACAGAGTTTTTGAAAAAAATAAAAATAAAAATGGACGAGCAATGTCACTTGGAAATGATCACAGCTGATGAGAAGGACAAACGTCCTTTTTAATGAAGACCTGGACTAAACTAGTTCACCGACTAATAATGATGGAGTCTGAACCAGTTTCAACTTAACGTGCAGTTACTGATGTGTCCAGAGTTGCAGAGAACAACTTGGAGGGTGAGTAGCATGTTTGCTAACTACCTCTATGTTAACAACACAAAGGTTGTAAAGTGCCATCATAAAAAAGTTGTTTAGTTCACTTGGAAAAGGAGCAGTGTGAATCCAAACCTAACCGGAGCAAATGTAGACAACCAAACAACAACATGAACCTGAGTCTGTACTTTGATGTGGACTTTCAGGTGTGAAAACACCCTGAGTTGAGCCCTTTCGTGTATCCTTTGCTATTATTAAACTGTTATATTTTATCAGATACAGGGGGAAAAGGGAAAAAAAAAAACATTACCTAGACATACTGGCCCCCCAAAATTGGCCTGATTCTTTTAACATCAGCATCAGGCATAGAAAACCAAACATCGGTTGACCTCTGGTTTCAAACTACTGCCTTCATCAGTTTGATTTATAAATGCCCACGCTGCACCTCCAAAGGGAGTAAAGGATGCTGCTCTCTGACAAACGTAAAGCTTTCGCATACAGGAACCAAACTTCTACCTCAGAGAAACTTTTGTTCCAGCTGTGAAGGTCCGGTTAAGGCGAAAACCTGTGGCGTGAGAAACTCTGCCTGAAAATGACACGCTGCCGAGATGACGGTCGGGCACAAAACACAGACGCCATTTTCGTGCCGCACCTCAACCCAAGGCAAACAAAGCCTGCCACAAAACCCTTCTTTGTGAATGGCGCTGAAAAATGACTTCAAGCTGCTCCTGCATTTCTGCAGGGTTTGTTGAAAGCACTTTGGTAGATTTGGTCTTTTTCTAAACTCAGGAGTGTTTCATGTTAAACTTGCTAGGAGCTGATCTATAAATAAACTTTATAAAGTCCTAAAAAGTATCTGCAGCTGCTGAGTTTGGGGTTTAAATAGCCACCGCCACAGCCTCCAGAACAAAACATTTCCTGTCCCACACGCTGTTGTGTTTGAGTGCATGAGCTGTTTACCACATGCACTCTCCTCAGGCAACCTTTTTTTTCCCTTTAATCCAGACTGCTGACATGCTTCACCCCAGTTCAAGTGGATGTGTTTGCGAGTGAAAAGTTCACGACTAACAAGGTGGTTCAGTTCTCACACACACAAACACAAAGACACATGACTCATGCCCAGTCCGTTTGCTTGTCACTTAGCAGATTTACTAAAACTCCTCAATCATACCTTACATTAAAATGCTTTTTTTACTGGTGATCAGACAGCAGGTGACAGTGGTGAGTGACCACATACATTTACACCTTGTATTAAGATGCATCTCCATTGTCCACATGAGAAACAAGACAATGGGCCCCATTACAGCTATCTAAAGTGCAAATCTGCACCACACTTAGCACCTCCCACTAGTGGTTTTGGTCAATTTTGAAAGCACATTGCTCATTTTCACACTTTGTGTCCTTGATTTAAAAATAACTAATTTCTTTGTACACATAGTAGTGGTGTACTTTAAAGGGGTCATTGCACTTTTTCTTCATTTTAGCAGCTCACACATGTCTTGATGAAATGTTTGTGATATACACTACTCACAAAAAGTTAGGGATATTTGACTTTCAGGTGAAATTTATGGAAAATGTAAAAAGTTCATGCTATAGTGATATATCATGAAAGTAGGGCATTTAAGTAGACGCATGCAACGGGGATTTCCTCATCTCAAACAATTTACTGATACAAAAGCCAACAATAGTGGTGGGTATACCACAACAAAAAATGTCACTGTCTCAATAACTTGTCATGTGCCCTTGCGCAACAAGTACAGCTTGACAATGATGTTTCATGCTGTTAGAAGTAGACTTATTGTCTGCTAAGGCATGGCATTCCACTCTTCTTGAAGGGCAGCCTTCAGGTCATTGAGATTGTGGGGTGCAGGGTTACAAGCCTCTACATGGCGACTCAGCTAATGATTCAGGTCTGGAGAAAGTGCAGGCCACTCCATTTGAGGTACCTCAGCCTCCAGCAGCCGTTCCCTAATGATGCAACCTTGATGAGCTGGAGCACTGTTGTCCATGAAGATGAAATTAGGCCTGCGTTGTTCATGAAGGAGCACAAGGACTGGATTAGTGATGTTATTCAGGTAGTATTGGCTTGTCACTGTACCATTCACAAGGTGTAGGGCAGTTCTGTATTTAGACACATCTGTCCAGACTGTAGCACCACCACCACAAAAAGGCTCGTCTGGTGACAACAGTGGCTGATGCATAGCGCTCTCCTTGATGTCTCCAATATCATTTCTGCTCAACGTGAATCGTGACATGTCTCCCTGGAAAATGAAGCCCAGAGAATGTCGGCAGCAGAAAGAACCGCAGCAGCTGCAGGACTGAGAGCCACCAGCCACCACAACAAAAGTGGCCATGGTGAGTTGAAAAGAGTTAAAACTTTTCATGAAACCGATACTGACAGTTGTACTTTCGGGACAAAATTTGACGTTGACATGGGAAAGGGGATGTATGGTATTGTGATAAATCATAATAGTGATGGGATTGTAATAGATCACCATAGTATTGGATTGTGACCCAAGTATCGCACTCTGAATTAGACCATAAGGTCCCTCACGATTCCCACCCCTATCTAGCACGCAGACCACACTGATGTAAATGGTTTCAAATGGTCTGACGTGACACTTGGGTGCCTCTCACCTCCCTTAAATGTGCCTGAAGTTGAGTGGCAGTCATCATCTGGTTCCACAGGGCACTGTTCACAATGAAGCGGTCATCAGCATGGCATGTGGCCAAAGGACGTCCACTTCTATGCCTTTCTGTGACTCTTCCAGTCTCTCTGTATCTCTGTTGCAACCTGCTGATGACACTCTAAGCTCAGTGGCCACTTTCCTCTGAGAACATCCTGTTTGAAGCCTCACAATGGCGAGGTACTGTTGATCAACTGTTAGGTGTTGTCACAAACCCCCGTACGTCATAACACAGTGCACGAGGGAGAGAATGGAAAACCCAATCGCAAGAGTAGAGAGTATCATATTTATTAAAGTTCACAAAATCACAAGTTCAGTTCCACCACAAAAATACAGAGGGATGCAATGACAAGGTTAGGCCACCAAACATACAAGGCGCCAGCCGGACGCTCTACAGCCTGGTCAATAGAGAGCCTAGTGCTGCAGGGCTGCGTTACGCACAGAAACAGGAAAGGCGATCAGCCTAGTACTGCAGGGCTGCTTAGCACAAGAGAGAAGGCGAACAACAAGACGCTTGCAAGACTGGAGCAAATCCGGGGTGGAATGTGCAGTCTGGAGGAAGAGGCAGAGAAGCGGGATTAGCTGAAACACCAAGGAATGGATTGTCTTAAATGTCAGGCTGAGTTGAACGCAGGGAGTGATACTCATACGGGGAGAACTAGCTGCTGCGTATGGAGGCGAATGCCGCGACAATCTCCCTCCTCAGAAGCGGCAAACATATACTCCTGAAGCTAACGAGGAAAGAGATTGCCAGTACGAGAATGCGTGGGCAGAACTGATTGACACCAGGTGTGTGAGAGAGCGTGTGAATGAGGGTGAATGGAGCGTGTGCATGTGTGTGTGTGTGTGTGTGTGTGTGTGTGTGTGTGTGTGTGTGTGCGCGCGCGCGTGTGGGTGTGTGTATGTGTGTGAGCACCCGTGACAGTGCAGCTGACGGTGCTTGACAGGAGGAGGGGCATGCCAGAGCAGTCAGGAGGAAAACTAGGCCTAGGCATAACAATAAGTCAGAATCGGGTTTGGCCTCCAAACCTGGATTCGTGACAGGTGTTGTCTTGGTCTCATGATGCCAAAATATGAACACCATGATGAAGAGGACTGCTTAAATACCAATTCTAATTGAATCAGAAAATTTATCGGTCGATTCATGGATCAAACAGCTGTTGTGAATTTTGCCGTTAAGCAACTTGTTAGAGAACAGCAAGTTACGCAAAAAGTACTGAAACACTGAACAGTTGGACATGTGCATTCAACGGGTTCGAGAAGGTCAAATTCAGTTCACCTGTAAAGGTTTTAGTGCATTTTAGATGCATCCTGAGATTTCACCCAAAAGACGAATATCCCTAACTTTTTGTGAGTAGTGTATTTTGTTCACATTTTCTTAAATTTTTTAATTATTTACATTTTTTAATTACTATTATTCTTTAATTTTTTAATTATTAAAGCAGATTTGTTTTGTATTTTTCCTGGCTTTCTTGAAGCACTCTGATTTAAAGCCTATCACTTTAAGAAACATCCTTCACCTATTCAACTCCACCCTCCCTCTTACGTCTTACTTAGCCATTAACTTACTAGCTTCTAGCCTTTAGCTTTTGGGCTCCTTCTAGCTCGGATGAGCGGTGCTGGTTCACTGATCCAGAGTTGATGGTGTATCTTGCGTCACTCTGGACCATCTCCCAATAATTTTGCCATGAACAAATCACTAGCACGGCACCCCGGGCGGCCCCCCAAATCACCCAATTGGGAACCCGAGGCTGCTGGATGATGCAAAGCTTGCTGAAGCGAGCTGCCAAGCCACGGGATCTCAAAGGGCAGTGTTTCGCTCTGCGGGATGCCGCTCCACTCTCACGGCCAGCTGGGGGATGCCCTGTCACAAGGCAGCTCCCCTACACTGTCTGTGAGAGTGAAGTTGCACGAAGTCGGGGTGGAGGAGCTGGCCGTGACAGCCAGCAGCCTTCAGCCAGCAGCCTCGGGTCCTGATGTAGGTGGCTGCTGCGACTGGCACGCCGGTGCTGGCGATTTGCTGTGAAATCACAGCAAAATTATTAGCAGATGGGTTGGAGTGACACGAAGTATATTGTCGACGGTGGACTGGTAAACCAGTTGGTAACAGGGATGGCTATTAGGGTGACTAAGACCTGTGGAAAATAACAATATAAGCCAAGCTTGGTGTTAGCTGGGGGGCTAATAGCTCAGGGGCTAATATACTACTTTTAGCACCCCTTCCATCTACATGACAGACAGCTAAGTGGGCCAATAATAGAGCAGTGGGCTAGTCTCAAGGATGGCGTTGGGCTGGCTTTGTCAAATCATGATGATTTGACATATATATGAGTTACCCACTTCAGTCAAAAATGTTTCTGGCATTTCTGGGAGACAAAAACAAGATAAAGGCTGTGGTTTTTTTTGTTGTTGTTTTTTTTTAGAGAATTGACTGTTTTGACATTTTTTGGGTAATTACATGAGCAATACACACATTCCAGACAGCTAAAACCTACAAACACCATTTTTCAGTCAATGACCCCTTTAAAAAGGTGTGCGGCTGGGTGCAAAGTCGGCATGTTGCTAGTTTACAGCAGCAACTATGACATTGTGCTTTTGACTGACAAAAACTTTGACTAAATTCAATGGCACATCATCAGTTGCTATTTAAGCAGCACATTTTAAAAACTTGCAGGTGTATGTTGCTCATTCTGGACCTAGGGGCGCCTTCAAAGACTTCGGTGGAACAGTGGTGCTCCCATAAATGATGTGCTCATGCATTTTCACTTTGCACATGTGAACATCTATTTCCTCAACGTAAAAACCACTCTGCCCTCTGAGGCAGACTTTCTAGGAAAGTATTTTGCAATATATACTAAATTCAGATTTTTTTTATGCAGCAAGAGAACTGCAAGTAGGTTACAACATCACTGAGGAAGCATCTTATCGTTATTGTGTAATGTTCATAACAGACCCCTAATTTACAGTGGCTATGCTCTAAGTCAGATCAGAAATGTCACCACTCATCTTCCAGCTTCATCATAATCCTGTCATTTTCATTTTCACATAAAAGGACACTAAACAGCGGTCATGTTCACTTTTAATCATGAATCTACAGCAGTGTTTTTCAACCAGGGTGCCCTGGTATGTTCAGGTTTCTGTGGGAAATTATCGAATTTCACTTGTAAACTGGTCCAAAAAAAATGTTGTGCATGCTTGCATGGGTGCATACAGAACCCATTAATAACAATGGTAAGTTATTTGCAATATTTTGGACCAATTAACAAGTCAAATTAGATAATTTCTCACAGAAACCTGAATGCACCAGGGTATCCTGGTTGAAAAACACTGATCTACAGTATATGCAAGCAAACTGCAGTTATTTATTTATTTATTAAACTGATGAACAGAGACTCTCGGTCAGTGCTTTTCAATGCCAGATTGATGAGGTTTTATTTTAGGGGGGGGGCAGTGGAGGGGTGCAGGGATGCAAGAATACATCAACAACCATGCATGTTTGTGCTTTATTCTCCACTGCATCTATCACTCTTTTTTTCCCACCCCTCTTGTCAACAACATCACAACTGTTTGGCTGTTTAGAGAAAGTGCTCATACTCAGCCGCTTTGACTTTGTCGTAAAAACCAAACACACTAGAAGGAAAGGGAGACAACACTAGAAAATCACTATTTTATTTGCACTATAAAGTGGACAGGTGGGAATTACAAGTTAAAGTCACAATAGATCACCCTCAGTGTAATCTGTCATTTTCATTACTGACAGAGACTAGTGGGTGTCATGGTCTGAGTGCTGATATTGTCCGCACTCGGATCATCCAGTATTTTCCCCGTTTATTCTGTGTTGTGTTTCCTATGACATCCAGGGCTTTTATTATGACAGCGTCACGGCGGGACTTCCGGCTGTCAGAGCCGAGCTGCGTCGTGACAGCTGATCCACATTCCTCTGATTAGTTTCTCATTGCCGGATTAAGGTCTGTGCCTTATTTAAGGGAACAGCTGAGGTTACTCCTGGCTGTGACCTCGCATAACGTTGCCTCCGTACAACGTTCGGCTGGAGTCCCTAACCCCGGCTCCAGTCATCCTCTTGTTCCTTCATGTTCTCACTAAGTGTTTTGGCTCAAAGTCTGTCATCCTGTGCCTTAGTCTTAGCCTTTGTCAAAGTCTGTGTTATATCATTATTGTGTCTTTGCCTATGCCAAAGTCTGTGTTTTTGCCCCACGTGGCTGATTATTTTGTCATTTATGTCTTTTTGTTAATAAACATGCAAACTCACTGGCTGGCCTATAGCGTCTCATTAATGGCCTGCGAGGGCCACCCATGACAGTAGGTCGCAGCCAAAACGAGACGCCGGTTGCCGTGAGTTTGTGCTTTTTGGGCTTATAGTTTTTCTCCCGTTTCTCCGTGTACCAGCGTGCTGGGAGATGACGTTGCCAAGGAAGGGCTATGCCATGAGCTTGGGCTACGAGCTAGTTATGGCCCTCATCGAGATAGATGGTATACTCTCCAACGCTCACAGTAGCATCATCCCCAGCAGCTTACGCTGGTACCTGGACCTCACAGAGGCAGCTATTAACCGCCATCCTCGCTATGCGGACCACACCAAAATTAGAAAGAGGATGGCGGAAATCTCGGCATTCTGGGAGAAGATCCGCAGACTGGAGAGAAACACCGGCAGGAAGCCGAAGGTGAGGCATCCCCGCTCCTCGCCTCGGGATCCAGTTCCTGTCACCCGTCCAGCCCAGGAGTCTTCGTCGTCCAAGTGCCGTTCCCACCCACAGCGGAGGAGGACATCAGCCGGGATTCCCCCAGAGAAGACTCAGTGGACAGCGGTGATCATCCAGGACCTTGTGACTGTGGCTCGTTCTGCCTCCCATCCAACTGAAATTATGAAGCATGCGACGGCAGCAGTCAGACTGGTGGAGATCAGTCCTGAACTCCATGATTACCCCAAGTACGCTGACCTGCTTGCCTCTGTCTCCACGCAGGAGTGGCGTTTCCCTGACCTCACCTTTGCCTCGCCCTCTGCCGGTAGACGTCGTCACCATGCTCGTAAGAAGCCTCAGTGAGATCCCTGTCCAGATCCACTTCTGGGGAGCCGTAGGAACTCTGCCTCCCAGCCAGCGGTGAGCTCCACGAGTCTAACTCCGGCTGTCCCCGTTCCTGATCCTGTGCGAGTGGCTCCTCCTCGTCCTCCCGGGGGGCCCTCCATCACCATCCAGAGGGAGAAGGAGAGAACCAAGCCCACTGCAGCAGTTCCCATCGGCCCTCAGCGGACCAAGCAAGTGCTTTTTCATTCTTTTCCTTCACTGTGTGAATTGCCTTGTCTGACTCCTGGGGGTGGAGTTCGGGGCTCACAGTCCCCCGAGCTCCTTCCACCAGCTGCAGTTACTAATTGTGAACCTGCATCCTCTGTGTCTCCTTCCCCTGACATCCCCCGGTGCCAGGAATACACCACCGGACGAAGAAGGAGCCTGCGGCCCTGGAGAGCCTGGTACCAGCCCTGCAGCCACGTCACGGGCAGAGGAGGGCAGCGGACTGCCGGTTGGAGCCCGCGCCAACAATTAAGTGTCCCCAGGTCTCCGTGGAGGGGCAGTTCGACCCAACAGGCCACGGATCCCCTGCCACCATGCCGTGCAGGCCTTCGGCGTGGACTTCAGCGCCAAGAAATCCCCAGACTGTGAGGACCATCATGCCGGCTGCGGAGCCCAACACAGTCGAGTGGGAACCAGTAGTGGACCTCCAGCTCGTGGAACCTGGATCGTCGGGAGCCCTGGACGGCGGTAGAGCCCGAGATCAGGCAAGTGCTCTATTTTGTCTTTCTCTTTTCCATTCTTGGCATCATTGCCCGTCTCTCGGGGAAACGAGCCGGGTGCAGCCGACCGCTGCATCCGAGCTTGTCTCGCCGGGCTCTGCCGCTGCCGGTGATCCTGACCCCAGTATTCTTTGTTCTTCTGAGCCTTCTCCCAGGGTCACCGATGACGAGTTGGTCTCGGTCGCTGTCCTGGAAGTTCCAGGTTCGTGTTTGGAGGTCATCCCTGATGCTGCGCCAGCCCAGTCGGGCTCTGTCGTGGGCGCAGCTTTGACCCAATTGGGGTCCGTTGTGGGCGCAGCTTTGACCCAATCGGGGTCCATCGTGGGTGCAGCTTTGACCCAATTGGGGTCCGTCGTGGGAGCTGTTCCGGCCCAGTCGGGGTCCGTTGTGGGTGCAGCACTGTCCCCATCAGGGTCCAGCAAGGGCGCAGTGCCGGTTCGAGTGAAGTTCAAAGAAGGAGCTGCAGATCCTCCGCCGTTCGACGCCAGACTGGCCCCTCATCCTTTCCCCAATCCCTTTTTTCCTCCACCGGGTGCCGCTGGGATCCCCCGTATTCGGCTTCCCCTCGCTATCCCTCTCGGTAGGCAGGCCGCCTCCGAGTTCTCCCCTTTGGTCCTGGTGGCCTAATGACGCGGGTCGGCCGCCCGGGAAACTGCTTCGCTGGTTCGGCGTTCTGGGTCGACCACCCGACAGACTGCATTCTTTGTTCGGCGACCTGGTCCAGCCGCCAGAGGTACTGTTTCTCCAGGCCTGGGACTGGGGTAGGCCGCCCAAACTGATTCTTTTTCCCCTGCCAGCGCTCTGGGAGCTGGATGCAGGTAGACCTCCCGAACTGTTTGTGTTTTTGTGCTCTGCCTGCAGACATTCCTGTAGTGTTTTTTTTTTTTTTTCTCCCCTGTAATGTTAGGGATGCTCTTTTGTTTTGTCTATGGACTATACTGAACTATTTGTATATCGCCACTCTGTAGCATGTTGAATTATTTTTTCCAGGTATTATGGGGTACGCTGTATTATGTGCCTGTATTTCAGTTTTCCTTGTTCCTCTGTGGTTGAGAGATGTTTTTTTTTTTTGTTTTCCTTGCCGGTTACGTGATTTGACTGTATTCTTAGTGTGCTGTGCTGCTTGTAGCGGAATGAGGTTTTTTTTCCTCTTGGTATTTTTTGGGGTGCAGTGTGTTGTATGTACCAACCTGTATTTTAGTTTTCTTGTGTGTTCTACTATGCTCTGGGATTGTAGTAACATGTCTTTATTTTTCTGTGTTTAAGCCTTGTCATTTCTGGTTCATTGTTGCCCTCCTGTGTGTTTTTTTTTTTTCTTTTTTCCTTTCTCTTCTCCTTGATTCGGTGTTTTGTTGGCTCTTGCCCTCCTAGCCTGTTTCCCCCTCCACCCTCCCTAGGGCGGCCCTGGTGGCCTTCTGGGTGGGGGGCTTGGATGTTATGTTGCGCCTGGAATAGACAGAGACTCTCGGTCAGTGCTTTTCAATGCCAAATTGATGAGGTTTTATTTGGTGGGGGGGGGGCAGTGGAAGGGTGCAGGGATGCAAGAATACATCAACAACCATGCATGTTTGTGCTTTATTCTCCACTGCATCTATCACTCTTTTTTTCCACCCCTCTTGTCAACAACATCACAACTGTTTGGCTGTTTAGAGAAAGTGCCCATACTCAGCCGCTTTGACTTTGTCGTAAAAACCAAACACTAGAAGGAAAGGAAGACAACACTAGAAAATCACTATTTTATTTGCACTATAAAGTGGACAGGTGGGAATTACAAGTTAAAGTCACAATAGATCACCCTCAGTGTAATCTGTCATTTTCATTACTGACAGAGACTGGTGGGTGTCATGGTCTGAGTGCTGATATTGTCCGCGCTCGGATCATCCAATATTTTCCCCATTTTTACCTCCGCCAGGCCGAAAAGGCCAGGAGGAGGTTATGTTTTTGCCGGGGTTTGTCTGTCTGTTTGTCTGTCTGTATGTTTGTCTGTTGGTTAGCAAGATAACTCAAAAAGTCTTGGACGGATTTCCATGAAACTTTCAGCCGTTGTTGGAAATGGTACAAGGAAGAACTGATTAAATTTTGGGGGTGATCCGGTTCACCGTCTGGATACAGGAATTTTTTAAAGCATTTTTCAACACTGTGACATACGGCCATTTTCAACATGTGCGCAGGCGCAATGGAGGGCGCTGGTCGTCGTGTCTGCAACACAAACTCTGCGTTCTTCAACGTTTTAGGCACAAAAGCACGCGGAAAACACTGCTGGCCTGGGCCCGCCAGCGTGCCTGTGTTTGCGCGCAACTGCAAAACCTCACACGGGCAGCTGTCCGCCGACGGATTCTTTGGCAGAAATTCCCCGGCCAGCCATAGGAGCTGCGCATTTGGCACAAATTCACCGGCCAGCCATAGGCGCTGCGCAAAAACGAGCTCTCTGCCGGCGAACCTTCTAAATTCTCGTTTGCCGCGGAGCGCAACCCCCCCAAAAAAATATAATATAAAACCCACGGCAACCTGTCTACCCAATTTGCATCCGTCAGTGGAGGAGATGGACACAACAGCAACACTTCAGTTTATTACCTCCGCCAAGGAGGCAATGCTTTTACTACTGAACCACTAATCCTATCACTATCAGATTGATTGTCATTGATTGTGTGTTTATTGCACTGTCCCTGTCAAATAAACAAATAATCATTGTGAATCCAATTGCTAGTCATATGTTTACATGCTCAAGGAATCTGAAAACGTACACACAAACACTGTATGGGGGGGAATTGTGGCGCTTGGCGGAGGTCTGCGCTCTCCGAGTGCTTTTCTAGTTCTGTGTTGTGTTTCCTATGACATCCAGGGCTTTTATTATGACAGCGTCACGGCAGGACTTCCGGCTGTCAGAGCTGAGCTGCGTCGTGACAGCTGATCCACATTCCTCTGATTAGTTTCTCATTACCGGATTAAGGTCTGTGCCTTATTTAAGGGAACAGCTGAGGTTACTCCTGGCTGCGACCTTGCATAACGTTGCCTCCATACAACGTTCGGCTGGAGTCTCTAACCCCGGCTCCAGTCATCCTCTTGTTACCTCCGCCAAGGAGGTAATGTTTTTGCCGGGGTTTGTCTGTTTGTCTGTCTGTCTGTTTGTTTGTCTGTTTGTCTGTCTGTTGGTTAGCAAGATAACTCCAAAAGTTTTGGACGGATTTCGATGAAACTTTCAGGCGTTGTTGGAAATGGTACAAGGAAGAACTGATTAAATTTTGGTGGTGATCCGGATCACCGTCCAGAAGAAAACCGCCATTACGGAAAATGCCATTTTCCTGAATAACTACTGAACCACTAATCCTATCATTGTCAATCCAAATGCTAGTCATATGTTTTCATGGTCAAGGAATCTGAAAACGTACACACAAACACTGTATGGGGGGAACTGTGGCCGCCATTACGGAAAATGTCATTTTCGTGAATAACTACTGAACCACTAATCATATCATTGTCAATCAAATTGCTAGTCATATGTTTTCATGGTCAAGGAATCTGAAAACGTACACACAAACACTGTATGGGGGGGAACTGTGGCGCTTGGCGGAGGTCTGCGCTCTCCGAGTGCTTTTCTAGTTCCTTCATGTTCTCAGTAAGTGTTTTGGCTCAAAGTCTGTCATCCTGTGCCCTAGTCTTAGCCTTTGTCAAAGTCTGTGTTATATCGTTATTGTGTCTTCGCCCATGCCAAAGTCTGTGTTTTTGCCCCACGTGGCTGATTATTTTGTCATTTATGTCTTTTTATCAATAAATATGCAAACTCACTGGCTAGCCTACAGTGTCTCATTAATGGCCCGCGAGGGCCACCCATGACAGTGGGCTTCTTGTTCCCTCCGGTGACATCACAGCCAGGCTGCTGTTTTCTTGCAAAAACGGTTTTAAAAGTTGTTCTGAGGCTTAGACAGCCATATTTTTTGTAACATCTGCTTGTTGAATCATTTCTTAAATGGTAGTTAACTGGTTTGGTTAACCAAGGAATTGCACTTTAACACCATGGAAAAAGACAGCCCAGAGATAAAACTGCATTTTCTTTTTGACAGTTTATGATTCTGAGTTCTTGTCAATTGTGCTTGAAGGCTGTGTTTGGCAAACTGTAGGAAAATGCAGAAGATGCCCAAACAACTGACTGATTCTTACCTGATGAAATCCAAGGAAGTCCTGGATGGTGGGGGACGTGTAGAAGACGTATCCTTCAGCTGTCACCACCAACACGAAGCCATTCAGTGCCTGTAGGCCAAAATGAATACTCTTACCATTTTTTATCCCTCATTTATCCCACCTTTATTCTTTCAAACACATCAAAGGATTTACCCGAAGCAGAAAGTCGCCCTCTGAGAAGGTGACTCCATCGATGGAGGTCATCATGGAGGAGGAGGAGGAGGAGGTGGGGATAACGGACCCTGAGGAGGATGGAGTCAGCTTGGTCTGGCCGTTTCCCCCAAACATCAGGCTCCGCTCACTGCTCCAGCTGGAGTTATTCTGGCCCATCTTCATGGTGGCTGGGGGTAACAAAGAAGACAAAACTGTGAGATGGTTGAGGAGGAACTACATCAGGGTTAGATTTACTGTACCTCACATGAATTTCTGTTTTTCTGCTACTACCAACACTTATTTTTTTGAAAGCTGCTCCCCATTTCTGGGCCATCCTTGATTTTAGCCGTTCATTTTAAATGTAGGGCTATGCTGCGGTCCTTCATCTTACTCCGTGTAACTCTGAGACCTTGATGTTAACCTTTTGAGTGTGAGATTTTGCGTGCCCCTAGTGGCAGAGCGCGGCGTGGCACTGCGCCTGTCAGCTCACTCTGATGATGATTGGCTGCATTGGGGATTTGTACTGATCTGCCAGTTTCAGAAGGTGGCAGACATCCGTCGGAGGACTCAATGGATGACACGTAATACACCAAAGAAGAAGAACTCCTCATTTCCTTTTCCTGTTTTTAGCATTTTAGCCAAGAAAGCTAATATGGCTGCCGTCTGTCATCGTGCACCGTCACTTTCTCAGCTTTGTACACAGAAAATAGCTGTGGAATACAAGTGAAATTTATGTGGGATAATCATAAGACTTTGGAGATGTGCTAGAGAGCGTAAATAACTGACAGAACGCAAAATAACGACCGCGATGTGTGAAAATGCAGCGACCACGGCAGCGAGCGAGTCCCCTTAGCCGCCGGTAAGTGAGGAATTTCTGTGGGTTTTTTTTTTATATTGTACTGATTTCCTGTTCATATACTTTGAAGATAAGATGATGAGGTACCTCTGTACAGAAAACGGTGTCAAAAGGCTGAACCATTCTTTGTGTAAATACGTCCAAAGTCCAGTTTTGAATGAGTTATGGAATTTAAAGAGGTGTTGTGACATTATGCAAATTAGATGCATAAATTTATTCCTATCTGAAACTTTGGATCATATTTTACATCTTTCTAATTGACAGTAAGCCATTATCTCTTACCACTTTCAAGTTATAGCCTTGGAAATCTGAACTATTTTATTGACAAAAAATATTTACCACTCTTGACCACTAGGGGTTATGTCACAATTCGGCGACAGACACGCTCAAACAGTTAAAATGTGTAGCACTCATGTAACCACCATATTTCATTTGAGGAAGGCCTAAAATTGCTCTCTAGCCCAGGAGCCTCCACCCTCCTTAATCACAGCACAAGTTCTACAAAACTGTATCAGCAGATTGGATTTCACAGAGAACCTGCTCAAACTGGAACACTCTCTGTGTCCCAATTCCCTCATTCCACAAACAGAACATTTTATCAGAAATCTTAGTTTTTACTCTTCCTCTTTCGTCACCCCTGGGACATACTCTTCCTCCTTTGTCTCTGTTTCCGTCCATTACTGGTGTCTGTTCACTCTGAACTTCTACAGTACATAATTAGCTTGATCAATTTTCAGTTGCTGTGTCAAATAATGACAGCAGTCTGTTTTATTGCTGTTATGCTGATGATATCCAGTTGTATTTTTCTTTTAAACCAGACTCTATTGGCAATTTCTAAATCCTTCATAACTGTCTATCTGCAATTAAGGATTGGATGGCAAAGAATGTTCTTCAGCTAAATGCTGACAAAACTGAGATCTTCACTGTTGGTCCTGAAGGTCCTAATTATTCACCCACGCCATCCCCGTAACAGTACACCAAAATCAATGGAGCCAAAAATCAACCAGAAATGATTGACATTTCATTGTCAACGTAGAGATACAAACTGTGCATTTGTTTCCATTGACTGGAATAATTAAGAAGCAAACTTTTATAGGAAACAACCTCATTTTTAAAGAGTGCAAATATACTGAGCATAAGCCACACAGTGTTGAATATGAAACAGATCCTGAAAATCACTTTTTCAACAGTATAAAACATCAGTGTAAATACTTTAGCTCAGACCAACTAAATACAATTTCTGACCAATCATTGTCAATAATACACTTTAATAGTAGAAGTCTCAACATGAACTTTTCCAAAATCCGGGACAGTTTGTTGCAATGTAACAAATTTTTCTGCTGTTGCAATTTCTGAGACTTGGCTAAAAAATGACCAACTTCATACAGTGCAAATGAGAGGCTATGATTTATATACCACAAGCAGGTCAAAAAAAAGGGGTGGTGGTGTTGCTTTATATATCAGGTCCTGCTACCAAAGCCAAGTAGTAGAAAATATGTCTTTTGAAATGGAAAACATCATGGAGTGTGTAACTGTGGAATTAATTACATCTACAAAAAACATCATAATAAGTTGCATTTATAGAGCACCGGTTACCAATATTGACATTTTCAAAGAAAAATTGTCTGAGCTTTTCAGTGCAGTAGGTAATAAGAAGCTGGTATTTATTTGTGGAGACTTCAATATTGACTTATTAAATCCAAATGACCATATCCAAATAAGTGAATTCATAAATTCCATGTTTTGTATGGGTTTCTACCCTTCAATAACATACTCCACTAGAATAACAACACATTCAGCAACACTTATTGATAACATTTTCACAAATGTCACTGAGGGGAATGTAACCACTGGTCTTATTATCAATGATGTGACAGACCATCTGCCTGTTTTTGTTTCTTCACACACTGGTGTAACACATAACGTTGAAATAGATCAGGTTTTTAAACGACTTGCAACAGAAACCGCAATCAACAATCTTAGAAATGATCTAAAAATACAAGACTGGAGCGGTGTTTATGTTGATGACATTGATACAGCATATGGAGAATTTGTCTCTATTTTATCACAACTATATAATAAACACTGCCCTCTAGTGGTAAAGGAAACTAAAGTTAAATACAGAGAAGCCTTGGATCACCAAGGGCCTGCAAAATGCTTGTAAAAAGAAAAACCTGTTATACAAAACGTTTCTGAAATTAAGAACTGTGGAAGCAAAAAAGAAACAAGACTTATAAAAATAAACTCATTAGTATTTTAAGATCAAGCAAAAAAACATATTACAGTAAATTATTGGAAAATAAAACTAATACATGTAATGTATGGAAAGTGTTAAATAATATAACAAAGAGAGGAAAACTAAATTCCAACCACATCTCTTATTTAAATTCAGATAATGGAATAATCAATGAAAATAGCTTGATCTCCAACACGTTTAATGAATATTTTGTTAATATAGGAAAAAAGATTGCCAACTCCACTGTATCATCAGCAAATACAAGTGGCGCTGACAATGTTGTCAACATAAACGCTTACTCAATGTTTATGAAAGAAACAGATGAAAAAGAAATTCTTGACGTTGTTAACAAATTCAAAGACAAAAAAATCAACTGATTGTAATGATTTCAGTATGTTCTTGGTTAAATGTATTATTGATTGTATTATTAAACACTTCACTTTCATATGCAACATGTCACTTACTGCTGGTAAATTTCCAAAGAAAATGAAAATAGCAAGAGTCATTCCTCTGTATAAGACTGGTGACAAACACTCATTGTCAAACTACAGACCTATCTCCTTGTTACCTCAGTTCTCGAAAATACTGGAAAAAATATTTGTTAAGAGACTAAATGATTTCATTGATAAGCACAATATACTCTGTGAACAACAGTATGGATTCAGGAAGAATCGGACCACCTCACTAGCACTCATGGACTTTGTTGAACAGATTATGGATGCAACAGATAGAAGAGAATACACAGTTGGAATATTTCTGGACTTACAAAAGGCATTTGATACAGTTGACCATAAATTATTCCTCAGTATATTACATAAGTATGGCATCAGAGGAATTGCTTTTGACTGGCTACACAGCTATTTAGAAGACAGATATCAATATGTTCATGTGAATAATACAGATTCTGAGTTGCTGAAGATGACATGTGGGGTACCACAGGGTTCTGTGCTTGGTCCATTGCTGTTTATTTTGTATATTAATGATTTATGTTCTGTGTCTAAATTGCTCAAGTGTATTTTATTTGCAGATGACACAACTTTTTTTTGTAGTGGAGAAAATCTTAGCAGCTTCTGGATTCAGTAGAAAATGAACTTATATCAATCAATGGTTCACTGCCAATAAATTATCTATTCACCTTGGAAAAACAAAATTTATAATATTTGGAAACCGCAAATTATATAATCACAGAAAAATTAAAATAAACAATGTTGAAATTGACAGTTTTCTAAACCAAGTTCCTAGGGGTCATTGTTGATAACAAACTAAACTGGAAATCACACATAAATTATGTTGAAACTAAAATGTCTAAATCCATTGCTGTACTGTATAAAGTTAAGGATCTCCTGTGTCAGAAATTCAATTCAATTCAATTCATCCATCCATCTTCTACCGCTTAATCCTTTCGGGTCGAGGGGGGCTGGAGCCTATCCCAGCATCTTTGGGCGAGAGGCAGGGTACACCCTGGACAGATCGCCAGTCCATCGCAGGGCCAACACAGAGAGACAAACAACCATTCACTCTCACATCCATACCTAAGGACAATTTAGAATCCCCAGTTTTGATGCCAATTAACCTAACTTGCATGTTTTTGGCATGTGGGAGGAAACCGGAGTGCCCGGAGTAAACCCACGCAGACACGGGGAGAACATGCAAACTCCACACAGAAGGGTCACCGATGGTCTGGGGGTGGGATCGAACCCACGATGGTCAAGGGTGGAATCGATCCCATGACCTTCTTGCTGTGCTGCCACTGTGCTAACCACTGCTCCACCGTGCTGCCCTCAATTCAATTCAATTCAACTTTATTTATATAGCGCCATTTCACAACAACAGTCATCTCATAGCACTATCAACTGTAGGGGGAACCCCCACAGTTGCAGAAAGACCCCAGCAATCAGGCGATCCCCTGTGAGCAAGCACTTAGTGACCGTGGAGAAGAAAAACTCCCTTTTAACAGGAAGAAACCTCCAGCAGAACCAGGCTCAGGGAGGGGCAGTCATCTGCTGCGACTGGCTGGGGGGTGAGGGGATAGAGAAGATGAAAAGAACAGACATGTAGAGAGCAAACAGCACGATGGGGACTCAATCTATGGGAGAGAACAAACAAATGTTAATGACCAGCAAAAAAATTATTTCATTGAGAGTGAGGAAAGGAGTGAGGCCCAGTGCATTACTGGAGGTCCCCTGGCTGACTAAACCTATTAGCAGCATAACTAAGGGAGGGTTCAGAAACACATGATCCCTCCCTAATTGTAGGCTATATCAAAAAGGTAGGTTTTAGCCCTATTCTTAAAAACAGAAATCGAGTCCGACTCCCGAATCCAGATTGGCAGCTGGTTCCACAGGAGAGGAGCTTGATAACTGAAGGCTCTGCCTCCCATTGTACTTTTGGAGATTCTAGGTATTACAAGTAATCCTGCATTTTGGGAGCGTAGTGCTCTGTTAGGATAATACGGTAGTATCAGATCTTTTAAATAAAAAGGAGCCTGATTGTTTAGAGCTTTGTAAGTAAGAAAAAGGATTTTAAACTTAATTCTAAACTCTACGGGAAGCCAATGAAGGGAGGCCAGAACCGGAGAGATATGATCTCTCTTTCTAGTACCTGTTAAAACTCTTGCTGCAGCATTTTGGATTAGCTGAAGACTTTTTAAAGATGTTTTAGGACAGCCTGATAATAAAGAATTACAATAATCTAATCTCGAGCTAACAAAAGCGTGGATCAGTTTCTCAGCATCACTCTGAGACAAGATGCTCCTAATCTTGGCAATATTACACAAATGATAGAAGGCAGTCTTAGAAACAAATTTAATATGTGAATTGAAGGACAGATCTTGATCAAAAATAATTCCAAGGTTCCTCACAGAGCTATTAAGAGAAAGAGTAACCACATCCAAACTGAAAGTCTGATTTGGAAAGGTATTTCTAAGGTTTTTTGGACCAACAAGAATGACTTCAGTCTTATCTGAATTTAATAGCAGGAAATTACAAGTCATCCAAGCTTTGATTTCCTTAAGACAGGCCGTGACGTGTTTTGACTGACGTCTGCAGTTGTCCTGAAAAGCGTCTGCTGATCGCTGTGATTTGTGACCAGCCAGGTGGGTCAGCTGGCTGAATAAAAGAAAACAGTAATGAAAAAGAAGACAATATGAACTAGGGCTGTTGTGATAACCACAATTATGTAATGCCACGCTATGGACACGCCTACCGTGGAGGAAAACGAGCAACCGCAACAACCGTAGTGTTCACTTTTTTTTTTGTGTGTGTGGCTATATCTCGTTGTTCACTTATGTGCCCCCACTGATTATTAAATAAATTGTTAAATGAAGTATATTTTTATTGTCAACAGCATGTTTGCACTCGGTACTCTAGAAGCTTCCACAGCACACGGTACTGCCACCGCCGGGTGCTGACAGCGGCAGCACCATTTGGGGCAATCTCTCCAGACGGACTCCAGCAGACAGTTAGTGGTGAAAGCATTTGGACTCCTTGTGAAATACAGCCATGACAGTGAGCACTGAAAGGGCACAAAGTGTGTTAGTTCCTTCTGAGCGGAGAGTGTATGGTCCTGACTGCGTATGCTCTGTGTATGAGCTCCGAGAGCAGCTTGTTTTAATGTGATTTTTGGGACTGCGGCAAAAATCACAGCAGCAAAAATCATGGAGACAAGAGCCACGCAGGGTCCTGTACGGAGACTGTCCTGCTTAATAAAGGTGAATGTCGCTGCAGTCTCCAGTTCACACACCCCGTAGTTACCGCCACTGCTTTATGGAAATGATCTTTTTTTTTTTTTTTTTTTTTTTTAACAGAATCAGCAGTTCATGCCTGTAGAAAGAGTGGAGCTCCGCACAATTGTCACACACGCACATACAGTCAAGTGCAGAGCTGCAGCGAGTTTCTCACAGCTTCCATCGTTTGCCACATAGGTTATAAACCCTGTTTAAATTACGAGACCACAGGGTCCTAAAACATTTGCAATAATACCGCATACCATGGTGTTGAGCTGTCCACCATCACCGCAGGGGAAATTCCTCTACCGCGACAGCCCTAATATGAACCTATTTAGTGGGTAGCCAAGGTCACCTCTCAGTAGAAAGCAGATCATATTAGACTCAACAAGTACATATTTTATGTCCAAAATGCAAATCTCATCCTTTACAGTTATATACGTACAACTTACATGGATTACACACACTACTATTGTAAATGAATGAAGTGTGCCAGGGAAAGGGTGAGACTTGCATTTCAAAATTTATGCATGTGTTTGACATAACTACTGTACACACAGAGGCAACTGGGGGCTTGATAGAATGCGGTGAAACTTTAGTTTAATTGGCAAAAAAAGGAAGTCACTTACTCAAACCACTGACTTGTAATACAGCCTTGAAGGCAGGGTCACATTTGGGGGTGCACAGGCGTGTTGCACATGAGGTGGGTTATTTAGGAATTTACTCACCAAAAAGTCACCCATCCGCACAGCACCAGCTTGTAGCTTGTTCCCAACAATGCTGTTCATTAGAATGAATGAATCATGCGTTGAACCAGGCCACCTTGCAACAATTTTGGTTAGTCGCATTTGCGCATCGTATATAATTTGTATGTTGATAGAATGGAAATGTTTCCTGTTAACATACACATAGTCATCTTGTGAAGGTAACTTTATAGCAATGTGCGTGCAGTCGATAGCTCCAATTAGGAAAACCGGCTCTTGCTGCAAATTGTGCTCTGATGTTGGCCTGTTCAACTGCATTGTATGGCAATATGATGTACCTGGGTGACAGACAGATAATGCCATCCCACACAGCTGGCATAGCTTGGCTCAGGGTGAATTGGGAAATTCCCGATCGGTCTGTCAGCTCCTTCTGGAATGCCCCTGTTGCCAGGAACCCCAGTGTTGTCAGCACCTGCACTGACGGGCGGCACACGGCTTCTCGCCATGTTGTGCTCCAAGAGCAGTCGTAGCTCTGAGCACAGTTCCACAAGGACTGCCCATGGAAACTAAAAATGCTGACAAGCCAGTCATCATCCTGAGCCAGAAAATCTTCTGTCTCTAAATACCCTTTCCCTTCTCACTGCGCAATTTGCAATATCCTCTAATAATGCTAACGGCATTGTTGTTAGAGGCATTTTCTGCACTTCTTTGCACTTGCTTTTATATCCACTCATCTAATTGCACACACTTGGATGTTTGTTCATCATGTGTCTCTGGTGTGTACAATAATTTTCACGTCATTATCAGTCTCCCAACATCACCTCTAAGTGTCACCAACGGACAAATAATAGTAGAAACGTGCGCACGCCATCCATGCAGTTGCCGTGGGGCTGCGCATATTTCCACGGTCATTTCATTCTTGATACATCTGAAATTTTCTGTGAAAAAGGACGTATGCCATGTTTTTGTGCGCAAGTACTCTTTGTACATGAGGTCTCTGGTCCAGTAAGTTCTGTTATATTACTCCTGTTCTGGCCTTCTTGCTTTGGGTGACTGTTAAGCTACGGTCACAAAGATTCTTACAAACAATAGGTTTATAAGAATCTCCCAGTTCCTACAAATTCTGGAGTTCGCAGATGTTCATGGAAGGGGGTACAGTTTCTTACAGCTGCTGTTCAATTCGCAAGAGCAACTTGAGGCATTCTTGAGAAATGAGTTGGCCCTAGAGTTCTTATGTTCATAAGGGTGCCTTGGGATCTTCCTTTGGCATACTTGCTGCCATCTAATGATAATTTTTGTGCAACTCACGGCACTCTCAAGTTGTTGGTAGGAAGAGCTTATGGCTTCCGGCATATTTTGTTGCCACAAATGTTGCACAATGACCTACTTCCACCTTATGAGTGCCTCACTATCGCCTTACGCACATACAAACTACAGCGTTTCCTATGACCACTGTAAGGGGCCCTCAAGACCAACTTAACCCTTTGACATCCTTGGTTGCATGAGCAGATAGTGCCCCCACTGCCTATGGTGCAGTGCTGCTCCTGTCATGTGAGGTCATGTGATGTGGCAAAAAACTCCCCAGTTGTACTAAGAATTCCACCTCACAAGGTGGCAGACATGTATAACTTACTGCTCTTGCCATGGAGGACTGATGGCGGGCATATAACCATCCTAAAATCTCACTTCTGGACACCATATAAGAAGAGTTTGTAAACGAATGTTGATGTTCGCCATTGCCATCGCAAGACGGAGGAGGCATTTGTTCCCAAATTTGCCAACTATGATTCTAAAAGCAGATTATTTAGCTTATGAAGGTAAATATATACATTTTGTTATAACAGAGGGTGGGTGAAGCTGGTTGATGTTCACTTGCCATCGCTCCCAGCGCCATGTGACTGGAGACAACAATCGCGCCGGTTCCATGTCATCATATAAGATAAATAGTGGTGGGATAAAAGCGAAATTGAGGTGGAATAATCAGTTTTTGGATGTGAGGGGGAAAAATAAAATAACTGACAGAAGAGAAAATAACGACCAGGATGCCACAAAAGGACAAAGCGAGCAAGCCATCCGTCCAGCGGTAACTGACAAATTTGTTTGTTTACATTGTACTGATTTTCTGGTTCATATACTTTGAAGATAAGATAACAAAATCCCTAAAACAAGAAACGGTGACAAAAAGCAAAACCATTCTTTGTGTAAATACGTCCAAAGTCCACTTTTGACTGAAAGTTATGTAATTCGATATGGCTGTCATGGCATTATGCAAATTAGGTGCATAAATTTACTCCTATCGCAAACTTTGGATTATATTCTACATCTTTCTAATTGACAGTAAGCCATTATCTCTTACCACTTTCAAGTTATAGCTTTGGAAATCTCTGACATCTGAACTGAATATTTTCTTGAAAAAACCTTGACCACTAGGGGCTGACGGCGCAACAGAGTGCCATAGGCAGTCAATAGGTTAAGGTGTTCTTGAGGCATACTTACAGCCAACATCTTTAGTAGTTCTTATACTGTTCTTATGGCATTCATACGGCCAACCTACGACAAGCGGTTTTCGTAGGACGTTCATAGAAATCTTGGACAAGACCATCGACCTGGCCACAAACTTAAGAATGGTCTATAAACGCTCAATTCTTCTACGGCCGCCTTAAGAAGGTCATATGAAATGGTCCAAAAATCATTTTGTGAACGGTGTTCGCAGCCATTCATAGGCGACGGCCATTTGTGACTGTTGCTTAAACTCCAAGATCCAATTCAAATTCTTGTTTTACACAAAGCCATTCAAAGCCATTATATCTTCCCAGCAGGTTTTTGAGGTCTTCAATGGCTGTCCAGTAGCACCTAGATTTCGGAACACCTTACCGTGTGACTTGAGAACTGCACCTTCTGTTGATGTTTTTAAAAAGCAGCTAAAGACTTCTTGACTGGTATTTAATTAATCTTATGCTTACGGTATTTTATGTACATGACTTTTTTGTCTTAAGTGTTTTATATTTTTATCTACTCTTATTTACTCTTGTTTATTGTATTTTATTATGATCTTAAGGGCTGCCCACACCAAGCACGATAAAGATAATTATAACTATAAAATTGTAGTTTTAAAAATTATTCTAGCTCAAGTGGATGGCACAGTCCATACTTACGGTTATCATTTGGCGCATTAGTTTTTTTTTTCCACAATATCTTTATTGAACCTTTTTTTTTTTAAACAAACATGATACAAACAGTCAAACACTAACACTAAAGTACTACAAAAAAAAAAAATGCACTAAAAAACACCAACAACCACCAACAAAATCAAATCTTCAACAATGCTCCTCTGTTTAGTCTAGACAATCCAACACATAAGTATACATATTGTGTTCACCAGTTTGGAATTTACAAGGTCCACACATATCATTCACCTTCTTCTTCAAGAGTTATGTTTAAATTTTTTACATAATCAATAAAAGGTCTCCATATATTCTCAAACACAATTTCCTTTGATTTCAGTATATATGTTATTCTTTCTAATGGAAGGTTTGTTAACATCTGTCTTAACCACTGAGTCACATCTGGTCTATGAGTCTTTTTCCATAATAGTGCAATACATTTTTTGGCATTAAGCAAACTGAGGTCTATGAATGTTCTCTCACTTTTATTAAAATTATGCTTTTCTGGGTACAGACCCAACAAAAACAGTTTAGGATTCAATATGATTTGTTTTGAGATTATTTTTTCAATTGTTACCCTCACCTCTTCCCAAAACATTCTTATTAATCTACATTCCCATACACAATGAAATAGAGTTCCTTTACTTTCCATACATTTTGTGCACGTATCTGGTATATTTTTGTTATATCTATTTAACTCCACCGGTGTAACATACATCCGCATTAACCATTTGAAATGTATCAATTTAAGGCGTACATTTATTGATTTGGTTTGAGCTTCTGTACAAGCCAATTCCCATTGTTCCTCTGAAATTTCAGTTTGCAGATCTTCTTTCCAGTAGTTTAATCTTTTCAGTGAATTTTCACTTGAAAATAGTGTCAATGAGTTATAAAACTCTGAAATAATACCCTTTCTTTTACTATCTTTCATCAACATTTTTTCCAAGGATGAATAGATAGGTCGAGTGAGAGCTTTATTTTGATTTGATCGAATAAAGTTTCTAAGTTGAAGATATTTAAAAAAAATGTGTTCTATTGAGATTAAATTTGATCCTCAACTCTTCAAAAGACATTATGTTTTCTGCACATGGCAAATATAAATCCTGAATCTTTTGTATCCCGGCGCATTAGTTTGAATGATCTCTTTTTTTTAATTGAAAAAGTACTGTAAATTAATGTTGCAAAATGTTGCAAATTTACAAGACTGGGCGAAAAGTCACAAGTTGCATACATGAAGTTGCACATTTATGAAATTTTGCCAAAAATATCACAAATTTAGGAAACTAGGAAAAATTCCCAAAATTGTGAGGGGAACAGAGTTGAAAAATTTACAAGACTTGGGGGGAAAAGGGGGGGGGGGTTGCTAATTTATGAGATTTGGGTAGAAATGTCATAATTTTACAAGACTTGGTGAAAAAATACACAAACATATGAAAGGAAGAAAGTCATAAAATTACAAGATTAGCGAAAATAGTCCAAATTTAGGAGACTGTGGGGGAAATATTATAGAGGGCTGTATCTGCCCCCGAGAGCCTTGTTATTGACAACTGTGATTTAGAGAATGTGATTTATTTCCTCATCAATTCTGAAAAAAAA
Organism: Pholidichthys leucotaenia; assembly: GCA_020510985.1. Taxonomy (NCBI): domain Eukaryota; kingdom Metazoa; phylum Chordata; class Actinopteri; order Cichliformes; family Pholidichthyidae; genus Pholidichthys; species Pholidichthys leucotaenia. The sequence goes on along the minus strand of CM035845.1, from coordinate 321,353,237 downwards.
AAAAAAATTACATCTGCTTACAGAAGATGTATCTTGAGGTTCTGCAACTGTTCATTTTCTCCAAAAACATCTGATGAAATACAAAGCTGGGAAATCAGGAAAAAAAAGAGGAACGACACATTATTCAATCAGGGTGGAGCTGCTTCATGTTTCCTGTTGTCTTACAACACTGTCACTCACCTCTTCCTGCTCTGGTACTTATCGAGCAACACAAAGACAGGAGAAAAAAATAGCTGCCCCCAAGCACCTTAAAATATCCTCTCAGACAGGAAGCAGGTGTGTTTTTGGTGAAGAGAGCTGAGGTAGTGATGGACGGGTGGAGGACAGATGAAGTTTCAATGCTCACAGATTACTGTTTACAAAATACCATTTACACTATTCAAATACAAATTGTAGCATTCTGTGTGATTATGTATGTACATTACAACATTGTGACTAATTATGCATGTATTGGGCCTATACTGTCTGGAAATTTGATGGTGAAGAGATCAAAGTTGTACGATTACTGTCAAAAGAACAATCAACAGAAGAATTGGTGAGAACAGACTGGCAATGATCAATCTGTCTACGATATGGAACAGTCAAGACTTGAGTCTGGCAATGAAAGCTCGGATCGTACAGGAAATGGTCTTTCCAGTGGTGCTGTGTGGGTGTGAGAGCTGGACTTTGAAGAAGATGGACCAGAGAAGAATCCATGCAATAGTGACAGTCTCGTGGATGGAGAAAAGAATGAACCTATCCATCCTGGAAATAGTAAAACAAAATGTTTCCCTTGGAAGACTAGTGAATAAACAGATGCTAAAATAATTTTGGATACATCATGAGAAAAACCAACAGTCTTGAGAAAGATATTATGATGGGTACAATTTCTGGAAAATGAAAGCGAAGACCATAGATGAATGTGTGTTTATGGTCATCTTGCAGTTATTCATGACTGCAATGAAACACAAGTCTAATTGACCTTATGAATCACTGCATTTTTACTATTAATATGATTATGATCTGCATTTTCCCCAACTTCTTCTGAATTGGGAATGTATTTTCAACTGGCAGCAGCTCAGTCACCCCAGGATGCTTTATGTCAACAGGTAAAAACCCTACTAGTCTACAATCAAGTGATTCTCTGTGATTGAAGGAACATATGAAGTTGGTTTTGTATTTTGTTCCATAACTTGGCACTCTGCTTTCCTCCAAATGTTTGATAGCAAACAAAAATTTGAGGTTTTAGGGTAAACCAAAAACAAAAATATAATATAGGACTGGGTGATCTGACCTAAAAAAAAATATCTGACTGAGCCATCCAGAGACTAGGAACACCAGCCCTAACATGAATAATACTTAAAAACAGCCGTTATAACACACAGGCGCTGGTGACATTTCTACACCAGTACAACCAGTTGATGTGAAATTCAGGACACGCAGCCCTGCCCGGTCAAGTACCAGGTCCCTGTTAAAAACAGAGGCCAAATGAGGACAGCAGACAGAGCCACAAAATTATCTGTGGCCTTGGTGTTTACACAGCGGGGAGGCGGCCATTTTGGAAGCCAGAGCTCATGTGAAGTGGTTGACGGAGGGCTCAGATGCTGAAGGAGAGGCCCAGTCAATCTGGTTTTCTATAAAAGGTTTGTTTCTGAAAAACGGCACCAGAGGAAACATGCAACAAAACTCTCTCAAAGAGCATATCCCCATAGTGATTAAATGTAAGCTGAGATAAGCCTTTATTAGTCCCACAATAGGGAAATTCCAGGATTGCTGCAGCATGTGGATAGTAGCACTCAGAGCAATAGTAAATAACATAATAAGATGAGAACTCGTTAGCCAAAGCAGTAAATAATAAATATACATATGCATTACACAACAGCATTACACTTAGTTAAATTACCTGGCATAATATTAGACCCAGACAGTATATTTCACATTTAAATGAACAGTGTTGTTGCCACCCTTGATAATAATTGTAATTGTCTTAGTTGTGTATTGGAAGGGATGATCTCTATTGTGCAAAGTTGTGACGTTTAATACAGCCTCTATGAGCAGCCCCGGTTAGATTATAAAGTCTGACAGCCGTAGGTGGGAAGGACCTGTGGAATCTCTCCGTCGTGCACCAAGGATGGCACAGCCTACCACTAAATGAGCTCCTCAGTGCCTTCAGCGTGTCCTGCATGGGGTGGGACTCAAACTCCAGCAGAGATGACAGCTTAGCCACCATCCTCCTCTCTTCTATCTCCTCCACTGGGTCAAGGTGTCGCCCCAGAACAGAGCTGGCTTTTTTAATGAGCCTGTTCAGTCTCTTCCTGTCGGCTGCCGTGATGCCACTGCCCCAGCAGACCACTCCAAATGTGATGGCTGATGCCACCACCGAACTGCAGGTCTTCAGGAGTGCCCCTTGCACGCTTCCATTTCCAAGTGTGATTGCTTCAAACACCTCCAGAGACGGGCACAAGCAGTGCTGTGAAAGATGCAGAATGAATGGTGGGAGAAGAAGGCAGATGAGGTGTAGAGATATGCCGAAACGCAGAATTTCAAGATGTTCTTCAGCGTCATCAAGGAAGTATATGGACCTGCCAAGCCATGTACTATCCCACTCCTGTTGGCAGACGGTTCAACTCTGTTGAAGGAGAAGAGCAGCATCAATGTGTGATGGAGAGAGCACTTCAGCTACCTGCTCAACAGACCCTCCACTGCAGACCCCCACACCCTCGATCTGATCCCACAAAAACCCACTGTCCACTGCCTCGTCTTCCCCCCTACAATGGACGAAGTCTTGAACGCGATTAGGCAGACCAATTCAGGCAAAGCACCTGGGATGAATGGAATCCCGGTGGAAATACTCAAATCAGCTGGTCCTGTGGCCCAAAGACTTCAGGGATGCCACTGTTGTCTCCCACCGGAGTGGTGGCTCAGTTGGTAGAGCATCCGCCCCACACCCGGGAGGCAGGGGTTCAAATCCCGGCCGGGTCATACCAAAGACCATATAAAAATGGTACTTTCTGCCTTCTAGCGTGGTGCTCCGCATAATGGAACGGGGAAAGTAAAGTTACGCACAGGGCTACCAGAGGACTGACCCCCCACTGTAGCTTTCACTACTTACAGTAGCTGTGTGGCTTAGGGTCAGAGAAACGGAGATGGGCGCCGCCCCATGCGCCTTCATGGCGTGAAGGGAATTAACTAACTAACTGTTGTCTCCCTGTTCAAGAACAAGGGTAGCAAGTCTGACTGCGGCAATTACCGAGGTATTTCCCTTCTATCTATTGCCAGAAAAATACTGGCCCGGGTCCTCCTCAACCGACTGATTAACAACATCTCTGAAGGGAACCTGCCAAAAACACAGTGTGGATTCCGCCCAAACCACAGCACCGTAGACATGATCTTCTCCGTCCGCCAAGAGCAGGAGAAATGTCTTAGAACAAAAAATGGACTTAAGGCCTTCGACGTGGTGAACAGGGAGGCCCTCTGGATCATCCCATTCAAGCTTGGATGCCCAGACAAGTTTGTAAACCTCATACGCCAGTTTCACGACAACATGACTGGGCAGGTTCTCTCAGGTGGAGAGGTATCAGAGCCATTCAATATCAGCAACGGCGTCAAGCAGAGGTGCGTTCTGGCCCCGGTCCTCTTCAACCTCTTTTTCTCATGCGTCCTCAACCATGCCATCAGAGATTTGGACCTTGGGGTATACCTGCGATACAGACTTGATGGCTCGACCATCGACCTCCACCAACTGAAGGTCAAAACCAAGGTCGTAGAAAAGATTGTCCTGGAAGCGCTTTTCGCTGACGACTGTGCCCTCATGGCCCACATGGAGTTTGACCTCCAGATCATCGTGAATAAGTTTGCAGAAGCCTCCCGCCTTTTTAGCCTCACCATCAGCCTCGGCAAGACAGATATTCTGTTCCAACCAGCACCCGCCTCCACTGTCCCTCCCCCCTCCATCTCCATTGAGGGTACCCAACTGAAGATGGTAGATGACTTTAAGTACCTCGGCAGCACCATCAGCAACGATGGCAGCCTGGATAAGGAGATCAACGCCAGAATCTGCAAGGCCAGTCAAGCTCTTGGTCATCTCCGAGCTCGTGTCCTGAACCAGCACAACATCTAGCTGTTCACGAAGCTCAAAGTGTACAGGGCCGTTGTCCTCACCAGCCTTCTCTATGGATGTGAGACGTGGACCATGTACAAAAATCACCTGAAGCAGATGGAAAAGTTCCACATGAGAAGCCTACGGATGATCATGAACATTCACTGGCAAGACCGGGTCACAAACCTTGAGGTCTTGGACAGAGCTGAGATGACCAGCATCGAGGCCATGATTCTGAAAGCCCAGCTCCGTTAGGTTGGTCATGTGATCCGGATGGATGGCCACAGGCTGCCCAAGCAGCTCATGTATGGCGAACTCTGCTCTCAGAAGCGGAACCAAGGCAGACCACGCAACAAATTCAAAGACTGCGGGAAGCTTAACATCAGACACACTGGCATCCTTCCCAAACAATTAGAGCTGCGGGCTATGGACAGGCCAGGCTGGCGCACCCTCACCACCCAGGCGCGAAACTACTTTGAAGAGGTGAGCTGATGTAGCTGAAGCATGGGCATGAAGAAAGGCGTCATTACCTGGGCAGTTTCCTTGCCCCTACTGCAGCCGTGTCTGTTGACCGAGGATTGGCCTAAACAGCCATCACTGTGTGCACGCAAGAAGAGGACTTACCACATGAGGGACGGTCATCATTGGATCGATGGACAACCAAGAGAAGGGGGGGGGGAGGTTTTACTTGCATTGATCTGGAGGCAGTTCCTCAGGCACCAGTCCACAAAGTCTTGGATAAGTCCTCTGTACTCTGCATCATCCCCATCGGAGATGAGGCCGACGATCGCAGAGTCGTCAGAGAACTTCTGTAGATGGCAGTGTATTGCATTGTGTGAAAAGTCAGCAGTGTACAGGGTGAACAGGAAGGGAGCCAGAACAGTTCCCTGGGGGGCCCCGTACTGCAGATGATGGCATCAGACACACAGTCCTGGGTTCTCACAAACTGTGGTCATTTTGTGAGGTAGTCCAGGATCCACGATGACAGGTGCTGGTCCACCCCTGTGCACAGCAGCTTGTTCCTCAGGATCACTGGTTGGATGGTGTTGAAAGCACTGGAGAAATCAAAGAACATGATCCTCACGGTGCTCCCAGGCTTCTCCAGGTGGGACAGGGCAGTGTAGAAGAAGATCACACGCATCCTCCATCCTTAGGGATGCAAGTTACCAATTAATTCATTAATTGATAATTGATTCACCTTATCAATTGATTAAAGATTAATTGATAAGCAGTGTTTTTTTCTGAGAATCTGAATTTCCCTCAGTACAATACGGTCTATTTTTAACATATAAAAAGATGCTATTTTTTCATATACTGTACTGAATAAAACATGAACATCATATTCCTCAATGATTTTGTGTACCTTTTTTTTATTACAGACAATGGCTTTTTTTGTAGTTTAACAAATTTTGTAATGTGGAGTGTGTACTATGTGCTGGTACATCTCAGTAAATTACAAATGTCGTTATTTTTAAAAAAAAAATATTTTAAAAACTACTACCAATATAAAATTTATCTGTTTTAGATATATTAAAAAAACTTTCATGTTCGAATTTACTGTAATGCACTGGTAGACTGCTTTAACAGGAAAATAAATTGTGAACTGCTTCATCTGTTGCATGTTAAACATTATCACAGTACCCCGGCAATTCAGGCAAACCCAGAGCGATCTGGGCTCCCTCTGTTGTCTGTTACCTCAGTGGCAACTTGAGTCCGCTCTGCTTTCCTGTCTAGCGGCAGGTTAAAGGGAGGCAGCGGGGATATGTTTTTGAGCTTGTGTAGCCTGCTGCAGTCCATTTCTCCATCCTGTTGCTTTGACGGGTGGACACTGGAACGTGCCATTGGAACTTGTTGTGGCTCTTCGACATAACCCGGAAGGGTGAGGGTTTTTCTCGCTCTGAACAGTGTATGTGCTCTGTGGGCTTGGCGTCTTCTTCTTTTTTGGTTCAAATGGGGCAGTGGGTGACAGTGTGTGCCCCCGCCTGGATGGTGAAGCCACTACATTTCATAGAATAAGCTCCCATTGGAAAGGACTACTGAGTTATCAATTAATTTACAACTACTTTAATTTAGTTGACTAAATTAATCGAAAGTCAATTAATCATTAACATCCCTATTGTATATAACTTCAGGGGATTATTTAAATTTAAATTGGCACGGGTGAGAACAAAAAGGAAAAGTTTTCGTTTCAGTGTATGGGGTGAAACTATGTAACAGTTTGAATGTGGAATTAAAGACATGCACAAACATCACAGTTCAAAAATATGCACATTGGTTTTGTTGTCTTGTTGTTTGTTTATTATTCCTTTTTTGCTCTAGTTTTATGGTCAGATATACTGGTATAAATGACATCCTCATATTATATTTCATATAAATAATTGACTATGGAGAAAATATATGAATAATATAGTACATTATACAATAATAGAAGAAAATATATAAGAATATAAGGAAATGCAATATAATATAGAATCCTATAAGGGACCATGTTACAATAGATTAGAACATAAAAAATAAGAAAAATGAGAGTATAAGGAAACAACAACAACAAAAAAAAACCCAACAAGAATATAAGGAAACATACACTACTTACAAAAAGTTAGGGATATTTGGCTTTCAGGTGAAATTTATGGAAAATATAAAAAGTTCACGCTCCAGTGATATTATATCATGAAAGTAGGGCATTTAAGCAGAAGCATGCAACGGTGATTTTCTTATCTCAAAAAATTTAATGAAACAAAAGCCAACAACAGTGGTGGGTATACAACAACAAAAAATGTCAATGTCTCAATAACTTGTCACGTGTCCTTAAGCATCAATTACAGCTTGACGACATTTCATGCTGTTCACAAGTCAACTTATTGTCTGCTGAGGAATGGCATTCTGCTCTTCTTGAAGGGCGGCCCTCAGGTCATTGAGATTGTGGGGTGCAGGGTTACGAGCCCCAACATGGCGACTCAGCTGATCCCATAGGATTTCTATGGGATTCAGATCTGGAGAAAGTGCAGGCCATTCCATCTGAGGTATCCCAGCCTCCAGCAGCCGTTCCCTAATGATGCGACCTTGTTGAGCTGGAGCATTGTCGTCCATGAAGATGCAATTAGACCTGTGTTGTTCATGCAGGGGCACAATGACTGGATTAATGATGTTATTCAGGTAGTGCTGGTTTGTCACTGTACCATTCACAAGGTGTAGCGTAGTTCTGTATTGACGAGACACACCTGCCCAGACTGTAACACTACCACCACCAAAGGCTCGTCTAGTAACAACAGTGTCTGATGCATAGAGCTCTCCTTGAAGTCTTCAACATCGTTGGCGGCCATTATTCTGCTCAATGTGAATCGACTTTCATCAGAGAACAGCACTGAGGCCCACTGATCACTTGTCCAGTGTAAATGCTCCCTAGCCCATGTAAGATGATGACACCTGTGCCTAGTGGTGTGGTCAGGTACCCTTGAAGGTCATCTAGCACGCAGACCACGCTGATGTAAATGGTTTTGAATGGTCTGATGTGACACTTGGGTGCCTCTCGCCTCCCTTAAATGTGTCTGGAGCTGAATGGCATTCATCATCTGGTTCCGCAGGGCACTGTTCACAATGAAGCGGTCATCAGCGTGGCATGTGGCCAAAGGATGTCCACTTCTGTGCCTTTCTGTGATTCTTCCAGTCTTTCTGCATCTCTGTTGCAACCTGTTGATAACACTCTGTGACACTCTAAGCTCAGTGGCCACTTCCCTCAGAGAATATCCTGTTTGAAGCCTCACAATGATGAGGTACTGTTGATCAATTGTTAGGTGTTGTCTTGGTCTCATGATATCGAAATGTGAACAGCATGATGAAGAGGGCGGTTTAAATACCAATTCTAATTGAACCAGAAAATTTATTGGTCGATTCATGGGTCAAACACCTGTTGTGAATTTTGCCGTTCAGCACTTTTTTTTTTTTTTTGGACTTATTTTGTACCCGTAGGTAGATTTGTTCTGCAGTCCGGTGACAAGCCACCAGCTGCCGGTCGCTGCGTGTGCAAGCGCCCCTTAACTCCCTAACCTGCATGTTTTTGGCATGTGGGAGGAAACCGGAGAAATCCCGGAGTAAACCCACGCAAACACGGGGAGAACATGCAAACTCCACACAGATCACTGTTGGCCGGGGGCAGGGATCGAACCCACGATCTCATGATCCCCGCGATCCCCCGGCCGAGGGTAAACTGTGCTGCCGCGGTGCTAACCACTGCGCCACCGTGCAGCCCACCGTGCACCTTGTTAGAGAACAGTAAGTTTTTGCAAAAAGTACTGAAACACTGAGCAGTTGGAAATTTGAATTCAAAAGGTCAGAGAAGGTCAAATTAAGTTCACCTGTAAAGGTTACAGTGGTGTGAAAAAGTGTTTGCCCCCTTCCAAATTTCTCCTTTTTTTGTATGTTTGCCACACTTAAATGTTTCAGATCATCAAACAAATTTAAATATTAGACAAAGATAACACAAGTAAACACAAAAGGCAGTTTTTAAATGAAGGTGTTTATTATTACGGGTAAAAAAAAATCCAAACCTACATGGCTCTGTGTGAAAAAGTGATACAAAAATTAACTGTGGCTTATCACATCTTTGGAAAGTTGAATTCAATTTCTCTAGCCACACCCAGACCTGATTACTGCCACACCTGTTGTCAGTCAAAAAATCACTTCAAATGGACCTGCCTGACAAAGTGAAGTAGGCCAAAGGATCCTCAAAAGCTACACACCATCAAAGAAATTCAGGAACAAATGAGAAACAAAGTAATTGAGCTCTATCAGCCTGGAAAAGGTTATAAAGCCATTTCTAAAGCTTTGGGATTCCAGCGATCCACAGTGAGAGCCATTATCCACAAATGGCGAAAACATGAAACAGTGGTGAACCTTCTCAGGAGTGACTGGCTGACCAAAATTACCCCCAGAGCACAGCGATGGCTCATCCAAGGGGTCACAAAAGACCCCACAACAACATCCAAAGAACTGCAGGCCTCACTTGCCTCAGTTAAGATCAGTCTTCATGACTCCATGACTGAGTTCCAAGATGAAAACCACTGCTGAGCAAAAAGAACACAAAGACTAATTTCAGTTTTGCCAGAAAATATTTTGATGATCCCCAAGACTTTTGGGAAAATACTCTGTGGACAGATGAGACAAAAGTTGAACTTTTTGGAAGGTGTGTGTCCCATTACATCTGGTGTAAAGGTAACAGCATTTCAGAAAAGGAACATCATACCAGCAGTAAAATACGGTGGTGGTAGTGTGATGGTCTAGGGCTGTTTTGCTGCTTCAGTACCTGGAAGACTTGCTGTGGTAAATGGAACCATGAATTCTGCTGTCTACCAAAAAGTCCTGAAGGAGAATATCCGGCCATCTGTTCGTGACCTCAAGCTGAAGCGCACTTGGGTTCTGCAAGACAGTGACCCAAAACACACCAGCAAGTCCACCTCTGAATGGCTTAAGAAAAACAAAATGAAGACTTTGGAGTGGCCTAGTCAAAAGTTTTGACCTGAAGCTGATTGAGATACTGTGGCATGACCTTAAAAAGGCGGTCCATGCTCGAAAACCCTCCAATGTGGCTGAATTACAACAATTCTGCAAAGATGAGTGGGTCAAAATTCCTTCACAACACTGTAAAAGACTCATTGCCAGTTATTGCAAATGCTTGATTGCAGTTGTTGCTGCTAAGAGTGGCCCAACCAGTTATTAGATTTAGGGGGCAATCACTTTTTCACACAGGGCCATGTAGGTTTGGATTTTTTTCCCCCTTAATATCTTTGTGTAATATTTAAATTTGTTTGATGATCTGAAACATTTAAGTGTGACAAACATACAAAAAAATGATAAATCAGGAAGAATCACTTTTTCACACCACTGTACTGTATATTCATTCATTCATTCATTCATCTTCTTCCGCTTAATCCTTTTCGGGTCGCGGGGGGGGGGGGGGGGGGGTGCTGGAGCCTATCCCAGCATCTTTGGGCGAGAGGCAGGGTCCACCCTGGACAGATCGCCAGTCCATCACAGGGCCAATACAGAGAGACACACAACCATTCACTCTCACAGTCATACCTAAGGACAATTTAGAATCCGTAGTTTGATGTCAGTTAACCTAACTTGCATGTTTTTGGCATGTGGGAAGAAACCGGAGAAATCCCGGAGTAAACCCACGCAGACACGGGGAGAACATGCAAACTCCACACAGATCAATGTTGGTCGGGGGCTGGGATCGAACCCAGGATCCCCTGGCCAAGGGTGAGTTACTGTGCTGACACAGTGCTAACCACTCCGCCACCGTGCCTTTCCCCCTTTATTCACTGATATTCTTCATGAGTAAAGAATACTGCTGAGGTTTAAAGTTGCTCAAAAAACTGGCTGTCCACCTGTTTCTTCTGCTAACTTCCCAGCACATGTTCACGGCTGTGTCAACATTAACGACTCCTTTTTTCAATAATCTGATGATCCTTTTCTCCATCTCTCCTTTATGGTAGTTTTCCCATCATTCATTGCCATGCCAAATGTTTTACTGTTCCCACAGTGCACTCTGCACACCACTAAACATGACCGTATGAGAAGATGGTACAAGACGACAGAGCCAACCGATTTCACGCCTCTCCCAACACCAAGAATGGGAACGATATCTCCATTAAAAAAGCTACCTGCATTTGTTTAACTGGGATCTGCTTCACTCAGTGGCATCATGGAAATCCTCATCTGGGACCACAGAGGCTTACTTTTAAGTATTTAAGATAAGATAAGATAAGCCTTTATAAGTCCCACAATGGGGAAATTCCAGGATTGCAACAGCACAGGGATAGCAACACTCAGAGCAATAATTAAGAAGATACGAAAAATAAAAATAAGAGCAGTGAATATACATACGTACACAAAAATATATAAATATATATACAAAGTGCGGAGCATTGTAGCAAGATGGAATAAACAGCATCACCGTCTACTTAGTTATCCTACATAGTATGAATATGTACCCATACATATTGTCACCCTCCGTAGCGACTGATATTGTCCTAGTTGTATACTGGAGGGGACCATTTGTGTAAGTCTGTTGCGTCTTTTGCATTCAATACTATTAGGTCGTCACGTTTTTTTGCTATCTCTGCGAGCAGCCCTGCTTAGGTTATACAGTCTGACAGCCATAGGTAGGAAGGACCTGCAAAACCTCTCGGTTGTGCACCTAGGATGATGTAGTCTGCTGCTAAATGAGCTCCTCAGTGCGTTCAGTATGTCCTGCATAGGGTGGGACTCAGACTCCAGCAGAGATGACAGTTTAGCCACCATCCTTCTCTCTCCTATCTCCTCCACTGGGTCAAGGCGTTGCCCCAGGATCTAGCTTTCTTGATCAGTTTGTTCAGTCTCTTCCTATCGGCTGCTGTAATGCCGTTGCCTCAGCAGACCCCTCCAAAAGTGATGGCTGATGCCACCACCGTGTCGTAGAATGTCTTCAGCAGCACCCCTTGTACACCAAAAGACCTGAGCCTCCTCAGTAGGAACAGCCTGCACTGTCCCTTCTTGTAGAGTGCGTCGGTATTGTGTGACCAGTCTAGTAACTTTTGCAAATTTAGGGAGGAAGATATTGAAGGCTAAATGAGATGGTACAATTGATATTATAAACCAGTTACTGCCAAAGGAATTTCCATTTTACAGGTCCAAAAAAACTCCAATCAATACTTTGAGGGCTGGGATAATTAAAAAGTTAACTTTTTCAATTAATGTGGGCCAATAAACACACTGAAAAATTGCTGATGTCAGGTGGTGTCGGCAGTTTTGACTGCAGATGGCTCAGATTAAAAGAAGAGTAGGTCTTGTTTTTTAGGACTTAAATTTACAAAGTTTGCACTACATTTAACTGATCCTTTGGGGCACTCAGGGCACCCGAACTGCACACACATCCAATGTAGTGCTTGTTGGTTGCCGCTGCTCCCTCAAGAGTGAGAGGAGGGAGTTTCTGTCAGGGTGAGCAGAGGAAAACACCAGACCACTCAATCTGATATGTAAAAAAAAAAAAAAAAAAAAAAAAAGCAACTAACTCACCATTAAGGTTGAGATTGCGCAAACTGTCTTTGTCTGTCTATACTTAGGAAAGTTACCTTAAGGAGAAGCACTGACTTCCTCTTTGAGCAGTTCAAGATAAAAGAGGAAATATGACAACAAAATCACACAGCTGCTTAGATTTAATGAATAAAATGCAATTAAAAGTTGCTACAGTACACTTTTTTCATTGATGCGTACTCACCAAGTTTAAAAATTAATCACAATTACTTACAGAAAAATGTGCAATCAATTTTAATTAATACAATTTATTATAAAGAAAAGCTGAATGAAAAGATTAATATTCTGTTTTCAAATAGAATTTCTTCTTAAAGTGGAGAGCATATTAGAGCGGACTGATGCTTAACTCATTTCTTTGCTCCTACCTCTCCTCGTTGTTGAGTTTTAGAGGGTTGTTAATAGGAGTGGGTATCGACAGTATCATCAATCTTTAATTAATTAATATGTGCAAATGTTGCAAACTCTTGGGTATTAACTCACTGAGTTTTCAGTCCACTACATAGTGCAAAGTAAATGTGCACTGGCTAGTAAAGCCATAGCTTGTCTCGTGAGATTTGCAGCCAGGTGTACAAATCAAGAAGCGGTCAGAAACATCGGAGAAAGACCTGAGAAATGCAAAGACCTGAGTCACTGTGGAAAACGAAGGCCCCTGCAACACAATAGAGCCCAGGGATGTGACCCCATCCTGCTGCCACTGGGGTCTTGAAACTCTACAGAGAAGTGGAGCCCAAACCTGAGGAATCCCTGAGTGCAGCAGAAAAGACCCCGTAACAGCACACTGCCCCGTGGAGGACTGAGAGCCTCTACCCATGGAAACAAAAGTGACTGTGGTGAGTTTAAAAGACTGAAAACTTTTATGAAACAGATGCTGACAGTTGTACTTTGGGGACACAATTCAACGTATTGCAATACTCAGTCTACTGTGATATCACAATACTTAAGGAATCATAGTCTTGTGATACTACTGGAGCGTAGGGCTGGGCGATATGAAAAAATTCCAGTCACAATCATTTTTTTTCCCATATTGATCGATATTGATATATATTGCGATATGAATCAGATTACTATTTCTGTCAAGCTTAAAGGTTCCTTTTTATGCCTAAGTGAGATGTGAAGCTATAACAAGATTAATTTTAAATATTTATTTTCTGTCAGAAATTGAACTTGACAAATGTAGTGTAGACCATAATACAACTGTATTTCAAATAATTATAAAACATAAAACAATTATAAAACATGAAATACAAATATTTTATAATATTCTGCTCATCAACTTACCGATAGCTGAGTGAAGTACATGCCCAAAGCACTGCAGCTGTGTCCCACTGTCTGTCGTGATGCAGACTTGTTTGTCTTCACTCAATCTCCAGGATGCAAATGCTTCGGTCAGTCCTAAATGACTTCATCTGTATGGTCTTCAGGAAAGTTTGAAGACATTTGCTTTTCAAATTCCAATCTTGATCAGTGAAGTGGGCAGTGAGGCTCATATATGGTTCAGATGTGCAACTTGACCACCAATCTGACATAGTAGCGAAGTATGGCATATTTTGCAGCTCCTTTTCAACCATTTCTCTACATTCGGAGTACAGCTGGGAAAGTGCCATCTGGGAGAAATATTTACGGCCAGGGAGTTGGTAACAAGGGTCAATTACTTTAATCAGCCACTTAAATCTGACATTCTGTCCGCACTACTGGATTCCTCGGACCCTTCTTTTCAATAATCTCCTCATCTATTGAGCATTGGGTGGCATCCATTCCGGTGTCTTCGTTGGTAACATTATCACTGCATTTTCATTAATGTTTTCTGTCATTTTCTTTTTAACCATGCTCCAACTGCTACACGGCTGTGCTATCCCAAACATTAGCAGGTGTGCTAAGACTCGGCTATTGGTCCTAAACACCTACGCATGCTGTTGTGTGCGTCAATCCAACGTGACTTCCAGTCCCATGATTGGTTCGGTGTGGTGTATTCTCATTTTCATTGGCTTTTCGTGCTGTCTGTCAAAACAGAAAACGAAAGACTTCTATTGACGTTCTATCAAAAATGTATTATGTCTCTATCGAGAAAAAGTTATTTTGCGACCCCTTAAGATAAGATAAGATAAGATAAGATAAGCCTTTATTAGTCCCACAATGGGGAAATTCCAGGATTGCAACAGCACAGGGATACCAACACTAAGAGCAATAATTTAGAAGATAAGAAAATAAGAGCAGTGAATATACATACGTACACATAAATATATAAATATATATACACACAGTGCGGAGCATTGTAGCTAGATGGAACAAACAGCATAACCTTCTATTTAGTTACCCTACATGGTATGAATATGTACCCATACATATCGTCACCCTCCATAGCGACTGATATTGTCCTAGTTGTATACTGGAGGGGACCATTTGTGTAAGTCTGTTGCGTCTTTTGCATTCAATACTATTAGGTCGTCACGTTTTCTTGCTATCTCTACGAGCAGCCCTGCTTAGGTTATACAGTCTGACAGCCGTAGGTAGGAAGGACCTGCAAAACCTCTTGGATGCGCACCTAGGATGATGTAGTCTGCTGCTAAATGAGCTCCTCAGTGCGTTCAGTATGTCCTGCATGGGGTGGGACTCAGACTCCAGCAGAGATGACAGTTTAGCCACCATCCTTCTCTCCTCTATCTCCTCCACTGGGTCAAGGCGTTGCCCCAGGACAGAGCTAGCTTTCTTGATTAGTTTGTTCAGTCTCTTCCTATCGGCTGCTGTAATGCTGTTGCCCCAGCAGACCACTCCAAAAGTGATGGCTGATGCCACCACCGTGTCGTAGAATGTCTTTAAGAGCACCCCTTGTACACCAAAAGACCTGAGCCTCCTCAGTAGGAACAGCCTGTGCTGTCCCTTCTTGTAGAGTGCGTCGGTATTGTGTGACCAGTCTAGTTTATTGTTCAGATGAACACCCAGGTACTTGTAGGATGTCACCATCTCAATGTCTGTTCCCTGGATGTTCACTGGTGCTGTGAGGGGTTGTCCTTGCCTGCGGCAATTCACCACCAGCTCCTTAGTTTTCCTTGCGTTGATCTGGAGGCAGTTCCGATGGCACCAGTCCATGAAGTCCTGGATAAGTCCTCTGTACTCAGCTTCATCTCCGTTGGAGATGAGGCCGACAATCGCAGAGTCGTCAGAGAACTTCTGTAGATGGCAGTGTGTTGTGTTGTGTGAGAAGTCCGCAGTATAAAGGGAGAACAGGAAGGGAGCCAAAACTGTTCCCTGGGGAGCCCCCGTGCTACCGATGATTGCGTCGGACACACAATCCCGGATTCTCACAAACTGTGGCCGGTTAGTGAGGTAGTCCAGGATCCATGATGACAGGTGCTGGTCCACCCCTGCGCACAGCAGCTTGTCCTTCAGGATCACTGGTTGGCCAGTGTTGAAAGCACTGGAGAAGTCAAAGAACATGATCCTCACCGCGTTCCCGGGCTTCTCCAGGTGGGACAGGGAACGGTGAAGGAGGAAGATCACTGCATCCTTCACCCCAATGCTGGTAGGCGAACTGGAGTGGATCCATCGCTGGTCCCACCAGTGGGTGGAGGTGAGCAAAGAGTAGTCTCTCCAGGGTCTTTATCATGTGAGACGTCAGGGCCACTGGTCTGTAGCTGTTCAGGTCTTTGGGGTGGCAAGTCTTTGGTACAGGTACCACACAAGATGTTTTCCACAACTGTGGTACCCTCCCCAGCTTCAGGCTCAGGTTGAAGATGTGCTCCACAATCCCACACAGCTGGTCTGCGCAGGACTTGAGGAGCTTCGCGCTGATCCCGTCTGGTCCCGAGGCCTTCCTCGCCTTGATCTTCCTCAGCATCGTCCTCACCTGGGTCTTAGTGAGGGTCAGGTTGGGGGCTGTGTGCTGGGAGTGGGGGGGTGTTGATGGAGTGGGGTGTGGACAGCAGGTCTTGGTGACTTTAGAGGTAGCAGTGGTTGGTGTGCAGTCGGGGGGAGGGCGGTTGGTCAAACCTATTAAAAAACAGGTTCAGATTGTTCGCCCAGTCCCTGCCCCCCGTGGCCTGGGAGGAGGTATTCTGGAGCCCAAAGATGGTTTTAAGGTTTCTCCAGACTCTGCCAACGTCACTCTGTTGCTGCTTGTCTTCCATCTTTTTCCTGAAGCTGTCCTTGCCTTCTCTGATCTTCCTCCTCAGCTCCCTCTGTACGGACTTCAGCATCTCCCTGTTCCCCGACCTGAAGATCCTCTTCTTCTCTCTCAGAAGTGTTTTAATCTCAGGGTTGATCCAGGGTTTGTTGTTCGAGCAACACCGTATGGTCTTGGTAGGTACGGTGTTGCCCACACAGAAGTTGATGTAGTCCGTGATGGTGTGAGTGAGGCCATCGATGTCCTCACCATGTGGATCACAGGGCTGCTCCCAGGCAGTGGTTTCAAAACAGTCCTTTAGAGCGTCCATTGCCTCCTCAGACCATACCTTCACCGTGCGCATAACCGGAGGTTGTCTGCGTACTAGGGGTTTGTACACCGGCAGGAGATGAACCAAGTTGTGATCCGATTTCCCGAGTGGGGGGAGTGGTGATGAGGTGTACACCTCCTTAGTGTTTGCATAGAATAAGTCCAGTGTTTATTGTCTCTAGTGTGGCATGTGACATACTGGGTGAACGTAGGCAGAATGGGGGATAGTGAAATATGGTTGAAATCGCTTGAGATGAGGAGAAGAGCATCTGGGTGTTCTGTCAGCAGCCTGCCAGTTACTGAGTGAATGGCGTCACGCGCTGTCCCCGCGTTCGCCGTCGGATATGAATAAATAACAATGCAGATCACATGTGAGTATTCCCTCGGGAGATAGGTAGGTAGCATGCTAACAGCTAGCAACTTAATGTCTTTGTTGCAGTGTTGTTGTTTAACCATGATATGTCCCGGTCTGCACCAGCTGTTATTGACATACATTATCACTCCTCTCCCCCTTGTCTTCCCACTGTCTGGTGTCCGGTCTGCCTGTATTGCGTGGAAACCCTCCAGTTCAATGTTAGCATCTGTTGCTAGTTCTGTTAGCCACATCTCAGTAAACAACATCATGCTAATCTCTCTGAAGATCTCCCTGGAGATAGCCGCTAGCTCGTCAGTCTTAATGAGTAGCGATCGTACATTCCCCATAATAACGGATGGAAGGACAGGTCTGTACCTTATATTTCTCGCCCACCGTCTTGCTCCAGCACGGCGTCCACGTCGTTTCTGTCTTATTTCACCCGGTATGTCGAAGTCTTGCGCTAGCATCTTGGTCCAGTTAAGTGCTAACAGCTGGTCTCTGTTGTAACGTTTCCTGCTAAAAACAGTGGCTTCGTCTGCCGGCTCAGGAGACATTTGGGTGATCTGTGTCAGTCCGTGATGGATAAGGTGTCGCCGGATCAGAAAGATTAGCAAGAGAAGCCAGATAGTAAATAGAAATAGGAAGAAATTGATCCGCTGTTGCAAAAAGGCAGCCTACTCGTGTGGCACCGGAAGTTCATCAAGTGGAAGAAGATAGAATTATTATCGTTTTATCGTCCAGCCCTACTACAGCGTGACCCAAGTATCATGACAGTATTGTATAGTAATGTTTGTAGCAATTCTCACCCTTAGTCAGGGGTATTGCCATTATAACTAGAAAGCACTCAGAGGGACTTCCGGTTATGGCTGCCACGTAGGACGGACGTGTCTCGCTCTGCTCTGCTCCTGGAGAAAAAAATCGGCAAATAACTCTCTCATTTGGGACAGAACGTATCCCAGCATTTGGGCGAGGATATGTCGGCGAAGCCTAAGGCTGGAAAACCAGGAAAAGGAAAAAGCGAGCCGCCGAAACAGTCCAAATTAACGGACTTTCAGGTCTGTGACGCAGCAAACAAAACTCCATATATGGCGGAGGAGGCTGGCAACGGTGCGATTTCTGCGGGGAATGGCGCAGATGCGCTGATGGCTGCCATGAGTTCAATGAGAGCGGACTTTTCCTCTAGATTTGATGGGATTATGACAGCGTTGGAAGGAATAAGAAAGGAATTGGGTGACTGTGTAGAACGAACGGCGCAGATGGAGCTCCGTCTCGCTAGTGCTGAAGATGACGTCACCCGTCTTCAATTAAAGGTGCGCACTTTGGAAAAAAAAAAAAAATCTCTGGAATATAATATTTTGGATTTGGAATCTCGGTCGAGACAGAATAATTTGAGGCTGGTGGGTCTTCCAGAGGAATCAGAAGGTCGGGACGTATGTTCCTTTCTGGAAAAGTGGATTCCGGAGGTGCTGGGCAGCGAGGAGTTGCAATCAGCAGTGGTTCTGGAAAAAGCACATCGTATTGGCCCACGGAGAGATAAGGGACCGCCGAGGACCTTAATTATGAAGTTTCTTAGCAACAGAGACAGGATGAAGATCTTCAACGCTGCACGTGCTAAAGGAGAGATTAAACACCAGGACCAGCAGGTGCGGTTCTACCCAGATTTGGCCACAGGAATCCAGCAATTGAGGAAGCAGTTTGATCCCGTACGTAAGGAGCTGCGCAACCTTGGGATTCGTCATGGTGTAATCTATCCTGCGAGACTGCTGACCACGTATGAGGGCAGAACCCACATCTTCAAGACCCCAGAGGAGGCGCAGGAGTTCATCAAGAAGATCAAAGAAGAAGAAGAGACTGGTGGGAGCTAAGCATGAACAAAATATAAGGTAGAATAATTAAGCATTTGCACAGGCATCTGACTGACTTGAAGTAAATAGTAAGTTTACAAAATATAGATTGTATTATATATTAAAAAAACAAAACAAAAACAAAACAAACAAACAAAAAAAAACTACGATGTACAAAGTTGTTAAAAATTTTGGAGTTAAGTTGGAAAACTACAGAGGAGAGTTAATGTTACGTCATTAAAAGCAGTAGAGTTAGGGTGATTGGGAGGATGAAGGAGTGGCTTAGGCTGTTCCCCGTGGGTGTGGAACGGTCGATGGCTATATCGGGAGACAGAATTTTTCTTTTGATTTTGGGGGGTTTGCCACAAGTGTGGGAAGGGGAAATTTGTTTGTGTGTAGTTTGTAGGATGAATGTTCAACCACTCATGTTTTTGCTTCTCTGTATGAGCATGTTTACACTGCAAGGTAATCCCAAACTCTCTATTGATCATGGACCAAAGTGTTAATCTTAATTTAACTTCATGGAATTGCAGAGGTCTACAAAATTTAAAAAAACTTAAACAAGTTATGAATAAAATAAAGGACATGGGTTCAAGAATTGTGTTTTTACAAGAAACTCATCTGATAGAGGAGGATGTTAAAAGAATTAGGAGTAGATGGCAGGGAAGTGTATTCACCTCTTCATTTTCATCCCGAGCCAGGGGAGTTATGACTCTCATACATAAATCAGTTCCTTTTCAAGTGAAAAATGTAATTGGAGACAAATTTGGAAGATATGTAATCATTCAAGGTTCTTTGCTATTAGAAAATATAAATCTTGTGAACTTATATGGTCCCAATATAGATGATCAGAAGTTCTTTGCTAATTTATTTCTCATCTTATCATCACTTACAGGGCAACATATAATAGCAGGGGATTTTAATTGTACATTGAATCCAGGTGTGGATAGATCAACAGGACTGGATTGTACGCACATTGGATGTAGGATGACTATTAATCATTTTATGAAAGAATTGAGATTGTTAGATATATGGAGAGAAATGAAACCACAAGTTAAAGCCTATTCTTGTTATTCCAGTACCTACAAGACATTCTCACGTATTGATTATTTTTTGATTTCCACAGAATTAAGGTCCAAGATTCAAAACTGCTTTTATGATAACATCGTGATCTCTGATCATGCACCCTGTTGTCTAATATATGTAGATAAAAAATTGACAAAGGAATCAGGTAGATGGCAATTTCAGCATAAATGGCTTCAGGATGAGGAATTTGTCAAGTATATAGAAAAACAGATAGACGAGTTCTTTGACATCAATACTACACAAACATCAGCATGTGTAAAGTGGGAGGCTTTCAAAGCTTTTATTAGGGGACATATTATTAGTTATACAGGATCAAAATCTAAGAAGACTCGAGAGGAGAGAGCTAAATTGGAACATAAAATAAAAAATCTTCAGGAAAAAGTGTATGCAGGAAGTGACCCAAGGTTGGAGAATGAATTACTGATTTTGAGAGCTGAATACGACAAAAAATCAGCGAATAGAGCTGCCTCGAGTCTTCTAAGATTGAAACAATCTTTTTATGAACAAGGTGAAAAATCAGGAAAATTATTAGCATGGCAGATTAAACAATTGGAAATTAAAACACCAATTACCAGTATTATAAGTAATGGACAGGTAGTTATAGATCCTTTAGAAATTAATAGAGCCTTTAGAGATTACTATGAAAAATTATATGATACCAAAAATGAACCTGATTTAACAAAACTAAATGGGTTTTTGAACGAACTATCTATACCGTGTATTCCAAATGAAAACAGGGAGATATTGGAGTCTAAAATTAGTCAAGAAGAAGTTGGGCTAGCCATTGATAATATGAAATCAGGAAAAAGTGCAGGACCAGATGGTCTTCCAGTTGACCTTTATAAAAAATTTAAGAATAAATTAATAAAACCTTTTTTGGAAATGGTTTTAGAAGCATTTCAAAATAATAATTTACCATCATACATAAATAATGCCTTAATTATACTGCTGCCAAAACCAGGTAAGCCCTCTAATAAATGTGAAAATATGAGACCAATAAGCCTATTAAACGCCGACCTTAAGATAATCTGTAAAATTTTAGCAAGACGAATACAAGAAATTTTACCAAATATTATTAATCGAGATCAGAATGGCTTTATAAAGGGTAGACAAGGCTTCCATAATGTAAGAAGACTATTTAATATTATTTATTTTAATAAAGAAGCACCGGATACAGCTCTCCTATCATTGGACGCCGAAAAGGCCTTTGATAGAGTTGAATGGCCCTTTCTTTTTGAAGTCCTACAAAGGTTTGGACTTGGAAATAATTTCATAAAATGGGTTCAAATAATATACAATAATGCTACAGCAGAAATCCTAACAAATAACAATATTTCAAAACCAATAAAAATCAATAGAGGATGTCGACAAGGCTGTCCACTTTCACCTTTACTGTTTACTATGGCAATTGAACCTTTAGCGATAGCGATACGTTTACATTCACAAATATATGGAATTAAAGTTGGACCAACAGAACATAAAATCTCCCTGTACGCCGATGATATAATTTTGTTTATGTCGAATCTAAAAAAATCAATTCCAACCTTGTTGAATTTAATAAAGAATTTTGGGGAAATATCAGGATATAAAATAAATAAAACTAAATCTTCAATATTAATGCTAAATGAGACCCAGAGAAATTACCCAGCCCCTGAGGTAAATCAATTCAATGTTGTAAATCAGTTTAAATATTTAGGAATCCAAATTATGCCTAAGCTAGAATCAGTCGCCAGTGTCAACTATGAAGCCTTAATGTCAGATATCAGTGAGTTAACTCAGAGATGGATGTCACTACCAATGTCGATGATCGGGAGAATCAATATACTTAAAAGTAATATTTTACCTAAAATACTTTATTTATTTCAATACATTCCCTTATCACCACCTTTAGATCTATTCTCAAGAATAAAAAAAAAGTTAGTGGAATTTATATGGAACAACAGGAGGGCTAGATTACGTTTGTCTTTATTATATTTACCATTTGATCGTGGAGGTCTGAAATGTCCAAATTTTATGTTGTATTATTGGTCGGCACAACTGAGGTCTATGACATATTATTTTTCATCAAATGATCTCCCTCACTGGACTGAAATGGAATCATACAATTTACCTTTACCTCTTCCCATATTCATATACTCAGATTCGGCAAAAAAATTACAAAAACAAGTTAAAAATCCATTTGTAAAGCATATGATCAAAATATGGTGTGAAGCTAAAAACTATTTAAAAGAACCACAGTTATTGTCACAATTTAGTCCAATATGGGGTAATCAATATTTTAAACCAGGGAGAGCGGACGCTGTATTTAAAGTATGGAATTTAAAAGGGATACAAAAGATTCAGGATTTATATTTGCCATGTGCAGACAACATAATGTCTTTTGAAGAGCTGAGGATCAAATTTAATCTCAATAGAACACATTTTTTTAAATATCTTCAACTTAGAAACTTTATTCGATCAAATCAAAATAAAGCTCTCACTCGACCTATCTATTCATCCTTGGAAAAAATGATGATGAAAGATAGTAAAAGAAAGGGTATTATTTCAGAGTTTTATAACTCATTGACACTATCTTCAAGTGAAAATTCACTGAAAAGATTAAACTACTGGAAAGAAGATCTGCAAATTGAAATTTCAGAGGAACAATGGGAATTGGCTTGTACAGAAGCTCAAACCAAATCAATAAATGCACGCCTTAAATTGATACATTTCAAATGGTTAATGCGGATGTATGTTACACCGGAGGAGTTAAATAGATATAACAAAAATATACCAGATACATGCACAAAATGCATGGAAAGTAAAGGAACCCTATTTCATTGTTTATGGGAATGTAGATTAATAAGAATGTTTTGGGAAGAGGTGAGGGTAACAATTGAAAAAATAATCTCAAAACAAATCATATTGAATCCTAAACTGTTTTTGTTGGGTCTGTACCCAGAAAAGCATAATTTTAATAAAAGTGAAAGAACATTCATAGACCTCAGTTTGCTTAATGCCAAAAAATGTATTGCACTATTATGGAAAAAGACTCATAGACCAGATGTGACTCAGTGGTTAAGACAGATGTTAACAAACCTTCCATTAGAAAGAATAACATATATACTAAAATCAAAGGAAATTGTGTTTGAGAATATATGGAGACCTTTTATTGATTATGTAAAAAATTTAAACATAACTCTTGAAGAAGAAGGTGAATGATGTGTGTGGACCTTGTAAATTCCAAACTGGTGAACATAATATGTATACTTATGTATTGGATTGTCTAGACTAAACAGAGGAGCATTGTTGAAGACTTGATTTTGTTGGTGGTTGTTGGTGTTTTTAGTGCATTTTTTTTTTTTTGTAGTACTTTAGTGTTAGTGTTTGATTGTTTGTATCATGTTTGTTAAAAAAAAAAAAAAGGTTCAATAAAGATATTGTGGAAAAAAAGAAAGCACTCAGAGAGCGCAGACTTCCGCCGAGGCTCCTTCTGTCCCACATGGATCACCTCCAAAATGTAATGGGTTTGTGTGAAGGCCTAGAGCCACTTCTGGTGAAAACTGCATCAAAGTCTGTCCATTAGTTTTGGATTATTGTTGCTAACACACTGTGAAAGATAAGAGCCTTGGCTGAGGTATGCATTCTCAGATCATCACCAGAATGTAATGGATTCGTCTGCAGCCCAAGAACCACCTCTGGTGAAAATTTCATCCAAATCCATCCAGTAGTTTTGGAGTATTGTTGCTAACACTCTGTGAGAAGATAAAAGCCTTGGTGGAGGTATGCATCTTGAGATGATCACCAAAATTTTATCATCTGTTCAATGTGCCATTACACACCTTTGCTGAAAATTTGAATGAAAGGCGCTATATAAATGCAATCCATTATTATTATTATTATCATTATTATTATTAACAGACAAATGAGATGAGATCAATATGACTACATAATAATAATAATAATAATAATAATAAAAAGACCGTCATAACTGTATTGACCACACATTGGGGCTGGGCAATTCCACCTTAAATCAACATCATGATTTACTGAATCGTTCAGGTCATTTTTTTTCCCTCCTCTCTTCTCCATTACAGTTTACTGACAAGGTTCATAATTATTCAGCAATATTGCACAACAGTGCGGTATCATACCATTTTCTTGCAGTTATCAACTACAAATTCACATAGTATCCATATTATCTACCGCAACAAACTTGTAAGAAATATGACCATGACAAAGGTACAAATGCTCACCTGGTACACCGACAGATGCGGACATGTTCCTCCAAGCGTTTGCTTTCAAATTTTGATCATGATATCCTTTTAGTGTCAGATCAAAGAGTACCAGGTTGTTTGATGCAGTAAAGTTCAGCCTCCACCTCCTCCACCATCATCTACCGTTTTTGTCTTCCTGTACCAGCGTCCTATATCCTGCCCTTCCTTACTTTTGATTGGCTGCTTAGAAAGGTCTGACATTGACAAGCATAGCTGTACAGTAGTCTGAAAAGTTGAACTTTTTTCAGCCCTGAGCACCGTGACAAAAAGCAGCCACTGCTCAAAGCATCTCAGCGCCAAGGGCGCTCAGCACTGTAAACAATGGACTACATAGAGAATGAATAGAAAATAGTCGCCCACAGGAGAAAAAATGAGTTTGATGGACACGCCCCCAATACTTTTTCTGCAGTGGTTGCTTCCGAGTTGCCGAGGCACGTGGCCCTATGGCATGACCATGCACGTAACTCAGTGGACACGTCTTAAAGGGGCAGTACATGAAAAGCACCAGATTAATATATATAAAATAATATTCCCAAAATTTCTGCATCCAGATTGTGATCTGAATCACCACCAAAATCTAATCATCTGTTCCCCGTGCCATTACACACCTTTCGTGAAAATTTTATCAAAATCTGTTTATATCTTTTAGAGTAATGCTACTAACAGACAAACCAACCAACAGACAAACCAACAAACCAACTCCACTAAAAACATTACCTCCTCCCTTGGCGGAGGTAATAATAATTTTCTTTGCATATGAAAGAATTTCTCAGAGACCTTGTGTTGTGATATTAGGGTTTCTCCTGTTACGGTGTTGGGGCCTTACTGTGTCCCATGTGAAGGTTACAGAGTGACGTGGTGATGCAGTGGAACTAAAAGCTTGCAGACTCCTCATCTCTTGGCCACCTGGCCTGACTTCGTTTTGTGTAACATTACCACAGACGAACATTGCTTCACCATGCAGGAATGGTGGATATTAATTTCCCTCTAAATTTAGCCCTTCGTGGACTGACAGTTTTCATTTAGGCTAACAGAAACTGAACAGGACAGAACTTGTCGACTTAATGGGACACGCTCTGTAAAAAAAATGACTGATGCCTGCAAACAACACAAAATATCAAGTGAAGGTATATCTATCACTTACAACGACAATCACTGTACAGAGTGTTGGTCTTTGTCTCTGATGTCCCCCGTGACTCGGTGTGGCTGTAGTGTAGCTGTGTGTGTGTTTGTGTGTGTTGTCCAGGCATGCCCAAAGTCAGTGCCTGGAACACACTCGTAGCTGATGGGGATGTGGTTTGGTGGTTTGAAGTAGTCAAGCAACAGTGAGCTATTTTAGTCAGCAGGAGGAGAGCAGTGTGAGACAGAAGTGTGATTAAGGTAAGGACGAAGACATGAGAGCGTAGGCATAAATTGTGGCGGGGGGCCTGGGGGTAAAAACATAAACCTGATTATTATAGCACCACCTATGGCCACGGTACTGTGAGTTTGGTTCTCTAAGAAGGGGAGAGAATGTCATGTTTTTGCTACACATGCACTTTTAGTGAAGAAAAATAAGAAACAGAAGAATTAGAACAAAACCAGCAGGTTTCCTGTAGTTGTGCTGATTAGAACCCTAAATACAGAAGCAGAGATGAACGCTGCAGGTGTCGTAAGGAACTCCTGAGACCTGGTAGAAACCCTCTTCAATCACCCCTCCACTCCACCCCAACGCTGACATTTAACAAGGACCAGCTGACTCCTACCAACTTCCACAGCTCCCAGTGCTCTCGTAAACCTTCTCTAAAAAGCCTCCACCCCTCCCGCTCTTCTTCTTCTATGACTTTTTTTTTTAATGGAAAGCACTAATCCTCTCAGGAGAAGCACTAAACCAGATGAGATCAGTTTAACTTTTAAGACAACAGCAGTAACTCAAAGCAAAGAGAACAATGAACTGATAGTTGAAATGCCAAAAACTACAAACTGTAGTTCATCTAGAAGCCACTTGAGGCAGACCACAAAAATGAGCAAATTCATACAGACTCAGAAGTGAACCCCAAAAAGAGTAGACCCTGCTATGCTAAAGCCAGTAAGAATCTAAATAAATGTGCTGCCTTGATGGCATTTTCATGAAAACAGACTATTTTTAATAACAATACATCAAAAAAAAAAAAAGCTTTTAGAAAAACTTTTACGTCTTGTCAGGGGTTGCCAGATATTGTGAGTTGTGCAGAGAAATGGCTAAGTCTGAAGCCACTGATTCTGCTAACTTTTAAGGGGATAATGACAAAAAAAATATTGGTTCTGTTTTTAATCCCTGGTGTCAAATGAAGAATAATGAAAGAGCCGAAAAGCCTTGTTGAGATCGCCACTTTTCTTCAGGACAGCTAAGCTAACCCAAGCTAGTAATGCACACATCAATGTAGCCTACCAAATTTAGATTCTAACAGGTTCATATTGTTATTATTAAACTATGATAATATCAAATGACATATGATAACAGGACAAACCACATGAATCGTCCATAAGCCCTTACCAAGCTGGAATATTAGCATCATAGTCTATGCTAGGCATCATCACCGCTTCCTACAATTAGCATTAAGCTGGATTCATGCTGCACCTCTGCTGTCCACGTACGTGCAACCGGAAACCTCCTGTGACAAAATTTACGTCATCATCTCCTGTCCGCTAGTGTCCGCAGGGCTCTACTGCGGATGACCATGTACAGCCCAAATTTTATGACCATGCGGCCTGTCCATGACCTGAACACAGTGAGAGTGCATTCACAAGACTGAATGTCCCATTCACGAGGTGGGGCTACCAACACAGCATACAAAGACAAAGTAGATGAGGAAGACAATGAGGACACGGAAGACGAGACTAAACATACACAAATCATTTTGCAGCAGCAGCACCTTGAGCAGAGAAGACCACTGGAAAGCGGTAATTCCTCTTTTTCCTTGAAATGACGGCATTGTTGTTCCTACAAAAAAATGTGTGTCACTCTCGTGTTTATAGCTGGTGAACAAAATGGCATACTAGCGCATGTGCGCTACCCATTGGGCTGGGGCAAAACTACAAATAACAGTTGTGCGCATGCGTTTACCACTTGGCCTGATAGACAAAAAAAAGTGAGCATGTACAACGCCGCGTGCGCACCGGGCTTGTACAAAGTGCATGTGGACTAAAGCGGACCAGAGGGGAAATGCAGCACGAATAAGGCTTTAGTCTAAGATAAGTTGACAGAGCTCCTGTTTACTTAAAACCAATTTCAATCTTTTTAAAATATCATACCTTTACATTACATTACTGAGATCTTCTTCACACTTTTGACCATTCATCAGACGAAGAACTCTTTGCCCAAAACGTTACTCTAACCAAATAAATGTATTCAACAGGAGCTACTGATTGTGTGGATTTTCCCATCTTTCTATGTGGTTGGTTTTTCATCCAGCAGGCCACCACGTTACTCTGTTTGAGATAAGCATGTTTGTGTAGCTAGGGCTGGGTGATTAAACAAATTAAAACCGAAACCAGCCATTGGCATATAGAACTGACATAATCTTTTCGGTTATTTTGGTTCTTTCCTTCTTCCTGTTCTATGGATGTGCATATGAGAGCTTTCATGTACTGCCCATTTAAGACGTGTCGTGCATGCGGTCGCATGACTCTGACTACTGTCCATGTTATCAACTGTTTGGCAGTGGGGGTGGACGAGCTAAGCCTGTATTTAAGAACCCAACTGGAGAGTCGTAGATCCTGTGAGGTGACGGCATGGTTGTGGATGCATAAAGGGCACCTGGCTGGCTGGCCACTGGTGTAAATCGCGTGGCCCACAGGCCCTCAAATGGTATGTGTGGACACTGACATCTGGACCAGACAGTGTTTAGCTTGTTTGTGTGTGCGGTGACAATGAACCTATTCTTTATGATAGTGTGCTCATTTACGGACGACTCACCGCAGTGATATATTAATTGATGCTGAACTCTCATGGCTTAAGTAAGAGCCTTGTCACTGAACTATAAGGGAGAAGAAAGGAGCAAGAAAAAGCTTCAAATAACCGTGATGCTGATTTAAGGTCGCCCCATGTGTATCCTACTTTTTACCTTACCTTACCTTTTTACTTTGCCTTCAACTGTAGCATTTCTTTAGACATTTCTTTAGGAATTACTTAGATAATTTCATAACAACAGATAGGATTCTGCATTCCCTGAATGATAATACAGTTTTCTTTCTTGTGCAAAATACAGAACTTTGATGACAAACTTAAGTATGATCAAGTTGACAACCCTGTGACTTATGAATATTTCTCTCAACCTGCCAACCAGTACAGTTTTATTGTGGGTGAGAGTGAACACTACACCTACTGACCAGAAGAAAACATTATTTCTTCCCCTTTGAAATGAATTCCTTCCAATAACTGGCAAGTGACGACTCAGGTGATAGTCTGTGGTTTGAGGAATAACAATGAGTACTACTTATTAATTACACTGGTTTACAGTGGTCTCTACATGTCTATATATTAGGTAAAAAAAAAAAGGAGTAATATGGCTCATCTATTTTAATGTATGCAGTCAGCAACAAATGTTGTTGAACTTGCCGACCCCATCACCCAAAATCACAGTGCCCTCCACCACCACCACCATCTCGCCGTGAACAAACCCCTCGATCCCTCCTCATTCCTCCATCTCCCAACACCCGCTTGCGAGCACTTTGCAGTTTTTTAGTTGGACTTTGAAACCAAAGAACTAAATGGAGTCATTGTTCTGGATCTCTGTGGACTACAGGATGGAGGAGGGGTGACAGAAGATCAGGATCACAGACACTCAGGCTCGCTCTCTCTGATCCTGGCTCTGCAGGTTTGGACATGAACAGCAAAGAGGACTTTTGCAGGATTTGGAAATGTAAACGAAGCTTCTCTCTTCATGCTTCTGCCTTCCATGCTTGGCCTTAAATTACTGTTCCGTGTTCTTGACATCGATCATCTGTTGTCTCATGAAAACAGTTCCCATCCCTTTAATTAGAAACACGAATGGCTACAAATCCTCTGCTCAACTGAATGCTCTTATTTGTTCTCTAAGGGGAATTCAGCTTTTGGGTTTTCCTCTTTATTCAAACAGGCCAAAATCCTCCTGCGCAGGAGTTCTCACCCAGGGCTGTCAGAAACACCTCATTTGGATTGACTGTTCTCCTCTGTGAGGTCATCACGTTCATTACTTAACAGATCTGACACAGTCCTGTCTCCTGGATGGTCTAGTACACTCTCTTCAAGGAGAAGAGGAAGTTTCTTATTGAACCTCGGCACCTACAGTGCAGCTAGCTTAATTAGTGCCCTAACTAATGGCCATACCAGGATTTTTAGAGCTTTTCTCTGAAATTTTGCTCACCCCAGTAGACATTTTTGGTCCCAGCTTGTTCATTAATCATCATCCTCGTTCTGGCCTGTTTGTCTTCGTTTGGCTAACTTAGCCATGCAAATCAGTGGAATTTTACAGCTCTTTTTTGTAAATTGTAGTCATTATAATAGCTCAGCGTGTTCATTATTTCACAGGCAGTTATATATCTCACACCATTCTGGTTTATTTTGAAACATTTTGGTCATAATAGCCTAGTACATTGGACTGATAACTTTAGCGGCTCTGAGAAGCTACAGCTGGAAATACTCTACCTACACCTGTTAGACTTTTCCAACTGGATCATCTACCAACCCTTGAGTGTTCATTAACCATCGGGGACCCTTCAAATATTTGTCACACTTGTACCGCTAAGCACAAAATGTGCTTTTCATAAAGTAGCTATAAAAAATATCTACATTAATATTAAATTCTACTTTCATTGAGCTAACCAGAAACCCTAGACAACCAGTGAGGTCCAGGCTCTGATCAGAGCTTGCAACCAGCCATCAGGCAGAGGGACAGCTCTCTTTACAGCACTGCCAGTGCCAACCTGAGAAGAGGCATAAAACACACTAAGAATGCCTACAGGAGGAAAGTGGAGGGCTTCCTCACAGACAATAACCCCAGACAGATGTGGAGAGGCATCCAGGCCTTCACTAACTACAGGGGACAAGGCCCCCCAACACCAGACAGCAGCCTCACTCTGGCAGAGGGGCTTAACAGCTTCTTTGCCCAAATTGAGCTCACCTTCCCCTCAACTCATCCCCCCTCCCCTCTCCCCCCCCCCCTCCACGGGTGCATGAAGTGAGGAGGCAACTGAGAGCAGTGAACCCCCGCAGAGCTGCTGGCCCCGATGGCATCCCAGGAGTGGCGGTCAAAGCATGTGCAGACCAGCTGGCAGAGATCCTCACTGAGCTGTTCAACCTCTCTTTGACGCACATTGTCCCCTCCTGGCTCAAAGCCTCCACCATCATTCCCATCTCCCAAAAAGTCCGCAATTGACAGCCTGAACAACTACAGACCCATAGCACACATTTCTGTAGTCATGAAGTGTTTTGAGCGGCTGGTGTCCCAGCACATCAGGGACTGTCTTCCTCCCTCTTTCGACCCCCACCAGTTCGCCTACAGGAAGAACCGGTCTACAGAAGACGTCATCACCACCACACTCCACAGAGTGCTGAGCCACCTGGAGAACCCAAGGAGCTATGAGAATGCTCTTTGTGGGCTACAGCTCAGCTTTCAACACCATCATCCTGGACATCCTGATAAGTAAACTGCACCTCCTCTAGATCCACCCCCCACCTGCTCCTGGATAAAAAAAAAATATTCTCACCAACCGCCCACAAACAGTTAGCCTTGGCCCCCACCACTCCTCCACACTGTCTCTCAGCACTGGCTCCCCCCAGGGCTGTGTGCTAAGCCCACTACTGTACTCCTTGTACACCTTTGACTGTATTTCACCCTACCCAATCACCATCATCGTGAAGCATGCAGATGACACCAGTTTGGTTGGGCTCATTACCGATGACAATGAGAAGGCATACAGGGTGGAGAGAGAGAATCTGTTGCTGTGGTGCCAAGCAAACAACCTGAAACTGAATGTCCAAAAAACCAAAGAACTCATATTGGACTTCAGAAAGAACAGACAGGACCCCCCCACCCACACACACACACACACACACACCAATAAATGGCATCAACGTGGAAACCATCCCCACCTTCAGGTTCCTGGGCACCGATATCTCCTCCGACCTCTCCTGGACTGTCAACACTAAGGCCCTGGTGAAGAAAGCCCAGCAGTGGCTGCACTTCCTCCGTGTCCTGAGGAAGAACAACTTGGACCAAAAGCTACTACTGGCCGTCTACCTCTGCTCAGTGGAGAGCGTGCTCACCTACTGTCTGGGTGTGTGGTATGCCGGCTCCATGGCCGAGAACAGTATTTTTATCATGTTTATAGTCAGCTTCATGTGTGCCTGTGTTTGTGTCTATGTTGAATGTAATTAGTGGCTTGTAAATATGGATGTCACCAGACTGCAAAACAAATCTACCTATGGGTACAAATAAAGTAACCTGAACCTGAACAGGAAGGCTGTGCAAAGGGTCATCAACACCGCCCAAAAAATTGATCGGCAGCCCTCTGCCCTCCCTGGAGGACATCTCCAGATCCTCCTGTCTCAGAAGGAGCAAGGCCATCACAGGAGACCCCTTACATCCCGCCCACCATCTGTTTGATGTGTTCTCCTCTGGATAACGGTTCAGTTCAATCAGGTTCCACATCTCCAGACTGACAGTTTCTTCTCCTGGGCCATCCGAACTGCAAACAGTCAGAGGCCCCACCCCCCTCCCTGTGAACACTCACATGCACAGAACTGAGGACCTTTTTCATTATCACAATAACACACCTGTCTTTACCGTCCACACTTTCATGTATATTGACCCATCCGTGAAGCCACTACTATGTATATTTTCCATAATCCTTGGGCCATTTTACTCAATTGTGTGTTCCGCACTCCTCACTCTTATGCACATAGTTCCATCCATGAAGCCTTTACCATACCTGTGTATATTTCCAGAATCATGGGCTATTTTTATTTCAGTCGTGTGTTTAATCAAGTGTTCTGTAACTGCGTTTTATCAAATCCTTCTCTCTTACTTTACTGCGCAGTAGCCTGGTGGAGCACCCACAATTGTTGTACTGTACAACTGTACAATGACAATAAAGCCTATTTTATTCTATTTTTTTCACCTACATCCACTGTAATTATTGATATCAAATAGTCACAAATATTTAAAGATTTTAACGCTTTAAATGCCAGGTTTTTGTCATGATGTCACCATGTTTTTAGATGGAAAAACTGAATTATTTTCAATATACTACACGCAAAGTAAATTTTTTTGTGTTGAATTATTACAGCCTGGGATATGCTAATGATTAGCAGCAACACTGATTGTTTTGCATTATTTTTTCTGCAGTGTCAAACACTCATGCCACTAAGTGCAAAAATGTGCTGTTCATAAGGTAGCTATAAAAAAAAACCCTATTATATTCTATTTTCATTGAGTTAATTTTTTTTCACCTACAGCTGACTTAATCTTTAACAATTAATTAACTTTTTATATCAAATATACATTAACTGTTAAAGATTTTAACCCTTTAAATGCCAAGTTTTTGCCATGATGACTGTGCCATCTCGTGGAAATAGCTTGTTTTTTCTCCATATGCCAAATATGGTCAAAAATGGGACCATCTAGTGGAGAGTAGTAAAACTGATCATTTCCAAGGCCAAAACCCAGACTGACACCCAGACAAAATGAAATGCACATATTGTGCTTTAATGGCAGTGAAATCAAAAACTGCAGTTGGAATGGGTTTCAACGGCACATACAGAGACTTACTGTAGGAGCTGAGCGGGAAATAACAAGATCAAATAAAAGTACACAATCTTGCCAAAATTCATGCCACATTCATGAACGCAGCCAAAATGATCAAAAAATGAAGACTGAAAAGTGTGTTAAATGCACTCACCGGTCCCTGAGGGTAACAGGGATATATTTTATTATAATTTATCACACTCTGGACTGGACATCTCGCTGTCATCAGCAGAGTTATCTGTTCACTCATTCAGCATTGTTTCTGTACTTATTATACTCCAGGGACCGTTCATATGCTATCAACTAAATGACTGACTCATTACAGTGGTGTGTAATAATGCCTCTAGCCCAGAGATGCTGGGATAGGCTCCAGCCCCGCCCCCCCCCCCCCCCCCCCGCAACCTGAAAAGGATAATACTCATCTAATACTGCCTAATTACACATCACATCTATTTTCTGTAATTTATTTGTGTATAATCATGGATTTTATTGACAAGACAGTGAGAGGTAGAAGACTTTTTCTAAAATGATTTTAACTGTCTTTATTAACTGAGCTTTTTTGCTTATTCATTTTAATATATTTATTAATTTATTGACATGAGATTTTCTGTGAACACTATAAGAAATGCCGTTCCGCACCACTTCCCCTCTTTCTAAAGATTGCTGCTGCAGCCTGTTGTCACTGCAGCAACTTCTGCTCTGCGGTTAAAAGTCTCCATCTGATAACCACAGCTATTTCACAGATGGCCGCACCCACAGAAGAATGGTTAACAACCCAGGTGCAAAGGAATGACAATGCTGTCAGACATAACCTGTTTACCCATTATTAGTCTAATGATTTACATACTGCTGAATATCCACACCAGCTTCTCCTGTTGATGCTGTAGTTATCACCCGCAAAACATGGAGGCCGTTGTGCTGTTTTTACTTCCATGGCTGTCATTTAGCAAACCGATCATATGGTCATTTCAATGCAAAGATCAATATTCATCAGCCTGGATGTGACTGTAGGCTACGCTCAAATTCCATGACAGGTCTGAGCTTGTGTATGCACACTTTCAAGTCAGTGTGGAGTCGTGGTGCAGCAGAGAAACCTGGCTGTGTGGCAGAGTTATTTAATTGTATCAGATTATGTTGAGCAGTGCAACTTTTCATTACCTCCGCCAAGGAGGTTATGTGATCATCGGCGTTGGTTTGTCTGTTTGTTTGTTAGCAAGATAACTCAAAAACTTATGGACGGATTTTCATGAAATTTTCACAGATTGTCAGAAATGGGGTATCCTACAGATGATTACATTTTGGTGGTGATCCGGATCACCGTCCACAAGAAAACCGCCATTACGGAAAATGCCATTTTCGTGAATGACTACTGAACCACTAATCCTATCACTGTCAATCCAATTGCTAGTCATATGTTTTCATGGTCAAGGAATCTGAAAACGTACACACAAGCACTGTATGGGGGGGAACTGTGGCGCTTGGCGGAGGTCTGCGCTCTCCGAGTGCTTTTCTAGTTTGACCTGTTATATTTAGATGAGAGTGTTAATGATTTACTTTAAAGACTAAAGAGGCTGTATTCAGTTATAAACAGATTCAATGATGAATTTGAGTTGAAAACTAAAACTTGTAGCTATTTGAGGGGTTGGAGAAAACCAAATTAAACCTTTCACTTTTGAAATGTGAAATATTATTGTACAGTTGTGACTGAGCTCAGGGATTTTTTAAGAAGATGGTCATTCTATTCTTTTAATTTTACTATATGTATGTGCACTGTGTTAAATTAATATTCTAAAAGGATATTTCTTTGACTAAGTCTGGTGTTAATTATTATTAATAATAAATTATATGGTTGTTCTTTTTTTTGTCTTGTTATGATCCCACAGAAATAAAATGAATGCAGGCTGGGTGATTAACCAAAATAAAACTGAAACTGACGTTCGAGACGTAAAACCGATGTAATCTTGCCCATTTTTCCCCCTCTCCCTGTTGTGTGCTTGTGTATATGAGGCTTTTCCTCATGAAATTACAACTTTTTCTAAATTTTGTGAGCTTTCCTATTTTTCTAATAAATCTGTCATATTATTCTTTGAAAAATTGTTACTATTTCAGGTAAAATTGCCACCTTTGTCCACATAAATTTGTGACATTTTTCTAGTAAAAATGCAACATTTTCTGTATTTTTATTCCAGAAATTCCAGTTTTTCCTAATAAAACTGCAACTTTTTTTCCCTAAATTTGTCATATTTGTGGCATAAATCATCTGCTTTTCTAATAGATTTGTTCTATTCTCCCTTGTAAATTTGTAACCTTTTTTCAGGGAAAATTGCAGCACTTTTCACTAAAATTCGTAACATTCTCAAAAAAATTGCAACTTTTCCAGTAAATTTTTTTTTTTTTCCAGAAATGTTGTGACTATTTCTCACAAATTTGTTATTTTTCTCACATATTTTTCCTCACAAATCTGTGTTGTCTTTTTACTGAAAGTTTTGAATCATTTTTGTCAAGGCATCAAGGAGCCACTGGCTATGGGCAAAAGAGCCACAGGTTGCAGACCCCTGACACCATGATTGACTCTTTATTTCACCACAAGATGCCAAGAAAAAGCGGGCAATGTGCGCTTAAATCTCCCGAAGCTAAATCCCTGTTAGCCGCTAGCCGCTATCCACGTCAACTAAACCGCTTAACAGCAGGAAATGGGCAACAAAATGGACAAGCAGAAGCTGGATTTAAACACCAGATCAGAGACTCATAATCCCTATGTCTTGATAACATAATCATGGCTGTGTAAAGGGCTCCCCCAACACCGTGCGCTGATCTCTACACACTTTTGATAAATGAGAATTCATCCTCCACCCACACCAGGCTCCTGCCTCAAGCCTGCCCCCGAACTTTGACCTCCCTCATGCTGTGAAAAGGCTGTGTCTGGAGGAGACATCTTCATGTTTACACGCAGAGGCACCGATCATTCCAATCACTCATTAAACCCGGGGCCCCTTCAGATCTGGAGTTCATCTCTTCAGCTCCTTGTGTTTATTCGTCAGAGATCGTTTCAGCCGCCGTCACTCCCTCAGACAGCAACGTGAGATCAGGAGCGCCGTTTTTAAATGTGTTGCATTTTAACGTACAACCATCTCTGTAACATACACTGTTCCAAACAGGGGCAGAGTTTTATGTGACAAGGTGTTTCTCACAGAGGAGAAAACTGGCAGCTGATCTGAATAAAATAGTTTGTCGACTGCTGATGTTAGTGCGGATAATGTGGAGGCTTCGATCATTAGAAGGAGAACAGAAGATGAAGAGCAGAGCCGTTTCTGACTGTAGAGCAGAGTAAGTAAATACTACAGTCCCCCTCAGCCACCATAAATTCACCCATTTTTGAGGGGAGAATTCTAATTTTCCTGTAAATTTGTAACTTTTTTCCTAAACCTGTGATTTTTTTCTTGTAAACTGTAGATTTTTTTCAACTCTCAAAAATTTGCATTTTTAATGCAAATGTGCAGCTTTTTGTTTTATAATCTTGCTACTTTTTCTTCCAATTTTTTTTGTAAATATGTTATTTTTCTCTCGCAAATTTATAATTTTTTTTCTTGCAAGTTTCTACTTTTTTCTTGCAAGTTTTTACCTTTTTTGTAAATTGGAGATTTTTTTTTCTTGTAACTGGAATTTTTTCTCAAAAATTTGCATTTTTTAATGCAAATCTACAACAATTTGTGTCATAAGCTTGCTGCTTTTTTTTTTTTTCTTCTTTTTTCTATTTTTGTCTTGTAAATTTGGGATTCTTTTCTTGTAAATTTGCTTAATTTTTCTTCTAAATTTTCAGTTTTTTCTCAAAAATTTGCATTTTTTAAATGCAAATTTGCAACTATTTGTCCCATAAAGTAAAAGCTTTGTTCTGAAAAACTTGCTATTTTTTCTTCAAAATTGTCCTTTCTTTTCCTTTCTTTTCATACCACACGGTATGTCTTCTTCTTTCAGCTGCTCCCTTTAGGGGTCGCCACAGTGGACCAACCGCCTTTCCATTCTTCATCCTCTTCAAAGCTTCTCTCACTTCCACTCACTCTCACTCTCACTATAGCCCCCCCACACATCCGGCGAGCAGCACTAACTCAAAGGATGCTTCAAAAAGCCAAAGACTCTCCTCACTTACCAATCCATGCAGATATCTACACCCCACCCACTGCCCGACTTCCATCCAGACGGCCGATTTGGAAAAACCCTCCCCCAGCTGACTTCACCATCCAGACAGCTTGGCAAGAGGAATGGGAGACCAAGGAGGTCCCAAACAAACAGGAGGTTGGTCCCGAGCACCAACCTCCCAAGGAGACAGTGGTCTACACTCAATCGCTTCAGGACTGGACATGGCCCCTGCTTGGCCAGCCTTCACAGATGGGGCAGTAGCCCTAGCCCACTGTGCGCATGTGGAGAGGAGCAAACAATGGAACACATCATAGAGGCTTGCCCGCTCCAAAGACTGGAAGGAGGATTACACACCCTCCATACAGCAAACCAGGAGGCAACTGCTTGGCTTGAGGACTTTGCATTCGCTAAATAAATAATTAACTTCCACTTTGCTAATCCTCTGGACTTCTTTGATCACTAGCTTTCCTTCATCCTTCCTCCTCTTTCTCTTATTTTCTTTATTCATCAGCTCTTCAAAGTACTCCTTCCACCTTCTCAACACACTCTCGTCGTTTGTTAGTACATTACCATTTCTGTCCTTAACCAACCTAACCTGCTAACCTTTCCGGTTCAATCTCCCTGTCTAGCCAGTCAATACAAGTCCTTTTCTCCTTCCTCAGTGTCCAGCCTCTCATACAATTCACTATATGCCTTTTCCTTTGCCTTTAACACCTTTCTCTTTGCCATGTGCTTAGATTCCAAATACTCCTTTCTACTTTCTTCATCTCCCTGACTATCCCACTTTTTCTTTGCTAACCTCTTCCTTTGAATACTTTCCTGTACCTTCTTATTCCACCACCAAGTCTCCTTGTCTTCCTTCCTCTGTCCACTGGATACACCATATACCTTTTTACCCATTTTCCTCAATACTTTTGCTGTACTTTTCCAGTCATCTGGTAATTCTTCTCTACCACCCAGAGCCTGTATCAGCTCCTTCCTGAACTCTGTATGACCTTCTTCCTTCTGTCACTTCCCTCACTTAATCTTTGGCTCTGCCTTCACTCTCTTCCTCTTCTTGCTTTCCAAAGTTATCCTACAGACTACCATCCGATGTTGTCTAGCTACATTCTCCCCTGCCACCACCTTGCAGTCTCCTGTCTTTTTCAAATTTCTCCTTCTGCATAAGATGTAGTACACTTGTGTGCACCTCCCTCCACTCTTGTGGAGCACCCTATGTTCCTCTCTCTTCTTGAAGTATGTGTTCACCACAGCCATTTCCATCCTTTTAGCAAAATCCACAACCATCTGTCCTTCCACATTTCTCTCCTTAAGACCATACCTACCCAGGACCTCCTCATCACCTCTGTTCCTATCACCTACATGTCCATTAAAGTCTGCTCCAATCACCACTCTCTCCCCTGGGAACACTCTCTACCACTTTATCCAACTTACTCCAGAATTCTCTTTCTCTTCTACCTGACATCCAACTTGTGGGGTATATGCACTGACAACATTCATCATCACACCTTTGACTTCTAGCTTCAAACTCATGATTCTGTCTGACTCCCTCTTTACCTCGTGAACACTCTTTACATACTCTTCCTTCAAGATTACTCCTACTCCATTTCTCTTCCCATCTACACCATGGCAGAACAGTTTAAATCCACCTCCAATGCTCCTAGTCTTGCTTCCCTTCCATCTGGTTTCTTGAACACACAGTATATCTACCCTTCTTCTCTCCATCATATCAGCCAAACTCTCTGCCTTTATCAGTCATAGTCCCTACATTTAACATCCCTACTCTCACTTCCACACTTCTACCTTTCCTTTTCTCTCTCTCCCTCCTAACATGCCTTTCCCCTCTCCTCCTCAATCTTCAACCAACAGTAGCCCAATTTCCACCGGTACCCTGTTGGTTAACAGAACTGGTGGCGGTCGTTGTTAACCCCGGCCTCGACCAATCGGTATTAAAGTCTCATTTGTCAATGTTTGATTTGGCAAAGGTTTTACAACGGATGCCCTTCCTGACACAATCCTCCCCATTTATCTGGGCTTGGGACTGGCACTAGGAGCACACTGGCTTGTGCACCCCCTACGGCTGGGTTGTGACCCACATAGTATGTAAACACAGTAAACTTCAGCACTGGACAATGTTTAATGTTTTTTGTTTGTGAAATCACAATAGGTCTGTTCTATTATGCTTGTTTACTATGCACAGCAGTGATATGATACTGCACTTTTGTGTAACATTGCTAAATAATTATGAACCTTGTCAGTAAATTGTAAGGAAGAAAAGAGGAGGGAAAAAAAAAGAAAACCAACCTGAAAGATTCAATAAACCATGATGTTGATTCAAGGTGGAACTGCCCAGCCCAAATGTATGGTCAATACAATTATGACAGTCTTGCTATTACTATTATAATGTATCATATACCGGAGGCGCGGTGGGGGAGTGGTTAGCACTGCGGCAGCACAGCAACTCACCCCTGGCCGGGGGATCCTGGGTTCGATCCCAGCCCCCGACCAACAGTGATGCGTGTGGAGTTTGCATGTTCTCCCCGTGTCTGCGTGGGTTTACTCCGGGATTTCTCCGGTTTCCTCCCACATGCCAAAAACATGCAAGTTAGGTTAACTGGCATCAAAACTGGGGATTCTAAATTGTCCTTAGGTATGACTGTGAGAGTGAATGGTTGTCTGTCTCTCTGTGTCGACCCTGCGATGGACTGGCGATCTGTCCAGGGTGTACCCTGCCTCTCACCCAAAGATGGTGGGATAGGCTCCAGCCCCCCCATGACCCGAAAAGGATAAAGCGGAAGAAGATGAATGAAGGAATGAATGAATGTATCATATACCATACCATACCAAATTTATTTATAAAGCACATTTAAAAACAACAAAGTTTACCAAAGTGCTGCACAGTAATAAAGTACAAATACACAAAAGATAGGTAAAAGACAATAAAAACATAACATGTAGCAGAAAATGAAACAACTCACAAGTGTAAAAACAAAATCATAATCTAGTCACATTGTTTTTGCTGCCATTTCTCTGTCTGTTAATAATAATAATAACAATAATTGATTGGATTTATATAGTGCCTTTCAAGATACCCAAAGCGCTTTCTGCCAAGGCCCTATCTCATAATGTACAGATGGATGGCAATATGGACGGACAAAGGGACAGAGGGGAGGACAAAGGGAGGGAGGGAGCCTTGGCGGAGGTATGCACTCTCTGAGTGCCCTCTAGTTTTCTTATAAATTTGCAGATTTTTCTCATAACTTTGACCTTTTTCTTGTAAATTTGCAATTTTCCCCCCAATTTTCAGCCTTTTATCTCAAAAATGTGCAACTTTTTTCTTGTAAATTTTCCAAATTTCTCTCATAAATTTGACTTTTCTTCTTGCAAATTTGCTACCTTGTTCACTGTAAATTTGTTGGGTTTTTCTTGCAATTTTGCAGAGTTCTTATGCATAGTAGATACACACCCTATGCAACCACATAGGAAAGATGGTCCCACCAAAGAGAGAAAAGTTGAAAATACATTTTACAGAAAGAAAGAAAGAAAGAAAAGCAATTCTGATACGGACAATTTGTTGTAGTTGCTGTTTATTTACACACACACACACACACACACACACACACATATACAGAGAGAGCGAGAGAGAGAGAGAGAGAGAGAGAGAGAGAGAGAGAGAGAGAGAGAGAGAGAGAGAGAGAGAGAGAGACAGAGCCTCGCGTGCGAACTTTCGACCCCCAGCATCCTGAGCCGAGAAAGGAGAGGAAGGAGGCTGGGAAGGAGGAAAAGACTGGGGGGAGGAGGAGGATGGGGGGACATGGGTTACATGATTACATGTTCTTCAATCTGGACCTGCTCAGTGTTATTATACAGCAGATATATAGTGAGGTAGCGGGAGGTGAAAGAGGGAGCTGTGGGGGTGTGGAGGAGGTGTAGTGTGAAAAGGCATGGTGGGAAAAGATGCTTTCAAACCAAAACTGGCGAGTTAAAAATCCCAGGTTTTAACATCGAACACATAAACGACCTCCAAAGGTCTGTTCAGACTGCCATCAGACCAGGATCTGAGTCTCTGTAGGTAACGGAGCATTCCTGTTCCTTTTATTTTCACAGCTGTCAAAGACATCCTGTTGGAGTTTCTAATGTCCCAATAAAGTTACTCTGAAGCCGAGATGGATGCCTGAGAAATGCTAGCTACTCGCTACCTCCAGCGCTAGCAGTTGCAGAATGCTAACATACACAGAACCAATGTGGGGCGCCTCTTAAACAACCAGGAAGAAGAAATAAAGCACCATGGCTACGCTTGTTTTCACGTGCAGTTATCTGTCTATATGATGTCTTGACTGTCCTGAATTTTTCTTGTAAATTTGCAGATTTTTCTCATAAGTTTGACTTTTTCTTGTAAATTTGAATTTTTTTTCTTCTCAATTTTCATTTTTTTTCCTCAAAAATCTGCAGCTTTTTTTCTTGTAAATTTTTCAAATTGGAAATTTGCCATTTTTTTAATTGTAAATTTGCTGATTTTTTCTTGGAATTTTGCAACGTTCCTATACATAGTAAATATGCGCCAGAGGAAAAAATGGCCCTGCCAAAGACAGAAATGTTGAAACTGTGAAGACACAACAGGGACACTGTCCCGGGATGGTTCCGTTTCTTCCCAATGGCAGCCAATGGCAGCCTGTGGCAGCCTGTGGCAGCCTCGGCGGCGACAGATCCTCAGGAGATTTGAAGTGTGGATGACAGATTAATAGTTGTCCCAACAGCACTCCATCGTGCCTGGTCACCCAGAGGTTCCCGTGTTCCCTCCGGTTCAACAGATAATAGGCGACAGATCACCCTCAGCGCAAGCTGTCACAGTGACCCCGGTTTCATGGTCACAATGAACTGATTACTGGGGATAAACTGATAATGGAAATAATTAGGGTTTTTTTTTTTGCTGTTTTTTTCTTCCAAATTTTATTTTTTTTTCTCATAAATGTTATTTTTCTCTTGTAAAATTTTGATTTTTTTCTCGTAAATTTGCTATTTTTTTCTTCTAAATTTGATATGATCTGGTGAGCGCGCTCCCCCTCCCGTCCTGTGAGAGGGTCCCCGGCTCCGCAGGTAATCAATACACCTGCGTGAGTGGATGCACCTGCTGTCTCTTCGCTGCCAGCACTTAAAAGGATCAGTCTGTGAACGCTCCAGCGCTGGCTCGTTGGGTATACTGCCGTTAAAGAATAAAGAAAGTAATGTGGTATATATTACTCATATATTCCATACCTACATTTGTTAGAGCATGCGGAAATGTTTGGGGCAACATATACAAAGGAATCTCACACCTCTGAAAGGACAAAGGAATCTCACCGCCGTGTGAAGACCAATGACGTCACAGGACGCCATGGCAACAGACTTGACACCTTCACCCCCTAAGGCCAGGAGAGGTTTTCCCATCACCTCCCAAGACGAAGGGGGGAGTTAACAGGACTAATGGGGATTAAGATAACGGGGGATTTCAGCTTGTGTTTTGCATGTCTTTGATGTGTGCCTGTATTTAACCAGCGAGCTGGGCAGAATTCTTCCTCTTTGCCTTCTGCCAAGCTCTGCACTATGATGAGACAAGATAGAAGAGTTGTTCATTAAAGACTCTGTTTTTGTGATACAAAACCGCCTCGTTATTTCCAGCTCTTCTACACTGGTGACCTTGACGCGAGTATGGACCTGAGGCGTTCTTCAAGCGACTCATCCGCGGCGAATCTGACTTACGCCAGCGACAACGCAGA
The DNA here is from genome assembly GCA_020510985.1 of Pholidichthys leucotaenia. Classification (NCBI taxonomy): domain Eukaryota; kingdom Metazoa; phylum Chordata; class Actinopteri; order Cichliformes; family Pholidichthyidae; genus Pholidichthys; species Pholidichthys leucotaenia. Next base: position 321,310,473 of record CM035845.1, on the reverse strand, counting down.
CGAGGGAGCAAGCAGACAGCTGTTCCCCCCGGCAGAGGGTACCGAGAGAGCTCAACCGAGCTCCAGCACCGCCGTGAGAGCCGAGGCAAGGCACTCTCACCCGGCGGGCACAACAGTGATGATGTGCACAAATGCCGTCACTGTTAAACTGCCAGATTTCTGGCGAGAAGACCCGGCCTCTTGGTTTCTCCAAGCCGAAGCCCAGTTCATACTGGCGGGCATCACGGCAGACGATACTAAGTTCTACTATATCGTCTCCAAACTCGACTCCGCCACTTCGAGGTGTGTGCGAAGCTTGATCCAGCGACCACTGGCCCGGGACAAGTATGAGACACTCAAGGCGACCATCGTGGCGAATTACATCCCGTCGGCGGAAGAAAGAGCCGAAAAAATCCTGGCAGTCTACGGCCACAGAGGGGGCAATCCAAAGACCCTCATGGAGGATTTACTGCAGCTCAAGGAGGAGGACAATGATAATTTCCTCTTTCAATTTATTTTCCTCAGCACGCTACCACCACACATGAGAGGGACACTCGCCAGTATGCAGTGCAACAATCATCAGGACTTCCGCACGCTGGCCAACGAGGCTTATCGGCTCGTCAACACCTGCAGAGATTGGACACCCACAGCGGCATCCGCAGACCTCAAAACTGACGCCCCGAACCTTGGAGAGTCACAAACCACGGAGCAGGCTCAACCCACGGTGACAGCAGCGCAGCCCAAGCGCAACAAACAGAATGACGTCTGTTATTATCATCACCGCTTCGCCGAGAAAGCCCGGAAATGTGTCCCCCCCTGCAAGTACGATGTCGGGAAACGCCAAAGCCGAGGGCCGTTAACGGCAGCGGTTCTCGGCGAGAAAAATAAGCTGTTATACGTGACGGATGGACACACAGGCAAGCAGTTCCTCATCGACACGGGAGCCCAGCTGAGTTTCGTCATGCCCTCCCACGCAGATCGAGCCATGGGCACCCGGGGCAATGGAGCAGTGGCAGCCAACGGGTCGGACATCGACACGTTCGGGGAAAAGAGACTGCGTCTCCTCAGTCACGGCCGCAGCTACAGATGGACATTTGTTGTAGCGGCGGTGAGTTTTAACTTGTTAGGCGCAGATTTTCTGTGTGCGCACGGGTTATTAGTTGATCTAGCAAATAGGCGCCTGGTTAATGCACTGTCTTTTGCTTCTATTCCTTGCTCAGCTCGAGTCTCTCCACCACCTGTGCAGGCCAACGTCACTACGGCAGGAGGTAAGTTTGAGCAACTCCTCACCCAATTTCCAGCACTCACAACCCCCAAATTCTCAGCCACTGTAGCCAAACACGGGGTTAAACACTTCATTCCAACAACGGGACCTCCCGTTTTTGCCAAAGCTCGCCGCTTAGACGCGGCCAAGCTCAACATAGCAAGGGACGAATTTGCAGCTCTTGAAAAATTAGGCATTGTCCGACGTTCAAAGAGCCCTTGGGCTTCACCACTTCACATGGTTCCGAAATCCGACGGTTCTTGGAGACCGTGCGGAGATTACCGCAGATTAAACAACGATACAGCGCATGACCGCTACCCCATTCCTCACATACAGGACTTTTCACTACATTTAGCAGGTGCGCGCATTTTTTCAAAAATAGACTTAGTCCGCGGTTATCACCAAGTTCCAGTCCGAGCTGAAGACATTCCTAAAACAGCGGTTATAACCCCTTTCGGCCTTTTTGAATTCCTGCGAATGCCTTTCGGCCTCAAAGGTGCTGCTCAGACTTTTCAGCGTATGATGGACGCAGTCTTACGCGACCTCCCCTTTGTTTTCGTCTATCTCGACGACATGCTGGTAGCCAGCTCATCGGAGGAAGAGCACGAGCAGCATCTCACTGCCGTTTTTCAGAGGCTAGAAGAGCACGGATTAATAATTAATCCAGCCAAATGCAAATTCGGCGTATCGCAAATTGATTTTTTGGGACACAGAGTCTCCCCGAAAGGGGCAGTTCCGCTTCCAGACAAAATTCATGCGATAGAAGGTTTTCCACGGCCCCAAACGGTCAAATCGCTACTGGAATTTTTGGGGATGGTTAATTTTTACAACCGTTTCCTCCCTCATGCAGCTCAGCTCATGCAGCCCCTGTATGACGCGCTCAAAAAAAAAAGAAAGCTTCCAATGCGGTCGAATGGACCCCGGAACGCGAACGCGCTTTTGCAGAAGTTAAAAACGCCCTAGCTAACGCCACAATGTTAGTCCATCCAGATCCCTCGGCCCGCATTGCTCTAACCACAGATGCTTCAGACTTGGCCATAGGGGCAGTTGTAGAACAACTTGTCAAGGGGGTCTGGCAACCTTTAGCATTTTTTAGCAAATCGCTAAACCCGACGGAACGCAAATACAGCACTTTTGACAGGGAGCTGCAGGCGCTCCATTTATCCATCCGCCACTTCCAGTTTTGGTTAGAAGGGCGGAGTTTCACGGCTTTTGTGGACCATAAACCGCTCACTTTTGCTATGGCTAAAATTTCAGAGCCTTGGTCGGGCAGACAACAAAGACAGCTAGCTGCGATTTCAGAGTTCACCACAGACATTCGACATGTAGCGGGCAAACTTAACGTAGTAGCAGACTGTCTCTCTCGCGCTGTGGCACCACCAGAGCACGAGGAGACAGATTACACTGCTTCAGCAGCTGAGCTTCTCTCTAACGCAAACACATATGCAGCACCTATCCATGAAGGGATAGATTATGCAGCCATGGCGGAAGAACAAGGTAGTGATGCGGACGTGCGCGCGCTCCTGTCTGGACCAACAGGGTTAAGGCTGGAGGAAAAAGGGTTGCGCGACGGCGTGCCCCCCCTAATATGCGATGTTTCAACCGGCCGACCTCGCCCGTTAGTACCGGCTGCTTGGCGCCGCCGTATTTTCGACGAAATTCACTCCCTCGCGCACCCAGGTGTGCGCGCCTCGGTCAAAATGGTTGCCGAAAAGTTTGTGTGGCCAGGCCTGCACAAAAACGTAAAAGAATGGGCAAAGTTTTTAGCCAAGTTTTTAGCCAAAGTCAAATTCCTTGTATGTGTTGTGCATACTTGGCCAATAAAGCTGATTCTGATTCTGATTCTGAAAAACTTGCATTCCTTGTCAGCGCGCCAAAGTACACAAACACACAAAAGCCCCTCTGGAGCCTTTTCCCATCCCTGCTAGAAGGTTCGACCACATTCATGTCGACCTCATGGGGCCGCTGCCTTCCTCCCAGGGTTTCACACACCTGCTAACAATGATAGACCGCACCACGCGCTGGCCAGAGGCAGTCCCTCTAGCGGCAACTACAGCGGAGGAAGTCGCTCGCGTTTTTCTAACAAATTGGGTGGCACGTTTCGGCGTCCCATCAGACATCACGTCAGATAGGGGGCCTCAATTTGTCTCAGAGCTCTGGTCAGCCATGTCCAACAGTTTAGGGGCAACAATTCACCGTACCACCGCTTATCACCCTCAGGCTAATGGGTTATGCGAGCGTTTTCACAGGTCCTTAAAGGCCGCCCTCAGAGCCTCATTAACGGACACAAATTGGGTAAATAAACTTCCCTGGGTTTTATTGGGGTTGCGTGCGGCACCTAAAGAGGATTTAGACGCTTCCCCTGCAGAATTAGTCTTTGCTCAGCCTATCAGACTACCAGGTGAATTTTTACCAGAAAACCCGGAACCAGGGCACCTCCCAGTCCCAAGGTTTTTAGGCAGTAACGGACTGGACTCTCTACACGGTCCAGCTCATCACTCCTTTCCACGAGTTTTTGTTCCTCAAACTTTAAAAAAACGCTGAGTTTGTTTTTGTTAAGCATGAAGCTCTAAAACCAACGTTACGCCCAGTATACGATGGCCCGTTCAGAGTGCTGGAAAATGGTGACAAACACTTTGTGCTTGATTATGGGGATAGAAATGAAACGGTCAGCATTGACAGACTCAAACCTGCCTTCTTGTTGAGAGACGAACCCGCACAGCTGGCTCGAGCACCTCGGCGAGGTAGACCCCCCAAGGGAAAAGTCTCAGCCCCCAGGCAGGGAACAGATAATCTCTCTCCTTCCCACACTGCAGATTCCTCACAACAAGGTCCCAGCAGGACGCCTAAACCAACCTACAGCAGCTTTGGGAGAAGACTAAAACCCAGACAGCACAGGGACTGATCGCACCACTCTGCAAATTTTCGCTAATTGTGCTGCAACAGTTTAGGACTGACTTATGATTATACTATGCTGTTATGTTTTCACTGAACTCTCTTAGGAGCATGTCTGCTTAAAAGTTTCTTCTGTGGCAACAGCTGTAACACGTAGTATGTCTTAGTAATTACCCTAGACTGTGAATCTTTCTGTGTCCTTTCATAGTTGTTTGGGGGGCCTGTGGTATATATTACTCATATATTCCATACCTACATTTGTTAGAGCATGCGGAAATGTTTGGGGCAACATATACAAAGGAATCTCACACCTCCGAAAGGACAAAGGAATGTCACCACCATGTGAAGACCAATGACGTCACAGGACGCCATGGCAACAGACTTGACACCTTCACCCCCTAAGGCCAGGAGAGGTTTTCCCATCACCTCCCAAGACGAAGGGAGGAGTTAACAGGACTAATGGGGATTAAGATAACGGGGGATTTCAGCTTGTGTTTTGCATGTCTTTGATGTGTGCCTGTATTTAACCAGCGAGCTGGGCAGAATTCTTCCTCTTTGCCTTCTGCCAAGCTCTGCACCATGATGAGACAAGATAGAAGAGTTGTTCATTAAAGACTCTGTTTTTGTGATACAAAACCGCCTCGTTATTTCCAGCTCTTCTACAGTAAAGTATTAATTGTCTAGGAACCCAGAGAATAATCTGTTTCTCTCTTTCACCTTCTCAGGCTGCTGCCATCTCTGCGGTGTGTCCCCGGGGGTTCGATGTGCGCTCACCTGCTCCGTCATCATCGTCTTCACTCCAGATTGCTTACTCCACCTGGTCAGACATTTCTCCAGCCCTACTCATCTGCAGCTTCCTCTCCAATTCATCCTTGCCTTCCTGGGTTCCTCGTCGGGCTCTCTGCTCCCACTCGTAAGAGTACTCCTATTATTCATTGTACCCTGCCTCCCTCCTCGTACTAATCTGCTCTCGTCTCCCTCTACAGGCTGGGCTCTCCTCTGGCGAGTGAGATGTTTTTTTTCTGCTAATCTTGCATTTACTCTTTTCAATAAAATTGTGTTTAAAACTTTGCCTCTCTGCGTTGTGTGCATTCACTGGTGTAGCATCTTGCACGTGGGCTGATATTTCTAGTAATCATGCCAAAATTTTCAGTTTTTTCTTAAAAATTTGCATTTTTTAATGCAAATTTGCAACTTTTTGCCTCATAAACTGACAACTTTGTTTTCAAAAACTTGCTACTTTTTTCTTTGAAATTCTCCTTTTTTCTTGTAATTCTGATTTTTTTTTTCTTGTAAATTTGCAGCTTTTTCTTACAAGTTTGACTTTTTCTTGTAAATTTTCATTTTTTTCTTCCTAATTTTCAGCCTTTTCCCTCAAAAATCTGCAACTTTTTCTTGTAAATTTTCAAAATTTTTCTCATAAATTTGGCTTTTCTTCTTGCATATTTGCTCCTTTTTTCATTTGAAATTTGCTGCACTGAACCCCCCCCCCCCCCCCCCCACTGCTGGAGTGGTAAGGCAGGAGGAGGAGGCGGCGGAGGGCAACAGGCAGTAATCTGTTCTGGAGTTTGAATCATAATGGAGCTCCGGTGCTCTTATCACTGTCGTGCCATGGACCCATTGAGGACAGGAAACACACCCCTCTTCCTCCTCCTCCTGGGTCCCCAACCCCTTTTCCTCACACACACACACACACGCACGCACGCACACGCACGCACGCACACGCACCCACGCCACTGACTTTTTCCACCACTGAGTAAAGAAGCCGGAAGGTGGGGTAAAGTTGATTTCTAAATGTGTCCGTGTGCACTGACAATTTAAGACACGCTCGTATCAGAGTTCAGATTTATCTTATTTTTTTTTTTTAAACAAACCAGACTGACTGTGCACCATAAATCTGAGGACAAGAAAACCTAAATGACTCCTGCAGCTTTAGATGAAGAATAAAACCTCTCAGAGAGAGAAAAAAACAGGGTCTAGAATCTGGCAGAAATAATCAGCTTACTCAATGATTTTGCAGTTGATGCTAATTCACGGTGACAACTGTGAGTGTTGGCGGTGGAGGAAATGCGATTGTTATTGTTGCCGGTGGCAACTGTAACAGTAATCCAGTCAGTCCATATTACGGTGATTCACTGAGGTAATCTGAAATATCCTCAGTCTGAATGTGAACCAGGGCCGGTACTCTACTTTTACGCAGCTTTTTGGGGGCCCTATTCAAAACTGTGCTTTAGGATAATTCAAGGTAATGCATATTTACATTAATAACTTCTTTTTGGGGAATTTCTTGACTCAAAAATACCAAGGCTGAACTTGTAGCTTTAGAGCCCCCTAGTGACAGTAGGTGATTTGTTATTTTTTAATAAAGGGGACAGGGGGTATTCACAAATTTCACATGAGGTACTAACATATAAATGTAAATTTGGTGTAAATTTGCAAGAATAAAGGTGCAAAGATATGATAAAAGATATATATAAAATTAAAAAAGTCCCAAATTACAATTTATTTACACAGAATAAAAACTCAAGCAGCATGCAAAATGAGGGATGCATATTTACAAGAAAAAGTTGAAAAGCTACCCTAAAGGAAAAAAAAAATTGCAAATTTATGTGACAAAAGCTGCAATTTTATGAGGAAAAAAAAATCACAAATTTTTGTGGGAAAAGTTGCACATTTATGAGAAAAAATATGAAAAATTTACAGGAAAAAAGCTGCAAACTTTTGAGAAATGAGAGCATTCTCAGCCGAGTGCAATCCTCCTGCCTCAGTTTTTTTTTGAAGAACCCAATATAACAGTGAAGTACAGCAGTTTTCAATTTTTCCATATAATTATTGGGCAGAACAAAATTATGAAAAGCCTGTCATCCATGAATACACAACAAAAATAGTTGCATAAACCCATAGTTGTAGGTGAGGTTCCCTGTGTAGAAAGTCTGATGACCCAAGGGAGCTTTACGCATTCTATAGTAAAGGCCTAGGGAATGCTAACATTGATTTGACCTTTTGACCCCAAACCCATAGTCAGGTTAGGGTGTAAGCCATCCAAGATTTGTCTAAGAGACAACTATGGTATCTTTTTGAAAACCCTACATCGTTTCTTTCAGTAGTTACCATATTTATAAGTTTTAGAGAAAAATTAACTTCTGATCATCCGATCAGTCAAATAGCAAAATGTTCATCATCAGTACTATATATCAAACCCTGATACCAAGTTTCAAAACATTTGGAAGAAAACTATAGGAGGAATTGATTTCACAAGACAGTTAATGTCTATCAACTAATGTGAAATAAGAGATCACAAGTCAAGGGCTACAACTCCTGCAAAAATGATCCGAGTGGAGCCAAACTGAAATATGTGCATCATCAGTGTATATCAAATCCTGGTACCAAGTTTCTAAACAATTGGAACAAAACTGTAGGAGGAGTTGATTTTACAAAAGTGGGACAGACGGACAGATAACAAAATCCCCCTTTTGTTTTCAACCGGTGGGGGACAGAAACTTACACAATTCTGACAAAAAAATTACAAGTTGCAAATTTATGAGAAAATTTCCACATTTCTGGTGGAATTCCATCCCTTCCTGGAGCTTTACCATCCTGTGTTGTCCTGATAGTTGCCATTAGTTCATCAAGATTTGGTGGTTCATCCAGACTTGATACAACTGGTCGCTGCACTAGAGCTTCTTTAGCCTCTTCAGCGAGGTCTCCAGGGTTGTTTAGTAGTTGGTCAAAGTGATCTGCAAATCTGTCCAGGATCTTGTCTTTCTCCCGCAAAACCGTTTAACCATCCATAGCCTTTAGTTGGATCAATCCTCTTGGTTTAGGGCCGTAGATGTCTCTCAAACCTGTGAAGAATGTTTTCATGTCCTTCCTGTCTGCTGCAGTTTGAAGTTCCTCCGCTTTTTCATCCCACCAGTTGGACTTCATCTCTCTGGTGTACTTCTGTAGCTCGCTCTGAGCCTTTGAGTATTTCTTCTTCTTCGATCTTGTGTTACACTGTAGGTTTTCCTGCCTAGCTGTATTCCTCGCTTCTAGTAGTTTCTTCAGATGTTCATCATGCTCATGAATGAATGAATGAATGAATGAATGAATTTATTTATTTCGGATAGTACATTACAGGTTAAAAGAAACTGTATAATATAACAACAAGGTCAAATTAGACAAAGACTCCTTCTACTATACAATTCCACGTGAGTTATCCGAAATGGGTGATGGCTGAAGCCGCAGCTTATATTGCCCACCCATATTCCATCCAAGAATTCAAAGGAGAAAAAAGAGAAAACAAGACAAGAGCGATTACAATTTAAAACAAGGCTAAGACAAAATATGACTGAGAGAAAAAGAAAACTGAGCTAGTCTAAGTTAAGCGGTTACTATTCAAAAACAAATCTAAGACATAGTGTCACAGAGAAAAAAGAAAAACTAAGCTATAACACAACACAGGCTGGAAATGTCAATCCTTATGTGAGTTTACATGTCGTCTTGTAAATATGTTTGGAGTATTTCTTCCTTTAGTTTTTGTTTAAATTGTCCAAGCTTTGTACATGATTTTAATTCAGGTCCAAAATCGTTCCATAATCTGACACCTTGCACTGAAATACAGTGTTGCTTGGTAGTTGTTCTCACTGTAGGCTTTTGAAATATACATGTTCCTCTGAAGTGATATCGTTTCTCCCTTGTTTGGAACAACTTTTGGATATTTGCGGGCAGTGATAGATTCTTCACTTTGAACATTATTATTGCGGTTTTAAAGTCGATCAGATCTTTCAACTTGAGAGTTTTTTGTTTAAGAAAAAGTGGGTTTGTTGGTTCCCTGTAAGCTGCTTTGTTGATTATTCTAATAGCTCTCTTTTGAAGCATAAAGAGTGGATATATGTTTGTTTTATATGTATTTCCCCATACTTCATTACAATATGTCATGTATGGGAGTATTAATGAATGATACAAGGTGTATAGTGTGGGTTGATTCAGCAAATTTTTCACTCTGTGTAATATTGCAATTGATTTGGATACTTTACCTTTTATATAATTAATATGTGGCTTCCAACACAGTTTGTTATCAATTATTACTCCAAGGAATTTAGTTTCGGATACCCTTTCAATCTCTACACCATTTACACTGAGTTTGGGTACTGGGTAGTTGTGATGGTTGTTAAAGACTATAAATTTTGTCTTGCTTAAATTGAGCGTTAATTTGTTTGAATCAAACCACAGTTTCAGCTTTCCTAATTCCTTTCCGAGTGTATCCAGAAGTTGTTCCAAGTTGTTTCCACTGCATAGCAGGTTAGTGTCATCAGCAAACAATATTAAGTCCATTTTTTCTGAAACTTTACATATATCATTTATATACATATTGAATAATAATGGTCCCAAAACTGAACCCTGTGGGACTCCACAGGTGACCTTCAGTAGCTCTGAGTTTTTGTTGTTAACACATACAAACTGATATCTATTCTTTAAGTAACTTCTTAACCAGGACAGTGCTACCCCTCTGATACCACAATTTTGTAGTTTCTTTAATAATAGATTGTGATCTACTGTATCAAATGCTTTTTTAAGATCCAGGAATACTCCAACTGAATACTCTTTATTTTCAATGGCTGTTGATATTTTTTCTGTAAATTCCATTAAGGCATATGCTGTTGTCCTTTTGTGTCTGAACCCATATTGCTGCTCACACAATAAATCATTCTTCAGTATGAAGTTGTCAATTCTCTCATAGAATATTTTTTCAAGTATCTTGGAAAATTGCGGTAATAGTGAAATTGGTCTGTAGTTGGAGAGTTCCCCTCTGTCGCCTGTCTTGTAAATCGGAATTACTTTAGCTATTTTCATTGCATTGGGAAATATACCTGATTGGAGAGACAGGTTACAGATATACGTCAGTGGTTTCACTATGCATTCGATAACAGTTTTGACTAGTAGCATATCAATACCATCGCAGTCAGTAGATGTTTTACTTTTGAACGATTTAACAATTTCAATGACCTCTCTTTCGTCTGTGTTCTTTATGAAGATGGTGTCTTTTACAGCAGTGTTATTGCATATTGAATCACCTGTTGGCACCGTAGTGGGTATTTCTCGGGCCAGTTTAGGTCCAATGTTAACAAAAAAATTATTAAATTCATCTGCAGGTGAAGCTATATTCACATTCGGAGTCGATTTATTATTTTTTGGAGTGTTAGTTGGGTAGCTGGTATTTCTGCTTTTATTTCCAAGGATACTGTTGATTATTGTCCATGTATTTTTAATATTGTCTTTGTTTTTTTCCAGTTCTTTACTGTAATAGTCTCTTTTACTACATCTTATTATATATGTTAACTTATTTTTGTATGTTTTATACCGCTGCTCTGCTTCTTTTGTCCTTTTCTTTATGAAAGCTTTATATAATAAATTTTTCTTTTTACACGCCTTTTGTAGTCCTTTGGTTAGCCATGGTTTGTCAGTAAATTTGTGTTTAAGCTTTTTTTTAACTAATGGGCAGTTTTTTTCATAAAGAGTGGTTACAATGTTTGTAAATGTGTCATAGGCTTCATTTACATCTGATACATAGACTTCTGTCCAGTCTTGCTTCAGCAAGTCCTCTTTAAAAGAACTGATTGCGTTTGGTGATTTGTGTCTGAACGATTTTGAGATTTTTTCTGGGTTGGGCCCCGTGTGGCCATGGATAAGTGCAAAGATTGGCAAGTGGTCGCTTATATCATTTATCAATAATCCACTTTCTATTTTCTTGTCGAGAACATTGACAAACAGGTTGTCAATAAGTGTAGCAGAGTGAGCTGTGATTCTACTGGGATGTGTTATTGTGGGATATAGACTCATGCTGTACATAGAGTTCATGAACTCTGTAACTACATTTTGTTGATGTGGATTAAGTAGATCAATATTGAAATCTCCACAAATTGCTACCATTTTCTTACTAGTAATATTATTGTACAGCTCGACTAATTTATCTCTGAATGTCTCAATGCAAGTTCCCGGCGTTCTGTATATGCAGCTTATGATTAGATTTTTTGTTTTGTCTAGGTCAATCTCAACAGTAACACATTCCAGAATCCCTGGTAGTGCTGAGGACATTTCATTTACAAGCTTACATCTATATAGGTCATCAATATACAGTGCAACACCACCACCCTTTTTTTGAGATCTGTTAATGTTAAACATCTGATATCCCTCTATTGCCATCAGGGGAGCCTGGTCTGCATTAAGCCAGGTTTCAGAGACTGCGATAGCTGTGAATTTTCTGTTTAGCCGTTTTAAATAGTCCTGAATCTGTGAGAAGTTTTTGTTAAGACTTCTGCTATTGAAGTGTATTATTGACAGTTTACCATCTAATTGCACTTGACTTTTGAATTGCTTTTCAGTGTAATATTCACAGTGGTTATGAATATTATTGAAAAAGTGGTTATCAGGATCAATATCATTCTCCATCTCTTGTGGTTTATGTTCAGCATAGTGGCATATTTTTAGAGTTTGAGTTTCCTCACTCTGTGTTTCATAGTCAGTGTTCATTTGTATTTATCTAAGTCAGTAGCATCTCTGATCATTATACTTTTTGCTTGCTCAGGTGTTCCATTTAGTTTAATCCAAATTCTACAATTTCTTGTCCAGGTTGACTGTATCTTATTATGTTTCTTTAGCATCCGTGCCTGCCGTGCTAATTCAGCGTTTTTTTTTGTCAGGTGTTCATTTAGGTAAACTTGAGTTTCCTTTAGTTTTTTGGCCTGCCTCAGTATGTCATTTTTCACCCTCCTGTTCACAAAGCGCATCACAATTGATTTCTTTGTTTTGTTATCTTTCTTCGGTAAAGCATAACAGGCTGAGATCGCATTGGCTTCTACCTTAATGTCTTTATCATTAAGGAACTGAAGCACTTGGTTTTCTAAGGACATTGATTCACTTATGGAAGCATGTTCACCACTCAGTCCTGTAGCGGCATGGGCGTACGACTGATATCTGATGTCTAGTCCACTTATAACTATGTCATCAATGCGAGAACCTTGTTCAAGATCCTCAACGCGTTGCTCCAAAAGACGCCCGTGTTGCTCCAGGTCCATAATTTTTTTGTCTTTTTCTTTTATTATTGAATGTAGGGCTTGTACCTCCTGTATTAGGTCTAATATTTTGTCCTGCTGGCTAGTCACTTTGGCCAGTTCATCTAACACAAAGTTCAGAGTTTTTTTAATTTCTTCCATTTCCTCTTTTTTGGGTGGCATTTTACTGACCTGTGGATAGAAATAAGCAGAGAATCCGGCTAGGCCTCAACTAGCTCGGTCACTACTGGACCCGCCGCTCCTGCGCAGCTTCTCCGCCGAGTGACGCTGCTCAGCTCCGCAGATCACCGCCGTCTATCGCCGGCGCCTGCCTCCGTCTACCTGGCCAGTTATGTCGTGCACCGCCGGCGCAGCCGGAATCCACCGATCACAGCCACTCGTCGCCGTCTGGCTAGGCGGCTCCTCCGCTGGGCCCCGTCTAGGCCCCGTCACCAACCGCCGTCAGTCTGGTAGTTCCTCGGCTGGGCCTCGCAATTGGGCACCGGTTCAGACCACTGTCCTGCTGGATCCAGGTGGCCCCCGTCTCTCACCAACGCCGCGCCCGAGCTCCCAATCGCCGCCTCGGTTGGTTCGTCCTCCTTTTAAATCCTTCTCTCCTCGGCTCCAGATGGCCAGATGTCAGGGTTAGGGTTAGGGTTAGGGTTAGGGTTAGGTTCATCAAACCGCTGTTGATGTTTCCTCTCAGTGTGGCCTAAAACATCACTCGCAGTCTGATACACTGTATCCTTCAGTGTTGCCCATTTCTCTTTTATGTCATTCTCTGAGTTGTTGCTGTCCCAGTCTTTCAAGTTTTCATCCATTTCCTGTGTAAGTTCTTCCTGCTTCTTTTGGCCTTTCAGTGCACTAGTGTTTAGCTTCCGTGGTGGCTTTGCACCCGTCCTGCAGTGCTGTTCTCGTCTCCAAATCCTTAATCTAGATCTCAGCATAACATGATCAGTACCACAATCCGCACCTCTCATTGCGCTGGTGTCCAATACATCCCTTATGTCTCTCTGCCTGACTATGATGTAGTCTAGCAAGTGCCAGTGCTTGGATCTCGGGTGCATCCATGTCTTCTTGTGTGTGTCCTTGTGCTTAAATAGGGTGTTGGTTTTCACAAGGTTGTACTCTAAACATAGTGCAAGTACCAGTTCTCTATTAGTATTGCACTTGCCTACTCCATGACTGTCTAGCACTCCTTTCCATTTCTCAGTGTCCGAACCAACTCTAGCATTAAAATCTCCAACGAGTATCAGCCTGTCACCAGCTGGTACACGTCTGATAGTCTCACGTAAATCACTGTAGAACTCTTCCTTCGCCTCCTCTGTGTTGGTCATTGTTGGGACATACGCGCTAATGAATGTGGCATACATCTTCCGCTGTAGTGGGAGTCTCATAGTCATTATCCTGTCATTGATTGGCACCAATTCCTCATCAAGCATTGCTGCTATCTCCTTTCTAACCACAAAGCCCACTCCTGCTTCTCTCCTTTCTTGAGTTGATTTCCCACTCCAAAAGAAGATGTACCCATGGTCTTCCAAGCTGTCATATCCAAGCAATCTTGTTTCACTAAGTGCAGCTATGTCTACACTGTACCTGTTCATTTCCAAGGCCACAAGCGCGGTCTGTCTTTCTGGGCGCTGTGATGTTGATCTGTCCAACAGAGTGCGTACATTCCATTCTGCTAGACACAAGGCTGCGGTTTTCCTCTTCTTTTCTCTTCCTGCTCCTAACTTACTTTTCGTTGTTTGTCGAAATGTGAGCAGATCAGTGCAATCCTTGTTAACCCAGGCAACGTCCGAGCCGGTATGAGCTGCTTTCTGACTGACCATTTCATGAAACTGCAAAGTATTTGACTACTGCTAGCTTTTGCTGGACTAGCGGCACATTCTTGGCAGATAGAGGTATTATCAGTGGCAAGGACAGGCCAAGACAAACTGACTCCAGTATCTGTTGCAGTGGCTGACCAGATGATAGGTTTATATCTGCTCTTTGTGTAGTGCATGTCACGATGCACCGATTGGCACAGTCCACCACAGACCTTGCGACAGATGTGTTGTTTATCTGCCAGGATGTCCAGTCTCTCCCCCCGTGTAACTGGGAGTGGTCCACCACAGACCTGTGGCAGATATTGTTTTTAGTTCTGCCAGGATGCCCTGCTTCGCCCTCCACACCCTCGGAAGGGCGGGGATGCCGGTTGAGTCGCCGAAGGCCTGACCCATGAAACAGGTAATACCGGTTTTCATGGCTATCCGGTAGCAAGCAAGCCAATGCCTGAGCTGGCTGTGAGTACGTGACCCTATTATATGCCATGAGAGTTCACATATGCCATTGTGATTACTGCTTACGTCCCTCCGTCAGCTGATGCAGAGGTGGCCTGTGGTATCATCAGCTCCACTACTGCCCACTGGAGAAGCACCCCAATGCATTTACAGCCATCACAGGTGATTTTAACCATGTCTCACTGAGCAAAACACTACCAAACTTATACCAGTTTGTTGACTGTCCCACCAGGGAAATAAAACACCAGATCTACTGTATGCCAATGCAAGAGATGCATACAGTATCTTGCATTGGCAAGACGTCAATGCTGTCACAGCCCTACCCCCACTTGGCAGATCAGATCACAGCCTGGTTCTGTTATCACCCAAGTATGTTCCCCTTGTGCAAAGGCAGCCTGCTTATACATGGACTGTGAGGAGGTGGACACAGGAGACTGTGACACAAACAGACTTGACAAGATTATCAAGAGGGCTGACTCTGTGGTTGGTCTCAGGCCGGAGACCTTTGAGACTATGGTGGAGAGGAGGACACTAAAACTGCAATCCATCATGGACAACCCTGATCACCCCCTCTACCACTTGCTGGACAGACAACGGAGAACTTTCTCCAGCAGACTGTTACAGCTTCACCGCCGAACGGTTAGGTACAGGAAACCTTTCCTACCACATGTCATTTCACTGTACAATAACTCACTCTGATGTGGAATTCTGTCCATAACTATGCTGCCATACTGTACCTTGCTGTCTCAATGGTACCTCACATTTCACCCGGCACCTGATAGCCCTGCATTGTACAGCGGGTATGATTCATGTATCTACACGGGTCACCATCTAATCACCTTTGATGTATATAAGTTATTTAGGCAGTTTTACTTTCCATGGGTAATCCCTTTGTCTATTATGCTGTGTGTGTTTCTGTCATTTTGGTCATCTACTGTCATGCTGCTGTTACACTGTAATTTCCCAGTTTGGTATGAATAAAGCAGTCCCTCCAGGATTTCGCAGGATGTTTTTATGATTGTTGTGGCCCAAAAAGCGTGAATTCGCGGGAGCTTTTGTTTAAAAAGTTGTGATAAAAGATGCAATGTTTCTTGAGTGTTTTCTGCTGTAAAAGTTGTGGGAAGAATTACAAATTTTAAAGCAGATGTTTTTTTTCCAGTTTACTGCAGTGATACTCTATATAACAATACAAGGAAAGCACAGGATTGTCAAAAATTTCCTTTGACAGTGATTTGTAAATTAAGCGGAAACTTCTGCTATACAGAAAAAACTTTTGTGCAACAGCAAATACAAACATTAACACAATATCCATTACAACAGCTAAATTGCACTGAATGCATATTAACCCTCTAACTGTCCACACTGCATGGACGGGTCGCACTCCCCCAGTGGCACAGTGCAGTAACTGCACCTGTCAACTTATTGACGTCCCCCAGCTACACTGAGAATTTGTACCGATCTGTATTGATCTGACAGTTCATAAGGTGGCAGACACGCATTGGAGGAATCATGGCTGACATGGAATACAGCAAAGAAGAAGAAATCGTTTCTACACTTTATTGATTTTCTGGTTCATATACTTTGAAGATTAGATAAAAAACATACCCCTGTAGACAAAACGGTGTCAAAAAAACCCAAACCATTCTTTGTGTAAATGTGTCCAAAGTCCACTTTTGACTGAGTTACGTAATTTATATAGCTGCCGTTACATTATGCAAATTAGATGCGTAAATTTATTCCTATCTGAAACTTTGGATCATATTCTACATCTTCCTAATTGACAGTAAGCCATTATCTCTTGCAACTTTCAAGTAATAGCCTTGGAAATCTGAACTATTTTACTGATAATTTTTTTTACCACTCTTGACCACTAGGGGCCTTGACCACCCTTTAACCGTTCCAGATAGCTAAAGAGTTAAAGAATAGAGATTTGGAAATTATTAGCAGCGCCTTCATTTGAAAACTCCCTACGGTCCCCAACCCCTCGGTACCGAGTGGAGAGAAAAAATAAACAATTTATTCTGCTAGTCTGTATTGTCTACAGGAGTCGATGTTTTTCTGAAAAAAATTACAGAGAATATTCTCTCTTTCCTGTGCCAAACTCCTACCTGTCTGTCTGCTATACGTCGCTCTTGACACACACATATCTCTCATTTACGGCTGGACGGGGGGGGGGGGGCGGTGTTTGTCCATCCAGACTGGAGATTGACAGCTTAACCCTTTAGCTGTCCCAGGCGCCACATGGCGACAGGAACAGTTAAGGGGTAAACATAACCACTAGTGGTCAAGAGTGGCAAATATTTTTTGTCAATAAAATAGTTCAGATCAACTTGAAAGTTGCAAGAGATAATGGCTTACTGTCAATTAGAAAGACGTAGAATGTGATCCAAAGTTTCAGATAGGAATAAATTTACGCATTTAATTTGCATAATGTCACGGGAGCTATATAAATTACGTAACTCAGTCAAAAGTGGACTTTGGACACATTTACACAAAGAATAGTTAGGTTTTTTGATGCCGTATTGTCTACAGGGGTATGTTTTTATGTAATCGTCAAAGTATATGAACCAGAAAATCAATAAAATGTAAAAAAAAAACCACTATATTTTTCTCTTACCTGTTGCCAGGGTGAGGGGCTCGCTCACCTACGTGGCCGGTCCGTTTTCGTCCATCGTGGTCAATGTTTTGCGTTTGCTCAGTCATTTACACACTCTACCACATCTACAATCTCTTATGATTATCCCACGTGAATTTTGTTTGTATTACGTGGCTTTTTTTCCTGTTTGATGCATTTTTCCTGTGAGAATCCATGATGGCATGGGCGCCGCCATCTTGGTGCTGGTAGCTCAGTTTTTTGCCCATCGTGGTCGTAGTTTCGCGTTTGGTCGGTCATTTACTTACACCCTCTACCACATCTACAGTAGGGCAATAAAGTTTTTAGTCAGCCACCAATTGTGCAAGTTCTCCCACTTAAAAGATGAGAGAGGTCTCCAATTTTCATCATAGGTATACCTCAACTATGAGAGACAAAATGAGAAAAAAAAAAATCCAGAAAATCACATTGAAGGATTTTTAATGAATTAATTGGTAAATTCCTCGGTAAAATAAGTATTTGGTCACCTACAGACAAGCAACATTTCTGGCTCTCACAAACCTGTAACTTCTTCTTTGAGAGGCTCCTCTGTCCTCCACTCGTTACCTGTATTAATGGCACCTGTTTGAACTCGTTATCAGCATAAAAGACACCTGTCCACAACCTCAAACAGTCAGACTCCAAACTCCACTATGGCCAAGACCAAAGAGCTGTCAAAGGACACCAGAAACAAAATTGTAGACCTGCACCAGGCTGGGAAGACTGAATCTGCAATAGGTAAGCAGCTTGGTGTGAAGAAATCAACTGTGGGAGCAATTATTAGAAAATGGAAGACATACAAGACCACTGATAATCTCCCTCGATTTGGGGCTCCACACAAGATCTCACCCCGTGGGGTCAAAATGATCTCAAGAACGGTGAGCAAAAATCCCAGAACCACATGGGGGGACCTAGTGAATGACCTGCAGAGAGCTGGGACCAAAGTAACAAAGGCACCATCAGTAACACACTATGCCGCCAGGGACTCAAATCCTGCAGTGCCAGACGTGTCCCCCTGCTTAAGCCAGTACATGTCCAGGCCCGTCTGAAGTTTGCTAGAGAGCATTTGGATGATCCAGAAGAGGACTGGGAGAATGTAATATGGTCAGATGAAACCAAAATAGAACTTTTTGATGAAAACTCAACTTGTCGTGTTTGGAGGAGAAAGAACACCATACCTACTGTGAAGCACGGGGGTGGAAACATCATACTTTGGGGCTGTTTTTCTGCAAAGGGACCAGGACGACTGATCCGTATAAAGGAAAGAATGAATGGGGCCATGTATTGTGAGATTTTGAGTGAAAACCTCCTTCCATCAGCAAGGGCATTGAAGATGAAACGTGGCTGGGTCTTTCAGCATGACAATGATCCCAAACACACCGCCCGGCAACGAAGGAGTGGCTTCGTAAGAAGCATTTCAAGGTCCTGGAGTGGCCTAGCCAGTCTCCAGATTTCAACCCTATAGAAAATCTTTGGAGGGAGTTGAAAGTCCGTGTTGCCCAGCGACAGCCCCAAAACATCACTGCTCTAGAGGAGATCTGCATGAAGGAATGGGCCAAAATACCACCAACAATGTGTGAAAACCTTGTGAAGACTTACAGAAAATGTTTGACCTCTGTCACTGCCAACAAAGGGTATATAACAAAGTATTGAGATGAACTTTTGGGATTGACCAAATACTTATTTTACCGAGGAATTTACCAATTAATTCATTAAAAATCCTTCAATGTGATTTTCTGGATTTTTTTTTTTCTCATTTTGTCTCTCATAGTTGAGGTATACCTATGATGAAAATTGGAGACCTCTCTCTTCTTTTAAGTGGGAGAACTTGCACAATTGGTGGCTGACTAAATACTTTTTTGCCCCACTGTACAAACTCTTATGATTATCCCACATGAATTTCAATTGTATTATGTGGCTATTTTTCCTGTTTGATGCAATTTCATTCAGAATCGCCGTCGCCATGACCGAACATGGCGGCGACCACATTGGTGCTGGGAGCTCAAAGCGGAAAAAGGAAGAATAATAATGAGGATTTCTTCTTCTTTGCTGTATTCCATGTCAGCCATGATTCCTCTGGCGCGTGTCTGCCACCTTCTGAACTGTCAGATCAGTCCAGATCAGTACAAATTCTCAGTATAGCTGGGGAACGTCAATAAGTTGACAGGTGCAGTTGCTGGGCTGTGCCACTGGGGGTGCAGTTAGAGGGTTAAAAGCTCATTGACCAGATGTAGTAATGATTTTACCTCTAAAGATGTGTAAACTGTTAACACTTGCTGTAGTACTAATAGTTTCATGGTATTTCTCCTTACACGCACTCCCGCGAAGGGGTGCTTCTGGGGCAAGCATACGTTTTTCAACACAAACCCAGCACTTTGTACACGCGGTCAGGATGGAGACGTGGCGAGACGTCCACCGGCAGGCTTGGGGAGACGGAGGAAGGGATGGCGCTGGAAACCTTGTGGGTGACTGTTTTGTTTTTGTTTTTAAAATCACATACTCATGGAATTCATTAAACATGGAAGTGAACGTGATGCAGTGATGCATTTGGTTGGTTAGACTGAACGTTTGCGCACCAGTCAGGGACAAATTTGATTGGTGAAATTGGCGAAAGTTGACAAGGATTGGCCAAAATTGCGGGAAAGTTGCGGTGATTGGACAAAGTTGCAAGGTCGCACAATAGTTGTGCTGACTGGCTGATTTTGCGTGAATTGGCGCAATCGCAACATCACGAAATCCTGTAGGGACTAATCAAATACATCTATCCATCCATCCATCTATCTATCTATCTAGAGAGGAAGAATGTTGCAGCTGCTGGGGTTAAGTAAAATATTGTTCTTTTTTTAACATTTGTGTCATAAATTAATAATTCATCCAGCATGATGGTGTTTTCTTTTACAAACTATGGATACAGTAGTTCTGCGATGGACTGGCGATCTGTCCAGGGTGTACCCTGCCTCTCGCCCAAAGATGCTGGGATAGGCTCCAGCCCCCCCGCGACCCGAAAAGGATTAAGCGGAAGAAGATGAATGAATGAATGAATGGATACAGTAGTTACCTGTTGGTTAAGAGCTGTAAATAAATGCAGAATAAAGGTACATTTTTAGTCAAGACTTCATGACAGAGGCAGCTGCCTTCATGTAACGTTTCTATTGAATGACACATTTAATTTTGCACTTACGTCAGAGATTTGAAGACAATAATAATAATTACAATAACATAAAAATGGCAGAATTAGGGATGCAAGTTATCAATTAATTCATTAATTGATAATTGATTCACCTTATTAACCAATTAACGATTAATTGATAAGTGGCATTTTTCCTGAGAATCTGAATTTCCCTCGGTACAATACGGTCTATCTTTAACATGTAAAAAGTTGCTGTTTTTTCATATACTGAATAAAACATGAACATTATATTACTCAATGATTTATTGTACAATTTGCATTTTTTTTTTTTACAACAGACAATGACATTTTTGATAGTTTAACAAATTTTGCACTGTATAGTGTGTACTATGTGCTGGTACATCAGAATCAGAATCAGATTTATTGCCATTGTTCATGTAGTACACAAACTAGGAATTTGTCTCGGTGCAATGCTGCAACATTAAAACATGATAAGATAAAGAGATAAACTAAAAAACTTAAAGACTAAAACCATGCAATAAGTGTAGAATAATAAGTACTAATAATAATAATAATAATAATGAGTAATACTAGTCACAGCAGTTTTAAATAAATTAGCAAGTAGCAGATGATGTGCAGTCGATAATGCAACAGAAAAACAGTGATGAATGACATGAGTCTGGTTGAGCTGCTGTATATAGTTCACGAGAGTCAATAAGTCACTTAATGTTCAGCAGTCTGATGGCAGAGGGGAAAAAGCTGTTCATGCGCCGGGAGGTTTTAGTCTGAATGGACCGAAGTCTTCTACCTGAGGGGAGGGTGGCAAACAGTACGTGACCAGGGTGTGAAGGATCGGCTATGATCCGGCCTGCACGCCTCCGGGTCCTGGAGATGTACAGATCCTGGAGAGATGGGAGCTTGCAGCCGATCACCTTCTCAGCAGTGCGCACGACGCGCTGCAGCCTTAGTCTGTCCCTGGCAGTAGCTCCTGCGTACCACACGGTTATGGAGGAGGTGAGGATGGACTCGATGATGGCCGTGTAGAACTGCACTAACATCTTGGTGGGTAGCTTGAGCTTCCTCAGCTGCCGCAGAAAGAACATCCTCTGCTGGGCCTTTTTGATGAGGGAGCTGATGGTTGGCTCCCACTTGAGGTCCCGGGTGATGGTGGTGCCCAAGAAGCGGAAGGAATCTGCAATGGTGATGGGAGAGCCTGTGATGGTGAGGGGGGGCAGGGGGGTTGTGACTTTCCTGAAGTCCACAATCATCTCCGCTGTCTTCAGAGCATTCAGCTGCAGGTTGTTGTGGCTGCACCAGGACACCAGCCGGGCCACCTCTCTCCTGTAGACGGACTCATCGCCGTTGGAGATGAGCCCGATGAGGGTGGTGTCATCCGCAAACTTGATCAGCTTAACAGACTGGTGGGTGGAGGTGCAGGAGTTGGTATAAAGGGAGAAGAGTAGGGGGGAAAGTACACAGCCCTGGGGTGATCCGATGCTGATGCTAACAGAGTCTGAGACAGACTTCCCCAGCCGCACATGCTGCCTCCGGTCCGTCAGGAAGTCGGTGATCCACCTGCAGAGGGAGTCAGACACGCCGAGCAGGGACAGCTTGTCCTGGAGCAGAGCGGGGCGGATGGTGTTGAATGCAGAGCTGAAGTCCACAAACAGGATCCTGGCGTAGGTCCCCGGTGAGTCCAGGTGCTGCAGGATGGAGTGGAGGGCCAGGTTGACTGCGTCGTCCACAGACCTGTTGGCACGGTAGGCAAACTGCAGCGGGTCCAGGAGGGGGGTGGTGATGGACTTGAGGTGGGACAGGACCAGGCGCTCAAAGGACTTCATGACTACAGAGGTAAGCGCTACAGGTCTGTAGTCGTTAAGTCCAGTAATCCGTGGCTTCTTGGGGACAGGGATGATGGTGGAGGATTTGAGGCAGGTCGGCACGTGGCATTGCTTAAGGGAGGTGTTAAAAATGTCTGTGAAGACAGGAGCCAGCTCTTTCGCACAGTGTCTCAGGGTGGAGGGAGACACGCCGTCTGGATCGGGGGCCTTGCGTGGGTTCAGTCTGGAGAACTGTCTGTGCACGTCCTGCTCACTGATGACAAGGGCAGGGGGGGAGGAGGAGGAGGGGGGACCGCTTTTGATGAATTAGCGGCCGAGGAGGCAGTGGAGCTGGGTGGAGGGGGGGAGTTGGACACAGCTGACGAGGTGTCAAAACGGGCGTAATGTTGGGACAGTTTTTGACAAAGGGCTTTGTCATCCTGACCTTTAGAAGCCTGAGGCCGATAGTTGGTGATTTGTCTCAGTCCTCTCCACACAGAAGCTGAGTCATTAGCAGTGAACTGCTGCTGGAGTCTCTCAGAATACACAGATTTAGCTCTCTTCAGCTCTCTGTTAAACCGATATTTAACCTCCCTGTAGCAGTCCCTGTCTCCACTTTTCAACGCTGCTTCCTTCTCCCTCCTGATCTGTCTGAGCTTGGCAGTGAACCAGGGCTTATCATTACAGTACCTCACCCTGGTGCGCGATGGAAGAATGCTCTCCTCACAAAAGTTGATGTATGAGTTCACAGTGTCTGTGTATTCATCTCAGTAAAGGTGGATTCACACTACAACGTTTGGACCAACTTTCACTGACGTTTTGGCAAACGCCTGGCTCTGCTGGCAAAAGTTAATGATTGCTGGTGTTTGTTGGCAAACGCTGGCAAAAGTTGTGTTCTTTGAAAATTTTCAGCCTGCTGAAAATTTACCAACGTTTGGAAATAAACGTTGGTGAAAGTTGTGCTCATTTCGGAAAAGTTCTTGAGCGCTGAGCTAAGTTATACACAGTTTACCTAAGTCAGCATAAGTTAAAGCTGGGTTCACTCTATAGTGTTTGGACCGACTTTTACAGACGTTTTGAAAAATCAGAGAAATAACGCAGTTCAGCTGACATCAACGTCAGGTGACACTCATACAAAGATCAGTGTTTGTTGAGGCTTCCTGCTGTTCTGGACCTGCTGGAGTGAACACATCTCCCTTGGGCATACGTTTCAGTATTTATTTTCATTTTATATTCCTATGTAGTTACTTCTGCATACCCTTTTCCCCTGTTCATTCATTCATTCATTCATTCATTTATCTAAAAAATAATAAAATAATGCTATAGACTCCAACACTAAGTCCACAATTAAAATGTGAATGTGGATGGAATTAAAAAAAATATTAATAAATCATCATAAAAATAAAATGATGGGTGATTATATTTTCACTGTTACACCTTTCTCCATTAAAATAACAAAAAATCCCATTAAATGTCATTTACTTTTTGACACCACATCAGCGCTGTTTGATTCCCACAATGGAAGTGAACCAATAAAACCTGGAGAATGATTACGCATGGAGCAGAAAATTAAGAACAGTAAATTTGTCAATGAAGAGTTGTTTTTTTCCTTTTGGGGAAAAAAATAGTCAGACGGACTCTGACTGAAAATTTCACGAAAAACCTTTATTCCACGGACCCAGAAAATGTTTTTTTCAGACAACAACAAAAAAAAAAATGGCTGTTGTGTTGTTTCAAAGGCAACCAGTAATCCGTACTGGCAAAAGACACATTTGCCTAACAGCACAGCTTAGTGGTAAAAAAAATAACACTGCATAGACACCAAACCACCCACCAAACCACATCCATCACCTACAAACAAACCCACAAACGTCCGTAATATTATATTATATATATACGTATATATATATATATACACACATTAAAAACAAATTAAAAAAACATGTCATACACACCATGTTATCACCAAACAAATACCCTACATTGTCCTCTTACATATACATTTTCTTTTATTTAATTCCCCATTCTCTCTATTTCTCTTTTGTTCCTGCATGTTTGAACTGAGTTTTCATCTAAAAACATCTGTTTTCACCAGCATTTCAGTCAACGTTTACCAATGGAGTTCAACTTAGACACTGAGGCAAACTCTGCATAACGTAGCTCAGCACTCAGGAACTATAACAAATTGAGGACAACTTTCACCAACATTTAATTTCAAGCCTCAGCAAATTTTCAGCATGCTGAAAATTCTCAACGAATACAACTTTCACCAGCGTTTGCCAACAAACACCAACTTTTATCAACTTTTGCCAACAGAGCCAGATGTTTGCCAAAACTTTAGTAAAAGTTGGTCCAAACGTAGTGTGAATCCACCCAAAAAGCAGGTCCAGGATGGCAGAAAACCTCCACAAATGCTGATCTTTATATGAGCGTTGCCTGATGCTGATGTCAGCTGAACTGCGCTGAGTACTCCTTTGTTTAAGTTAACCTAAGTTGGGAACTGCTACACATATGCTAGCCTAAGTTGGCCAAAGTTTGACAACGCTGAATGCAATGCTGGCAAATGCTAGCAAAAGTTCGTAAAAGTTTGTAAAAGTTCGTAGAAGTTGGTGTGTGCTCACGAACGTAATTTCACCGTTTGGACTGATTTCTCTGATTTTTCAAATCAAATCAAAAAGTCGGTCCAAACATTATAGTGTGAACCCAGCTTAAATTACAAAGGTCATGATTTTTTTAAAATTTATTTTAAAAACTATTACCAGTATCATAAAATTTATCTTTTTAGTTATATTAAAAAAAACTTTCACGTTCTAATTTACTGAGATGCACTCACTAGTAGACTGTTTTACCAGGAAAATGAATTGTGAGCTGCTTCATCTGTTGCATGTTAAACATTATCACAGTACCCCCGCAATCCAGGCAAACCAAGAATGACCTGGGCTCCCTCTGTTGTCCGTTACCTCAGTGGGAACTTTACTCCGGTCTGCTTTCCCGTGTAACGGCAGGTTGAAGGCAGCAGGGATGGGTTTTTGTGTTCGTGTAGTTATGTCTGGGAAACGAGACCAGCGAACACGTTGTCTGTGTTGAGGGTTAGCTTTAATGAACTAGCTACCAACACGTGGAACATACAAACAATAAGCTAATAGCAAGCTAAGGGAGGTGTGGTACAGCCGATAGCAGGCTAGAGGCGGAGCGCCAAAGAGAGCGTCTCCCACCGTTAGTCCCCTAATAGTCACGGCGTGATGATATCACGCCATGCGTGCATCCCAACGTCCGTGACATGTATGGTGATAATTCAGTATGCCACAGTAGTCTTTTTACTTGCTGCAGTCCGTTTCTCCGCCCTGTTGATTTGAAGTAGGCAGTGGGTGGACATTGGAACGTGCCATTGGAATTTGTTGCGATTCTCCGACATAACCCAGAAGGGTGAGCTTTTTCACTCTGCACAGCGCATGCGCTCTGGGGGCTTAGTGTCTTCTTCTGCTTTTTTGGTTGAAATGCGGCAGTGGGCGATCGCATGCGCCCCCGCCTGGATAGTGACACCACTACATTTCATAGAATAAGCTACCATTGAAAAGGAGTGTTGAGTAATCAATTAATTGACAACTAATTTAATTTAGTCAGCTAAATTCTTATTGACAATTAATCAAAAATCAATTAATCATTAACATGCCTAGGCAGAATAAAAGCTGCAGTATAATGAGCCAT
Source organism: Pholidichthys leucotaenia (assembly GCA_020510985.1). NCBI lineage: Eukaryota > Metazoa > Chordata > Actinopteri > Cichliformes > Pholidichthyidae > Pholidichthys > Pholidichthys leucotaenia. The sequence continues at coordinate 321,284,730 of CM035845.1, read as the reverse complement.
TTTTACTCAACTAAACCGAAATGACCGTATCTCCCAGGAAATGAATTGAAACCCTTTTCAAAAATTGAAAGTTAATTTGTAGTTAAAATATAAGCAAAAAATAAAAGAAACTAAATTATTAAACCCTACTGTGATGTGGGGATTTAAAAATATGCTTATTAATTTTACTTTGAAATATATTCTCCTTTTCATATCCCCTTAAGGTCTGTGAAGACTTGGGTTTCCACTCCAAAATCCATCCTGCACTGAGATGTTCTGAAGGGAAGAGGTTGTCAGTGGAGGAGCCATCTCTGCTTCGTTGTGGATTTCAGCACAGAAGAAGACCTCAAACTTTTCAGGGGTCTTAGTTTTCAAATTCAAGATTCAAGAAGGTGCTGCCATAATTTTCTCCATACTCTAACATGCATTCAATGCATTTTAGTTGTTGTAATGGCTAATTCTTTTATTCATCTTTTCTATTTAAGTTCTCAGCAAGAATACAGTGTTGGTCTTTTTTTTTTTTACAATTTTACTGAGCATTTAATTCTAAATCAATCACTGTTTAACAGGAAATTTTTGGCAATCCTGTGCTTTTCTTGTGGTGTTACATACGTAGAACAGTATCACCATAAACTATGGAAAAAGCAACTACTTTAAAATCTGTACTTCCTCACACAACTTTGCGTTTAAAAAAAAAAAACTAAAAAATGTCACAACTTTCTGGAAAAGCTCCCACAAATTCAGGCTTTTTGGGCTGTAGCAATCACAAAAACAGCCGGCGAAATCCTGGAGGGACTGAAATACAGTGAGATGATGTCTACATGCTTCATTCATTGAATTTGTTTACTTTGGGTTGTTAACTTGACACTACACACCCTTTGCACTAAAGAAAGCACTTGTGAGCACTTTGTGAAATCATGTTAAATAACATAAAGTGCATTATTGTAATTGATTTTGGGTCAGTTCTTTATGTGATAATTTACTGTATGTATTATCAAAGAGTTTTACTGGTACAATCTGCAGCATTGGGTCTATTTTTTTCTTCCTTGCAAGTAAAATAGCTATTAAAATGGTAATTTCCCTGTTTGAATCGGGACTGAATAGAATCAAATCAAAGTTGAATCAATTCAGAACTTCAAGAATTAGAATCAAATTGATTCTGTAAATTAGTGATGATTCCCAGCCCTAGAGGAGACAGCAACAGAACCAACATAGAGGAAAGACTGGGGGTGGAGGAGGCGGCGTAAGGAGGGGGCTGCTACCTAAACTAGTCACTAACCAGCTGAGCGGAGCAGCTCCTCTGTGAACATGGAGGATTGCTTACTGACAGGTGGTCTGGGCAGGCAGCCAGTGGAGTTGCGTGTCAAGAGTTTATTTAGACGGGGGGGGGTGGGGGGGGTTAGGGAGGGAGGCTCACTTTTCAAAGATGTTTTGTTCGAGCCTGAGGGACGGCTCCTGCAGCAGGGAGGGAGGAGGTCTCACTCCGTTCAGAGGGGTTAGAACCGAACCGAAACCAACAGAGCTGCTGGTCCTGTATGAGCTACACACACTGTCCTATATAAACCTATAAGAAGACATGATGGAAACAGGCGTGTGAGCAGATACAGTATGTGGACGTATGATTGGTTATGGGAAAAAAAAAACACACATCAAAGACAAAATACGTGCACGCACGCACGCGCGCGCGCACACACACACACACACACACACACACACACACACACAGAGGAGCTGTTTTCTTTACATGGAAACTATCAGTCTGATCAGAGGAGTTGGCTGCATCTAATCTGGTCTCTGCTGTGTGTCTGATCATGTCAGACTGATAAGCTCCACCAGCCCCCCTCGCTCTCTCTCTCTCCAGCCACACTCACTCTTTTGGTTCGTCTTTTTTTTCTTCATATAACTCCTCGCTCTGCTTCTTAAAGAGGATGTTATGAAAATGTCACTTTTTCAGTGCTTTTGTACAAGCTGTCAACAGAAAACTCCCCAACCTGGTCACCTCATTAGGGTCAGCCTCTCTCAGTACCTTTCTCTAAGTGAGCGGTTTTGATTTTGACATGAGAACAGGCGTTCACTGGAGTGACCCCCCCACCCCACCCCCAACTTAATCTCCACCCATTTTATGGGTTTGATCTGATTGCTGGGGTCTTTCTGCAACTGTGGGGGTTCCCCCCTACAGTTGATAGTGCTATGAGATGACTGTTGTTGTGAAATGGCGCTATATAAATAAAGTTGAATTGAATTGAATTGAATTAACAACAGTGGGAGCTTCCCAAGTAAACTGAAGTGCTGCTATGGCTGCTAGCCTGCTGTGGACTTAGATATCGACATCCTTGTTCCCACGTGTTTCATTAATCAACAGCCAGTAATATACAGTGGTGTGAAAAAGTGTTTGCCCCATCCTGATTTCTTCTTTTTTTTGTATGTTTGTCACACTTAAATGTTTCAGATAATGAAAGAAATTTAAATATTACACAAAGATAACACAAGTAAACACAAAATGCAGTTTTTAAATGAAGATATTTATTATTAAGGGGAAAAAAATCCAAACCTACATGGCCCTGTGTGAAAAAGTGATTGCCCCCTAAACCTAATAACTGGTTGGGCCACCCTTAACAGCAACAACTGCAATCAAGTGTTTGTGATAACTGCCAATGAGTCTTTTACAGCACTGTGGAGGAATTTTGGCCCAATCATCTTTGCAGAATTGTTGTAATTCAGTCACATTGGAGGGTTTTGGAGCATGTACCGCCTTTATAAGGTCATGCCACAGCATCTCAATCGTATTCAGGTCAAGACTTTGACTAGGCCACTCCAAAGTCTTCATTTTGTTTTTCTGAAGCCATTCAGAGGAGGACTTGCTGGTGTGTTTTGAATCATTGTCCTGCTGCAGAACCCAAGTGCGCTTCAGTTTGAGGTCACAAACACATGGCCAGACACTCTCCTTCATGATTTTTTTGGTAGACAAAATTCATGGTTCCATTTACCACAGCAAGTCTTCCTGGTCCTGAAACAGCAAAACAGATCCAGACCATCACCCTACCACTGCCATATTTTACTGTTGGTATAATGTTCCTTTTCTGAAATGCTGTGTTACTTTCATGCTAGATGTAATGGGACACATACCTTCCAAAAAGTTCAACTTTTGCCTCGTCAGTCCACAGAGTATTTTCCCAAAAGTCTTGGGGATCATCAAGCTGTTTTCTGGCAAAACTAAGACGAGCCTTTATGTTCTTTTGGCTCAGCAGTGGTTTTCGTCTTGGAACTCCATTGGCCATTTTTACCCAGTCTCTTTCTTATCGTGGAGTCATGAACACCGACCTTAACTGAGGCAAGTGAGGCCTGCAGTTCATTGGATATTGATGTGGGGTCTTCTGTGACCTCTTGGACGAGCCGTCGCTGCACTCTTGGGGGAATTTAGGTCAGCCAGTCACTCCTTGGAAGGTTCACCACTGTTCCATGTTTTCGCCATTTGTGGATAATGGCTCTCACTGTGGTTCGCTGGAATCCCAAAGCTTCAGAAATGGCTTTATAACCTTTCCCAGACTGATAGATCTCAATTACTTTGTTTCTCATTTGTGCCTGAATTTCTCTGGATCACAGCATGATGTCTAGCTTTTGAGGATCTTTTGGTCTACTTCACTTTGTCAGGCAGGTCGTATTTAAGTGATTTCTTGATTGAGAACAGGTATGGCAGTAATCAGGCCTGGGTGTGGCTAGAGAAATTGAACTCAGCTTTCCAAAGATATGATGAACCACAGTTAATTTATGTTCTCTCGACCAAAGATGCTGGGATAGGCTCCAGCCCCCCGGCGACCCTAAAAGGATTAAGCGAAAGAAGATGGATGGATGTATGGACGGGTGGGGGGGGGGCACTTTTTCACATAGGGGGTGTGAAAAAGTGGGTAGGTTTGGATTTCTTTACCCTTAATAATAAACACCTTCATTTAAAAACTGCATTTTGTGTTTACTTGTGTTATCTTTGTCTAATATTTACATTTGTTTGATGATCTGAAACATTTAAGTGTGACAAACATACAAAAAAATGAGAAATCAGGAAGGGGGCAAACACTTTCTCACACCACTGTATGTTGTAGGGCTGCAGCTAACGAATATTTTACAACTCGGGTAATCGCCCACTCTGAAGATTACTCGAGTAATTGGACACTTGTTTTAAAAGAAACTTGCATTGACCAACATATGCAGAACTTTCTATCCTAAAGAGCAGTAGTAATTGTACCAAACACTCAATAACACAGGTACACATTTATTGCAATGCTTATTGCAATGTTAATTGCATAGAATGTAACTTTAAACATTATGTTACACCATAAAGTTCCATTTGCTAGCTGTTATCATCCGTGGATGCTAACGGTAGTGGCTATATGTTCTTTGGTCATATAAACAATTAGCGTAGCTGACTACATTCTATTCATCTTAAGGCTTTCTGAGTGTGACTGTCGCCGAATTGCGACATAACTCCTACTGGTCAAGAGTGGTAAATATTTTTTGTCACTAAAATAGTTCAGATTTCCAAAGCTATAACCTGAAAGTGGTAAGAGATAATGGCTTATTGTCAATTAGAAAGATGTAAAATATGATCCAAAGTTTCAGATAGGAGTGATTTTACGCATCTAATTTGCATAATGCTGTGGCAGCTATATTGAATTACATAACTCAGTCAAAACCGTACTTTGGACATATTTACACAAAGAATGATTCAGTCTTTTGACACAGTTTTTTGTACAGAGGTACGTTATCATCTTATCTTCAAAGTATATCAACAAGAAATCAGTACAATGTAAAAAAACAAAGAAATTCATCACTTACTGGCGGCTAAGGGGACTCGCTCGCTGCTGTGGTCGGTGCGTTTTCGTCCATCGTGGTCGTTATTTTGCGTTCTGTTGGTCATTTACGCTCTCTACCACATCTACAAAGTCTTATGATTATCCCACATAAATTTCGCTCATATCCTGCAGCTATTTTCCATGTATGAAGCTGTCTAAGTGATGGTGCATAACGATGGACGGCAGCCATAATAGCTTTCTGAGCAAAAAGAAGGGAATACAGGAAAAGGAAATAAGGAGTTCTTCTTCTTTGGTGTATTACATGTCAGCCATGACTCCTCCAACGTGTGTCTGTCACCTTTTGAACTGCCACGATCAGTACAAGTTGTCAGTATAGCTGGGTAGTACAGGGATGTCAGAATTAGTTGACAGGCCCAGCGCCGCATTCTGCTACTAGGGGCACACAAAATCTCACACTAAAAGGGTTAATTTAAATCTCAATCATGTACCTTGTCTCAGGTGCGCTGGCCGTGCATTATGTGGAATGCTTTCTGCCAAGACACCGTAACATCGACGTTGCAGGATGCTAGCCTGCCACTCGGCTTTACCATATACACACTGCACAATGCTTTCCTTCAATTTGAGCTTGAAATGAACCCAGACTTGAGATACTTTTGTCGTTTTATTCTGACATTCTTTTTCTTCTTTGCCAGCCCATCGCTATGCCCCTCTGATATAGTGCCATTTAACAAAGTTGCATCTTGTTTACGTAGCACGACTGGAAGAAGTTCATACCGGAAAAAGGTCATGTAGACCGGAAGTGCTACATTAAACGACATGTCGAAGCATGGATTTTGAATCGAGGAAGTTTTTTGTCATCGGATTATTCAAATTATTCGAGTAATCATTCGAGTCATCATCACCTAATATGTTACCTAGCCTAGTGTTAGCAGAGTTAGTCTTTCACTCATTCAGGGTTATTTTGGTGCTTTTTCTGCTGCAGGGACTGGTCACATCCTTTCAACCACTCACAACACATGTCCCTGTCCCCAATAATGCTTTATTTAGGCTTTTTTGTAATCACATGCAGCCATTATGTTATGCTTCGCCATCTGGAGCTAACAGCTCACCAGCTAACAATGGTGTCTGCCCCACCTCAACCAAACTTCTTGAGGTGATAAAAGAGGGAGGGTGTGGTGAACTGGGACTCAAGCGCATTTCAAGAAACATGCACTGAAATAAGTTGTTCTGAGGAGGCCTGATAAAAACTGTGCTGAAATCATTAAGGCCGAATGTATTTGAACCAAATCATGTCACAGACATTTCATTAATGCCCATATCTCACAGAGTGCTGAATGCTGAAGAATGTTAATAAACATTAAGGTTGTTGGGGTTTCATCACGGTTCATAAAAGACTGCACAACATTTCGCACACCGGTCCCAAACAGTTTTTCTTGCAGAAAAGAAAATTTGAACATGTTCAAAAATTTTTTGCTAATGCATTTTTCTGCAAACAGATGCAAACAAAACAGTTGTAAGCATACGCAAACAGTTGAAACACATTTTCCAATTGTTGTAACATGTTGCTAAAGTTCTTTCTGGCTTGCAAGGTAGGGAGCACTACCAACTGTTTAAGAACTTTTATGACAAAACTGTGTGCGAACTGTTTTGCAACCTTTTACAAACCCTGATGAACCCTTCAAATCACAATGCTCTTGAATGTTTCTTAGTATTCTCAAAATACTAGCTTAATTTTCACCAACATTTGTCAGAAAGGTTGGTGAGTCCAAAAATCGGTATGCTCATCAGCATTCGCCACTCCATGAGATACTACCCTAAAGGACATTCCTCACCAAGCACGATAAAGTTAACTATAACTATAAAAAAAAAATCATAGTTTTAAAAATTGCTCTAACCAGTGGGCGGTTTGTTGTGGGTTGTATTCACAAATTTAGCATGAGGTACACATGTACAGTCATGTGAAAAAATTAGGACAGCCCATTAAATATTCAGTTCTTTATTAAGAAATGTTCAAATATCTATGTCTAACCTTGTTTTAATTTGTATTTTTTAACATTTATTTTAGCCATTTTAAGTGGGAATGAATGTGGGGGGTGTCCTAAAAAAGATGGGGGGGTGTCCTAATTTGCACGGTGGCGCAGTGGTTAGCACTGCTGCAGCACAGTTTACCCTTGGCCGGGGGATTGTTGGGATCGTGGGTTCGATCCCAGCCCCCGACCAACAGTGATCTGTGTGGAGTTTGCATGTTCTCCCCGTGTTGCGTGGGTTTACTCCGGGATTTCTCCGGTTTCCTCCCACATGCCAAAAACATGCATGTTAGGTTAATTGGCTGTTCTAAATTGTCCCTAGATATCTGTTTCCTATAGGCCCTTAGAATAGAGGGTTAGTATTAAAGAAAGCGCTTTGAGTGGTCTTTGTGACTAGAAAAGCGCTATATAAGTGCAGGTTAGTTAGTTAGTTAGTTAGAATTACATTTTACAGAAAATTTGAAAAAACTCTTTAATTCATTTTTAATTGTTTCGTTGTATTACATCAATCTCCCAGTATTTTAAACATTGATTTTAAATATCCGTATGTCCAAATGTGTTAAAAAAAAACAGGCTTATACAGGGTGTCCTAATTTTTTCACATGACTGTATGAATGTAAATAAGGTATAAATTTGAAAGAATAAAGGAGCAAAAATATTATAAAATATGCTAATTAACAATGGAAAAAAGTCTTACATTTTGAGGGAGGGTGTCACTAATTTACAGGATGGGGAAAAAGTCACAAAATTTTAAGAGAAAGTTGTAAATTTACGAATTGGGGAAAAAATGAAAATTTACGAAAGGAAAAAATTACAAATTTATGAAACAGAGAAAGTCTCAAATGTATGAAACTGGGGCGGGGGGGGGGAGTTGCAATTTTACAAAACTGGAGAAAAAGTCTCAAATTTACAAAACTGGAAGGAAAAGTCGGAACTTTACAAAACTGGGGAGGGGGGGGGGAGTTGCAAATTTACAAAATTGGAAGGAAAAGTCACAAAATTACGAAATGGGGAAAACTCACAAATTTACAAAACTGAGGGGAAAAAAATCATAAATTTACAAAACTGGAGAGAAAAGTTGCAAATTCATGAAACTGTGGGGCGGAACTGACAAATTTACAAAACCAATTTACAAATTTACGAAACTGGGAGGAAAGGTTGCAAATTTACGAAATTGGGGGAAGTCACAAATTTACAAAACTGGGGGAAGTTTCAAATTTACAAAATGGGGGCAAAAAGTCACAGTTTTACAAAACTGGGGGAAAAACTCGCAAATCTAAACAGGGAAAAAAAATCACAAATTTATGAAACTGGGAGGGAACGCTCAAATTTAAAAAAAACTGGGGGAAGGTCCCAAATTTACAAAAATGTTTAAAAAAAGAACCTACTTGAGAACATGTAGTTAAATGTGACTTTTTATTATCCTATCCTTGGATTCTTTTGGACTCTTATGGGTATTGGAGGAGGGGGTGGCAGCTTAACAAGGGTGGTGAATTTGGGTTATTATGCGAACAAGGGGAATGGTATGTCCCCTCAAACCACCTACTGGTTCTAACTCAAGCGGATGGCAGAGTCTCACTTATGGTAATCGTTGCAGTGTGGACGGTGCCATCCACCTGAGTTAGAACGATTATTAAAACTATAATTTCACAATAATTACAGTTCTCTTTATTGTACTGGGTGTGGACAGCACTTAAGACCTCTGGGAACTGTGTCAACGTCCCCTTTAATTCAATCAAATTCAGTGGGAAATTAATAATGGTTTGCATTTATAGAGCACCTTTCAAGAAACCCAAAGCGCTTTACAATGAAAATCCATTATTCATTCACTCCACAGACAGACAATGGTAGCGGTAAGCTACTACTGTAGCCACAGCTGCCCTGGGGCAGGCTGATGGAAACATGGCTGCCAATCCGCGCCAACGGCCTCTCTGGCCTCTTCCGAGCATTTATGCACATTCATACCCAGTGTCATGGGCACTAGAGGCAAGGTGGGTAAAGTGTCTTGCCCAGGGACACAACGGCAGCATGGCTGGGGAGAGAAGGATTTGAACCGCCAACACTCTGGTTATTGGATGGCCCGCTCTACCTCCTGAGCCACTGCCATCCAAATTTCCCTCCTCTGTTCTATTTTTGCTGAGCACCAAGCAGGACGGCAGGAAGTTCCACTTTTATATGGTCTTTGGCATGACCCCACCGGGACTTGAATTCTCACCCCCTGGTTGTGGGATGGATGCTCTGCCCCTAGGCCACCACTCCGGTACAATTAGCAAAACAATTAATCTGAACAAGATTCTTTGCTTTTTCACTCATTCATTGGGGATGATGGCCAATACTTAAGGCACTAATTCCCTATGTAAACAGATCCTGCAGCCTCCGTCTTTTAAAAGTCATCACTGAGCTTTCAGAAGTGACACCACTAGCTGCGGGTGGAATGAGGAGGAAGTGGTAGCCCTGAGCTGCCACTGTGGTCAAACACACACAGAGTACGTCAGCGTCAGTGAAGCCTCACTATTTCCACTGGTGCTGGGCGGCTCGTCTATCATATGGAGGTTAAATATTACTGCAGAGACAAGGTGACACCTCTGAGGAATGTTTAGTCACCCAAACGGGAAAAAAAATGTATGCAAACGTGTTTCTTCTCTGAAACACTGGAATGAGTCAGCTTTTCAGTCAGAAAACACACACATTAATTAGAAAGCTGGGTGCACAAACATCTGCAGCGCTACCCAAAACCATATACATATGCAAAACCGCACATGAATAAACAGCTTCGGTATGAAGAACGCTCCCAAGGTTAACCTGTATACCAGGTTTGGTGGCCCTAGCTTTACTGTTTTATAGTAATAGTAAATGTAGCATTTACCATTTACCATAGTGCAACTGCAATGTTAACTTTGAACTTTGATCCCTTGACCCCAAATCCACAGTTAGGTCAGAATCAGAATCAGAATCAGAATCAGAATCAGGTTTATTGCCATTGTTCATGTAGTACACAAACTAGGAATTTGTCTCAGTGCAATGCTGCAACATTAAACATGATAAGATAAGAGAAATAAACTATACATGTAATAAAGTGTAGGATAAGATTAAGTGATACTGGTCAACAGTTAAAATATATATTAGCCAGCAGCAGATACTGTGGAGAACTATATAGTGCAGTCGGTAATGCAGGAAGAAAAACAGTGATGATTGACATGAGTCTGGTTGAGCTGCTGTACATGGTGCACGAGAGTCAATAAGTCACTTAGTGTTCAGCAGTCTAATGGCAGAGGGGAAGAAGCTGTTCATGTGACGGGAGGTTTTAGTCTGGATGGACCGAAGTCTTCTACCAGAGGGGAGGGGGGCAAACAGTACGTGACCAGGGTGTGAGGGATCGGCTATGATCCGGCCAGCACGCCTCCGGGTCCTGGAGATGTACAGATCCTGGAGAGATGGGAGCTTGCAGCCGATCACCTTCTCAGCAGTGCGCACGACGCGCTGCAGCCTTAGTCTGTCCCTGGCAGTGGCTCCTGCGTACCACACGGTTATGGAGGTGGTGAGGATGGACTCGATGATGGCTGTGTAGAACTGCACTAACATCTTGGTGGGTAGCTTGAGCTTCCTCAGCTGCCGCAGGAAGAACATCCTCTGCTGGGCTTTTTTGATGAGTGAGCTGATGGTCAGCTCCCATTTGAGGTCCCTGGTGATGGTAGTGCCTAGGAAGCGGAAGGAATCAGCAGTGGTGATGGGAGAGCCTGAGAGGGTGAGGGGGGGGCAGAGGAGTAGTGACTTTCCTGAAGTCTACAATCATCTCCACTGTCTTCAGAGCGTTCAGCTGCAGGTGGTTATTGCTGCACCAGGACGCCAGCTGGGCCACCTCTCTCCTGTAGGCGGACTCGTCGCCGTTGGAGATGAGCCCGATGAGGGTGGTGTCGTCCGCAAACTTGATCAACTTGACAGACTGGTGGCTGGAGGTGCAGGAGTTGGTGTAAAGGGAGAAGAGTAGGGGGGAAAGTACACAGCCCTGGGGTGATCCGGTGCTGATGCTAGTATAGTCTGAGACAGTCTTTCCCAGCCGCACATGCTGCCTCCGGTCCGTCAGGAAGTCGATGATCCACCTGCAGAGGGAGTCAGGCACGTTGAGCAGGGACAGCTTGTCCCGGAGCAGAGCGGGGCGGATGGTGTTGAATGCGGAGCTGAAGTCCACAAACAGGATCCTGGCGTAGGTTCCCGGGGAGTCCAGGTGCTGCAGGATGGAGTGGAGGGCCAGGTTGACTGCATCGTCTACAGACCTGTTGGCTCGGTAGGCAAACTGCAGCGGGTCCAGGAGAGGGGTGGTGATGGACTTGAGGTGGGACAGGACCAGGCGCTCAAAGGACTTCATGACTACAGAGGTGAGCGCTACAGGTCTGTAGTCATTAAGTCCAGTGATCCGTGGCTTCTTGGGGACAGGGATGATGGTGGAGGATTTGAGGCAGGACGGCACGTGGCATAACTTAAGGGAGGTGTTAAAAATGTCTGTGAAGACAGGAGCCAGCTGTTTCGCACAGAGTCTCAGGGTGGAGGGAGACACGCCGTCTGGGCCGGGGGCCTTGCGCGGGTTCAGTCTGGAGAACTGTTTGAGCACATCCTGCTCACTGATGATAAGGGGAGGGGGGGAGGAGGGGGGGGTGCCTTAAATGAAGTAGGGAATGTGGAGGCTGTGGAGCTGGAGGGAGGGGGGGAGTTGGACACAGATGACGAGGTGTCAAAACGGGCATAGTGTTGGGACAGTCTTTGACAAAGGGCTTTGTCATCCTGACCTTTAGGAGCCTTAGGTCGATAGTTGGTGATTTGCCTCAGTCCTCTCCACACGGAAGCCGAATCATTAGCAGTGAACTGCTGCTGGAGTCTCTCTGAGTATAGAGATTTAGCCCTCTTCAGCTCTCTGTTAAACCGGTATTTAACCTCCCTGTAGCAGTCCCTGTCTCCACTTTTCAGCGCTGCTTCCTTCTCCTTCCTGATCTGTCTGAGCTTAGCTGTTAACCAGGGTTTGTCATTAGAGTGACTCACCCTGGTGCGTGATGGAAGAATGTTCTCTTCACAAAAGTGGATATATGAGTTCACAGTGTCCGTGTACTCATCCAGATCATGCGTGGCTCCTTTAAGCATGCCCCAGTCAGATATTTCCATGCACGTTTCCAGCTTCTCCTCAGCATCACTGGTCCGTATCTTCGTAGTGCTCACAACAGGTTTAGTGAGCTTCAATCTCTGTCTGTATGTGGGAATGAGGTGAACCATCACGTGATCAGATAATCCCAGCGCAGCTCGAGGGACAGCGCGATATGCGTCTTTCACTGTGGTGTAACAGTGATCCAGTGTGTTTAATCCTCTGGTGGGGCATTTAATAAACTGTTTGTAGCGGGGGAGATCGTGGCTCAGATTGCACTGATTAAAGTCGCCAGCCACAATAATCAGCGAGTCTGGAAAACTCCGCTCTGTGTGTTGAATGTGATCCGCGAGCACGCGCTGAGCTTCGCGCGTGTCCGCGTCGGGAGGGGCGTACACAGCGATCATTATGAAAGAAGCAAACTCCCGCGGGGAATAGAAGGGCTTGCAATTGATTACAAGAAATTCCAAGGCAGGAGAACAGTGTTTGGAAATCACCGTTACATCAGAGCACCAGCTGCAGTTGATGTAGAAGCAGACACCGCCTCCTGTGGTCTTGCCGGAAAGCTCTGTGTCACGATCAGCACGGAAGAGCTGAAAGCCGTCGAGGCGCAGCGCGCTGTCCGGTATATTTTCCCGGAGCCAGGTCTCAGTAAAGCAGAGGACAGCTGAGGAGGCGAGGTCCTTAAAACGCATCAGCAGTCTCAGTTCATCTACCTTGTTAGAGAGAGAGTTGGTATTGGACAGAAATATGCCAGGCAGCGCCGTTCGCGAGCCTCTCCTGCGAAGCCGCACGAGAGCGCCCGCTCGTCTACCTCTCTTCCGCCGTCTCACTTTCCGAGCCAAACAATAAACCAGATCGGCGGCAGGGGCTAGAAAAACTGGGAGGAGGTCCGTGGGGGTGAAAGTCCTGATATTTAGAAGTTCTTCACGGGTATAAGTGCAAGCAGACACACAATTGACAAACAAAAACAAACAAAGAGCGCAGCGAAGCACCATGTCGACCGCTGTGGGCGCCATCTTGGATTGCCAAGATGGAGTCAAGGTGCAAGTCATCCAAGATGTGTATTAGATACAACTACTGTATCGATTTGAAGAGTCTACATCATTTCTTTCAGTAGGTATTGTGTTTAGAACATTTAGGGAAAAATCTGACCTCTGACCGTTTTCTTTGAGAGTGCTATTAATGTCAACAGAAATATCCAGACAGGTCATCAAGAAAAAAAAAAAACAGTACATCAGTGATAATACCAGTGAAATATTCACACAATCTTTCTCGTCCTCACCCCCCCTTCATTTTCAGATAATGAGCTTGTGGAAAATTTCAGTACTAAAATTATAAATATTATTGATGCCATCGCTCCCACCAAGGTGAAAGTGGTCATTATTAAACGGAAACCTCAATGAGGAAATGTCACGCTGGTAAGAGCTGAAAAAAGAGCGTGCCAAAAATCTGAACGCAGGTGGTGAAAAACTACATTACAGGTTCATTATGAAATCTATAATGAGAGATTCAGTATTTATAATTTGGAGCTGAGAAATGCAAGGCAAGCATATTTTTCTGACATCATTGCTAAAGACATCAATAATGCACGCACCTTGTTCACTACTGTTGGCAGGCTAACAAATCCCCCTGTGTCAGTAGCTCCTGAACTTCTATCCAACTGTGCCTGCAGTGACTTTGCCTTTTTCTTTACTGACAAAATTCAGAAAATTAGACAGTCAGTCAGTGCTCCTATGACAGGTGCTGGACTTGTGCTTCCTCTGTGTCCATGAAGAGAAGATGTAAACACCGTGACAATTTTTTTTCCAATCAATCACAAACTCATGGATGACATCATACACTATCTGAAATTCACTACCTGCTGCCTTGATACTCTCCCAACAGGGTTTTTAAAAAACGTTTCATATTGTATGGCCTCAGATCTACTACAGATCATAAATGTGTCTCTGCATTCAGGTGTTCTCCCTAAGTGCTTTAAAACAGCTGTTATTCAAGCCACTTCTAAAAAAAAAAAGAGCAACCTAGACACCTCACTCATAAACAGCTATAGACCCATATCAAACCTCCCCTATCTCAGTAAAATAACAGAAAAAGCTGCTTTTCAACAATTGTACAACTTCCTGACATTAAATAACTGTTCTGATGTCTTCCAGTCAGGTTTTCAGCCACACCACAGCACTGAGACAGCCCTAGTTAAGGTCCTTAATGGCATCCGCTCCAATACAGATAATGGCAACATTTCAGTCTTGATTCTACTGGACCTCAGTGTGCATCCGACACAGTCGACCATAACATCTTACTAGACTGGCTGAAAAACTGGGAGGGACTTTCTGGTATGGCACTTAGCTGGTTTGAGTCCTATTTAAAAGACAGGGACTATTTTGTGTCTATAGGTAACTACAAATCTGAGTGACAAAAATAACCTGTGGAGTTCCCCAAGGTTCCATTTTGGGACCTTTGCTTTTCAACATCTATATGCTCCCACTAGCTCAAATCATAAAAAAAACAATTAAATATATTACCATAATTATGCAGATGATACACAAATCTACATAGCTGTCTCACCAGGAGACTATGGTCGGATGAAAACCCTGATCAAATGCACTGATCAAATTAAAGAGTGGATGTGACAGAATTTTCTTCAGTTAAAGACAAAACTAAAATTATAGTTTTCTGAGCCAAAGAAGAAAGACTCAAAGTTAGTACTCAGCTTCAATCAGTGACCATGTTTACATGGTCACGAGTAAACAGATTACTGGAGTAAACCGATAAAGGTAATAAACAGCTTATGGTGTTTACATGCACCGAGTAAACAGTTTATTGGGCAAATAAACTAGGTGTGTTAATCTGTTTTCTCATAAACTGTTAATGAGCCTTTGACCCTGTTTACATGGTCAACTGTAAACTGATTACTGGAGTAAACCAATAAAGGTAATCAGATTACTCTATTTACATGACAGTTTGAATAATCAGGTAACTGCAGAGAGCTGATTGTAATTGGTTTACTCATGATCATGTAAACAGGGTCTTTAACTGATAAAGGTAAGTGGATTACTCTGTTTACATGACAGTTTGAATAATCAGGTAACTCCAGAAAGCTGACTGTAATCGGTTTACTTGTGACCATGTAAACAGGGTCAATGACGCTAAAAACCAACAGCCAGAACACCGCAGCTCCAGTCCTCACTAAGACCCAGAAAGTAGATCATATAACTCCAGTCCTCAGTTCTTTACACTGGCTTCCTGACTGTCAGAGAATAGATTTCAAAATACTGCCGTTGGTTTACAAAGCTCTGAACAGTTTAGGGCCAAAATACATTTCAGATCTTCTGTCCATTACAAACCATCCAGAGCCCTCAGATCATCAGGGTCAGGCCTACTATCTGTGCCCAGAGTTAGGACCAAACATGGTGAGGCAGCGTTCAGTTTTTATGCCCCTCACATATGGAACAAACTCCCAGAAAGCATCAGGGCTGCTGAAACTCTCAGCTGCTTTAAATCCAGGTTAAAAACTTTCCTATTTGCTGCTGCCTTTCAGTAGAACAATTGTTAATCTCCCACAATGTACTGTAACTTTTACTTCTTGCACTATATTTGTCTTATTCTATTTTAGCTTGTTTTTGTTTCTCCTTAATTTAATTTCTTTTACAACTTGCTGTAATGCTTTACTGTTTTAAGTAAAGCACTTTGAATTGTTTTGTACATGAGATGTGCTATACAAATAAACTTGCCCTGCCTTGCCTTATCACATCTGGGAGCTTTACCTGTTATTCCTAACATACAGATGTATACATTTTGCTCCATTTAAAACAGCCAAAAAAAAAAAAAGATAAAAACACAGTAACTGGATTAGTCTAAGACAGAGGTCCTACACTAAATCTGAATGAGTTTATTTAGTGCAAATATAAACAGGATGTGTGATTCATAAAACGGAATTCACGCTACCATGTGCTGTAACACGATACATGCATGAAGACAAAAGCACATATGAGGACACACTGTGTCTCTGTGACGAGGGGTGAATGCAGTCGGACGGGCTGGTTGGGTTTGTCCCTGCATGTCTGCATCAGCGTCAGTCACCGTCTACCACCACGTTAATAAAAATCGATGAGCACAGCATTGACTGTGCTTATTTTACACTCATGGAGACTTACCTGCAGCAGGGCGGTGCACACACAGGAAGAGGGTCATCAGACATGTAAGAGAAGAAAAAAACAAAAGCGTGTCACAAGTGAAGCTCACATTTCACACAGACCTGGTTATGCAGGCCGTCAGGTGCCCTGTAGTAACCCGCTAACTTCACGGCGTGTTTACCGTCAGCAGCAGGTCAGCCTCTTTCGTCTTTCGAGCTGTCATTTCCTGAGCCGCATCCTTTCTGAATATCATGTGTTTGTGCAAGGCTTCAGTTGAGCTGCTTGTTAATTGTAAGAAAGCTGTCGTACACTAACATTATTCTTCAAGTCAGCCATTTTTATTCCTCCATGTTTTTTGGTAGCTATCTCCTGCAAACTTCATGCCAGAAATACCATTTGGAGATCATTCTGTTCAGCTTTGTAGGAACATTTATGCTACATTTACACTAATTTTCTTTAGTTTTAAGGCAGTTTTGCGTTTAGCATTTCAGCTAGTTTTTTTTTTACTTTTATTTTATTTAAGCACATTTTCATAAATTTTAAGGTAGTTTTGTTTTTAGCATTTAAGCATTTGCTTGAAGCCAATTTATCATTTAAGCTTTATTGTTATTTTCGGTTTTAGCATTTTAGCTAAGTGTTTTCTTTAAGCTTTAAGCTTTTATTTAACATTTTCTAAGCTGATTTTCATCATCTTTAAGCTCTTTCTTATTTGCTTTTATGATAACACTGATCAACTTTAAGTCATTCTAGCAGATTTTTTTTAGTTACCTCCGCCAAGGAGGTTATGTTTTCATCGGCGTTGGTCTGTCTGTCTGTCTGTCTGTTTGTTTGTTAGCAAGATAACTCAAAAAGTTATGGACGGATTTTCATGAAATTTTCACAGATTGTCAGAAATGCCGTATCCTACAGATAATTAGATTTTGGTGGTGATCCGGATCACCGTCCACAAGAAAACCGCCATTACGGAAAATGCCATTTTCGTGAATAACTACTGAACCACTAATCCTATCATTGTGAATCCAATTGCTAGTCATATGTTTTCATGGTCAAGGAATCTGAAAACGTACACACAAACACTGTATGGGGGGAACTGCGGCGCTTGGCGGAGGTCTGCGCTCTCCGAGTGCTTTTCTAGTTTTAACCTTTTATTTAGCATTTCAAGCTAATTTTTAAATTCTATGCTAGTTTTTTTTTAGCATTTAAGCTAGTGTTTTAAACTTTAAGCCTTTCTTTTAGCATTTCTGAGCCAACTTTCTTCAACTTTAAGTTATTGTTTATTACTTACTTTTAAGATAACATTATTCAGATGTAAAACATATTAAGTTTTAAGCTTGCATTTTTAAGCTCTAACCTTTAATTTAGCATTTAAGCTCATTTTCTTCAACCTGTAGCTGTTTTGGTTTTACGCTGAAACTGTGTGAGGTTGGGCCATTTTAGCTTTTAAACTAGCATTTTAAGCTTTATGTTTTCATTTAGTATTTTTAACCAACGTTGTTCAACTTTAGATCATGTCAGTTTATAAGCTAGCTTTCTTCAATTTAAACTGTTTCTGTATTCATACTAATGGTGTGCAAGTTTAGGCAATTTTAGCTTTTAAGATAGCACTTCCAAGTGTTAAACTTTTATTTCACATTTTTAAATAAATATGTTTCAGGTAATTAATTAGCTTTAATCTGCTTTGCTTATGAGCCACCACATTTCAGCCTTTTTTATTAAGCATTTCAGAAAACAAAAGCCACCCGCTTTTATGTCCTACATGCTTGAGCTGCCCCACATCAAAGAAGATCACCAGCATCCTCCACTGTCTGGTTCTCCACAACAAAAGAACAACAATTCAACAACTCCATGCATATGTAGGTGTTTTTATTAGAGATTTGAGAGTAACACTATTTCTCAGGTTTGGCAATCTGCCACTTCCTCCACCATATGACCCTCTGCTAAACCTCTTCTGATGAAAGTGCAAGGTGGCAAATTTCTTGATATGGTTACGTCAACAGAACACATACGTTGGGCCAATGTTAGCAAGTTTGCATCGGGAATACATCTTGTAGAGGTCGTTTGAACATTGGCAAGACATTGGCCAGACATTTGGCATTACGGCAAAAGTCCAGCCAATTTTGCTAAATTTAGCATACGCAAAGAAAATCAAATTCTTATTTCACTGAGTGGCAGTACAAAATTTGAAACACCCCACCGATGGAACACTGGCATTTTAAGAGGTTAAATTTTCAACTTTTTTCCTCCTCAGTTTGCAATTTTTTTCTTAAAAATTTGCAACTTTTTTCTTGTAAATTTGCAGCTTTTTTGTTATAAATCTGTAACTTTTTTTCCTTACAAATACGTAACTTTTTCTTGGAACTTTGAAGCTTTTTCCTCAAAAAATTGCAACTTTTTTTTTAATAAATGTGAAACCTTTTGCTCAAATTTTTAAACTTTTTTTTTCCTGTAAAATTGCAACTTTTTTCTTGTAGATTTGAAATTTTCCTTTTAAATTTGCCACCTTTTTCTCCTCAATTTGCATTTTTTTCTTGTAAATTTGCTAATGTTTTCTCA
Source organism: Pholidichthys leucotaenia (assembly GCA_020510985.1). Taxonomy (NCBI): domain Eukaryota; kingdom Metazoa; phylum Chordata; class Actinopteri; order Cichliformes; family Pholidichthyidae; genus Pholidichthys; species Pholidichthys leucotaenia. Next base: position 321,266,096 of record CM035845.1, on the reverse strand, counting down.
AAAATTTGCAGTTTTTTTCTTGTAAATTTGCAACTTTTATCTTACAAATTTGCAACATTTTCTTGCAATTTTGCAACTTTTCTCTCAAAAAAATTGCAACTTTTTCCTTGTGATCCTGCAACTTTTTTCTTGCAAATTTGCATCTTTTTCTTGCAATTTTGCAATTTTTTTCTATTTGTAACTTTTTTCTTGTAAATTTTTTACTTTTTTTCTCAAATATTTGCAACTTTTCCAGTAAATTTGCAACTTTTTTCCTTGTAGAATTGAAACTTTGCTTTTAACCCCTTAGCATTCCAGCCAATTTCTCTAAATTTAGCATACGCAAAGAAAATCTAATTCTTTCTTCACTGAGTGGCAGTAGAGAATTTGAAATGGCCCGCTGGTGGAAAAGCAGAATTTGAAGAGGTTAATAAACTTTAAAATGGAAACTCGAAAAACTGAAATCTCAGACTGTTCTTACACCACTTCTACCAAAAAATGACATCAAAGCCAACCACTCTGCTCCTTCCAAAGAGCATTAATCAGAGGAAAGAAGGAGATTTTTATGTTAATTGATGCTGAGAGAAAGACATCAAGCATCCATCTTCTTGGATGCCAAGAAGCCTTGGTGCCTCATAGCCTTGGTGGCCAGCCAACAGGTCTGTAGACGATGCAGTCAACCTGGCCCTCCACTCCATCCTGCAGCACCTGGACTCCCCGGGAACCTACGCCAGGATCCTGTTTGTGGACTTCAGCTCCGCATTCAACACCATCCGCCCCGCTCTGCTCCGGGACAAGCTGTCCCTGCTCAACGTGCCTGACTCCCTCTGCAGGTGGATCATCGACTTCCTGACGGACCGGAGGCAGCATGTGCGGCTGGGAAAGACTGTCTCAGACTATACTAGCATCAGCACCGGATCACCCCAGGGCTGTGTACTTTCCCCCCTACTCTTCTCCCTTTACACCAACTCCTGCACCTCCAGCCACCAGTCTGTCAAGTTGATCAAGTTTGCGGACGACACCACCCTCATCGGGCTCATCTCCAACGGCGACGAGTCCGCCTACAGGAGAGAGGTGGCCCAGCTGGCGTCCTGGTGCAGCAATAACAACCTGCAGCTGAACGCTCTGAAGACAGTGGAGATGATTGTAGACTTCAGGAAAGTCACTACTCCTCTGCCCCCCCTCACCCTCTCAGGCTCTCCCATCACCACTGCTGATTCCTTCCGCTTCCTAGGCACTACCATCACCAGGGACCTCAAATGGGAGCTGACCATCAGCTCACTCATCAAAAAAGCCCAGCAGAGGATGTTCTTCCTGCGGCAGCTGAGGAAGCTCAAGCTACCCACCAAGATGTTAGTGCAGTTCTACACAGCCATCATCGAGTCCATCCTCACCACCTCCATAACCGTGTGGTACGCAGGAGCCACTGCCAGGGACAGACTAAGGCTGCAGCGCGTCGTGCGCACTGCTGAGAAGGTGATCGGCTGCAAGCTCCCATCTCTCCAGGATCTGTACATCTCCAGGACCCGGAGGCGTGCTGGCCGGATCATAGCCGATCCCTCACACCCTGGTCATGTACTGTTTGCCCCCCTCCCCTCTGGTAGAAGACTTCGGTCCATCCAGACTAAAACCTCCCGTCACATGAACAGCTTCTTCCCCTCTGCCATTAGACTGCTGAACACTAAGTGACTCTCGTGCACCATGTACAGCAGCTCAACCAGACTCATGTCAATCATCACTGTTTTCTTCCTGCATTACCGACTGCACTATATAGTTCTCCACAGTATCTGCTGCTGGCTAATATATATTTTAACTGTTGACCAGTATCACTTAATCTTATCCTACACTTTATTACATGTATAGTTTATTTCTCTTATCTTATCATGTTTAATGTTGCAGCATTGTACCGAGACAAATTCCTAGTTTGTGTACTACATGAACAATGGCAATAAACCTGATTCTGATTCTGATTCTGATTCTTTTCCTAAATAGATTTATGGTGTTTTTGAGAGAAACCCATTCAATGTAAACTCTGGAGCTTCCTCACCCCACCCATACACTCCAAAGAGGGATGGAGGGGGGGGGGGGCTGCTCGTCCTCAGACAGAGCGACAGAGCCTCTGGATGGCACCACCGCAGAACCAGGATTAAGAAATCATCAGCCGAGCGTGACTTCATGTCAGTAAACACGGCTGGTAGAGAAGAAAAGAAGCCCGGGGATGCTGCTTTCCATCAGACTTTGAAGACTTCAGCAGCTTCACCCAGGAATGTTCAACGTCAAAACCGAGATCCCCCTTTCTGTCACGAAAAACCACAGTGGAATGAGTCTGTGGGATGTCACTGTGGCTCCTTCCTATGGGACCTTATTTGTGCTGATGTTTCATTAAAACAGTCAAAGAAATCAACACAAACCTGGACAGATGTCAGTTTGACATTCAGTGACTGTAAAGGAATTCAGTTCTACATAATAAATAAAGTAGCTTACAATATTTGTTCTTTTTCCTCTTTGAAATGTGATCAAATCTGTTTGAAACTTAAGATCAACATTTACTAATTTTTCATAAGGAGGGTGAAGGGTATTCATCAATTTAGCATGAGGTACAAACATAAATGTAAATTATGCACAAATTTGCAAGAGTAAGATTTGATTAAAGATGCCAATATAAAAATTAAAAAATTCTAAAATTACAATTTAATTGCACAGAATAAAAATTTAACCAGCATGAGCATTGCAAATTTATGAGAAAAAAGCTGAAAAGTTACAGGTGAACAACTGCAAATATTTGAGAGGAAAAATTGCAAATTTATGAGAAAATGTAACAAATCTACAAAAAAGTTGCAAACTTATGACAAAAAAGAAGAAAATTTACAGGAAAAATGTTGCAAATTTCTCAAATCTCATATATATATATTAATATGTACATATGTATACTAGCTGCTCTTGTTTTTCTTGCCTTCTGATTGTTGCTCTGAGTGTTGCTATCCCTGTGCTGTTGCAATCCTGGAATTTCCCCATTGTGGGACTAATAAAGGCTTATCTTATCTTATCTTATCTTATCTTATCTTATCTTAAATTTATGAGAAAAACACAAATCTACAAGAGATTGCAAATTTACAAGAAAAAGGTTGAAAATTTATGAGGAAAAAAGTTGAAAATTTACAGGAAAAAGTTGCAAATTTGAGAAAAAGTAACAAATTTTTGAGAAAAAACTGCAAATCAATGAGGAAAAATATGTCAAAATTTATAGAAAAATTTTGAAAATTTTCAATAATTTTTTTTCTAATTTATGAAAAAATTACAAATGAAATAATGAAAAAGTTACAAATTGATGAGAAAAAATATGAACATTTACAACAAAAATGTTGCAAACTTATGAGAAAAAGTCAACTCTGCAAAAAAGTTGCAAATTTACCAGAAAAAAAGTTGCAAATTGATGAGGAAAAGTTGCAAATTTATGAGAAAGTCACAAATTTTTGAGAAAAACTGCAAATCAATGAGGAAAAAAATGTCAAAATTTACAAAAAAAATTTGAAAATTTTCAATAATTTTTTTTTGTAATTTATGAAAAATAATTACAAATGAGATAATAAAGTTACAAATTGATGAGAAAAAATATGAAAATTTACAACAAAAATGTTGCAAATTTCTCAGAAAAAGTCAAATCTGCAAAAAAGTTGCAAATTTACAAGAAAAAAGTTGCACATTTACCAGGAAAAAGTTGCAAATTTATGAGAAAAAGGTCACAAATTTTTGAGAAAAAAAACTGCAAATCAATGAGGAAAAAATGTCAAAATTGACAGAAAAAATTCCAAAAATTTTCAAGTTTTTCTAATTTATGAAAAAAATTAATGAAATACTGAAAAAAGTCACAAATTTATGAGAAAAAAATATGAAAATTTACAACAAAAATGACACATTTATGAGAAAAAGTCAAATTTGCAAAAAAGTTGCAAATTTACAAGAAAAAAGTTGCAAATTTATGAGAAAAAGTCACAATTTTTTGAGGAAAAAACTGCAAATCTATGAGGAAAAAAATGTCAAAATACACAGAAAAATTCAAAAATTTTCAATAATTTTTTTTCTAATTTAAGAAAAAATTACACATGAAATAATGAAAAAAGCTACAAATTTATGAGGAAAAAATATGAAAATTTACAACAAAAATGTTGCAAATTTATGAGAAAGTCAAATCTGCAAAAAAGTTGCAAATTTACAAGAAAAAAGTTGCAAATCTATGAGGAAAAAGTTGCAAATTCATGAGAAAAAGTCACAAATTTTTGAAACCCCCCCCCCCCAAAAAACCAACCTGCAAATCAATGAGGAAAAAATGTCAAAATTGACAGAAAGTTTTTGAATATTTTCAAGATTTTTTTCTTATTTATGAAAAAATAAATGAAATACTGAAAAAAGTTACAAATTTATGAGAAAAAATATGAAAATTTACAACAAAAATGTCGCAAATTAATGGGGAAAAAGTTACAAATTTTTGAGAAAAAGCTACATATTTCTGAGGAAAAAAGTTGTAAATTTATGAGAAAAAAGTAGGAAATTTACAGGAAAAAAGATGAAAATTTACAGGAAGTGTGTTGCAAATTTATGAGAAAAGTTACACATTTTTGAGAAAAAAAGCTATATATTTATGAGGAAAAAAGTTGCAAATTTATACTAAAAAGTACAAAATTTAAAGGAAAAAACATATTTACAACAAAAAAAGATGAAAATTTATTGAAAAAATGTTGCAAATTTATAAGAAAAACTAAAATCTACAAAAAAGTTGCAAATTTATGAGTAACAAAGTTGAAAATTTACAGGGAAATGTTGCAAATTCATGAGAAAAAAAAGTCACATTTTTGAGAAAAACAGCAAATCAATGAAGAAAAAATGTAAAAATTTACAGAACATTTTCTGTAAATTTTTTTTCTAATTTATAAAAAAAAATACAAATGAAATAATGAAAAAAACATTACAAATTTAGAAAGATATGAAAATTTAAAGGAAAAATGTTTCAAATTTATGAGAAGTTTCAAATTTTTGAGAAAAAAAGCTACATATTTATGAGGAAAATAGTTGCAAATTTATAAGTAGAAAATTTACAAAAAGTTGAAAATTTGAGAAAAACATATTTTTTGAGAAAAAACTACGTAAAAAGGTTAAAATAAATGTATACATTTTTTCTTATACAGTGGTGTGAAAAAGTCTTTGCCCCTTCCAGATTTCTCTTTTTTTTTTGTAAGTTTGTCACACCTAAATGTTTTAGATCGTCAAACAAATTTAAATATTGGACAAATATAACACAAGTAAACACAAAATGCAGTTTTTAATTGAAGATGTTTATTATTAAGAGGAAAAAAAATCCAAACCTACATGGCCCTGTGTGAAAAAGTGATTGCCCCTCTGTTAAAACATAAACTGTGGTTTATCACATCTTTTTCACTGTTTTTAAGATAAGATAAGATAAGATAAGATAAGATAAGCCTTTATTAGTCCCACAATGGGGAAATTCCAGGATTGCAACAGCACAGGGATAGCAACACTCAGAGCAACAATCAGAAGGCAAGAAAAAACAAGAACAGCTAGTATACATATGTCCATATTACTTTAAATATATATATATATATACAGTGGGGCAAAAAAGTATTTATTCAGCCACCAATTGTGCAAGTTCTCCCACTTAAAAGATGAGAGAGGTCTCCAATTTTCATCATAGGTATACCTCAACTATGAGAGACAAAATGAGAAAAAAAAATCCAGAAAATCACATTGAAGGATTTTTAATGAATTAATTGGTAAATTCCTCAGTAAAATAAGTATTTGGTCACCTACAAACAAGCAAGATTTCTGGCTCTCACAGACCTGTAACTTCTTCTTTAAGAGGCTCCTCTGTCCTCCACTCGTTACCTGTATTAATGGCACCTGTTTGAACTCGTTATCAGTATAAAAGACACCTGTCCACAACCTCGAACAGTCAGACTCCAAACTCCACTATGGCCAAGACCAAAGAGATGTCAAAGGACGCCAGAAACAAAATTGTAGACCTGCACCAGGCTGGGAAGACTGAATCTGCAATAGGTAAGCAGCTTGGTGTGAAGAAATCAACTGTGGGAGCAATTATTAGAAAATGGAAGACATACAAGACCACTGATAATCTCCCTCGATTTGGGGCTCCACACAAGATCTCACCCCGTGGGGTCAAAATTATCACAAGAACGGTGAGCAAAAATCCCAGAACCACATGGGGGGACCTAGTGAATGACCTGCAGACAGCTGGGACCAAAGTAACAAAGGCTACATCAGAAACACACTACGCCGCCAGGGACTCAAATCCTGCAGTGCCAGACGTGTCCCCCTGCTTAAGCCAGTACATGTTCAGGCCCGTCTGAAGTTTGCTAGAGAGCATTTGGATGATCCAGAAGAGGATTGGGAGAATGTCATATGTTCAGATGAAACCAAAATAGAACTTTTTGGTAAAAACTCAACTTGTCGTGTTTGGAGGAGAAAGAACACCATACCTACTGTGAAGCATGGGGGTGGAAACATCACACTTTGGGGCTGTTTTTCTGCAAAGGGACCAGGACGACTGATCCGTGAAAAGGAAAGAATGAATGGGGCCATGTATCGTGAGATTTTGAGTGAAAACCTCCTTCCACCAGCAAGGGCATTGAAGATGAAACGTGGCTGGGTCTTTCAGCATGACAATGATCCCAAACACACCGCCCGGGCAACGAAGAAGTGGCTTCGTAAGAAGCATTTCAAGGTCCTGGAGTGGCCTAGCCAGTCTCCAGATCTCAACCCCATAGAAAATCTTTGAAGGGAGTTGAAAGTCTGTGTTGCCCAGCGACAGCCCCAAAACATCACTGCTCTAGAGGAGATCTGCATGGAAGAATGGGCCAAAATACCAGCAACAGTGTGTGAAAACCTTGTGAAAACTTACAGAAAACGTTTGACCTCTGTCATTGCCAACAAATGGTATATAACAAAGTATTGAGATGAACTTTTGTTATTGACCAAATACTTATTTTACCGAGGAATTTACCAATTAATTCATTAAAAATTCTTCTATGTGATTTTCTGGATTTTTTTTTTTCTTATTTTGTCTCTCATAGTTGAGGTATACCTATGATGAAAAATGGAGACCTCTCTCATCTTTTAAGTGGGAGAACTTACACAATTGGTGGCTGACTAAATACTTTTTTACCCCACTGCATATATATATATACTGTATATATACACTACCGTTCAAAAGTTTGGGGTCACCCAAACAATTATTTTGTGTTTTCCATGAAAAGTCACACTTATTTACCACCATGAGTTGTAAAATGAATAGAAAATATAGTCAAGACATTGACAAGGTTAGAAATAATGATTTGTATTTGAAATAATAATTTTTTCCTTCAAACTTTGCTTTCATCAAAGAATCCTCCATTTGCAGCAATTACAGCATTGCAGACCTAACATGATTGCACAAGGGTTTTCTAATCATCCATTAGCCTTCTGAGGCAATGAGCAAACACACTGTACCATTAGAACACTGGAGTGATAGTTGCTGGAAATGGGCCTCTATACACCTATGTAGATACTGCACCAAAAACCAGACATTTGCAGCTAGAATAGTCATTTACCACATTAACAATGTATAGTGTGTATTTCTGATTAGTTTAAAGTTATCTTCGTTGAAAAAAGCGCTTTTCTTTCAAAAATAAGGAAATTTCTAAGTGACCCCAAACTTTTGAACGGTAGTGTACATATATAGACACACAGTGCAGAGCATTGTGGTTGGTGAATGTGCAGCAGCCAAAAATATATATATTTTTCACATCTTCACCCTGAGTATGGTGAGTATGGTGAGTATGGTACCTGTGGTACCCTGAGGGTACCACAGTTGTGGAAAACATCTTGTGTGGTACCTGTACCAAAGACTTGCCACCCCAAAGACCTGAACAGCTACAGACCAGTGGCCCTGATGTCTCACATGATGAAGACCCTGGAGAGACTGCTCCTTGCTCACCTCCGCCTCCTGGTGGGACCAGCGATGGATCCACTCCAGTTTGCCTACCAGCATGGAATTGGGGTGGAGGATGCAGTGATCTTCCTCCTTCACCGTTCTCTGTCCCACCTGGAGAAGCCCGGGAATGCGGTGAGGATCATGTTCTTTGACTTCTCCAGTGCTTTCAACACCATCCAACCGATGATCCTGAAGGACAAGCTGCTGTGCGCAGGGGTGGACCAGCACCTGTCATCATGGATCCTGGACTATCTCACTAACCGGCCATAGTTTGTGAGAACCCGGGATTGTGTGCCCAACACGATCATCGGTAGCACGGGGGCCCCTCAGGAAACGGTTTTGGCTCCCTTCCTGTTCTCCCTTTATACTGCGGACTTCTCACACAACACAACACACTGCCATCTACAGAAGTTCTCTGACGACTCTGCGATCGTCGGCCTCATCTCCAACGGAGATGAAACTGAGTATAGAGGACTTATCCAGGACTTCATGGACTGGTGCTATCGGAACTGCCTCCAGATCAACAGGAGGAAAACTAAGGAGCTGGTGGTGGACTGCCACAGGCAAGGACAACCCCTCACAGCACCAGTAAACATCCAGGGAACAGACATTGAGATGATGACATCCTACAAGTACCTGGGTGTTCATCTGAACAATAAACTAGACTGGTCACACAATACCGACGCACTCTACAAGAAGGGACAGCGCAGGCTGTTCCTACTGAGGAGGCTCAGGTCTTTTGGTGTACAAGGGGTGCTCTTAAAGACATTCTACGACACGGTGGTAGCATCAGCCATCACTTTTGGAGTGGCCTGCTGGGGCAACAGCATTACAGCAGCCGATAGGAAGAGACTGAACAAACTAATCAAGAAAGCTAGCTCTGTCCTGGGGCAACGCCTTGACCCAGTGGAGGAGATAGGAGAGAGAAGGATGGTGGCTAAACTGTCATCTCTGCTGGAGTCCGAGTCCCACCCTATGCAGGATATACTGGATGCACTGAGGAGCTCATTTAGCAGTAGACTACATCATCCTAGATGCGTGACCGAGATGTTTCGCAGGTCCTTCCTACCTACGGCTGTCAGACTGTATAACCTAAGCAGGGCTGCTCGCAGAGATAGCAAAACAACGTGACGACCGAATAGCACTGAATGCAAAAGACGCAACAGACTTACACAAATGGTCCCCTCCAGTATACAACTAGGACAATATCAGTCGCTATGGAGGGTGACAATATGTATAGGTACATATTCATACTATGAAGAGTAACTAAATAGACGGTTATGCTGTTTAGTCTAGCTAGCTACAATGCGCCGCACTGTGTGTGTCTGTATATATATATATATATATATATATATTTATGTGTACATATGTATATTCACTGCTCTTATTTTCTTATCTTCTAAATTATTGCTCTGAGTGTTGCTATCCCTGTGCTGTTGCAATCCTGGAATTTCCCCATTGTGGGACTAATAAAGGCTTATCTTATCATATCTTTGGGAAAGCTGAGTTCAATTTTCTAGCTGTTTCTAATGCTTTGGGATTCCAGCAAACCACAGTGAGAGCCAGTATCCACAAATGGTGAAAACATGGAACAGTGATGAACCTTCCCAGGAGTGCCCGGCCGACCAAAATTACCCCAAGAGCGCAGAGATCACTCATCCAAGAGGTCACAAAAGACCTCACAACAACATCCAAAAAACTGCAGGCCTCACTTGCCTCAGTTAAGGTCAGTGTTCATGACTCCATCATAAGAACAAGAGACTGGGCAAAAATGGCCTGCATGGCAGAGTTCCAAGACGAAAACCACTGCTGAGCAAAAGAGAACATAAAGGCTCGTCTCAGTTTTGCCAAAAAATATCTTGATGATCCCCAAGACTTTGGGGAAAATACTCTGTGGACTGACGAGACAAAAGTTGAACTTTTTGGAAGGTGTGTGTCCCATAACATCTGGCATAAAAGTAACACAGCATTTCAGAAAAGGAACATTATACCAACAGTAAAATATGGTGGTGGTAGTGTGATGGTCTGGGGCTGTTTTGCTGCTTCAGGACCTGGAAGACTTGCTGTGGTAAATGGAACCATGAATTCTGCTCTCTACCAAAAAGTCCTGAAGGAGAATGTCAGGCCATCTGTTCGTGACCTCAAGTACTTGGTTGGTCAAATAAGTTCATTTTGTCTTCTCTCAATTATTTATCTTTTGTTCTTATAAAAGACAAAAATACAATAGAAAGGAGATGTTGAAGGCTGCAGCGTACAGTCGAAACATGTTAAGAAGGCAAAGACATCTCCTTTCTATTTTATTTTTGTCTTTTATAAGAACAAAAGATAAATACTCAAGCACTTGGGTTCTGCAGCAGCACAATGATCGAAAATAAACCAGCAAGTCCACCTCTGAATGGCTTAAGGAAAACAAAATGAAGACTTTGGAGTGGCCTACTCAAAGTCCTGACCTGAATCTGATTGAAATACTGTGGCATGACCTTAAAAATGCAGTTCATGCTTGAAAACCCTCCAATGTGGCTGAATTACAACAATTCTGCAAAGACGAGTGGGCCAAAATTCCTCCATAGCGCTGTAAAAGACTCCCTGCCAGTTATCACAAACACTTGATTGCAGTTGTTGCTGCCAAGGCTGGCCCAACCAGTTATTAGGTTTAGGGGGCAATCATTTTTTCACACAGGGCCATGAAGGTTTGGATTTTTTTCCCTTAATAATGAACACCTTCATTTAAAAACTGCATTTTGTGTTTACTTGTGTTATCTTTGTCTATTTAAATTTGTTTGATGATCTGAAACATTTAAGTGTGACAAACATACAAAAAAATGAGAAATCGGGAAGGGGGCAAACACTTTTTCACACCACTGTAAATTTGCAGCATTTTATGATTTTTTCCATGTATATTTTCAGCCTTTTTTGTAAATTTACAACTGTTTTCTTCTTGGCCTAAGGCTGATGACTTATAAATTATCCAAATGTACACACGTAATCCTGGCTGTTATCTCCGGGCAAATGAGCCAAAAATCTAATATGAGACACCGGATCTGTCTGTCTGAGCCCAGGAATCTCTCACTTTCCCTTCTAGCTCGGCCGGGGTAGGGCGACAGGCTTTATTTGTCGATGCCATCGGGCCCTAAAAATACACGACATGTGGCTAGAAATGTTTCAGTAAATGAGTGCACACGGATGGATATGAGAGCTCACGAGGCTTGGAAATACACGATGCGTTAACATTGGGGGTGAGGTGGGGATTATGTGTTGCTGCTTGTGATTACCCTGCAGCCCTGTCTGCGGCTACACCAGAGGTGTTAATGACATATCCGTGACATGATTAATAACTCAGGGTTTAGTTATTGCAGTACTATTGTACACACAGCGAAGCAGCTCTCCTCAAAACAAGCTGTTTTATGGTATACTGCTTAAAATGCTAATGAGCCCCAGTTCACCCTTCCCCCCACCTTCATCATTTCTCTGAGATTTATGTTGTGATGGTGATTCCAAGTTTGAAGTTAAAATTAACTTTTAGCTTTGGTTGTCAGAAGACATAAAGTACTAACAAATCTTGGACTTTAAAAGCCCAAATAAAGCATTATCAGAGACTGGTGAGTGGTTTGAGTGGCTGACAGCATATGACCGGTGCTTGAGGTGTAATAAGAACAGACACAACCCTGGATGAGTCAATGGCTAACTCTGCTAACAGCAGCTTATCACTGCTAATCGAAGAGGGTCTTGTTCAGCTTTCTGTTGTATGTTTTCAACTTTTTCTGTGCAAATTTTTTGTCTGTTGCAATTCATTTTTTAAACTTTACTTTCATTCATTCACAACTTTTTAATGTAAATCTGCAGTCTTTTTTCCCCTAAATTCCTATTTTTTTCATACATATTTGCTACTTCTTGGTATTATATTTGCAATTTTCTGTGATAAATTTGTGTCTTTTTTAATCATCTGAAATCTCTTTCTAAAATTTGTGACTTTTTCCACATATATTTGAAGCTTTTCTGCAAAATTTTATCATGAATTTCAGACTTTTCTCAGGAGAGATTTCAAACTTTCCTCAGAAATTTTGACATTTTACTTATAACTTTGCAACATTTCTGTTGAAACTTTGCTATTTTTATGATAAATTTGCAACTTTTTATAGCAAATCTTCAGCTTTACATCTGAAAGATTTTCATGTTATTTTCTCATGTTTGATATATAAACAAGCAGCAATACCCTGCGAATAAGACATGCAATCTTTAGTCCCAATGATAATACAACAGTGATATCAAGGACCTGCTGACCAACCTCTGCTTCTCCCAGAGTTCAGCTGGGCTGAAATGTATATATATATATATATATATATATATATATATATATATATAAAATACTCCGGGATTTCTCCGATTTCCTCCCGCACACCAAAAACATGTAGGTTTAGGGCGCTCGCGCACGCAGCGACCAGCAACCGGTGGCTTGTCACCAGACTGCAAACCAAATCTACCTACGGGTACAAATAAGTAACAAAAAAAAAAAAAAAAAAAAAAAAAAAAATATATATATATATATATATATATATATATATATATATATACACACACACACAGTATATATATATACAGTGGATATAAAAAGTCTACACACCGCTGTTCAAATGCCAGGTTTTTGTGATGTAAAAAAATGAGGTCAAGATAAATCATTTCAAAACTTTTTCCAACATTAATGTGAGCTATAACCTGTACAACCCAATCGAAAAACAAACTAAAATCTTTTAAGAGGAAAAATAAAAAAAATAACTTACAATAACCTGGTTGCATAAATATGCACACCCTGTTATAACTGGGGATGTGGCTGTGTTCAGAATAAACCAATCACATTCACACTCACATTAAATGGGAGTCAGCACACACCTGCCACCATTTAAAGTGCCTCTGATTAACACTAAATAAAGTTCATCTGTTCTAGTAGGCGTTTCCTGACATTTTTGTAGTCACATCTTACAGCACAAGCCATGGTTTGCAGAGAGCTTCCAAAGCATCAGAGGGATCTCATTGTTATTAATATATTAATATATATCTCATTGTATTAGTCAGAAGAAGAGTACAAAAGAATTTCCAAGGCATTAAATACACCATGGAACACAGTGAAGACAGCAATCATCAAGTGGGAAAAATTTGGCACAACAGTAACATTACCAAGAACTGCACGTCCTCCACAATTGATGAAAAGACGAGAAGAAAACTGGTCAGGGAGGCTGCCAAGAGGCCGACAGCAACACTGAAGGAGCTGCAGGAATATCTGGTAAGTACTGACTGTTAAAAACATATGACAACAATCTCCTGCTTTCTTCATATGTATGGGCTATGGGGTAGGGTGGCAAGACGGAACCCTTATCTTAAGAAGAAAAACATCCAAGCCTGGCTACATTTTGCAAAAACGCAATTGAAATCTCCCAAATGCATGTGGGAAAATGTACTGTGGTCCAGTGCAACCAAAGCTGAACTTTTTAGCCATAATTCCAAATGGTAAATGGCATTCACTTATATAGCACTTTTTCTCATCTCTAGATGACCAAAGCGCTTTACAGACCCTGCTATCCAGCCACTCACACACACATTCACACACTGATGGCGGTAGAGCTGCCATACACAGGCGCTGGCCTGACCCACCAGGAGCAAAAGGTGTACTTGGTGCAATCACCAAAAGAACACCATACCTACACTGAAGCATGATGGTGGCAGCATCATGCTTTGGTGTCGTTTTTCTTCAGCTGGAACTGGGGCCTTAGTCAAGGTGTCCTTCAGAAAAGTTTTTATCAGTTAAGACAAATAACCAAAGTCAAATCAATTGCGTCAAGGAAAGATCTTGAAAAACTTGCATGCTTTTATCACGACTCATTTGGATTACTGTAATGCACTTTTTGTTGAGATCAGCCATTTCTATCGCTTGTCTTCAACTTGTACAAAATGCTGCCGCTCGCCTTTTAACAAAAGCCCACAGGCGTGAGCACATTTCACCTATTTTGGCTTTCCTTCACTGGCTCCCTGTACATTACACAATCGATTTTAAAATTCTCCTGTATGCTTTTAAATGTCTTAACAGTCTTGCTCCACCCTACCTCTCTGACTTACTTCAGCCTTATGTTCCACCACAATCCCTATGATTAGCTGATCAGCTGCTCTTGGCGATTCCTAAAACAAGGCTGAAGCTCAGAGGGGATTGGGCCTTTGCTGCAGCAGCCCCTAGGCTATGGAACTAGATGCCATTACATGTTAGGCAGGCCTTCTCAATTTGTGTTTTTAAATCTCATTTAAAAGCATGTCTGTTTTCCTTGGCTTTTAGCTTGTCTTAATTTTATTTTATTGTCTTCTATGTCTGGCATTTTGTTTTTACACTTGTTGTGAGTTGCTTCTTTTTCTGCTGTATGTTATGTTTTTATTGTCCTTTACTTATCTTTTGTCTATTTGTATTTTAGGTTATTTATTACCATGCAGCACTTTGGTCAACTTTGTTGTTGATAAAAAAAATTCCATATTATCTACATTATCATTGATATTAATAATGTATTACTATATTTGAGAAGTATCATACCTTTCATATGCCATGTTTAATGTTTATATGTGCATTACATATAGAATAAGTTTATATATTCTTGGCCTGTTTCTGTGAGCAATTTCAGAAAGTTCAGACTGAGGATCAGTACATGCGTAAGGAATGATCTAAGCCATTTATTATAATCTCTTTGACATGTCCTGTTTCGGGTCACAGGAATGCGCAGGAACTCCTCATCTTATAGATTAGTGTTTTATGGACGTTCTGTTAGATGCACATTCTTGTCACCAGAGTGTCTGTGACATCCGCCTGGATAAGCTCAGTTATCAGAGCTTTCTGTCTGTCCCTATCCTTTCCTCCTCTTATCTCATCCTCCCCCTGCTTTCTCCTACCTATATATATTAGAAGAATGGATCCTTTAGGGATTCTAAGTGTGTCTGAATGCCATGCTTTGTAATTCTTCCCCTAAAGTGGCCATTGGGGTGACTCCTTATATTTTTGTAATAAATGTGCATAAATTCAACTTTCTGCCTGATTTTTGACTTTGAATAATTTAAGCTCAAAATTATTCTAACATTTTGGTGCTCCAAACAGCGGATCCACATATCTCCGTCTTTCCAGCACCTCTGCTTGATTTCAGCAAGTGCACAGCTGATAAAAAGACCTTCCCAGGCTGAGCGAAAAAAAAAAGACCCAGTGTTACTGCAGTGAAGGCATTTCAGACCAAGGCGCTGGAACTGACTGGGTGACGGATCTGAGAATCCTACAGGCGGCTTGAATGTAAGTACATTTGTTGTTGTTTATGGAAAAAAGATAGTGAGATTCCCCGGACTGATTGTACACTGCGAAAAGCTGAAGGGGTGAAACTAGCAGCCTGAGTGCTGGGTTATTTCTACCCACGGTCAGCGATATCGTAATAATCCCTTGGGAGGAACAAGGTTTTTCCTCTGCAAACGGTGACTGTTATCGCAAGACCCGAGGAGATTCTTAGAAATCCGCTGCTCTCTACGTCCTAGTAAGTGCAGTGGAGGTCCGGAAGTGCATGCAAAGAAAAAAGGGAAAGATTCATGGTCTTTTAACCGCAGACGTTTGACGTCCTGTGGAAAAGTCACGTAAATTTTTGGGGACAGATTTGTGCCTTTTTGACCACTTCTGCTTATGGTCCAGGGTTTGGACCTTCAGCATTAGTGGGGAGGTTACATGAACCCCGAAGGGAAAAGGTTTTTTCACAGAAGATTCATGCCCTTACTGGGTCGGCTTATCGCCCATGGGACTTCCCCCACTACGGTGAGCTATTGCAAGATACCGGGGGAGGAGGTCTTACTTTGGGCTTTTGGCACACAGCGGAGGGGTTAACGTGACCGTTGAAATATTTTATTTTTGTGAGTTTTAGATAAAAGTTACTGCAGTCTGGTTTGTTTTGTCTCTGTGTAATCTGCTCTGGTGTGAAAAAAAAAGTGAGAGTTCTCCACGGAGGCGGAAGGAGCAGGTTGTAAAATTGTTGTTTGTGATATTTGTGGAGCATAAAAGGATTGATTAGTTAATTGTTATCCTTTTGAGAAGTGTTTAAAATTATAGGTATTTGAAAATAGTAGCTTTGAGCAAAAACAGAGGACTGGTGATGTGTTTTTACGGCAATGTAAATTTTAAAAAAAAAAAAGAGAGAGACAGAAATAGCACAAGATTTCTGGTAAAACAGAGAAAGGGAAAGCATTCACAAAATTGTTTTTTAGCTTTCACCAGGAATTAGATTTGCCAAATTAACAAGGAATCATAACATCACCATGACCTTTCTATTTAATAAATCCTTGGTGACATATGCAATATGTAATAAAAACAAAACAATAATTCACTTGTGTTTCTTAACATTACACATTATAATAAACAACTGAGATAAACATTTAAGGGACACAAAAAATAACGATTATCACTGGAACATCAGTAAAATCAATTTATGAGGTGATAAAATTTGCACTCCTGTTGATGTAAATACTGAATGTGCAGACGGGGAAGCCATAAGGCTTTCCCCAAATTTTTCTTTGCAGGATGGCACCGACATTTGATCTTTGTGGGAGATGGGAGGAGGCCGGACGGTGTATGAGTGTTGGAGGGGGTGATGGTAGCCATAGGGGGAAGGACTTCTCAGTTGACAAGCACTTTTTGAAGCTAAATAGAACAAATGACATTGCAAATGACAAAGCATAACAATTTAAATGACTCTGACTTTAAAAATGTAGTGTTCATATGACTTCACACTGCAGGATACATCTGATGCTACTTACCACATAATGGTGTGACAATGTCACATTTCAGAAATGTGACAGTAATAAGGAATATGTTTTCCCGGTGCTCAGTTTTGGCTGAGCTGGGCCTCGGGACTACAGTCCACCCCATAATTTACCAAGGAATATATAAAATGAGGCATTCCTTGTACAAAATTAAGCCAAATTCTAATTAGGCAAAATGTCCACCTTTCCATTGACTGAAGGAGTGTGACACAACCTTTCACAAGGATTCACTTACACAAATTCAACCTGTCTGTGTTCAACTGGACAAACTGATCTTAGTTATCAATGCTAAATCATATCAAATCTGCACAGACAGCTATATTGTTTTTTCCTAAATGAAATTTGTAAATTAGTTCAAGAGACATCACAAAAGAAACCATGATTATTGAAACCTCATTTTGAAGGAGCTGTACTACTCACAAACTTTCATCTAAATTAACTGTGTGTAACACATAAAAGTGGTAACACGCTTCCTTCTAGTAAAAGACACTACCCATCAAGTAAATACCCTGTAACTTTGCTGCATGTGCATCTCCATGCATCAAAAGGAGGGTACCAAAGAAATGAATTAGCAAAAAATAATTAGCAATCCTCAGAAAAATAAAAACTATATAAAAATTATCAATAGATGATCAATAATGAAGAGAATAATATAAATGAAACCGCTTGGTAATGAAATCACAATATTCGATAGGAGAAGTTAAAAGTTACATCAATAAATTGCCAGATATCTGTAGATTATTGTAAAGGAAATATCATGTTTATAAGGAACAAGGTAAACTGATAAGGAAGAAAACCATGCAAATATATGAGAAAAGTTCCAAATGTCTAAGGAAAGTCCAACTTGTGCTGAATTTATGTTTACTGTGGGACTTGATTTAGAATCTACTACAAAGACAATACAGATTCTTACTCAATTAAGGGAACAATGCTTTAGGGAGTTCAAAGCAAAATAATTTGATCTTCCCTGCATAAACTTAGTTTTTTCAAAACCTTGGTATGGATCTCATTGAACTAAATAGGAGTGAAGGTAAAAATGTTTAGAAATTATTTACACACTTATTGAATATACAAAGGCTTTACCCTACACTAATTTAAATACTGCTATGGTGACACTGAAACCCTTAACTGAAACAATATCAAGATTTAAAATAGCTGAAATGATTTACTTCAATAATAAACATGAAATACACTTTGTAAATCAAATCATGTCACATTTAAGTGCAGTTCCTAAATTATTAGTACCAAACATTTACCTAGGAAACCACTTAGCTTACCATCAACAATCTACAAGATTAGTATAATATTCAAATAAGAAAATAGGGAAATTGTGAATGACAAACCCTATTGTTGAAGCCATTTAACTTAGGTGATGAGGAAGGATTTCTGGGTGATTATATGCAAAGAATGACAACTGACAGCGATGTCATCCATACTGCCCTTCCCAGGAGGGACCATGTGACGAATGAATCGTGGGAGGTGAACCCATCTCTTGAGCAAACCAGGGGATCTGGTCATCAAAGGAAACTGGACCAAAACTCCTTGGCAAGGACAGCACAAAGGTTATCCTGCTGACCTAAACAGCTGTGGAAAGCAAAGGACATGGCACTTGGGTGCATCTAATGTTTTACCCCACCTGAAACCCTCAGCAAGAGACAAACTGTTTAATATATATATGTTGTATACTTATTTGAAAAAAAAAAGGAAAACAACAAATGACTGTCTAACTGTTTCTCTATGCAAGTGTCAGCTTGGTGTCTAGTAACGACCTCTGCTGATAGAGAAGCAGGGTGTTTGTTTATCATGACAAGGGAAAAAATACAAGGGAAGGAAAGGTGTGGTTAGTGTTGTTATCTTATCATCCTTATTGTTCTCTAGTAATACTTAATATTGGTTATTAAGTTCTTCCAATGCTTATCCACTGTAGAGAATTGTTATGTTTGCTCCTTAATAACACTAACAGTTAGGCAAAATATCTTTATTGCTAAAATAATGCATCTACTACAGGCTGTTTGTTTGGTTTTTTTTAAAGAAAGGCTATATACAGAAATAACAGCAAATTTCATTTTGAATCACACCTGACACATCACTCCACTGATTAGAAACATGACACTCCTTACTCTGTGAATGCAAGGTTAATTTCATCAGGGAACTCCTCTTTTTGAAGTGGGGATGTCCCCTTTCCGACAGCTTAACACTCTCTGAGTACGCAACGGCTTACAGTGTGTCTCTCCCCTGTACTGCTACCCTGCTTGACCAACGAAGCAAGCAAATGTTATACCAAGGATCTACAGTTAGGTCCAAAAATATGTGGACAGTGACACAAGTTTTGTTATTTTAGCTGTTTACGGAAACATATTCAGGATACAATTATATAATCAATATGGGCTTAAAGTGGAGACTCTCAGCTGTAATTTGAGAGTATTCACATCCAAATTGGAGCAAGGGTTTAGGAATTACAGCTCTTTAATACGTAGCTGCCTCTTTTTCAAGGGACCAAAAGTAATTGGACAATTGACTCAGAAGGCTGCAAAAAAAAAAAAAAAAAATAACAAGACTGCATGGGCTCTTCCCTCGTTAACCTGTCATCAATTAAGCAGTTAAAAGGTCTGGAGTTGATTCCAGGTGTGGCATTTGCATTTGGAAGCTGTTGCTGTGAACACACAACATGCAGTCAAAGGAGCTCTCAATGGAGGTGAAACAGACCATCCTGAGGCTGAAAAAAAAGAAGAAATCCATCAGAGAGATAGCAGAAATGTTAAGAGTGGCCAAATCAACAGTTTGGTACATTCTGAGAAAAAAAAAAAAAAAGAGTGCACTGGTGAGCTTGGGAACTCAAAAAGGCCTGGACGTCCACAAAAGACAACAGTGGTGGATGATCACAGAATCCTTTCCATGGTGAAGAACAACCCCTTCACAACATTCACTCAAGTGAAGAACACTCTCCAGGAAGTAGGTGTATCAGTATCTAAGTCTATCATAAAGAGAAGACTTCATGAGAGTAAATACAAAGGATTCACCACAAGGTGCAAACCATGAATCAGCCTCAAAAATAGAAAGGCCAGAATTGACTGCCAAAAAACACCTGAAGAAGCCAGCCCAGTTCTGGAACAGCATTCTTTGGACAGATGAGACTAAGATCAACCTGTACCAGAATGATGGAAAGAAGAAAGTTTGGAGAAGAATTGGAACAGCTCATGATCCAAAGCACTACATCTTCTGTAAAACATGGTGGAGGCAGTGTGATGGCATGGGCATGCATGGCTTCCAATGGCACTGGGTCCACTTGTGTCTATTGATGATGTGACAAAAGACAGAAGCAGCCGGATGAATTCTGAAGTGTATAGGGATATACTTTCTGCTCAGATTCAGCCAAATGCAGCAAAGTTGATTGGACAGCGCTTCACCAATGATCCAAAACATACTGCAAAAGCAATCCAGGAGTTTTTTAAAGCAATGAAGTGGAATATTCTGCAATGGCTGAGTCAATCACCAGATCTCAACCCAATCGAGCATGCATTTCACTTGCTCAAGACAAAACTTAAGGCAGAAAGACCCACAAACAAGCAACAACTGAAGACAGCTGCAGTAAAGGCCTGGCAAAGCATCACAAAGGAGGAAACCCAGCGTTTGGTGATGTCCATGGGTTCCAGACTTCAGACAGTCATTGCCTGCAAAGAATTCTCAACAAAATATTGAAAAGTAACATTTTACTTAGGGTTATGTTTATTTGTCCAATTACTTTTGAGCCCCTGAAATGAGGAGCGTTTGTATAAAAATAGCTACAATTCCTACATGTTTAATCATATATTTTTGTTCACCCCCTTGAATTAAACCTTAAAGTCTGCACTTCAATTCCGTTGTAGTTGTTTCATTTCAAATCCAATGTGGTGGCATGCAGAGCCCAAATCATGAAGATTGTGTCACTGTCCAAATATTTCTGGGCCTAACTGTACATTGTCAAAGGTCATTGAGTCATTGGGTGTATTCACATCTGGCTGGACACTGGACAGATCTGTGTACCCCGTTTTAGCAACTAGCTGTGCCCTCATCATGTCGGCAGGGCAGGTGGACAGGGTGAAGAGAGATGCTTTTCTACCACATGATGCCGTTCATGAAGCATGAATGCAATTTCAGATGAAAAGAACAGGAGTGAGGTTTTGTTCATTGTTTCTTTGAGTGAAGTGGAAACAAAATACCTTAGGGATTAAAACACTTAATTGTAGACTACAATTATTTCCAAAATTATGACAAAGGACAGAATGGTCCTTGATTGGCTAATTACCACCCGTAGGGGTGTAGGCCCTATTACAGGAGATTACTGTATTACTTCTATCCATGAAAAGGATCTAAGGATCTAAGCCATTTATTATAATCTCTTTGACATGTCCTGTTTTGGGTCACAGGAATGCACAGGAACTCCTCATCTTATAGATTAGTGTTTTATGGATGTTCTGTTAGATGTACATTCTTGTCACCAGAGTGTCTGTGACGTCCGCCTGGATAAGCTCAGTTACCAGGGCTTTCTGTCTGTCCCTCTCCTTTCCTCCTCTTATCCCATCCTCTCCCTTAGAAGAATGGATCCTTTAGGGATTCTAAGCATGTCTGAATGCCATGCTTTGTAATTCTTCCCCCAAAGTGGCCATTGGGGTGAATTCTTATATTTTTATAATAAATGTACATAAATTCAACTTTCTGCCTGATTTTTGACTTTGAATAATTTAAGCTCAAAATTATTCTAACAGTTGTTTTTTAAATGTGCTTTATAAATAAATTTGGTATGGTATGGTAAGGTGGAGGGAATTATGATCAGTTCCAAATAACAGTCAGTGTTGGCACAAAACTTTCAGGCTTCTGCTAGAAAGCTGAAGGTGAAGAGGAACTTCATCTTTCAGCACGACAATGACCCAAAGCACACATCCAAATCAACAAAAGAGTGGCTTCACCAGAAGAAGATTAAGGTTTTGGAATGGCCCAGCCAGAGTCCAGACCTGAATCTGATCGAACATCTGTAGGGTGATCTGAAGAGGGCTGTGCACAGGAGATGCCCTCGCAATCTGACAGATTTGGAGCGTTTTGGCAAAGAAGAGTGGACAAATATTGCTACATCAAGATGTGCCACGCTGACAAAATCCTACCCAAAAAGACTGAGTTAGCTATAAAAGCTATAAAATTATATTGTACATATTCTATATTTACCTATTTTGTAAGATGTGTGCCTGTGTTTGTGTCTATGTTGAATGTAATTAGTGGCTTGTAAATATGGATGTCACCAACTGCAAAACAAATCTACCTACGGGTACAAATAAAGTAACCTGAACCTGAACCTGAACCTGAACCTGAGTGCTGTAATAAAAACCAAAGGTGCTGCAACAAAGTATTAGTTTAAGGGTGTGCATATTTATGCAACCAGGTTACTGTAAGTTTTTAATTTTTTATTTTTCCCCTTAAAAGATTTCAGTTTGTTTTTCAATTGGGTTGTACAGGTTATAGGTCACATTAATGGTGGAAAAAGTTTTGAAATGATTTATCATGGTCTCCTTTTTTTTACATCACAAAAACCTGGCATTTAAATGAGGTGTATAGACTCTAGGCACCAAAACTCTAGACGCTAAGACGCTAGACATTAAAAGGAAAATTGTGTCTGTTGTGACACACGAGGTCCATGGTGTTGTGCTGATCTGCTTAAAAGCGGTGGATGTTTGCTATGGGAGAAAGAGCAAGCTCCTTTTGTGGCTGGTGGCTGGTTGTTGTTCAGTGATATTATTGAGCCCTGGCATTCTGTTGTTTGCACATGCAGTAATACTTTTGAGAATTTCTAGAGAATATTCTGGATAGTTTTTGTTATTTTGGATATGTTGAGAGCTTTAATAAACCTGCAAATGAAGACAGCAAGCGTATTTGTCTGCTCCCATGTTCATAACAGTATGACAAACTTGAAAAATTACCAACTTAAGATACACTGTATCTGTATGGAAAAACACGCAATTAACACGTTAATCGCGATTAACTCAACATTCCAAAAGATTAATCACAAAAAAATTTAATCGTCCATCACCACTAATATATACTGTATATGTATATATTTACTATTCCATTTACATTTGTGTCTGTCATAAATGTGCAACATTTTTTCCTCAAATTTGTCTTTTTCTTGTAAATTTGCAATTGTTGTTATAGAGTTGAAACTTTTTGATAAACAGTTTTTCCCTCCAATTAGCTTTATTTCTTGTAAATTAAAAACTTTGCCAAACTTACCAATTTTTTTTTTTTAGCTCAAGTAGGTTCATTTTGTCTTCTTTTAATTATTTACCTTTTTGTTCTTATTAAAGACAAAAATAGAAAGGAGATGTTTTTACCTTCTTTGCCCTTTCACAATAATCTTAGGAAACACAAAAATGATCCCTGACTTTTTCCCAGAGTCAATTAAAAAGCTGAAGTCCATCATATAGAATAATTTTTTAACTTAAATATATTAAAGTTATTCATAGAGTCATATATGCACAGGAGCAGCTTAAAAATTAGAACATTGTTAAAAGGATTTATCGTTAATTAGGTAAAAACATCTCCTTTCTATTTTTGTCTTTAAAACAAAAAGGTAAATAATTACAAATTTTTTCATCATAAATCTGCTACTTTTTCATGTAAATCTGCAATGTTCATAGGCATGCAGGTTAATTTTTTGTTCTATGTAATGATTTTTTTTTCCAGCTCTGGTAATGATCCAAATTTATTTTTTAATGTTTTTGTTGGAAGAGATTTTTTTTTTCTGTTTTGGTCCATTTAAAAATAATAATAATAATAATAATAAAGAAATGTCCCTGGGTGTTTTTACAAACATTTTTAATCCACTACAATTCACACTTTCTATCAGTATGCTGTTAATATTGTTCAAAAACTTCATTTTTAATTGAAGACAACTGTGTCCTTCACATTTCCTGCATTTACAAAGCAAGTAGGATAAATAACCGTCTGAATTCAAAAGAACAATGAGGAAGTTCGCAGACACAGAACATTTGTATGACTCATCCTAAACCAAATAATTATGTACACTGTTAAATTAGATGACAGAAGCGGGTGTGCATACCGACTGGTGTCACGTTTGTCTTTTTTTCCTCTGTTGCAGCTCTTGACACAATTTGAATAGAAGGTACTGGACACAGCAGAAAGCCGTTTTGGTAACGCATGAACACACCAACGGTCTGGGTGCGCTCAATTCTATCACCAGCGTACACCTCTATATGGGTTATATGAGCAGATTAAAGAAATAAATGTGAATATAGTTACATGTAAATATAATTTTGGTGTCCCAGCACCAGCGGTATCCTGTACCTCTGTCTCCCCATCAGCCCACAGCACCTGTATTGTGAAGCGAGACATGTGGATCCTAATATCTGCTGACTGTATCACTGTGCTTGATTCTTCCCGCGGCATACACCTCCACTGGTAAAGGTTGATTTAAAAAAAAAAAGTCACCATGGTCAAGTGGTCAGTGAAACCATGTCAACGTCACTCTTCAGGTATTGTAGCATCGCTATGCAAGAGATGAGAGCTCGCAGTCAAGTGGCTTCTAAATTAGTAGGGAGACAAAGTTTGCCACATACATACATACATACCCACACCACAAAATCTATACATACATTTGTTAGGTTGTTTTCAATGCTTTTGTGGAACCCACAGAGTGCCAGTGATTATAGGGAGAAGAGTCACATGTTGCTCTGGAAGCACAGGTTGTAGACCCCTGAAATAGATAATACGGATCTCCTTTAAGTATGTAAACTATCTCTGATCCTGGTGGATTTTTCCAGTTTAAAATAAAGAATGCCTCCAGTATTCATGGACAGACTGGGGATAAATGACGCTCCAGTGGTTCTTTGACTTGTGTGTAAAAGCAGGTGCAGCTGCTGTGGAGCTGCACAGAAGGAATGCCAGGTCCCAAATGATCAGTGTCAACCTAGAAAACCAAAATGAGTCCCACCTGCTCTAACACCAAAGGGTTAAAGCAGCCCCCGGAGTGATTACACAACCGCAGCTATTGTTTCGCTGTTTTTGGACCCGGCAACTGAGTGGTTTGCAGACATGTCTGAACCAGCTGGGAGTGGGCGCCAGCTCCACTTTCATCTGCTGGAGCTCAAATATGTAAACAAAAGGAGGAGCAGCGCGGCGTAGAATCACCAGAGGAGCGCGATGGTCACAAACCGGGCCCGACGTTTGGTTTTGACAACACGAGACATGAGCTCATTTCTCTGGAGTCTCGAGCAGCTGGAGACCACGCAGTCATCAAACACCGCTAAAAGATCCGATCCAAGAGGGGGATGTTTGGTCTATATGTTTTTAAAGGTTGTTTTTATCCGAATAAATTCCATTTAATATCACAATAAAACATGGGAAACATGAAACATGCATTTAACATACTGTACTTTATATATTTTATCAACAACTTATTAAATATGTTAAATATGCAAGCTAGCAGACTCCTCTCTCTGTTTATAACCAACCAACAGGTTGACCTCAAAGTCCATCAAAAATCTACAGCTGCTCAGAACAGCTAACGTTAGTGGTAGGGGTGGGAATCAGGAGGGACCTCACAATTCGATTCGGATCAAGATACTTGGGTCATAATTCGATCCTATCACAATTCAACGATAATCATGATATCGCAATAATCAAGTATTACAATCCCATATATTTCGGATTTTTTCACCTTACCCAACCTCAAATCACGTCCCAAAGTAAAACTGTTAACATCTCTTTCATACAAACACCAGCAGATGACGTCTGTTCAGATAAAAGTAAATTTTGCATTTCATTTGGAAATCAAAGTCCCAGAGTCTGGAGAAAGAGTGGAGAGGCACAGAATCTAAGTTGCTGGAGGTTTAGTGTGAAGTTTCCACAGTCAGTGATGATTTGAGGAACCATGTCATCAGCTGGTGTTTGTCCACTGTGTTT
This sequence comes from Pholidichthys leucotaenia, assembly GCA_020510985.1. Taxonomy (NCBI): domain Eukaryota; kingdom Metazoa; phylum Chordata; class Actinopteri; order Cichliformes; family Pholidichthyidae; genus Pholidichthys; species Pholidichthys leucotaenia. The sequence goes on along the minus strand of CM035845.1, from coordinate 321,240,349 downwards.
TATCAAGACCAAAGTCAGCTCAGTCGTCTACCAGGAAATTTTAGAGATTTTAGAGCACTTCATGTTTCCCTCTGCTGACAAGCGTTATGGAGAAGCTGATTTCATTTTCCAGCAGGACTCCCCCCCCCCCCCCAAAAAAAGAAAAAACCTGCCAAAAGTATCAAAACCTGGTTTAATGACAATGGCATCACTGTGCTTGATTGGCCAGCAAACTCTCCTGACCTAAACCCCAGAGAGAATCTATGGAGGATTGTCAAGAGGAAGATGAGAGACACCAGACCCAACAATAAAGACGAGCTGAAGGTCACTATCAAAGCAACCTGGACCTTCATAACACCTCAGCAGTGCCACAGGCTGATCACCTCCACGCCACGCCACACTGATACAGTAATTAATCCAAAAGGAGCCCCGACCAAGTATTGAGTGTGTACATGGACATACTTTTCAGTCGGCCAACATTTCTATTAAAAAAAACTATTTTTTAAAATTAATTTTATGTAATATTTAATTTTTTTTGAGAAACTGAATTTGGGGTTTTCATGGGCTGTAAGCCATAATCATCAAAACAAAAATAAACAAACACTTGAAATATATCACTCTGTGTATTGACTCTACATAATATAGAAGTTTTAATTTTTTTATGAATTACCTAAACAAATCGACTTTTTGTTGACATTCTAATTTATTGAGATGCACCTGTTGTCATGTTCAGGGTCGTCACCCTGAGCATGATTGTAGGCTGTGGGTTTAATTGTCCCTCATTTTCTCCAGCTGGCGGGTTGAGCTTTGCTCTCGGCCAGTCCCACAGCCACGTTCCCCCTTTGCCAAGCATTCACCGGCATTCGGCTTGCCACACACACACACACCCACACACACATACATACACTTTTTTTTTTTTTTTTTTTTGTTACTTATTTGTACCCGTAGGTAGATTTGGTTTGCAGTCTGGTGACAAGCCACCGGCTGCCGGTCGCTGCGTGCGCGAGTGCCCTAAACCTACATGTTTTTGGTATGTGGGAGGAAACCGGAGAAATCCCGGAGTAAACCCACGCAACACGGGGAGAACATGCAAACTCCACACGGCTCACTGTTGGTCGGGGGCTGGGATCGAACCCACGATCTCACAATCCCCACAATCCCCCGGCCGAGGGTAAATTGTGCTGTCGCAGTGCTAAACCACTGCGCCACCGTGCAGCCCTTGCACATGCACACATTCACACACACACACACACACACACACACACACACACACACGTGGACATATCACTTCATCAGTCACGCACCTGTCGCCACAGCTGTGTCCACTCGCTCCCACTTAAGCTCTGGTGTTTATAGAGCTGAGTGCAATCAGTGGACGCGGCAGCTTCAAGTGTCAACACTGGACTTCCCGGCTCGTGACAACTGCTTCTTTCCCTGGACTGATTAGTGTTGTCCTCAGAGCCTTCCTGTTCCAACATATACATAAGTCCTCCCTTCCTTGTGCCTTTCCCCTCCGCTCTTACCCTGTCTGGAACACGTGAGGCATTTAATGTTTGCAACTAAGCTAGAGCCGGTCGTACCATTGATGTTGCAGTGACTGTGAACTGAACTTGTTTGTATATTCTCTCTTTGTAAATAAAGCATGTTACATTACTGCATGTTGGGCTCACTGCTATTTTATATGTTCGCTGCTGTTTACGCAGCGGAACATGACAGTAAGCTGCCGCCAAAGAAGCCCAAGCAGCGTGTAGCGTGTTTTTTCATTTTCGTGTATTTTTCAACTTACCTGGAGAATCACGCCCTGGCTGGACAACGCGGAACTGCGGGGTGTGTGTGTGTCCTGGAGAGTCTCCTGGCCCAGATCGAGAACTCCGGCACCCCTGAGGTGGTCCGTGTGAGCCGGGACAGCGCGGCCGGATTAATGGAGCAATGTCCTTTTTTGTGGAGCTGCGCGGAGGCCACTTCCATCTTGGCCTCCATTTTCTCCTATTCTTGGGAGAGCGAGGGACAGGAGACAGCCGTTCCAACATGGGAATCACCCCGCAAGGAGAGGAAACATTCCCGGAAGTTGGAGGCTCGTCACGCTCGACTCAACCCTGGGGCCACTCCTCCTCCACACAAGTCCGCGGCTGGATCCTACCCCCGGGTTGCCAGGCAAGTGTTTTTCCATTCTTTTCCTCTTGAAAATGATAAACCTTGTCTGTCACCCGGGAGAGAAATGCAGGCTGAGCGCTCGCCTGTGTCTCCTCCTCGAGCTGCAGGAATTAAAGACTTTGTTCCCTCTGTGTCTCCCCTGTCTCTGCCTGAGGGGATGAAGGCCATCCTGGACATGTGGATGGAGGAGCCTGTGCTAGCTGCAACGAGGACCACCACACCTGGGAGGAACAGGCAAGTAATTTCTCAATCCACTCCTCAGACTGATAAATTTTCTTGCCAGTCTCCCAGGTGTGAGGCCCTGTGTTTGCAGTCCACTGGGTCCTCATTACCCGTTGAAGCAAAAATAAGCTCACCAACCCTCTCTACCTCTCTTCCTCTCGCCACTGAGCACCTATCGGCCCAAGAGCTCAGTCATCAGAAGGAGGGGGAGCTCGCGGCTCTGCAGTGCTCCCATGGACTGAGGGAGGGCGCTGCGACCGATCCGAAGCCTGTGCCGACGATGGAGCGTCCCCTGGCTTCGGTCTTTTGGAAACCAGCGCACCGTAAGACGGATCTGCAGAGCTCTCATGGACAGGGAGAGGGCGCTGCGACCAATCTGAAGCCTGTGCCGACGATGGAGCATCCCCTGGCTTCAATCTTTCCAAAACCAGCGCACTGTGAGACGCCACCTCCGGAGTCCATGCGGGAGGAGCCACCCACGTGGGAACCTTCTCTGGAGGAGGTTAAGACTGCTGAGACCATCATGCCTGCTGTGGAGGCCGCCACAGCAGAGTCAGCGCCCGAGTGGAACCTCGTGGAGCCTGGACCTGAGCCTACATCGCCCAGCTCGTCGAAGTCCTGGACGGCGGTAGAGCTTGAGCTAAGGCAAGTGCTCTCTTTTGTCTTTCTTCTTTCCATCATTGAGCACTTTTGCCTAGCTTTAGGTGAGGACAGCCAGCTGCAGCCAAATACTGCACCTGAGCTCGCTTCGCCGGGCTCTGCCGCTGCCGGCGACTCTGACCCTTCCCTCTCTCTCTCTAAGTCCATTTCCAGAGTCGTCAGAGAGGGTCTCCCATCGCCAGACGAGGCTGCGAATCGAGGTTCGCCACCGGAGGTCACCAAGGCTCCAGACGAGGTGGTTGTCGGGGGCACCCGGCCTCAGTCCAGGGTGCCAGTGGTCGACCATCTCCTCGCTTGGGTGCTCATACGGGTCGGCTGGCCCATGGCCAAGATGGTGTTGGGGTCAGCAGTGGCCCAATCGGGGTCCATCGTGGGTGCAGCGGAGCCGGCCCAGCTGGGGGCCATCATAGGTGTAGCTAGGCTCCCGCTGGAGTTCATCGCGGGTGCAGCGGAGCCGGCCCGGTCAGGGGCCACCGTGGGCGCAGCTGGACTTCCGCCAGCGACCATTGAGGGTGCGGCCAAGCTCCAGTCCCATGCCGGGACCACTGGGGGTGCCATGGGACAGTGTGGGGACACTGGGGCCTTTCTTTTGCTTTTGAGGGCCCTGTGGGTGTTCCTCCTCCCACTGCCAGGCACTGTCAGGATCCTCTCCCCTTCACCGCCAGCGACCGCAGGGACTTCCTTTCCCCAATCCGGCCACCTACCCTCCAGCCTTCCAGTGGGTAGGCCACCGCTTTCTCTGTCCCTCCGGCCCTGGTGGCCTAATCGTGTGGGCAGGCCGCCTAACGTCGTACAGCAGGCCGCTTGCTGGCCCTGGGACTGGGGTCGGCCTCCTGAACTTGCGGCCACCCGCCGGGCCTTGGACTCTGGCCGGCCCCCCAAACCAAGAGACTCTTGGGAGGGGTGGGTCAGTTAGGCTTGGGGCTGGGCTGTGTATTGTGTGTTATTGTGGTGTTTATTTGACCTATCCCTCCAAGCCCGTTTTCCCCCACCTCCCGCCCTGGGTTGTTGTTTGGGCCTTTTGATTGGGGGGGGTAGTAGGTTGTGTTCTTCCTGATGGTATGGTGGGTGTCTGGTTTCCACCCCTTGAGTGCGGGGCCACTGTCATGTTCAGGGTCGTCACCCTGAGCATGATTGTTGGCTGTGGGTTTAATTGTCCCTTGTTTTCTCCAGCTGGCGGGTTGAGCTTCGCTCTCGGCCAGTCCCACAGCCACGTTCCCCCTTTGCCAGGCATTCACTGGCATTCGGCTTGCCACACACACACACACACACACATACATTCACTTGCACACGCACGCACACACACACTCACGTGCACACATCACTTCATCAGTCATGCACCTGTCGCCACAGCTGTGTCCACTCGCTCCCACTTAAGCTCTGGTATTTATAGAGCTGAGTGCGATCAGTGGACACGGCAGCTTCAAGTGTCAACACTGGACGTCCCGGCTCGCGACAATTGCTTCTTTCCCTGGACTGATAAGTGTTGTCCTCAGAGCCTTCCCGCTCCAACATATACATAAGTCCTCCGTTCCTTATGCCTTTCCCACTCCGCTCTTACCCTGTCTGGAGTGCATGAGGCATTTAATATTTGCAACTAAGCTAGAGCCGGTCGTACCATTGATGTTGCAGTGACTGTGAACTGAACTTGTTTGCATATTCTCTCTTTTAAATAAAGCACGTTACATTACTGCATGTTGAGATCACTGCTATTTTATATGTTCGCTGCTGTTTACGGAGCGGAACATGACACCTGTAATCTGTAATCTAAATTATGAAAATGCAGCATAAAATCAATACTTTTTTCATTGTTAAATAATCATTGTAAGTAAAAATTGTTGTGGGGTTGTTTTTGTATTGTAAGATTACTTTTTTATACACAGGAAGAGGGTCCATCTCCATGTTGGCAGCCATACTGGATAACTGTTATGTCTTTGCAAGTTTTTATACATAACACTATCAACACAAAAGACTTTTGCAGGTTATTGTAAGTGCTTAATAAGGGAGTAATGACCAGTATGAAGGAAAATATTTGCATTTTGAAGACTGACAGCTAGATTGCACACTGCACTATGAAGAGCCCAGCTTTTTCATTTGTTACGACACATAATGTTTATAACACATTAACAACACAATAACACATTATGTTATATGTGTTAAATGTGAGTCAGGCTGTTATATTTGTGTATTTATAATATTTATAATATTTATGTTAAGTGTGAGTCAGGCTGTTATATTTGTGTATTTATAATATTTATAATATTTATAATTGTGTATTTATAATTTTTCTGCATTGATGTATGTGGTTATTGTGTATATTTTTTTTTTTCCCATCTTTACTTGATTCTTTTTTCTAAAGCCCATCCAGGGACAAGAGTTGCAAATTAGCTAATAGCTATACACTCTATGTGCAACACATCAGATTGATTGTCTTTGATTAATTGTCTATGTTTATTGCACTGTCCCTGTCAAATAAACTAATCTACTAATAATAGCAATAATGATACATCAGTGTTCTTCACTGTTGTAGTATAAGATTCAAGATTCAAAGATTTTATTTGTCAATACCACTTTACGAGCAGGACATACAGAAGAACTGAAATGCCGTTTCTTTGCCTTCAGTGGTGTGCGCAATATAAAAAAAAGGAATAAGGCTGGAAAAACAACAGCAGCAGTCTATGTACAGTAATGCTATCTGACCATAACCTAAAAATATGAATGAATGAATGAATGAATGAATGAATTTTATTTCGGATAATACAGTACAGGTTAAAAGAAACTGTATAATATAACAACAAGGTCAAATTAGACAAAGACTCCTTCTACTAAACAATTCCACGTGAGTTATCCGAAATGGGTGATGGCTGAAGCCGCAGCTTATATTGCCCACCCATATTCCATCCAAGAATTCAAAGAAAAAAGAGTAAACAAGACAAGAGTGATTACAATTTAGAACAAAGCTAAGACAAAGTGTGACTGAGAGAAAAAAAAAAAGAAAACTAAGCTAAGCTAAGTTAAGCGGTTACTATTCAAGACAAATCTAAGACAGAATGTCACAGAGAGAAAAAAACAAAACAAAACAAAACAAAAAAAACTAAGCTACAACACAGGCTGGATATGTCAATCCTTATGTGAGTTTACATGTCGTCTTGTAAATATGTTTGGAGTATTTCTTCCTTTAGTTTTTGTTTAAATTGCCCAAGCGTTGTACATGATTTTAATTCAGGTCCATAATCGTTCCATAATCTGACTCCTTGCACTGAAATACAGTGTTGCTTGGTGGTTGTTCTCACTGTAGGCTTTTGAAATATACATGTTCCTCTGAAGTGATATCGTTTCTCCCTTGTTTGGAACAACTTTTGGATATTTGCGGGCAGTGATAAATTCTTCACTTTGAACATTATTATTGCGGTTTTAAAGTCAACCAGATCTTTCAACTTGAGAGTTTTTTGTTTAAGAAAAAGTGGGTTTGTTGGTTCCCTGTAAGCTGCTTTGTTTATTATTCTAATAGCTCTCTTTTGAAGCATAAAGAGTGGATATATGTTTGTTTTGTATGTATTTCCCCATACTTCATTACAATATGTCATGTATGGGAGTATTAATGAATGATACAAGGTGTATAGTGTGGGTTGATTCAGCAAATATTTCACTCTGTGTAATATTGCAATTGATTTGGAAACTTTACCTTTAATATAATTAATATGTGACTTCCAACACAGTTTGTTATCAATTATTACTCCAAGGAATTTAGTTTCAGATACCCTTTCAATCTCTACACCATTTACACTGAGTTTGGGTACTGGATTGTTGTGATGGTTGTTAAAGACTATAAATTTTGTCTTACTTAAATTGAGCGTTAATTTGTTTGAATCAAACCACAGTTTAAGCTTTCCTAATTCCTTCCCGAGTGTATCCAGAAGTTGTTCCAAATTGTTTCCACTGCATAGCAGATTAGTGTCATCGGCAAACAATATTAAGTCCATTTTTTCTGAGACTTTACATATATCGTTTATATACATATTGAATAATAATGGTCCCAAAACTGAACCCTGTGGGACTCCACAGGTGACCTTCAGCAACTCTGAGTTTTTGTTGCTAACACATACATACTGATATCTATTCTTTAAGTAACTACTTAACCAGGACAGTGCTACCCCTCTAATACCAGAATTTTGTAGTTTCTTTAATAATAAATTATGATCTACTGTATCAAATGCTTTTTTAAGATCTAGGAATACTCCAACTGAATACTCTTTATTTTCAATGGCTGTTGATATTTTTTCTGTAAATTCCATTAGGGCATATGCAGTTGTCCTCTTGTGTCTGAACCCATATTGCTGCTCACATAATAAATCATTCTTCAGTATGAAGTTGTCAATTCTCTCATAGAATATTTTTTCAAGTATCTTGGAAAATTGCGGTAATTGTGAAATTGGTCTATAGTTTGAGAGTTCCCCTCTGTCGCCCGTCTTGTATATCGGAATTACTTTAGCTATTTTCATTGCATTGGGAAATGTACCTGATTGGAGAGACAGGTTGCAGATATACGTCAGTGGTTTTACTATGCATTCGATAACAGTTTTGACTAGTAGCATGTCGATACCATCACAGTCAGTAGATGTTTTACTTTTGAACGATTTAACAATTTCAATGACCTCTCTTTCGTCTGTGTTCTTTATGAAGATGGAGTCTTTTACAGCAGTGTTATTGCATATTGTATCACCTGTTGGCACCGTAGTGGGCATTTCTCGGGCCAGTTTAGGTCCAATGTTAACAAAAAAATTATTAAATTCATCTGCAGGTGAAGCAATATTCACACTCTGAGTCGTTTTATTATTTTTTGGAATATTAGTTGGGTAGCTTGTATTTCTGCTTTTATTTCCAAGGATACTGTTGAGTATTGTCCATGTATTTTTAATATTGTCTCTGTTTTTCTCCAGTTCTTTACTGTAATAGTCTCTTTTACTACATCTTATTATATATGTTAACTTATTTTTGTATGTTTTATACCGCTGCTCTGCTTCTTTTGTTCTTTTCTTTAGGAAAGCTTTATATAATAAATTTTTCTTTTTACACGCCTTTTGTAGTCCTTTGGTTAACCATGGCTTATTAGCAAATTTGTGTTTAAGCTTTTTTATTACTAATGGGCAGTTTTTTTTCATAAAGAGTGGTTACAATGTTTATAAATGTGTCATAGGCTTCATTTACATCTGATACATAGACTTCTGTCCAGTCTTGCTTCAGCAAGTCCTCTTTAAGAGAACTGATTGCATTTGGTGATTTGTGTCTGAAATATGAATTCATAAATGCCACAAACTATATTTCTTGTATATTCAGGAGAATATACTTTGGCCTGTTTGTCTTTACAGACCATATAATGTCACACATATAACTTACTGCTCTTGCCTTGGAGGACTAATGGCAGCCATAGAACCATCCAAAAACCTCACTTCTGAACATCAGAGAAGAAAACATTTTTAGACAAACAAATGATGTACTCGATTGCAAGATGGAGGATGCATTTGCTCCCAAATTTACCAACTATGATTCTAAAAAGAGATTATTTAGCTTATGAAGGTAAATATCAACATGCTGTTATAACAGAGGGTGGGCGAAGGTGGTTGATGTTCACCTGCCATCGACCTCCAGCGCCATGTGACTGGACAGAACAATCGCGCTGGTTCTGTGTCCTCATATAAGATAAATTTTGGCAGAATAAAAGCAAAATAGAGGTGGGATAATCATAACAGTTTCTGGATGTGGGAGAGAAAGCGCAAATGACTGACAGAAGGCAAAATAACGACCAGGATGGACGAAAATGGATGAAGCGAGAGCTGCCTGTCCAGCGGTAAGTGACGAATTTCTTTGTTTTCTTACATTGTAACTGATTTTCTGGCTCATATACTTTAAAGATAAGATACCAAAATGTCCAAAACAAACGGTGATAAAAAAACCAAAGCCATCCTTTGTGAAAATATGTCCAAAGTCCGCTTTTGACTGAAAGTTATGTAACTCGATATGGCTGCCACAGCATTATGCAAATTAGATGCATAAATTTACTCCCATCTCAAACTTTGGATCATATTCTACATCTTTCTTGATTGACAGTAAGCCATTATCTCTTACCACTTTCAAGTTAAGGCTTTAGAAATCTCTGACATCTGAACTGAATATTTTCTTGAAAAAAACCTTGACCACTAAGGGCTGACAGCGCGACGGAGTGCCATAGGCAGTCAAACAGTTAACTGCCAGTTATTGCAATCGCTTGATTGCAGCTGTTGCTGCTCAGGGTGGCCCAGCCAGTTATTAAGTTTAGGGGGCAATCACTTTTTCACACAGGGCCATGTAGGTTTGGATTTTTTTTACCCTTAACCCCTTGCACTCTGATCAATTTCCCTAAAAACGCCTAAAAATAACATACCCAAAGTAAATCAAAAGCTGTTCTTCAACCCTTTGCAGCATCTTCATGGGGTTGGTCTCATTTAAAATAAAACACTTTGAATTTTTTGGCAAAACAGTCATAATCTCTCCAAGTGCTCCTGACACTGAGTAACAGTCATCTAAACATACTGAACTTGAAGAAAATAAAGTTTGCCTGGGTGTTTTTTTTTAGATACAAATGCTTGCAAATAACACACAGCTGCCAGATACTGGCTGGAAAATGCAACAGAAATGTAGAACCAAGTGTTATCCAGCTGAGGTCAAAATTTTGTAACAATACCACAAAAAATGAATATATTACACAGCTTTTTTCTCAGGTTGTTCCCAGGCATTTTTGAACTGTGCCAAATTGTGCCAAATTGCACAGTTTGGAAAAACGTCTATAACTTTTGAATGATTCAACAAAGAAGCTTCATCTTGGGCTCTTATGAAAGGTGACACTCAGGGCTGTGTGTGTGTGTGGGGGGGTTGTTTATTCATTCATGAATGAATGAATGAATGAATGAATGAACAAACAAGCCCCCCCACACACAAAGAAGCATGCCACGTAAAAAATGCGTGGCCTTTTTTAACAAGAAAAAATAACCTACAGTGCAATAAAAATTATACTAAAATATCTGCAATGTACAGGATAACAACTCCCCCCCCCCGCTACAGAGGAGCGCGGTGCACAAAAAAACGGTCCGTCAACGGTCCGTCATGTGGCGATGACGCACAGTTGTAATTACCGATCGGTCAAAAGTCATTTTTATTACTATTTTCAGTGATAAAGAATAATTTAGCTTATAACACTTACCTGTCCACAACAGCAGTGTCGTTGGCGAACATCTGTTCCTCATTGTCAGACGAACATGATGCTGGTCCACTTGTTACGACTCGTGGTTCTGGTCACCCGACCTGGTCAAACCATGAGCGGTTTTGCGCTTCCATGATTGCGATTTTGGTGAACGATTTTTCAAAACAAATAAGAACAGTAGTAATAAAAAAAGACTGGCGAATGCTACCGTTACACACAGCGGCTTACACAAAACAGATTTTATGCACGGGACGCACGCTTTCAATCGTCGAACTTCTCTGCTTCAATTGGCTCGTTGTATTCGCAGTCGTTGGTAGGCGGGTCCTTCTTGCTAGGTTTTCAGTCATTGGTTCTTCAAGGTTTCAGAAACCCAATTCAAGGCTCTTATTAGTCGAATGAGAGGTCAATCAAATCTAAACCAATCAAAGCACTCCTTTGGCTTTCTGTTCGCAGCTGTGTCTGTAGTGGAAGAACGGAAATGCAGCTTTTTTTTTTTTTTTTCAGTGCACACTGAGACACACAGTGCGCACTAGGATGCACGAGGACGCACTAGGACGCAGAGACGTGACCGCCCGCGGTATCCCGGAGTGCAAGAGGTTAATAATAAATACCTTCATTTAAAAACTGCATTTTGTATTTACTTGTGATATCTTTGATGAATATTTAAATTTGTTTGATGATCTGAAACATTTAAGTGTGACAAACATACAAAAAAAATGAGAAATCAGGAAGGGGGCAAACACTTTTTCACACCACTGTATATGTACATCGATTCCTGACATTCAGGCCAGCAACTCATTCAAAAAAACCAGAGGGGGTAGGGGTAATTGACTACGATTATTATTATTATTGCTGGCATTTTCCACACTGTCCTGAATTCTCCAACAACCCCGACTTCTCACATCTTGCCTTTAAACACAATTGTGTTGTTGACTCACTGACGCTTCATGTTGGTTTAAAAAGTCACGGTGAATCCTGCCGCAACACGGCCACACCTGCAGCTGAGATTACCTTTTATAAACCATCACGCACACACACGAATACAGCTGATTCATTAATATCTTCACCTGCAGTGTGTGTGTGTGTGTGTGTGTGTGTGTGTGTGTGTTTTTTAACCTGAGCCGCAGAGGCACTTCAGACATGCCACAGTGACGAAGCAACGCTTGAAAAGAGACAGACTCTCACTTGCTGTAATAACAATCAGTTCACTAATCAATCAGGGAAATGAGTTTCTCCAGTGTGTCTCTGTCAGGGTAAAAGGACAGTTTACATAGAAATATATATGATGACAAATACATGCGTAAACTATTAATACATGATTAGTTTAATAAGCAAGTTGAAGAAATGTACTGACCTGAGAACTGAATTTTTAGCCTTACAAATGTACAGAAAGAGTCTTCCACAACAGGGCCGTTTCTAGCTTTTTGGGGGCCCCTATGCAAGATTGTGTTTGGAATGAGGAACACTTCAAACACTTAAAAATTGTGGCAAAATCAATAATCCAGACTGTCACTGATGGAGTAGCTCATTCTGGCCTGATGAAATCACACAGAGTGCTCAGATCTCCTGACTGCTGACCTTCACCCAAAACACAACTTAAGCTGGGTTCACACTATAACGTTTGGACCGACTTTTACTGACGTTTTGAAAAATCAGAGAAATCAGTCTAAACATTGGTGAAATTACGTTCGTGAGCACACACCAACTTTTACACACTTTTACGAACTTTTACAAACTTTTGCTAGCATTTGCCAGCGTTGCATTCAGCGTTGTCAAACTTTTGCCAATTTAGGCTAGCATATGTGTAGCAGTTCCCAACTTAAGTTAACTTAAGCAAAAGAAAACTCAGAGCAGTTCAACTGACATCAGCGTCAGTTGAATGCTCATATAAAGACCAGTGTTTGCGGAGGCTTCCTGCCATCCTGGACCTGCTTTTTTGGGTGGATTCACACTACAACGTTTGGACCAACTTTTACTAATGTTTTGGCAAATGTCTGGCTCTGCTGGCAAAAGTTGATAAAAGTTGGTGTTTGTTGGCAAATGCTGGCGAAAGTTGTATTCGTTGAGAATTTTCAGCATGCTGAAAATTTGCTGACGTCTGGAAATAAACGTTGGTGAATGTTGTGCTCAATTTGTAATAGTTCCTGAGCGCTGGGCTAAGTTATGCAGAGTTTGCCTAAGTCAGCCTAAGTTAAGCTCCATTGGCAAATGACCGAAATGCTGGTGAAAACAGATGTTTTTAGATGAAAACTCAATTCAGACATGTAGGAACGAAAGAGAAATAGAGAGAAGGGGAAATTAAAAAAAAGAAAATATATACAGTATCTCACAAAAGTGAGTACACCCCTCACATTTTCGTAAATATTTTATTATATCTTTTCATGGGACAAAACTGAAGATATGACACTTTGATACAATATAAAGTAGTCAGTATACAGCTTGTATAACAGAGTAAATTTGCTGTCCCCTCAAAATAACTCAACATACAGCCATTAATGTCTAAACCACTGGCAACAAAACTGAGTACATCCCGAAGTAAAAATGGCCAAATTGTGCCCGAAGTGTTAATATTTTGTGTGGCCACCATTATTTTCCAGCACTGCCTTAGTTCTCGTGGCATGGAGCTCACTAGAGCTTCACAGGTTGCCACTGGAATCCTCTTCCACTCCTCCATGACGACATCACGGAGCTGGTGGATGCTCAAGAGCTTGCGCTCCTCCACCCTCCGTTTGAAGATGCCCCACAGATGCTCAATAGGGTTTAGGTCTGGAAACATGCTTGGCCAGTCCATCATCTTCACCCTCAGTTTCTTTAGCAAGGCAGTGGTCGTCTTGGAGGTGTATTTGGGGTCATTATCATGTTGGAATACTGCCCTGTGGCCCAGTTTAGAAGCAGACTTGTTCAGTGTGGCACAGTTTAAAGCCAAGAGTAAGACATTGATAAAGGTAGTAAGAGAAATGCTCTTTGCCAACGACAGTGCTCTAGTTGCACACAGTGTGGAAGATATGCAATCTTTAATGGAGAAACTTCCAAGAGCAGCTAGCCAGTTCAGTCTCAAAATCAACATCAAGAAGACAGAATGCCTTTATCAATCACCAAAGTTCCAGTTATTAACATCACTACGAGAAGAGATCAGCATTGGTACAGAGCCACTAGGCAAGTGTAAGACTTTCAAGTATCTCGGGAGTCCTGTTTCAGACAATGCTAGGCTGGAGGATGAACTATCTCTCAGAATGGGAAGAGCGAGTGCTGTGTTTGGAAACTTGAGGGAGGGACTATTGAACAATCGACATGTGTCTATCCATGTGAAATGCAAAGTGTACAGAGCGACAGTACTGGCTACTCTATTGTACAGTGCTGAAACTTGGACTGTCTACAGGGTGCAGGTAAAGAAACTCCACGCACACATGATAAGACACCTTCAAGCCATAATGAACATCTCATGAAAAGACAAGACAACCAACATAGAAGTGCTGAAACGAGCTGGTCTACCATCAATGGAGGCTAATACAGATGAACCTGAGATGACTCGGACACGTTGAGAGGATGGATCACCAGCATCTCCCTCGGTAGTTACTCTACTCACACTTATGTGAGGGCAAACACAATCAAGGTAGACCAAGGCTCAGATTTAAAGACACTGTAAAAAGAAACCTGAAGAAGTTGGATCTAGACAGGAGTTCTTGGCAGCGGAAGGTGAAGGACAGAGCTGTGTGGAGGAATCTGATCAGACCTAAATGAAACTGTCATTGCCAACCACGACAGACTGCTATGATGATGGCCCAGTTTCTGGAGGGAGGGGATCATGCTCTGCTTCAGTATGTCCCAGTACATGTTGGCATTCATGGTTCACTTGTTTTTGTACTCCTCACCTGGTTGCCGCTACACACGCTTGACACCATCTGAATCAAATAAGTTTATCTTGGTCTCATCAGACCACAGGACATGGTTCCAGTAATCCATGTCCTTAGTCTGCTTGTCTTCAGCAAACTGTTTGCGGGCTTTCTTGTGCATCATCTTTAAAAGGGGCTTCCTTCTGGGATGACAGCCATGCAGACCAATTTGATGCAGTGTGTGGAGTATGGTCTGAGCACTGATAGGCTGAACACCCACCCCTTCAACCTCTACAGAAATGCTGGCAGCGCTCATACATCTATTTTCAAAAGACAACCTCTGGATATGACTCTGAGCATGTGCATTCAACTTCTTTGGTCGACCATGGTGAGGCCTGTTCTGAGTGGAACCTGTCCTGTTAAACTGCTGTATGGTCTTGACCACCGTGCTGCAGCTCAGTTTCAGGGTGTTGGCAATCTTCTTATAGCCTAGGCCATCTTTATGTAGAGCAACAATTTTGTTTTGTTCTTTGCCATGAGGTGCCATGTTGAACTTCCAGTGACCAGTATGAGACAGTGTGAGAGCGATAATGCCAAATTTAACACACCTGCCTTTTTAGATGAATGAATGAATGAACAGGGAAAAAGGGTATGCAGAAGTAACTACATAGGAATATAAAACGAAAATAAACACTGAAAAGTATGCCCAAGGGAGATGTGTTCATTCCAGAAGCAGGTCCAGAACAGCAGGAAGCCTCCACAAACACTGATCTTTAGTATATGAGCGTCACCTGATGCTGATGTCAGCTGACATGCGCTGAGTATTTCTCTGATTTTTCAAAACATCTGTAAAAGTCGGTCCAAACGCTATAGAGTGAACCCAGCTTTAGCTTAGGCTGACTTAGGTAAACTGTGCATAACTTAGTTCAGCGTGCAAGAACTTTTACAAAATGAGTACAGTTTTCACCAACATGTATTTCCAAACGTCAGCAAATTTTCAGCAGGCTGAAAATTTTCAAAGAACACAACTTTCACTAGCGTTAGCCAACAAACACCAGCAATAATTAACTTTTGCCAGCAGAGCCAGACTTTTGCCAAAACATTAGTAAAAGTCAGTCAAAACGTTGTAGTATGAATCCACCTTTAGATTCAGACCCACTCACTGATCATTGTGTATGAGTTTTCTGAACATTGGGGAATTGTCTAGGAAGAATAACGATTTTTGTGAAATTGTAAATCCCTGAATGTCCTGAACTTTGACGATAACTTTGACCTTGAGCTCAACCTGGATGCAGATAAACTTGAGGGTCATTGTTTTTGAGGGAGTTTGGTGAGCACTGCAACAGTTGCTTAGGAGGTGTAGCGATTCAGGTGAAATGTGGACTTATGGATGATGCACCATCCCATTAGCTCCTTTTGGTTTCACTGGAATGAGCTATAGAAAAATTTTCCTCTCAATCAAAATATTAAATATTTGAACTTGAGTCACTGTCTAGATCTAGATGGACAGAAAACATTAAACTTTAATATATATATATATATATATATATATATAAATAAAACAACATCCATATAAATCTTTGAAATTTACACAAAAAATGTTAAAAATTTACGACAGTTTTAAATTTAAAAAAAAAGGAGAACAGATTTAGGAGAAAAATAAACAAATTTATGATTAAAAAGTTAGAATTTATAGCGAATAAAGTTGTAATTTTATGATGAAAAATATGCAAATTTACAATAAAAAAAGTAGCAAATTTAAGAGAAAAAAATCGCAAATTTACAAGGAGAAAAGTTTGCAAATGTGTGAGAAAAAAAGCTGAAAATTTAGGGGGGAATTGCAAACTCATGAGAAATAAGTTGCAAATTTGTAAGACAAAAGCTGCAAAATTTGAGGAAAACATGTCAAATTTACTAGAGTAGAAAACTGTAGGTAATTTTAATTTTCACAAAAAATGCTGAGATTGAACTTGTAGCGTGAGGGGCCATCGCATTTGTGTGTTCTGCTTTATAGCCAGAAATGGCTCTGCATCCAGACTATCATGTTATGCCCTCTGGGCAGCTGAGGGTTTGGAAGCAGGACCCATGAGCACAGGCGCAGGATTATGGTGCAAAACAATAATTTATTAACAAAAAACAACTGAAAACTAAATGTGCAACATGGGGAGGAACCGGCGGGGAGTACAGACAAGACCTGACAGAGCACAAGCACAAACTAACATAAATAGGGTAACTAATAACAAAAAATGTGAGACAGCTTAGACAACAATCAAGGGCAGAACAGGAGCACACATGAGGGAGTGGCTATGGATACGGAAACATGAGGGACTGGAGACAGTAGGTAGACAATTATACCTCAGGACCATAATAAAAAACACTAAAGACAAACAGCAAACCCTGGGAGACACAGGAGACAACTATACTGTGAAAGGGTGAACTGTGAAAGGGTGTGCAAAAAGGGTCAGCAACATTTGCATTGTTTGAGGAAACTTGCACGCTTCCAAATTGACCGAACCATAATGACTATGTTTTATCGGGCTTTTATTTATTTAGCGAATGCAAAGTCCTTAAGCCAAGCAGTTGCCTCCTGGTTTGCTGTATGGAGGGTGTGTAATCCTCCTTCCAGTCTTTGGAGCGGGCAAGCCTCTATGATGTGTTCCATTGTTTGCTCCTCTCCACATGCGCACAGTGGGCTAGGGCTACTGCCCCATCTGTAAAGGCTGGCCAAGCAGGGGCCATGTCCAGTCCTGAAGCGATTGAGTGTAGACCACTGTCTCCTTGGGAGGTTGGTGCCCGGGACCTGTTGGTTGGGGTTTATCACCAGCTGTTTGTTTGGGACCTCCTTGGTCTCCCATTCCTCTTGCCAAGCTGTCTGGATGGTAAAGTCAGCTGGGGGAGGGTTTTTCCAAATGGGCCGTCTGGATGAAAGTCGGGCAGTGGGTGGAGTGTAGATATCTGCATGGATTGGTAAGTGAGGAGAATCTTTAACTTTTTGGAGCATCCTTTGAGTTAATGCTGCTCGCCGGATGTGTGGAGGGGCTATGTTTGACAGTACAGAGAGCCAGGGGAGTGGTGTTGAGCGGATTGTTCCAGTTATAGTTCTCATGGTTGTGTTGAGCTGGGTGTCTACATGGTGTGTGTAAGATGACCTGGACCAGACAGGGGCACAATATTCTGCTACAGAGTATGAAAGGGCCAGTGCTGAGGTGCGCAGGGTGGAGACTGCCGCCCCCCATTTTGCACCAGCGAGCTTGCAGAGCAGGTTGTTTCGTACCTTCACCTTAGCAGCCGTCCCCTTTAGATGTTCCTTGAAGGATAAGGTCCTATCAAGGGTCACTCCAAGATAAGTTGGATTTGGGGCATGCTTAAGCTTGAGTCCGCTCAGGTGGATGTTTAGTTCTCTGGCAGCTTTTGCATTGTGGAGATGGAATACACTGGAGACGGTTTTTGCTGGGCTTGGTTTTAGGCGCCAGATTTTGCAGAACTGGTCCAGTTTGGCAAGATCTTCCGTGAGCACCCGTTCCAGTGGTTCAAAGTCTGGTGCTTGGAATGCCAAACAGATGTCGTCTGCATAGGTGAATTTGCGGGATTTTGTAGTAGGCAGGTCGTTTATGTAGAGGTTGAACAGAGTTGGAGCTAGAACTGAGCCTTGTGGGAGTCCGTTTTTCTGCATTCTCCATGCACTTGTCTTCTGACTGAGGTGGACTCTGAACCTTCGGTTGGTCAGCAGGGTTTTTATAATTGCTGTTGCCCAAGCAGGGATCGCCTTTATAAGTTTCAGGAGGAGGCCTTTGTGCCAGACCGTATCATAGGCGGCTGTAAGGTCGAGAAACACAGCCCCTGTCTTCAGTCTGCTCTCGAAGCCATTTTCGATGAAGGTGGTTAGGGCCAGTACTTGTTCTCCTGTACTGCGGTCCTTGCGGAAACCTGCTTGATCCACTTTTGCTGCTTTTATTGAATCTGTTTTATCCTTTTCTTTAATGTCATGGTTTGGTCAGATAAAACTGAAACAGAGGAAATCTTTGGATCAGGTAGTTAGATGGTCCAGTCGTTTGCTTGGTGAGTCACAGCTGAGCCTGACATCCCTGTACACCAGACAAGTACAGAGGATGGCCGACTCGATTTTAAATGATGACTCCCACCCTTTGCACTGCAACTTTCAGCTTCTTCCCTCCAGACGGAGGTTTGCTGTCCCAAAAAGCAAAACCCAGCGCTACAAAAACAGCTTTGTCCCTGCTGCTGTCAAAGAGTTGAACAAGCTATAAAAATTATATTGTACATATTTTATATTTACCTATTTTGTAAGATGTGTGCCTGTGTTTGTGTCTATGTTGAATGTAATTAGTGGCTTGTAAATATGGATGTCACCAGACTGCAAAACAAATCTACCTACGGGTACAAATAAAGTAACCTGAACCTGAACCTATACTAAATAATAATAATACACAAAGGGCAATCTACTAATTATAACCCCCCACAGCACCAGTAAACATCCAGGAAACAGACATTGAGATGGTGACATCTTACAAGTACCTGGGTGTTCACCTGAACAATAAACTGGACTGGTCACGCAACACCAACGCACTCTACAAGAAGGGGCAGTGCAGGCTGTTCCTCCTGAGGAGACTCAGGTCTTTTGGAGTGCAAGGGGCACTCCTGAAGACCTGGTTTGCTGGGGCAGCTGCATCACGGCAGCCGACAGAGACTGAACAGGCTGATTAAAAAAAGCTA
Organism: Pholidichthys leucotaenia; assembly: GCA_020510985.1. Classification (NCBI taxonomy): domain Eukaryota; kingdom Metazoa; phylum Chordata; class Actinopteri; order Cichliformes; family Pholidichthyidae; genus Pholidichthys; species Pholidichthys leucotaenia. Next base: position 321,221,533 of record CM035845.1, on the reverse strand, counting down.
GCTCTGTTATGGGGCGATGCCTCAATCCAGTGGAGGAGATAGGAGAGAGGAGGATAGTGGCTAAGCTGTCATCTCTGCTGGAGTCTGGGTCCCACCCCATACAGGACACGTTGAACGCACTGAGGAGTTCATTTAGCGGTAGGCTGTGCCATCCTTGGTGCATGATGGAGAGATTCCGCAGGTCCTTCCTACCTATGGTTGTCAGACTTTATAACCTAATCAGGGCTGCTCGTAGAGGTTGTATTGAATGTACTAAACATAACAACCTGCACTGTGTATATACAGTATCCAGGGATGGCAACAGGAAATTCTGATTTCAGCTGAAATCTAATTTGGTCGATTAACTTATGGGGGGGCCGGGGGGGCACAGCCCCCCTGAAGCTGAGAGGTTTTCAGTAAAACAGAAGTAATTTAGACTGAAAAAAATGATTAAAAAAATGAAATACTAGACTTAGATAAATCATTAAATTTAATGAAAAGTTAACTTACTTTTTCTTCAATGTTGTCTCACTGTCTTTAGTCCAACATATTTAACAGTTCTATAAGAGTTTATTACACTATTTACACTGGTCACCAAGTCACTTCTAATGTGAAACTTTCTTCCTTTTGGCAGCAAGCTGTGTCAGTCTCTGAACTTTGAACTTCATCTCCTTTTCTGGTTTCTTCAGAAACTGTCCGAGCGTTTCTGTTACCTCGTCGAACTTTGAGCCAATTTTCACCTTTACCGTCACTTTTCTCTCAAGCCAATTCCATCGGAACTTATTTTTGACACTTTTGTCTATTTCTAGCACTGATGACTCCTGATCCTTTGATAAAAATCTCATAATTCCGCTGAAAACAATACCGAAAGCTCAGAATTCCTACACGAACCAGGGATGTGATTTGGGGTTGGAGAAATTATCTGAAAATTTAGCAGGGGGTCTGGGGGACGCAGTTCCCCAGCGGGGTCCAGGGCAGAGTCCCGATGGGGGGGGCAAGGGGGGCGAAGCCCCCCGAAGCTCCTGGGTTTTTATGATTTTTAAGTACCAGAACTGTGCTTAAATGACATAAAACAAACAGCTGAATGCCACTTATTACTGTATAATACTGACTTGTGTTCCAAGAAGATAGCATTCCTAAAATATTCCAACAAGCATTATCCATCACATGCTTTAACACTTGATCAAATCAAAATCAGTTAATTTTATCTACTCCATAATAGAAATAAAATTCCAACATACCATTACTTTTTATAATTTCAGCATTCATTTCAGATCATCAGTTTCAATCTCCATTGAGTCTTGAGCAGTTCACTTTGCACAATCACTGATGTAGCTAAGTCTTAGAAATATTCAAAAGTTATGAGTCATTGTCCACTGTCAATTTCAAGCTGTTTGGAATCATAAAAGTAATGTAACTAAATTGTTTTGCTATTTTTTCTCCTCAACATCAATGTCAGGGCGCTGCAGGAGTTTTTGTGGATCGTTAACTTTTATAACCGTTTCCTCCCCCAGCTCATACAGCCGTTGTACGCCGCACTCTAGAAACGGAAACTGGCGGACAAAGTCGACTGGACTCCTGAGCGGGAGCAGGCGTTCTGCGGTTAAAACAGCTCTGGTGAGACTTCCGGTTATGGCGGCCGCCTAGAAGGATACGTATCACTCTGCTCTGCTCCTGGAAATAAAGATTCGGCAAATAACTCTCTCATTTGGAACAGAACTTTTCCCAGCGTTTGGGTGAGGATATGTCGGGGAAGACTAGGGCTGGGAAATCAAGCGGGGGAAAAATTGAATCGCCGAAGCAGTCCAAATTAACGGACTTTAAAGTTTGTGGCGCAGTAGAAAAAGCTGCGGATATGGCGGGTGAAACTAGCGGTGGTGCGGTAACTGCTGATGATGGCGGCACAGGTGCAGTGCTGGCTGCCATTAGCTCAATGAGAGCAGACTTTTCTGCTAAACTTGATGGGATTATGGCAGCGTTGGATGCAATGAGAAAGGAGTTGGGTGACTGCGTGGAGCGAGTGACGCAGGCGGAGCTTCGTGTTTCAAGTGCGGAGGATGAAATCAGCGGACTTCAAATAAAGGTGCGCACTTTGGAAAAAAAAAATAAAGATCTGGAAAATAACGTTCTGGACTTGGAGTCCCGGTCCAGACGGAACAACCTGAGGCTGGTGGGTTTACCGGAGGGAGCCGAAGGTCGTGATTCATGCTCCTTTTTGGAGGGGTGGATCCCGGAGGCGCTGAACAACGCGGAGCTAAAATCATCAGTCGTCTTGGAAAGCTCCCATCGAATTGGCCCACCGAGAGGTAACAAGGCAGCACCGAGGACGTTAATTATGAAGTTTCTCAGCTACAGAGACAGGATGACGATCTCCAACGCGGTGCGGGCCAAAGGAGAAATTAAATACCAAGATCAGCAGGTGCGGTTCTACCCAGATTTGGCCTCAGGAATCCAACAATTAAGGAAGCAGTTTGACCCCATCTGTAAAGAACTGTGCAACCTTGAGATTGGTCATGGAGTGATTCACCCTGCAAGACTTCTGGTCACATATGAGGGCAGAACACACATCTTCAAGACCCCCGAGGAGGCGCAGGAGCTCATCAAGAAGATCCAGGAAGAGACTGGTGGGAGCTAAGCATGAACAGAATATAGGGTAGAATATTTGAGCATTTAACTGATTAGAAGCATATAACAAGATTACAAAATATAGATTGTATTACATATTAAAAAAAAAAAAGTACAAAATTGCTAAAAAATTTTGGAGTTAAATTGGAAAATTACAGAAGAGAGTTAATGTTACGTTATTAAAAGCAGTAGAGTTAGGGTGATTGGGAGGATGAAGAAGGAGTGGCTTTGGCTGATCCTCGTGGGTGTGGAACGGTCGATGGCTATATCGGGAGACGGAATTTTTCTTTTGTTTTTGGGGGGATTGCCACAAATGTGGGAAGGGGGAATTTGTTTGTGTGTAGTTTGTAGGGTGAATGTTCAACCACTCATGTTTTTGCTTCTCTGTATGAGCATGTTTACACTGCAAGGTAATCCCAAACTTCCTATTGATCATAAATCAAAGCGTTAATCTTAATTTAACTTCATGGAATTGCAGAGGTCTACAAAATTTAAAAAAACTTAAACAAGTTATGAATAAAATAAAAGACATGGGTTCAAAAATTGTGTTTTTACAAGAAACTCATCTAATAGAGGAAGATGTAAAAAGAATTAGGAGTAGATGGCAAGGAAATGTTTTCACCTCATCATTTTCATCCCGAGCCAGGGGAGTTATGACTCTCATACATAAATCAGTCCCATTTCAAGTGAAAAATGTAATTGGAGACAAATTTGGAAGATATGTAATCATTCAAGGATCTTTGCTATTAGAAAACATAAATTTGGTGAACTTATATGGTCCCAATATAGATGATCAAAAGTTCTTTGCTAATTTATTTCTTATCTTATCATCACTTACAGGGCAACATATAATAGCAGGGGATTTTAATTGTACATTGAATCCCGGTATAGATAGATCAACAGGACTGGACTGTACGCACAATGGATGTAGGATGACTATTAATCATTTTATGAAAGAATTGAAATTGATAGATATATGGAGAGAAATGAAACCACAAGTTAAAGCATACTCTTGTTATTCCAATACCTACAAGACATTCTCACGTATAGATTACTTTTTGATCTCCACAGAATTAAGGTCCAAGATTCAAAACTGTTTTTATGATAACATCGTGATCTCTGATCATGCACCCTGCTGTCTAATATACACTCACCGGCCACTTTATTAGGTACACCTGTCCAACTGCTCGTTAACACTTAATTTCTAATCAGCCAATCACATGGCGGCAACTCAGTGCATTTAGGCATGTAGACATGGTCAAGACAATCTCCTGCAGTTCAAACCGAGCATCAGTATGGGGAAGAAAGGTGATTTGAGTGACTTTGAACGTGGCATGGTTGTTGGTGCCAGAAGGGCTGGTCTGAGTATTTCAGAAACTGCTGATCTACTGGGATTTTCACGCACAACCATCTCTAAGGTTTACAGAGAATGGTCCGAAAAAGAAAAAATATCCAGTGAGCGGCAGTTCTGTGGGCGGAAATGCCTTGTTGATGCCAGAGGTCAGAGGAGAATGGCCAGACTGGTTCGAGCTGATCGAAAGGCAACAGTGACTCAAATAACCACCCGTTACAACCAAGGTAGGCAGAAGAGCATCTCTGAACGCATCTCTGAACGCACAGTACGTCGAACTTTGAGGCAGATGGGCTACAGCAGCAGAAGACCACGCCGGGTGCCACTCCTTTCAGCTAAGAACAGGAAACTGAGGCTACAATTTGCACAAGCTCATCGAAATTGGACAATAGAAGATTGGAAAAACGTTGCCTGGTCTGATGAGTCTCGATTTCTGCTGCGACATTCGGATGGTAGGGTCAGAATTTGGCGTCAACAACATGAAAGCATGGATCCATCCTGCCTTGTATCAATGGTTCAGGCTGGTGGTGGTGGTGTAATGGTGTGGGGAATATTTTCTTGGCACTCTTTGGGCCCCTTGGTACCAATTGAGCATCGTTGCAACGCTACAGCCTACCTGAGTATTGTTGCTGACCATGTCCATCCCTTTATGACCACAATGTACCCAACTTCAGCTAGTATAGTCTGTCTCAGACTATACTAGCATCAGCACCGGATCACCCCAGGGCTGTGTACTTTCTTAAAAATTTGCAACTTTTTTCTTGTAAATTTGCAGCTTTTTTGTTATAAATCTGTAACTTTTTTTCCTTACAAATACGTAACTTTTTCTTGGAACTTTGAAGCTTTTTCCTCAAAAAATTGCAACTTTTTTTTTAATAAATGTGAAACCTTTTGCTCAAATTTTTAAACTTTTTTTTTCCTGTAAAATTGCAACTTTTTTCTTGTAGATTTGAAATTTTCCTTTTAAATTTGCCACCTTTTTCTCCTCAATTTGCATTTTTTTCTTGTAAATTTGCTAATGTTTTCTCAAAAATTTGCAGTTTTTTTCTTGTAAATTTGCAACTTTTATCTTACAAATTTGCAACATTTTCTTGCAATTTTGCAACTTTTCTCTCAAAAAAATTGCAACTTTTTCCTTGTGATCCTGCAACTTTTTTCTTGCAAATTTGCATCTTTTTCTTGCAATTTTGCAATTTTTTTCTATTTGTAACTTTTTTCTTGTAAATTTTTTACTTTTTTTCTCAAATATTTGCAACTTTTCCAGTAAATTTGCAACTTTTTTCCTTGTAGAATTGAAACTTTGCTTTTAACCCCTTAGCATTCCAGCCAATTTCTCTAAATTTAGCATACGCAAAGAAAATCTAATTCTTTCTTCACTGAGTGGCAGTAGAGAATTTGAAATGGCCCGCTGGTGGAAAAGCAGAATTTGAAGAGGTTAATAAACTTTAAAATGGAAACTCGAAAAACTGAAATCTCAGACTGTTCTTACACCACTTCTACCAAAAAATGACATCAAAGCCAACCACTCTGCTCCTTCCAAAGAGCATTAATCAGAGGAAAGAAGGAGATTTTTATGTTAATTGATGCTGAGAGAAAGACATCAAGCATCCATCTTCTTGGATGCCAAGAAGCCTTGGTGCCTCATAGCCTTGGTGGCCAGCCAACAGGTCTGTAGACGATGCAGTCAACCTGGCCCTCCACTCCATCCTGCAGCACCTGGACTCCCCGGGAACCTACGCCAGGATCCTGTTTGTGGACTTCAGCTCCGCATTCAACACCATCCGCCCCGCTCTGCTCCGGGACAAGCTGTCCCTGCTCAACGTGCCTGACTCCCTCTGCAGGTGGATCATCGACTTCCTGACGGACCGGAGGCAGCATGTGCGGCTGGGAAAGACTGTCTCAGACTATACTAGCATCAGCACCGGATCACCCCAGGGCTGTGTACTTTCCCCCCTACTCTTCTCCCTTTACACCAACTCCTGCACCTCCAGCCACCAGTCTGTCAAGTTGATCAAGTTTGCGGACGACACCACCCTCATCGGGCTCATCTCCAACGTCGACGAGTCCGCCTACAGGAGAGAGGTGGCCCAGCTGGCGTCCTGGTGCAGCAATAACAACCTGCAGCTGAACGCTCTGAAGACAGTGGAGATGATTGTAGACTTCAGGAAAGTCACTACTCCTCTGCCCCCCCTCACCCTCTCAGGCTCTCCCATCACCACTGCTGATTCCTTCCGCTTCCTAGGCACTACCATCACCAGGGACCTCAAATGGGAGCTGACCATCAGCTCACTCATCAAAAAAGCCCAGCAGAGGATGTTCTTCCTGCGGCAGCTGAGGAAGCTCAAGCTACCCACCAAGATGTTAGTGCAGTTCTACACAGCCATCATCGAGTCCATCCTCACCACCTCCATAACCGTGTGGTACGCAGGAGCCACTGCCAGGGACAGACTAAGGCTGCAGCGCGTCGTGAGCACTGCTGAGAAGGTGATCGGCTGCAAGCTCCCATCTCTCCAGGATCTGTACATCTCCAGGACCCGGAGGCGTGCTGGCCGGATCATAGCCGATCCCTCACACCCTGGTCACGTACTGTTTGCCCCCCTCCCCTCTGGTAGAAGACTTCGGTCCATCCAGACTAAAACCTCCCGTCACATGAACAGCTTCTTCCCCTCTGCCATTAGACTACTGAACACTAAGTGACTTATTGACTCTCGTGCACCATGTACAGCAGCTCAACCAGACTCATGTCAATCATCACTGTTTTTCTTCCTGCATTACCGACTGCACTATATAGTTCTCCACAGTATCTGCTGCTGGCTAATATATATTTTGACTGTTGACCAGTATCACTTAATCTTATCCTACACTTTATTACATGTATAGTTTATTTCTCTTATCCTATCATGTTTAATGTTGCAGCATTGTACCGAGACAAATTCCTAGTTTGTGTACTACATGAACAATGGCAATAAACCTGATTCTGATTCTGATTCTGACTTCTGATGGCTACTTTCAGCAGGATAATGCGCCATGTCATAAAGCTGGAATCATCTCAGACTGGTTTCTTGAACATGACAATGAGTTCACTGTACTCAAATGGCCTCCACAGTCACCAGATCTCAATCCAATAGAGCATCTTTGGGATGTGGTGGAACGGGAGATTCGCATCATGGATGTGCAGCCGACAAATCTGCGCCAACTGTGTGATGCCATCATGTCAATATGGACCAAACTCTCTGAGGAATGCTTCCAGCACCTTGTTCAATCTATGCCACGAAGAATTGAGGCAGTTCTGAAGGCAAAAGGGGGTCCAACCCGTTACTAGCATGGTGTACCTAATAAAGTGGGCGGTGAGAAAGGAACCAGGAAAGAAATTGACAAAGGAACCAGGTAGATGGCAATTTCAGCATAAATGGCTTCAGGATGAGGAATTTGTTAAATACATAGAAAAACAGATAGATGAGTTCTTTGACATCAATACTACACAAACATCAGCATGTGTAAAGTGGGAGGCTTTCAAAGCTTTTATTAGGGGACATATTATTAGTTATACAGGTTCAAAATCTAAGAAGACTCGAGAGGAGAGAGTCCAATTGGAACATAAAATAAAAATTCTTCAAGAAAGAGTATATGCAGGAAGAGATCCAAGGTTGGAGAACGAATTACTGATTTTGAGAGCTGAATACGACAAAAAATCAGCGAATAGAGCTGCCTCGAGTCTTCTAAGATTGAAACAATCTTTTTATGAACAAGGTGAAAAATCAGGAAAGTTATTGGCATGGCAGATTAAACAATTAGAATCTAAAACACCAATTACCAGTATTATAAGTAACGGACAGGTAGTTATAGATCCTTTAGAAATTAATAGAGCCTTTAGAGATTACTATGAAAAATTATATGATACCAAAAATGAATCTGACTTAACAAAACTACATGGGTTTTTGAACGAACTATTTATACCGTGTATTCCAAATGAAAATAGGGAGATACTGGAGTCTAAAATTAGTCAAGAAGAAGTTGGACTAGCCATTGATAATATGAAATCAGGAAAAAGTGCAGGACCAGATGGTCTTCCAGTTGACCTTTATAAAAAATTTAAGAATAAATTAGAAGCATTTCAAAATAGTAATTTACCATCATATATGAATAATGCTTTAATTATACTGTTGCCAAAACCAGGTAAGCCCTCTAATAAATGTGAAAATATGAGACCAATAAGCCTATTAAATGCCGACCTTAAGATAATCTGTAAAATTTTAGCAAGACGAATACAAGAAATTTTACCAAATATTATTAATCGAGATCAGAATGGCTTTATAAAGGGAAGACAAGGCTTCCATAATGTAAGAAGACTATTTAATATTATTTATTCTAATAAAGAAGCACCGGATACAGCTCTCTTATCACTGGATGCCGAAAAAGCCTTTGATAGAGTTGAATGGCCCTTTCTTTTTGAAGTCTTACAAAGGTTTGGACTTGGAAATAATTTCATAAAATGGGTTCAGATAATATATAATAATGCTACTGCAGAAATCCTAACAAATAACAATATTTCAAAATAAATAAAAATCAATAGAGGATGTCGACAAGGCTGTCCACTTTCACCTTTACTGTTTACTATGGCAACTGAACCTTTAGCGATGGCGATACGTCTACAGTCACAAATATATGGAATTAAAGTTGGACCAACAGAACATAAAATCTCCCTGTATGCCGATGACATAATTTTGTTTATGTCGAATCTTAAAAAATCAATTCCGACCTTGTTGAATTTAATAAAGAATTTTGGGGAAATATCAGGATATAAAATAAATAAAACTAAATCTTCAATATTAATGCTAAATGAGACCCAGAGAAATTACCCAGCCCCTGAGGTAAATCAATTCAATGTTGTAAATCAGTTTAAATATTTAGGAATCCAAATTGTGCCTAAGCTAGAATCAGTCGCCAGTGTCAATTATGAAGCCTTAATGACAGATATTGATGAGTTACTTCAGAGATGGATGTCACTACCAATGTCGATGATCGGGAGAATTAATATACTTAAAAGTAATATCTTACCTAAAATACTTTATTTATTTCAATACATTCCCTTACCACCACCTTTAGATTTATTCTCAAGAATTAAAAAAAAGTTAGTGGAATTTATATGGAACAACAGGAGGGCTAGATTACGTCTGTCTTTATTATATTTACCATTTGATCGTGGAGGTCTGAAATGTCCAAATTTTATGTTGTATTATTGGTCGGCACAACTGAGGTCTATGACATATTATTTTTCATCAAATGATCTCCCTCACTGGACTGAAATGGAATCATACAATTTACCTTTACCTCTTCCCATATTCATATACTCAGATTCGGCAAAAAAATTACAAAAACAAGTTAAAAATCCATTTGTAAAGCATATGATCAAAATATGGTGTGAAGCTAAAAACTATTTAAAAGAACCACAGTTATTGTCACAATTTAGTCCAATATGGGGTAATCAATATTTTAAACCAGGGAGAGCGGACGCTGTATTTAAAGTATGGAATTTAAAAGGGATACAAAAGATTCAGGATTTATATTTGCCATGTGCAGAAAACATAATGTCTTTTGAAGAGCTGAGGATCAAATTTAATCTCAATATAACACATTTTTTTAAATATCTTCAACTTAGAAACTTTATTCGATCAAATCAAAATAAAGCTCTCACTCGACCTATCTATTCATCCTTGGAAAAAATGTTGATGAAAGATAGTAAAAGAAAGGGTATTATTTCAGAGTTTTATAACTCATTGACACTATCTTCAAGTGAAAATTCACTGAACAGATTAAACTACTGGAAAGAAGATCTGCAAACTGAAATTTCAGAGGAACAATGGGAATTGGCTTGTACAGAAGCTCAAACCAAATCAATAAATGTACGCCTTAAATTGATACATTTCAAATGGTTAATGCGGATGTATGTTACACCGGAGGAGTTAAATAGATATAACAAAAATATACCAGATACATGCACAAAATGCATGGAAAGTAAAGGAACTCTATTTCATTGTGTATGGGAATGTAGATTAATAAGAATGTTTTGGGAAGAGGTGAGGGTAACAATTGAAAAAATAATCTCAAAACAAATCATATTGAATCCTAAACTGTTTTTGTTGGGTCTGTACCCAGAAAAGCATAATTTTAATAAAAGTGAAAGAACATTCATAGACCTCAGTTTGCTTAATGCCAAAAAATGTATTGCACTATTATGGAAAAAGACTCATAGACCAGATGTGACTCAGTGGTTAAGACAGATGTTAACAAACCTTCCATTAGAAAGAATAACATATATACTGAAATCAAAGGAAATTGTGTTTGAGAATATATGGAGACCTTTTATTGATTATGTAAAAAAATTAAACATAACTCTTGAAGAAGAAGGTGAATGATGTGTGTGGACCTTGTAAATTCCAAACTGGTGAACATAATATGTATACTTATGTATTGGATTGTCTAGACTAAACAGAGGAGCATTGTTGAAGATTTGATTTTGTTGGTGGTTGTTGGTGTTTTTTAGTGCATTTTTTTTTTTGTAGTACTTTAGTGTTAGTGTTTGATTGTTTGTATCATGTTTGTTAAAAAAAAAGGTTCAATAAAGATATTGTGGAAAAAAAAAAAAAAACAGCTCTGGTAAACGCTGCATTACTGGCGCACCCAGACCCGGCGGCTCGGATAGCGCTCACTACCGACGCCTCGGACATGGGCATAGCGGCCGTCGTGGAGCAATGCGCTGCCGGTTCTTGGCAGCCGCTCACCTTTTTTAGCAGGTCTTTGCACGACTGTGAGCGTAAATACAGCGTGTTCGACAGAGAGTTAATGGCTCTCCACCTGGCCATACGCCACTTCCAGTTCTGGCTGAAAGGGCGCACCTTCACTGCGTTCGTGGACCACAAGCCGCTAACGTACTTAACGTACTTTATCTTCCTGGAAGATAAAATAAAGCGGAATTCAGCGAATTAGAGGAAAATCACATCCCTGAGAACACGCCGCCATGAATTTTTGACAAAGCATACAACGAGCCATTTGATTTGCAACTATCCAATCGCAGGGCTGTTTACAATACAGCAGTAGCTTGAACACAACACATCCGGGTTATCGCGGGAGACTTGACCCGGGGAAGCGCCGAGCGCTTATGTAATCGTGTTGATTTTCGCTAAAATCGGTAACAATAAGGTACCTTACCCCCCCCCCCCCTAAAATTTTCTCAACGGATTTAGATGATTCACAGAAATGATCAATTTGAAAATAAATCGGCGGAAATCCGCGGATCGGCGGAAAATTGCCATCCCTGAGTATCTGTGTACATATGTACACACGTGGACAAAATTGCTGGTACCCCTCTGTAAATTAAAGAAAAACCCACAATGGTCACAGAAATAACTTGAATCTGACAAAAGTGGTAATAAATAAAAATTCTATGAAAATTAACCAATGAAAATCAGACAATGCTTTTGAATTGTGGTTCAACAGAATTATTTTAAAAAACAAACTCATGAAACAGGCCTGGACAAAAATGATGGTACCCCTACAAAAGATTGAAAATAATGTGACCATAGGGACTTGTTCAACCAAGATGTGTCCTCTAATTAACATCACAGGTGTCTACAAACTTGTAATCAGTAAGTTGGCCTATTTAAAAGGTGACAAGTAGTCACTGTGCTGTTTGGTGACATGGTGTGTACCACACTAAACATGGACCAGAGGAAGCAAAGGAGAGAGGTGACTCAGAAGATTAGAAAGAAAATTATAGACAAGCATGTTAAAGATAAAGGCTATAAGACCATCTCCAAGCAGCTTGATGTTCCTGTGACTACAGTTGTACATATTATTCAGAAATTTAAGATCCACGGGACTGTAGCCAGCCTCCCTGGACGTGGCTGCAGGAGGAGACGGATAATACGAATGGTAACAAAAGAGCCCAGAACAACCTCTAAATACATTCATGGTGAACTCCAAGGTCAAGGTACATCAGTGTCAGATCGCACCATCCGTCGTTGTTTGAGCCAAAGTGGACTTCATGGGAGATGACCAAGGAGGACACCACTGTTGAAAACAAATCACAAAAAAGCCAGACTGGAATTTGCCAAACTGCATGTTGACAAGCCACAAAGCTTCTGGGAGAATGTCCTATGGACAGACGAGACAAAATTGGAACTTTCTGGCAAGGCACATCAGCTCTATGTTCACAGACCAAAAATGAAGCATACCAAGAAAAGATCACTGTCCCTACTGTGAAACATGGAGGAGATTCTGTTATGTTATGGGGCTGCTTTGCTGCATCTGGCACAGGGTGTCTTGAATCTGTGCAGGGTACAATGAAATCTCAAGACTATCAAGGTATTCTAGAGAGAAATGTGCTGCCCAGTGTCAGACAGCTTGGTCTCAGTCGCAGGTCATGGGTCTTGCAACAGGATAATGACCCAAAACACACAGCTAAAAACACCCAAGAATGGCTAAGAGTGAAACATTGGACTATTCTAAAGTGGCCTTCTATGAGCCCTGATCTAAATTCTATTGAACATCTGTGGAAGGAGCTGAAACATGTCGTCTGGAGAAGGCACCCTTCAAACCTGAGACAACTGGAGCAGTTTGCTCATGAGGAGTGGGCCAAAATACCTGCTGAGAGGTGCAGAAGTCTCATTGACAGTTACAGAAATCGTTTGATTGCAGTGATTGCCTCAAAAGGTTGTGCAACAAAATATTAAGTTAAGGGTACCATCATTTTTGTCCAGGCCTGTTTCATGAGTTTTTGTTTTTTTATAAATTACCACTTTTGTCAGATTCAAGTTATTTCTGTGACAATTGTGGGTTTTTCTTTCATTAACAGAGGGGTACCAACAATTTTGTTCACGTGTGTATATTGAGTTACTGCTTTGGCTAACCAGTTCTTATTATCTTATTAACTATTGCTCTGAGTGCGACTTCCGGTTATGGCTGCCACGTAGGACGGACGTGTCTCGCTCTGCTCTGCTCCTGGAGAAAAAAAATCGGCAAATAACTCTCTCATTTGGGACAGAACGTATCCCAGCGTTTGGGCGAGGATATGTCGGCGAAGCCTAAGGCTGGAAAACCAGGAAAAGGAAAAAGCGAGCCGCCGAAACAGTCCAAATTAACGGACTTTCAGGTCTGTGACGCAGCAAACAGGGCTCCATATATGGCGGAGGAGGCTGGCAACGCTGCGATTTCTGCGGGGAATGGCGCAGATGCGCTGATGGCTGCCATGAGTTCAATGAGAGCGGACTTTTCCTCTAGATTTGATGGGATTATGACAGCGTTGGAAGGAATAAGAAAGGAATTGGGTGACTGTGTAGAACGAACGGCGCAGATGGAGCTCCGTCTCGCTAGTGCTGAAGATGACGTCACCCGTCTTCAATTAAAGGTGCGCACTTTGGAAAAAAAAAATAAATCTCTGGAAGATAATATTTTGGATTTGGAATCTCGGTCGAGACAGAATAATTTGAGGCTGGTGGGTCTTCCAGAGGAATCAGAAGGTCGGGACGTATGTTCCTTTCTGGAAAAGTGGATTCCGGAGGTGCTGGGCAGCGAGGAGTTGCAATCAGCAGTGGTTCTGGAAAAAGCACATCGCATTGGCCCACGGAGAGATAAGGGACCGCCGAGGACCTTAATTATGAAGTTTCTTAACAACAGAGACAGGATGAAGATCTTCAACGCTGCACGAGCTAAAAAAGGAGAGATTAAACACCAGGACCAGCAGGTGCGGTTCTACCCAGATTTGGCCACAGGAATCCAGCAATTGAGGAAGCAGTTTGATCCCGTACGTAAGGAGCTGCGCAACCTTGGGATTCGTCATGGTGTAATCTATCCTGCGAGACTGCTGACCACGTATGAGGGCAGAACCCACATCTTCAAGACCCCAGAGGAGGCGCAGGAGTTCATCAAGAAGATCAAAGAAGAAGAAGAGACTGGTGGGAGCTAAGCATGAACAAAATATAAGGTAGAATAATTAAGCATTTGCACAGGCATCTGACTGACTTGAAGTAAATAGTAAGTTTACAAAATATAGATTGTATTATATATAAAAAAAAAAAACAAAACAAAAACAAAACAAACAAAAAAAAAAAACTATGATGTACAAAGTTGTTAAAAATTTTGGAGTTAAGTTGGAAAACTACAGAGGAGAGTTAATGTTACGTCATTAAAAGCAGTAGAGTTAGGGTGATTGGGAGGATGAAGAAGGAGTGGCTTAGGCTGTTCCCCGTGGGTGTGGAACGGTCGATGGCTATATCGGGAGACAGAATTTTTCTTTTGATTTTGGGGGGTTTGCCACAAGTGTGGGAAGGGGAAATTTGTTTGTGTGTAGTTTGTAGGATGAATGTTCAACCACTCATGTTTTTGCTTCTCTGTATGAGCATGTTTACACTGCAAGGTAATCCCAAACTCTCTATTGATCATGGACCAAAGTGTTAATCTTAATTTAACTTCATGGAATTGCAGAGGTCTACAAAATTTAAAAAAACTTAAACAAGTTATGAATAAAATAAAGGACATGGGTTCAAGAATTGTGTTTTTACAAGAAACTCATCTGATAGAGGAGGATGTTAAAAGAATTAGGAGTAGATGGCAGGGAAGTGTATTCACCTCTTCATTTTCATCCCGAGCCAGGGGAGTTATGACTCTCATACATAAATCAGTTCCTTTTCAAGTGAAAAATGTAATTGGAGACAAATTTGGAAGATATGTAATCATTCAAGGTTCTTTGCTATTAGAAAATATAAATCTTGTGAACTTATATGGTCCCAATATAGATGATCAGAAGTTCTTTGCTAATTTATTTCTCATCTTATCATCACTTACAGGGCAACATATAATAGCAGGGGATTTTAATTGTACATTGAATCCAGGTGTGGATAGATCAACAGGACTGGATTGTACGCACATTGGATGTAGGATGACTATTAATCATTTTATGAAAGAATTGAGATTGTTAGATATATGGAGAGAAATGAAACCACAAGTTAAAGCCTATTCTTGTTATTCCAGTACCTACAAGACATTCTCACGTATTGATTATTTTTTGATTTCCACAGAATTAAGGTCCAAGATTCAAAACTGCTTTTATGATAACATCGTGATCTCTGATCATGCACCCTGTTGTCTAATATATGTAGATAAAAAATTGACAAAGGAATCAGGTAGATGGCAATTTCAGCATAAATGGCTTCAGGATGAGGAATTTGTCAAGTATATAGAAAAACAGATAGACGAGTTCTTTGACATCAATACTACACAAACATCAGCATGTGTAAAGTGGGAGGCTTTCAAAGCTTTTATTAGGGGGCATATTATTAGTTATACAGGATCAAAATCTAAGAAGACTCGAGAGGAGAGAGCTAAATTGGAACATAAAATAAAAAATCTTCAGGAAAAAGTGTATGCAGGAAGTGACCCAAGGTTGGAGAATGAATTACTGATTTTGAGAGCTGAATACGACAAAAAATCAGCGAATAGAGCTGCCTCGAGTCTTCTAAGATTGAAACAATCTTTTTATGAACAAGGTGAAAAATCAGGAAAATTATTAGCATGGCAGATTAAACAATTGGAAATTAAAACACCAATTACCAGTATTATAAGTAATGGACAGGTAGTTATAGATCCTTTAGAAATTAATAGAGCCTTTAGAGATTACTATGAAAAATTATATGATACCAAAAATGAACCTGATTTAACAAAACTAAATGGGTTTTTGAACGAACTATCTATACCGTGTATTCCAAATGAAAACAGGGAGATATTGGAGTCTAAAATTAGTCAAGAAGAAGTTGGGCTAGCCATTGATAATATGAAATCAGGAAAAAGTGCAGGACCAGATGGTCTTCCAGTTGACCTTTATAAAAAATTTAAGAATAAATTAATAAAACCTTTTTTGGAAATGGTTTTAGAAGCATTTCAAAATAATAATTTACCATCATACATAAATAATGCCTTAATTATACTGCTGCCAAAACCAGGTAAGCCCTCTAATAAATGTGAAAATATGAGACCAATAAGCCTATTAAACGCCGACCTTAAGATAATCTGTAAAATTTTAGCAAGACGAATACAAGAAATTTTACCAAATATTATTAATCGAGATCAGAATGGCTTTATAAAGGGTAGACAAGGCTTCCATAATGTAAGAAGACTATTTAATATTATCTATTTTAATAAAGAAGCACCGGATACAGCTCTCCTATCATTGGACGCCGAAAAGGCCTTTGATAGAGTTGAATGGCCCTTTCTTTTTGAAGTCCTACAAAGGTTTGGACTTGGAAATAATTTCATAAAATGGGTTCAAATAATATACAATAATGCTACAGCAGAAATCCTAACAAATAACAATATTTCAAAACCAATAAAAATCAATAGAGGATGTCGACAAGGCTGTCCACTCTCACCTTTACTGTTTACTATGGCAATTGAACCTTTAGCGATAGCGATACGTTTACATTCACAAATATATGGAATTAAAGTTGGACCAACAGAACATAAAATCTCCCTGTACGCCGATGATATAATTTTGTTTATGTCGAATCTAAAAAAATCAATTCCAACCTTGTTGAATTTAATAAAGAATTTTGGGGAAATATCAGGATATAAAATAAATAAAACTAAATCTTCAATATTAATGCTAAATGAGACCCAGAGAAATTACCCAGCCCCTGAGGTAAATCAATTCAATGTTGTAAATCAGTTTAAATATTTAGGAATCCAAATTATGCCTAAGCTAGAATCAGTCGCCAGTGTCAACTATGAAGCCTTAATGTCAGATATCAGTGAGTTAACTCAGAGATGGATGTCACTACCAATGTCGATGATCGGGAGAATCAATATACTTAAAAGTAATATTTTACCTAAAATACTTTATTTATTTCAATACATTCCCTTATCACCACCTTTAGATCTATTCTCAAGAATAAAAAAAAAGTTAGTGGAATTTATATGGAACAACAGGAGGGCTAGATTACGTCTGTCTTTATTATATTTACCATTTGATCGTGGAGGTCTGAAATGTCCAAATTTTATGTTGTATTATTGGTCGGCACAACTGAGGTCTATGACATATTATTTTTCATCAAATGATCTCCCTCACTGGACTGAAATGGAATCATACAATTTACCTTTACCTCTTCCCATATTCATATACTCAGATTCGGCAAAAAAATTACAAAAACAAGTTAAAAATCCATTTGTAAAGCATATGATCAAAATATGGTGTGAAGCTAAAAACTATTTAAAAGAACCACAGTTATTGTCACAATTTAGTCCAATATGGGGTAATCAATATTTTAAACCAGGGAGAGCGGACGCTGTATTTAAAGTATGGAATTTAAAAGGGATACAAAAGATTCAGGATTTATATTTGCCATGTGCAGACAACATAATGTCTTTTGAAGAGCTGAGGATCAAATTTAATCTCAATAGAACACATTTTTTTAAATATCTTCAACTTAGAAACTTTATTCGATCAAATCAAAATAAAGCTCTCACTCGACCTATTTATTCATCCTTGGAAAAAATGATGATGAAAGATAGTAAAAGAAAGGGTATTATTTCAGAGTTTTATAACTCATTGACACTATCTTCAAGTGAAAATTCACTGAAAAGATTAAACTACTGGAAAGAAGATCTGCAAATTGAAATTTCAGAGGAACAATGGGAATTGGCTTGTACAGAAGCTCAAACCAAATCAATAAATGCACGCCTTAAATTGATACATTTCAAATGGTTAATGCGGATGTATGTTACACCGGAGGAGTTAAATAGATATAACAAAAATATACCAGATACATGCACAAAATGCATGGAAAGTAAAGGAACCCTATTTCATTGTTTATGGGAATGTAGATTAATAAGAATGTTTTGGGAAGAGGTGAGGGTAACAATTGAAAAAATAATCTCAAAACAAATCATATTGAATCCTAAACTGGTTTTGTTGGGTCTGTACCCAGAAAAGCATAATTTCAATAAAAGTGAAAGAACATTCATAGACCTCAGTTTGCTTAATGCCAAAAAATGTATTGCACTATTATGGAAAAAGACTCATAGACCAGATGTGACTCAGTGGTTAAGACAGATGTTAACAAACCTTCCATTAGAAAGAATAACATATATACTGAAATCAAAGGAAATTGTGTTTGAGAATATATGGAGACCTTTTATTGATTATGTAAAAAATTTAAACATAACTCTTGAAGAAGAAGGTGAATGATGTGTGTGGACCTTGTAAATTCCAAACTGGTGAACATAATATGTATACTTATGTATTGGATTGTCTAGACTAAACAGAGGAGCATTGTTGAAGACTTGATTTTGTTGGTGGTTGTTGGTGTTTTTAGTGCATTTTTTTTTTTGTAGTACTTTAGTGTTAGTGTTTGATTGTTTGTATCATGTTTGTTAAAAAAAAAAAAAAAGGTTCAATAAAGATATTGTGGAAAAAAAAAACTATTGCTCTGAGTGCTGTTATCCCTTTACTGCTGTAATCCTGGAATTTCCCCCATTGTGGCACTAATAAAGGCTTATCTTATCTTATAATAATAATAATAATCACAGGGGAACAAAATGAACAAGAGGCATGGACACGATCCCAGACCATGCCCAGAACCTGACACAGACAGAAAATAGAAATTATTCTAGACCATTCTAAACCACAGATGTTCCTACTATGATAACCCTGTTTGGTACTTTAAAACAATCCCATATAAACCAGCAGCCGAAGAGGTGTTGACTGTTCAGGACAAATTACAACACTTTCAGTTCACAAGAAACTGTGAAAACATCTGAAACACAAGAAGTGAAAACAGATCAGCTGAAGTGTGAGATGATTTCCAACAGACCGACAGCTCCTTTAGGGTTTTAATCAGATAAAAGACACTCCCCTCACACCTTTCTGCTGTGGGGGACAGACTTTTTTTTACTCTAGCATCTGATCACAGATGGGGATTTTTTTTTTTTTCAACACATTGAAAAGACAAAACCAAGATAAAACAAAAACAAACTGAAAAAAAAAAATGGTGACGCAGACTTGGCCCAACAGGCTGCCTTCATTTGTGGCATACATCCATATCAATTACACAGCTCTGATTTCAGAGATTAAAAATATTCCCAGAAATGGCCTAGGAGGACGATCAGGAGGGGTGGGGGTGGGGGGTTGGATCAGTCTGCTTCTTTTCATGTCGGCGTCTCTGCGAGGAAGATGGAAAACACACAGCGACAATAACAGATGTAGGGCGATGCAAATGGCAGATTACACCTCCGGAGTCCCATCAGCTGGGTCATCGGAGTTGTCTGCATCGCGGCACAGCGGCTGTTTGAAGTCTGAGGTTACAGGGAGTTACGGAGCTACAAACTACAAATGTGAGGTGATGTGTTTGGTGAGGTCAGGGTGATTTAAACCATTAAAAAAAAAAAAAAACATTTCTAATGTGTAAGGCTTCAGCTTCCAATACATACATCTGACAAGCAGTCCCAGGTTAGCTACACAAGTTAATTACAGTAATACTGTATGTTGAGGAAAGATTTGGTTCTGTTCTTTAAGCCTGAGAACAACTTTCAGCCCCTCATCATGACATCACCTGAGGTCATCTCCATCTACAGACCACCCAGTCGCCGTCAGTGATGAAAATCTTCAGCAGTTCATTAAAAATATGTCTGTATTCACATGAGGGACCACAGCTTTATTATGAACCTGTCAGATGCCACGGAGACCAGGAGCAGTGGGGGATCAGGAGAAATGACGCCCACCCACCCCCATCCAGAAATTAATCTGTGGCGTGAGGGAAACCAGTGGTGAACCACGCAGCTGTTATAGTGAGTTGTTTAGCTTACAATCATTTTTGGCATATGATAGTTAATAATTAGTTTTAGTTCCTCTCATGCCTTTTGGCACATTGGGCAGCAAGATTTCACATTACATCTCTATCAGGTGTCATTTCCTCTGCGTCTTCCCAGTTGATGTTCATGTACTCGAGGTCGTCTTCGAATGTTCTGTGCTATGTAATCTTCAATCACCCTTTTTTCCATTTTCCTCCTGTTGGTGTCCATTTCATAGTGGTCTTTGAATGCCGGTTATCAGGCAGGCGAAGGATATGTCCAGCAAATCTGAAAATACTCTCCGCCATTATTTCAGCCAGCGTTCGCATTTTGGCTCTTTTCAGCACTTCCTTGTTGATGACATGGTCACTCCAAGTGATTTTCAGAATCCTCCTCAGGCACCTTTGATGGAACACGTTCACTTTTCTTACAATCTTGACCATGCTCTTCTAGGTCTCACTGGCATAGATGGCAGTTGGTATCACAATGCTGTCGTATCGGTTGTGATGGTGGTGGAAGTCCAGACATGGTGCATTCGTTGGAAAACTGTGCCACCTTTGAAATTCTGCAGTTCACATCTGGTTCAACATCTCCATCATTGCTAATAATGCTGCCAAGGTAGGTGAATTTGTCAACAGTCTCAAGTTCTGCATTTAGAGCTGCTGTTAGGCTGTTAGTTAATACTAGGGGTGGGAGAAAACTGACGCATCGCAGTATCACAATACTTTGTGGTGGTGATACTGCATTGATTCAGAGACATAGTATCATGATACTTTATTAAAAAATATTAATAAATGTTACCAATATAAACTTTCCTATTTATGTACCCGAGTAATGCTAAAGTCACAAATACCCTTACGAACGGTGGTATGAACGATTTTCAGACCATTTCGTACGGCGGCTGTAGGAGAATCCAGCGTTCGTAGACCTTTGTTAGTTTGTGGCCAGGTCAATGGTTTTCTCCAAAGTTTATACGAATGCCCCCCGAAAACTCATCGTAGGGTGGCCGTACGAATGCCATAGGAACAACATAAGAGCTATGCAAGATGTTGACTGTAAGTATGCCTCAAGAACCCCTTAAGTTGTTCTGGAGAACACCTTAAGTTCACCGTATGAAGCCCTGTTCCTACAGAGATTCATACAGTGTGCGTAATGTGGGAATGAGGTGCTCATGAGGAAGAAGCACGTCAACTGTGCAAAATTTGTGGCGACAAAATGTGCTGAAAGCCATAAGACCTGCCTACCAATGACTTGAGAGTGCCGTGAGTTGCACAAAAATTTTTGAAAGATGGCAGTAAGTATGCCATAGGAATATTCAAAGGCACCCCTACGAAGAATGTAAGAACCCTAGGGCCATCGTATAACAGAAAAGGACCTCATTTCTCAAGAATGCTTCAAATTACTCTTGCGAACTGAACAGCAGCTGTAAGAAACTATGCCCCCCTCCACGAATATCTGCGAACTCCAGAATTCATAGGAGCTGGGAAATTCAACAGTAGCTTAATCAAAACCATATGACTTTTCAGTCCATTTGATGGTGCTAGGGGTGAGGCAAAAGAGTGATTCAGCATAGAATCGCAATACTTGACACTCACGATAATGCACCAATCCCTAAACACATGTACTAATCTTTAATTATATACATGTACAATATATGGTATCGCAAAACTTAAGGAATTACAATATCATGAGAGTATTGCATCGTGACCTAAGTATCGTGATACATGTTATACTGTGAGGTCCCTCATGATTCCCACCCCTACTTATCAGAGATAAAATCAGTCATATTCTTCCCACCATTAACTTAAATACACTAACTACTACAACTCCTTCAATTGACATCTGTTTGGATCAGTTTACTCCAACTGACCTTTTAGAGTTAGACAAAATAGTTTCCTCATCCAAGCCTTCAACTTGCCTTTTAGACCCTATTCCTACCAGGTTATTTAAAGAAGTCTTCCCATTTATTGGTAGCTTTATTCTTCAAATAATCAATTCTTCATTAACTTTAGGCCATGTACCGCAGGCTTTTAAAACAGTTGTAATTAAACCCTTACTCAAACAGCCAACGCTGGATCCAGGAGTTTTAGCTAACTATAGACCAATCTTTAATCTTTGAGTGCTTTGAGTGGTCTTTGTGACTAGAAAAGCGCTATATAAGTGCAGGTTAGTTAGTTAGTTAGTTAGTTAATCTCCCTTTCATTTCAAAAATCTTGGAAAGAGTTGTTGCTACGCAATTATCTGACCACTTGCAGGGAAATGGTTTATTTAAGGAGTTTCAATCTGGGTTTAGAATCCATCATAGCACTGAAACAGCCTTAGTGAAGGTCACTAATGACCTCCTTATCACATCTGATAATGGACTTGTTTCTGTACTTGTCCTTTTAGACCTCAGTGCAGCTTTTGATACTGTTGATCATAATATTCTACTTGATAGATTAGAACACTATGTTGGACTTAATGGAACTTCGTTGCAGTGGTTTAAATCTTATTTATCCGATAGGTTCCAGTTTGTTCATGTCAAAAATGAGTTTTCTTTCAACTCAAAGCTCAGTCATGGAGTTCCACAGAGATCTGTGCTAAGCCCTACTCTTTTTAGTTTATATATGCTTCCGTTAGGCAACATTATTAGGAAGCACTACATACATTTTCATTGTTATGCAGATGACACACAATTATACCTGTCAATGAAGCCAGATGATAGTAATCAATTAGCCAAGTTAGAAGCCTGTCTTAAGGAAATCAAAGCTTGGATGACTTGTAATTTCCTGCTATTAAATTCAGATAAGACTGAAGTTATTCTTGTTCGTCCAAAAAACCTTAGAAATACCTTTCCAAATCAGACTTTTAGTTTGGATGCAGTTACTCTTTATCTTAATAGCTCTGTGAGGAACCTTGGAGTTATTTTTGATCAAGATCTGTTTTTCAATCCACATATTAAATTTGTTTCTAAGACTGCCTTCTATCATTTGCATAATATTGCCAAGATTAGGAGCATCTCGTCTCAGAGTGATGCTGAGAAACTGATCCACGCTTTTGTTAGCTCTAGATTAAATTATTGTAACTCTATTATCAGGTTGTCCTAAAACATCTCTAAAAAGTCTTCAGTTGATCCAAAATGCTGCTGCAAGAGTTTTAACAGGTACTAGAAAGAGAGATCATATCTCTCCAGTTCTGGCCTCCCTTCATTGGCTTCCCATAGAGTTTAGAATTAAGTTTAAAATCCTTCTTCTCACGTTTAAAACTCTAAACAATCAGGCCCCTTTTTATTTAAAAGATCTGATATTACCCTATTATCCTAACAGAGCACTACGCTCCCACAATGCTGGATTACTTGTAATACCTAGAATCTCCAAAAGTACGATGGGGGGCAGAGCTTTCAGTTATCAAGCTCCTCTCTTGTGGAACCAGCTGCCAATCTGGATTCGGGAGTCAGACTCGATCTCTGTTTTTAAGAATACGGTTAAAACCTTCCTTTTTGATATAGCCTACAATTAGGGAGGGATCATGTGTTTCTGAACCCTCCTTTAGTTATGCTGCTGCTGGGTTTAGACAGCCGGGGGACCTCCAATAATTGCACTGGGCTTTACTCCTTTCTTCAATCTCAATTTTTTTTTTTTTTTTTTTTGCTGGTCATTAACATCTGTTTGTTCTCTCCCATAGACTGAATCCCCATCGTGCTGTTTGCTCTCTACATGTCCGTTCTTTTCATCTTCTCTATCCCCTCACCCCCCAGCCAGTCGCAGCAGATGATTGCCTCTCCCTGAGCCTGGTTCTGCTGGAGGTTTCTTCCTGTTAAAAGGGAGTTTTTCCTCTCCACCGTCGCCTAACGCTTGCTCATAGGGGATCGCCTGATTGCTGGGGTCTTTCTGCAATTGTGGGGGTTATCCCCTACAGTTGAAAGTGCTATGAGATGACCGTTGTTGTGAAATGGCGCTATATAAATAAAGCTGAATTGAATTAATACTGTGAAAAATCCTGTAAATTTATCTCTGACATATGCAACACACGAGAATTACAGTTACAAAGTTACAATCGATCACCCTCAGTGTAATCTGTCAAAATACCAGAGAGCCTTCAGATTTTTCTGTCACTGTGAGAAATAAAAATTGTGTCAATGACAGACAAAACTGCGTCAACATGACCTCTGATTTAGACACAAGTTCATGTATAATTAATATATTTTCAGAAGAGTACGGTTATGTTTATTCTGTAATTAAATTATCTAACACCGATACATGATACTGTTTCTAGGACAACAGCCACATAAGCTTAGTTGGCTCAATAATGTCACTGTAACTTTATTTTTAGACTCAATCAACAAGTAAGCTGTACATAAAACTCACAAATTCAGTGTCAAATTATGTTACACTGCTATTCACGATTCTTTGTCTGTCTTCGAAACTTGAGCAGGATAATTACTGAATTATTAAAGGCCACCTGAGGACTTTTCACTTCTGCTACTCAAAGTGGTATACACAGTAGCAGGCTTTAATGGGCTGTATACACGTGTGTGAAATTAGCATGGCAGCACGTTAGCGCATCATCACATAGACCGTAGTGGAGACGGAGATCTACCATTACCCATCTCCAGTCATAGTAGTAAATGGGGGTGGGGGGGCATTGCCCCTCCACACCTGGTAAAAAGACAGCATTTTCCCCCAATATCATCATAAACCTTTCTATATCACGTTACATAACTGAATAACATGACTTAGAATGACCAACTCTAAGCAGAAATGTAGAATAAATAAGTAAATAAATAAATAAAAATCTTACAAATTTGCAAACTTTTTCCTCATAAATTGCAAGTTTTTTCTTAAAAAATTGTTACTTTTTTCTCAGTAATTTGTGACTTTTTTCTTAAAAATTTGACTTTTCTCTGATAAATTTGCCTTTTTTCTTGTAAATTTTCAACTTTTTTCTCATAAATTTGTATCTTTTTCATAAAAAAAGTAACTTTTCTCATAAATTTGTGACTTTCTTAAAAAATTGACTGATAAATTTGCAATTTTTTTTCTTAAAAATTGTAATTTTTTCTCATAAATTTGACTTTTTTCTTATGAATTTGCAATTTTTTTGTAAATTTTCTCAAAAATTTGCAACATTTATCTCATAAATCTGCATCTTTTTTCCTCATAAATTTGTGATTTTTGTTCTCAAAAATTTGCAAAGATTTTCTCTTAATTTTGTATTTTTTTCTCATAAATCTAACTTTTTTCTCATACATTTGCAATATTTTTCTTGCAAATTTGCAGTTTTTTCATGTAAATTTTCTACTTTTTTTCTTGTAAATTTACAATGCTCACCGGATGCTGGTTATATTTTTATTCTGTGTAATGAAGCTGTAATTTGTGACTTTTTTTAATTTTTAAATTGGCATCTTTTAATATATCTTTGCACCTTTATTCTTGCACTATTGTACCTAATTATTATTTATATGTTTGTACCTCATGTTATGTTGGTGAATACCCCCCACCCCCTTGTTAAATATTAGCAAATCGCCAACTGTCTCTGGATCCTCCTTTGTTGGAATCATTTTAAACTTAAAGGAGACTCTGTGGTTTACAACGAAGAGTTTTCAGAATTCCCTCACATGTTTCTATCTGTTATGAATGGTCGAGGGAATTCTGAAGGAAGTGGGAAATCCTTTGGTTGTTTGGTCTGAAAACTGACCCCACTGGAATCGACATTATTATGTTTCCAAGACGGGAACAACTGGCAGGCAGCATGTTAAAGGCTTCTAAGACGCATACCCCCATGGGGGGCTATAAAGTTTACACCACATTATTCTACCAGAATGCTACATGAGCATCTCCAGCAGTCTGAAAGTGAAAGACTGAGAAGTCACGCAATCTCCTGATAAACAATGATAATGTTATCGACCATATTTACTTACATGTCATACTTTGATTAAGGCCCATATTCTGGAATATTCCAAATAAGCTGCTTATGTGTGCAGCATCTACAGGTTTTTCCTTTAAATCTGGAATGCTCCTGTAGATGCTTGTTACATTTCTTTAGTCCATGTAATGGTTGAATGTTGCATTTGCTTATTAATTTTTCAATTTTAAAATGTTTGATCTCTTCTACATTCCAAAAATGAGTCCCCCCCAAAAAAACAAAACAAAACAATTTTCTTCAATTTTGCTGCATCTTATTAATAAGAAATGATTGTATTGTAGAAGCTTTACACCAGCTGTTTTTTACTACTTCTAGAAACTGACTTTGTATTATATTTTTATTAACAATAATAGAAATAAAAGGTGACTTCCATGTTGGCTGCTGCATTTACATTTCTTAGTGGTAGCCTCTCTGACAACAGATTTTCTTGTAAAAAATGATAAATACAAATACATCTGTATAATGACAAATGATGATTTTGTATACTTTTTAAAGTTTGTGTTTTCTAAATAAAGGATGTTTTCTCTCTATTGCTGAGGATGTAAATATAGCCGGTAGGTGATTTGAGGGGAGATGCCATCCACCTTGTTAGCAAAATCACGAAAAAAAAATCCCCCTTGTTAAGCTGCCATCCGCCCATTACCAATATCACCATAGAGCTGAATTAAATGATTTTAAACTCATAAATGGGGCAGCCACTTCAACAATGGAGGTGCAGAACATAGCCCATTCAGACTCCATGTCTCCAGACTCCTTCGGAATGTGGTCAAAGTTCTTCCGGAGGTGGGAGTTGAAGATCTCCTGGACAGGGGCCTCAGCCAGACGTTCCCAGCATACCCTCAATATAGGTTTAGGTTTACTGGGTCTGCGTGGCGTCCACCCCTGCCATCGGCTCCAACTCACAAGCAGGTGGTGATCAGGTGACAGCTCCACACCTCTCTTTACCCGAGTGTCCAAGACATACGGTCGCAGGTCTGATGACATGATAACAAAATCGATCATCGACCTGTGACCTAGGGTGTCCTGGTGCCAGGTGCACATATGGACACCCTTATTCTTGAACATGGTGTTCGTTATGGACAAACTGTGGTTAGCACAGAAGTCCAATAACTGAACACCACTCGGGTTCAGATCGGGCAGACCGTTCCTCCCAATCATACCCCTCCAGGTTTCACTGTCGTTGCCCATGTGTGCACTGAAGTCCCCCAGTAGGACAATGGAGTCTCCAAGAGGAGCACTCTCCATCACCCCAGTCACAGACTCCAAAAAGGGTGGGTACTCTGAACCATCATTTGGTGCATAGGCACAAATGATGGTCAGGACCCGTTTCCCAACCCGAAGGCGCAGGGAAACAACCCTTTCGTCCACTGGGGAAAACTCCAATATAGAGGCAGCAAGGTGGGGGGATACAAGAATAGCCACCCCTGCTCGTCGCCTCTTGCCCGGGACAACTCCAGAGTAGGCCAAGCTCCAGCCCCTCTCCTGGAGACTGGTTCCAGAACTGGAGCTGTGTGTTGAAGTGAGGCCGACTATAACTAGCCGGTATCTCTCAACCTCATGCACCAGCTCAGGCTCTTTCCCCACGAAAGGTGACATTCCACGTCTCAAAAGCCAGTTTAGGAAGCTTGGGATCAGACTGCCAAGGTGTCCGACTTTGACCACCACCTGATCCACATAGCACCGGACCCCCATGGTCCCTCCTGCAGGTGGTGAGCCCACTGGAGGCCGGACCCATGTAACTCCTTCGGGCTGAGCCCGGCCGGGTCCCATGGGCGGAAACCCGGCCACCAGACGCTCACCATCAAGGCCCTCCCCTATTCCTGGTTCCAGGGTGGGGCCCCGGTAACCCCATACCGGGCGGGGTACAGTGAATCCTTGCTCTTACATTCATTGTGTGTGAATGGATGGATAGCAGGATCTGTAAAGCGCTTTGGTCATCTAGAGATGAGAAAAAGTGTTATATAAGTGAATGCCATTTACCATCATGGGAGTCTGTTGCATCATTCTTAGTCTGCACAGAGCTGCGGTCGCAAGGTCATCGGTGCATCTCATGGTGGCAACCCCCGAACCAAGTGGTGGACACCAGTGGTGAGGGGGCCCATCAAGCTGAAGAAGGAGTCCTACCAAGCTTGGTTGGCTTATGAGATTCCCGAAGCAGCTGAAGTGTACTGAAAGGCAGAGTGGAGTGCAGCTCGGGTGGTTGCTGAGAAACTCAGGTGTGGGAGGAGTTCGGTGAGGCCATGGAACAAGACTTTCAGTTGGCCTCGAAGACATTCTGGCAAACTGTCCGGCGACTCAGGAGGGGGAAGCAGCTCCCTGTCCACACTGTGTATGGTGTAGACGGGACGCTACTGACTTCAACTGGGGATATTGTTGGGCAGTGGAAGGAATACTTCGAGGATCTCCAACTGACATGCCTTCAACAGAGGAAGCAAAGCTTGTGGACAAGTGGGATGACTCGCCCACCACAGGGGCTGAGGTCGTCGAAGTGGTTAAAAATCTCTTCAGTGGCCGGGCCCCAGGGATGGACGAGATTCGCCCTGAGTACCTCAAGGCTCCAGGTACTGTAGGGCTGTTATGGCTGACACACCTCTGCAACATTGCGTGGAAGTCGGGGACAGTATCTTTGGCATGGTAAACTGGGGTGGTGGTTCCTCTCTTCAAGAAAGGGGACTGGAGGGTGTGTTCCAACTTCAGAAGAATCACACTCCTCACCCTCCCTAGGAAGATCTATGGCAGGGTATTGGAGAAGAGAGTCCGGCCGTTGGTCGAACCTCGGATTCAGGATGGGCAATGTGGTTTTCGACCGGGCTGTGGCACATCGAACCAGCTCTTTACCCTCTCGAGAATCCTCGAGGGTTCATAGGAGTTTGTCCAACCAGTTTACATGTGCTTTGTGAGGTTGGCAAAGGCATTCGACCACGTCCCTTGTGGCTCTTTGTGGGGGGTGCTTCGGGAGTATGGGATATCAAGCTTGTTGTTATGAGTTAGGGGTGGGGAAAAAAAGACTGATTCAGTGATGGATCAGGATACTTGGCACTGGCGACAATGCTTCGATCCATAAACCCACGGATTGATCATTTATTTAAAAAAAAAATGTGCACACATATACTTTTGGGTTATCAGTTAACCCCTTGCACTCCGGTCAATTTTCCTAAAAACGCCAAAAAATAATGTGCCCAAAGTAAATCGAAAGCTGTACTCGGCGCCACACGAGTCGGCTGCCTTTTGCAACAGCGGCTCGATTCCGAGTCTTTTTCCCTTCCTCTCTCTTTTGATCCGTCTTTTTTTTTCACCCCACTTATATCACGGACACACAGATCGTCCTAAATGTCTCCTGAGCCGGTGGACGGAGCCACTGTCTATAGCAGGATACGATACAGCAGAGAACAGCTGCTAGCATTCAACCGCCACCCGGTCCCATTGGAAAAACTCGACATACCGAGTGAACTGAGGCGAAAACGCCGCGGCTGCCGGGCTGGAGTAAGGCGGAGGACAAAAAATATAAGGTACAGACCCTCCCTTCCATCTGTTGTCATGGGAAATGTACGGTCGATACTGGGAAAGTTAGATGAGCTAGCGGCTATCTCCCGTTATGATAGCACATACCGGGAGTGCTCTCTCCTTTTGTTTACTGAGACGTGGCTAACTGAACTAGCAGCAGATGCTAACATTGAGCTGGAGGGTTTTCACATGATACGAGCTGACCGAACACCAGAGAGTGGCAAGGCTAGGGGCGGTGGAGTGATCATGTATGTTAACAACAACTGGTGCAGACCGGGACATATCACTGTTAAACAACGACACTGCAGCAAAGACATTGAGTTGCTAGCTGTTAGCATGAGGCCTACATATCTCCCGAGAGAACACTCACACGTGATCTGCATTGTTGTTTATGCAAATCCGACGGCGAACGCTGGGACAGCACGTGACGTCATCCATTCAGTAACCAGCAGGCTGCAGACAGAACACCCAGATGCTCTTCTCCTCATCTCAGGCGATTTCAACCATGTTTCACTGTCTCCCATTCTACCCACGTTCACCCAGTATGTCACATGCCACACTAGAGACAATAAAACACTGGATTTATTCTACGCAAACACTAAGGAGGCGTACACCTCATCACAACTACCCCCACTCGGGAGATCGGATCACAACTTGGTTCATCTCCGGCCGGTGTACAAACCCCTAGTGCACAGACAACCTCCGGCCATGCACACTGTGGAGTTATGGTCTGAGGAGACAATGGACACCCTAAAGGGCTGTTTTGAAGCCACCGCCTGGAAGCAGCTCTGCGATCCACATGGTGAGGACATCGATGGCCTCATTCACACCTTCACGGGCTACCTCAGCTTCTGTGTGGACAAATCCGTTCCCACCAAGACCATACGGCGTCACTCAAACAACAAACCCTGGATCAACCCTGAGATAAAAACACTTCTGAGAGAGAAGAAGAGGATCTTCAGGTCGGGGAACAGGGAGATGCTGAAGTCCGTACAGAGGGAGC
Source organism: Pholidichthys leucotaenia (assembly GCA_020510985.1). Classification (NCBI taxonomy): domain Eukaryota; kingdom Metazoa; phylum Chordata; class Actinopteri; order Cichliformes; family Pholidichthyidae; genus Pholidichthys; species Pholidichthys leucotaenia. Next base: position 321,191,330 of record CM035845.1, on the reverse strand, counting down.
TGAGGAGAAAGATCAGAGAAGGCAAGGACAGCTTCAGGAAGAAGATGGAGGACAAGCTGCAACAGAGCGACATCAGCGGGGTCTGGAGAAACCTCAAAACCATCTCGGGGCTCCAGAATACCTCCCCCCAGGCCACAGGGGGCAGGGAGTGGGCGAACAACCTGAATCTGTTTTTCAATAGATTTGACCAACCGCCCTCCCCCCTGACTGCACAACAACCACTGCTGCCTCTAAAGAAATCAAGTCCTGCTGCCCACTCCCCACTCTACCAACACCCCCCCACTCCCAACACACAGCCCCCCATCCTGACCCTGACCAGGACCCAGGTGAGGACGGAGCTGAGGAAGATCAAGGCGAGGAAGGCGCCGGGACCGGACGGCATCAGCGCAAAGCTCCTCAAGTCCTGTGCAGACCAGCTGTGTGGGATTGTGACGTATATCTTCAACATGAGCCTGAAACTGGGGAGGGTACCACAGCTGTGGAAAACATCTTGTGTGGTACCTGTACCAAAAACTTCCCACCCCAAAGACCTGAACAGCTACAGACCGGTGGCCTTGACGTCCCACTTGATGAAGACCCTGGAGAGACTGCTCCTTGCTCACCTCCGCCCCCTGGTGGAACCAGCGATGGATCCACTCCAGTTCGCCTACCAGCATGGCATTGGGGTGGAGGATGCGGTGATCTTCCTCCTTCACCGTTCTCTGTCCCACCTGGAGAAGCCCGGGAATATGGTGAGGATCATGTTCTTTGACTTCTCCAGTGCTTTCAACACCATCCAACCGATGATCCTGAAGGACAAGCTGCTGCGCGCAGGGGTGGACCAGCACCTGTCATCATGGATCCTGGACTACCTCACGAACCGGCCTCAGTTTGTGAGAACCCGGGACTGTGTGTCCGACACGATCATCAGTAGCACGGGGGCCCCCCAGGGAACGGTGCTGGCTCCCTTCCTGTTCACTCTTTATACTGCGGACTTCTCACACAACACAACACACTGCCATCTACAGAAGTTCTCTGATGACTCTGCGATCGTTGGCCTCATCTCCAATGGAGATGAAGCTGAGTACAGAGGGCTTATCCAGGACTTCGTGGACTGGTGCCATCGGAACTGCCTCCAGATCAACGCGAGGAAAACTAAGGAGCTGGTGGTGGACTGCCGCAGGCATGGGCAGCCCCTCACAGTACCAGTAAATATACAGGGAACAGACATCGAGATGGTGACATCCTATAAGTACCTGGGTATTCATCTGAACAATAAACTAGACTGGTCACACAATACTGATGCACTCTACAAGAAGGGACAGCGCAGGCTGTTCCTGCTGAGGAGACTCAGGTCTTTTGGTGTACAAGGGGCGCTGCTGAAGTCATTCTATGACACGGTGGTGGCATCAGCCATCACTTTTGGAGTGGTCTGCTGGGGCAGTGGCATTACTGCAGCCGATAGGAAGAGACTGAACAAACTGATTAAGAAAGCTAGCTCTGTCCTGGGGCAGCGCCTTGATCCGATGGAGGAGATAGGAGAGAGAAGGACGGTGGCTAAACTGTCATCTCTGCTGGAGTCCGAGTTCCACCCTATGCAGGACATACTGAATGCACTGAGGAGCTCATTTAGCAGCAGACTACATCATCCCAGGTGCACAACCGAGAGGTTTCGTAGGTCCTTCCTACCAACGGCTGTCAGACTGTACAACCTAAGCAGGGCTGCTCGCAGAGATAGCAAAAAGACGTAACAAACTAATAGTTTTTTGAATGCAAAAGATGCAATAGACTTACACAATGGTCCTCTCCGGCATACAACTAGGAACATACCGGTCGCTATGGAGGGTGAGAATATGTATGGGCACATAATCATACCATGTAGGATAACTAAGTAGACGGTTATGCTGTTTCATTCCATCTAGCAACAATGCTCTGCACTGTGTGTGTTTATATATTTGCATATTTATTCCATCTAGCTACAATGCTCCGTACTGTGGGTGTTTATATATTTATATATCTACATATTATTCCATCTAGCTACATTGCTCCGCACTGTGTGTGTTTATATACTTGCATATTTATTCCACCTAGCTGCAATGCTCCGTACTGTGGGTGTTTATATATTTACATATTTATTCCATCTAGCTACAATGCTCTGCACTGTGTGTTCATATATTCATATATTTATTCCATCCAGCTACAATGCTCTGCACTGTGTGTCTGTCTGTGTGTGTGTGTATATATATATATTTTATAGTAATACGTACATATGTTTATTAGCTGCTCTTGCTTGCTTGTTTTTTTTCTTGCCTTCTGATTGTTGCTCTGAGTGTTGCTATCCCTGTGCTGTTGCAATCCTGGAATTTCCCCGTTGTGGGACTAATAAAGGCTTATCTTATCTTATCTTATCTTATCTTCATGGGGTTGGTCTCATTTAAAAGAAAACACTTTGAATTTTTTGGCAAAAAAAAAAAGATCTCTCCAAGTGCTGCGGCCACTGAGTTACAGTCATCTAAACATAGTGAACTTGAAGAAAATAAATTTGGCCTGGGTGTTTTTTTGGATACAAATGCTTGCAAATAACACACAGCTTCAGATCTGGGCTGGAAAATGCAAAAGAAATGTAGAACCAAGTGTTATCCAGCTGAGGTCTAAATTTTGTAACAATACCACAAAAAATGAATATATAACACAGCTTTGTTCTCAGGCTGTTCCCAGGCATTTTGGAACTGTGCCAAATTGTGCCAAATGGCACAGTTTGGAAAAACGTCTGTAACTTTTGAATGATTCAATGTAGAAGCTTCATTTAGGGCTCTAATGAAAGGTCACATTCAGGGCTGTGTCTGTGTGTGCCCCCGCTACAAAGGACGGAGATCGGCCCTCACTACATGACAGATTACACTCGGATGTGGCATGTTTCCACAGCAACGCTGTCACCGCGGCTCCCCCCCCCCCCGCTACTGTGTGTGTGTGTGGGGGGTTGTCCCCCCCCCCTCGCTACAGAGGACGGCCATCGGCCATCGCTACATGACGGAATAGACTCATATGGCTATGTGGTGACCGCTGCGCAGTCACCACGGCTTCTCCCCACGGACCGGGGGACGTTCGGACCGTGAACGCCCCCCCCCGCTCCTCTTCTGCAGCGGGGGGGGGGGGGGCGTTCACGGTCCGAACACGACAAATGAACCATTTATCGCGGTGCACGCACTTCGTACTTCGTGCACCATACAATTGTAATTTACCGATCGGTCAAAAGTCATTTTTTGATTACAATTTTCAGGAATAAATAATAATTTAGCTTATAACACCTTACCTCTTAACAGCCACATTGTCCTGGCGAACTTCTCTTCCCCATTGTCAGACGAACGCGACGCTGGTCCGCTCATGGATCCCGGTCAAAACATAATTCCATTATTGCGGTTTTGGCGAATGATTTACGACCTTTGTCGTCGGCCTCCGTCGGTCTATGATGACGGAAGAGAATCCTAAACGGCTATTCTGCTGGAATGAGTGCAGGTCGCACTTGTAGGTGTTCTCCGTGCTGCTGGATCTGTAGCAGGTTCTTCCAGCATCCTTTTTTTCATCTGTTGCAACAGTAAGTCTCTCTTCACCCAGCCCGAACTTCTGTGCTTCAATTGGCTCCTGCATTCACAGTAGGCGGGTCCTCCTTCCAAGGTTTTCATTCATTGGTTCTTCAAGGTTTCAGAAACCCAATTCAAGGCTCTTATTAGTCGAATGAGAGGTCAATCAGATGAACTAATCTGTTCGGCTGTGTCTGCAGCGCCACACCACCTACATCACCACCATCAGGATCATGCGTCCGAGTCATGCGTCCTGCATCGTGCGCTCTCGTGCGCCCTAGGACGCAGAGACTTGCCCGTCCGCGGTACAACGGAGCGCAAGAGGTTAATCAGTAGCATTTTCACCCACTCAGTCCCACTCAGTCAAGTGAAGTCATAGCTTGTCTTGGTGATCTGCAGCCAGCTTTGAAAGTTAGGAAGCAGTTAGCTCAAAGTTAGCTCAAATATCGGGCTTTTTTGGATTTATAACAAAGATGGAAGAAAAGACCTTGACATGATACACAACCCACAAGAAGCGCTGCACGGAAAAAATAAAAAAACACCAGGCCAGCACACGTCTCGGAACAGCGTTAGCAATGGCTAAGCTAAAGAGACACTGGCATGGAACTTTTTCTCTGAGCATCAACTGAGTAAAGTTTATTTATGAAGTGCTTTTCAAAGACATATAGTCACAGAGTGCTGCACAATAAAATGGAAGTTGATAGATAAAAATAATTTTAAAAATACAAAAACAAGTTAAAACCCAAGATTAAAATAATTTAAAAATGTCAGACTTACTATTGAAAAGCAGCTGAAACTCAAAGGAAAGACTCCTTAAACAAAAAAGGTTTCAGCTGCTTTTTAAGAGTCCACAGAATCAGATAAAGTAGCTGGAGTGGGAGTCTATTCCAACCAGCACTGTCCACTGCCCTCCCTGTGTACAGAGACATATCTCTGTGGAAAATGAAGCCCCCAAAATACTTTAATATATGGAATTGTGATACTCGATTATTGCGATGTCGTGATCATCGTTGAATCATGATAGGATTGAATCATGACCCAAGACTTGTGATCCGAATTGAATTGTGAAGTCCCTTGCGATTCCCACCCTTATTAGGAACTATCCAATCTCTATATGACTGTTAGAGAGTTTGGGTGCCAACACTCGGTCGGACTCATTCCCAGTGAGAGTTGGACTCTGCCAGGGCTGCCCTTTGTCACCGATCCTGCCAATAAGCCAATAATAATATAATAAGTCTGCCAATAATAAGTCTCTTCCTATCGGCTGCAGTAATGCAGTGGCATTACTGCAGCCGATAGGAAGAGACTGAACAAACTGATTAAGAAAGCTAGCTCTGTCCTGGGGCAACGCCTTGATCCGATGGAGGAGATAGGAGAGAGAAGGACGGTGGCTAAACTGTCATCTCTGCTGGAGTCCGAGTTCCACCCTATGCAGGACATACTGGATGCACTGAGGAGCTCATTTAGCAGCAGACTACATCATCCCAGGTGCACAACCGAGAGGTTTCGTAGGCCCTTCCTACCAACGGCTGTCAGACTGTACAACCTAAGCAGGGCTGCTCGCAGAGATAGCAAAAAGACGTAACAAACTAATAGTTTTTTTTGAATGCAAAAGATGCAATAGACTTACACAATGGTCCTCTCCGGCATACAACTAGGAACATACCGGTCGCTATGGAGGGTGAGAATATGTATGGGCACATAATCATACCATGTAGGATAACTAAATAGACGGTTATGCTGTTTCATCCCACCTAGCAACAATGCTCTGCACTGTGTGTGTTTATATATTTACATATTTATTCCATCTAGCTACAATGCTCTGCACTGGGTGTGTTTATATTTATATATCTATATATTTATTCCATCTAGCTACAATGCTCAGCACTGGGTGTGTTTATATTTTTTTTTTTTTTTTTTTTTTTTTTTTTTTTGTTACTTATTTGTACCCGTAGGTAGACATGGTTTGCAGTCTGGTGACAAGCCACCGGCTGCTGGTCGCTGCGTGCGCGAGCGCCCTAAACCTACATGTTTTGGTATGCGGGAGGAAACCGGAGAAATCCCGGAGTAAACCCGCGCAACACGGGGAGAACATGCAAACTCATATTTATATATCTATATATTTATTCCATCTAGCTACAATGCTCCGCACTGTGTTTTTATATATCTACATATTATTCCATCTAGCTACATTGCTCCGCACTGTGTGTGTTTATATACTTGCATATTTATTCCACCTAGCTGCAATGCTCCATACTGTGGGTGTTTATATATTTACATATTTATTCCATCTAGCTACAATGCTCTGCACTGTGTGTTCATATATTCATATATTTATTCCATCCAGCTACAATGCTCTGCACTGTGTGTCTGTGTGTGTGTGTGTGTATATATATATTTTATAGTAATATGTACATATGTATATTAACTGCTCTTGCTTGCTTGTTTTTTTTTTTTTTGTTTTTTTTTTTCTTGCCTTCTGATTGTTGCTCTGAGTGTTGCTATCCCTGTGCTGTTGCAATCCTGGAATTTCCCCGTTGTGGGACTAATAAAGGCTTATCTTATCTTATCTTAATTTTTATGGACAGGATTTCTCGGCGCAGCCAAGAAATGGAGGGTGTCATGCTTGATGACCACAAGATCTCATCTCTGCTGTTTGCAGATGATGTTGTCCTGTTGGCTTCATCCAGCAATGACCTACAGGTCTTACTGGGACAGTTTGCTGTTGAGTGTGAAGCAGCTGGGATACGAATCAGCACCTCCAAGTCTGAGTCCATGGTCCTCAGCCAGAAAAAAGGTGAATTGTCTTCTCCGGGTTGGGGACAAGCTCCTGCCCCAAGTGGAGGAGTTTAAGTATCTCAGGGTCTCATTCACGAGTGAGGGGAAAATGGAGCGAGAGATTGACAGATGGATCGGAGCAGCATCTGCAGTGATGTGGGTGTTGTACAGGTTTGTCGTAGTGAAGAGGGAGCTGAGCTCTCAGGCAAAGCTGTTGATTTACTGGTCAATCTACATTCCTACTCTCACCTATGGTCATGAGCTTTGAGTAATGACCGAAAGAATGAGATCGTGGATACAAGGGGCTGAAATGAGCTTTCTCTGTAGGATTGCTGGACTCACCCTTCGAGATAGGGTGAGGAGCTCAGTCATCCAGGAGAGGCTCAGAGTAGAACCGCTGCTCCTCCACATTGAAAGGAACCAGTTGAGGTGGTATGGGCATCTGATCAAGATGCCTCCTGGACGCTTCCCACTTGAGGTGTTTCGGGCACGTCCCACTGGGAGGAGACCCTGGGGCGGACCCAAGACTCACTGGAGAGACTAAGTCTCCCAGCTGGTCTGGGAACGCCTTGGTATCCTCTCTGAAGAGCTGGAACAGGTGGCTGGGGGAAGGGAAATCTGTGCTTCTCTGCTTGAACTGCTGCTTCCACGACCCGGACCTCCAGAAAAGCGGTAGAAGATGCATGGATGGATGGATGGTTGGATGGATGGATGGATGAACTCATAAATGTTTGACTTTTTTCTCAAATATTTGTAACTTTCTTTTGCAAATTTTTTTCTAATAAATTTCTGGCTTTTTCTCTTGCAAATTTGTCACTTCTCAAAAATCTGCAACTTTTGCCCCATCTGTAGTTTCCCCATTGTGGGACGAATAAAAGATTATTTTGTCTTATCTTATCTTATGTGTGACTTTTTAAAATTTTTTAAACTTTTCTCTCATAATTTAGTGCTTTTTTTTTCGCAAATTTGCAATTTTTTTCTTATACAGTGGGGAAAAAAAGTATTTAGTCAGCCACCAATTGTGCAAGTTCTCCCACTTAAAAGATGAGAGAGGTCTCTAATTTTCATCATAGGTATACCTCAACTATGAGAGACAAAATGAGAAAAAAAAATCCAGAAAATCACATTGAAGGCTTTTTAATGAATTAATTGGTAAATTCCTCGGTAAAATAAGTATTTGGTCAATAACAAAAGTTCATCTCAATACTTTGTTATATACCCTTTGTTGGCAATGACAGAGGTCAAACGTTTTCTTTAAGTCTTCACTAGGTTTTCACACACTGTTGCTGGTATTTTGGCCCATTCCTCCATGCAGATCTCCTCTAGAGCAGTGATGTTTTGGGGCTGTCGCTGGGCAACATGGACTTTCAACTCCCTTCAAAGATTTTCTATGAGGTTGACATCTGGAGACTGGCTAGGCCACTCCAGGACCTTGAAATGCTTCTTACGAAGCCACTCCTTCATTGCCCGGGTGGTGTGTTTGGGATCATTGTCATGCTGAAAGACCCAGCCACGTTTCATCTTCAATGCCCTTGCTGGTGGAAGGAGGTTTTCACTCAAAATCTCACGATACATGGCCCCATTCATTCTTTCCTTTACACGGATCAGTCGTCCTGGTCCCTTTGCAGAAAAACAGCCCAAGAGTATGATGTTTTCACCCCCATGCTTCACAGTAGGTATGGTGTTCTTTCTCCTCCAAACACGACAAGTTGAGTTTTTACCAAAAAGTTCTATTTTGGTTTCATCTGACCATATGACATTCTCCCAATCCTCTTCTGGATCATCCAAATGCTCTCTAGCAAACTTCAGACGGGCCTGGACATGTACTGGCTTAAGCAGGGGGACATGTCTGGCACTGCAGGATTTGAGTCCCTGGCGGCGTAGTGTGTTACTGATGGTAGCCTTTGTTACTTTGGTCCCAGCTCTCTGCAGGTCATTCACTAGGTCCCCCCGTGTGGTTCTGGGATTTTTGCTCACCGTTCTCGCGATAATTTTGACGTCACGGGGTGAGATCTTGCATGGAGCCCCAGATCGAGGGAGATTATCAGTGGTCTTGTATGTCTTCCATTTTCTAATAATTGCTCCCACAGTTGATTTCTTCACACCAAGCTGCTTACCTATTGCAGATTCAGTCTTCCCAACCTGGTGCAGGTCTACAATTTTGTTTCTGGTGTCCTTTGACAGCTCTTTGGTCTTGGCCATAGTGGAGTTTGGAGTCTGACTGTTTGAGGTTGTGGACAGGTGTCTTTTACACTGATAACGAGTTCAAACAGGTGCCATTAATACAGGTAACGAGTGGAGGACAGAGGAGCCTCTTAAAGAAAAAGTTACAGGTCTGTGAGAGCCAGAAATCTTGCTTGTTTGTAGGTGACCAAATACTTATTTTACCAAGGAATTTACCAATTAATTCATTAAAAATCCTTCAATGTGATTTTCTGGATTTTTTTTTCTCATTTTGTCTCTCATAGTTGAGGTACACCTATGATGAAAATTAGAGACCTCTCTCATCTTTTAAGTGGGAGAACTTGCACAATTGGTGGCTGACTAAATACTTTTTTCCCCCAACTGTAAATTTGTGATTTTTTACATGTAAATTTGCAACTTTGTTCTCATAAATTGGTGACTTTCTCAAAATTGCAACTTTTTTTCACATAAATTGGTGCCGTTTTTTGCAAATTTGAAACTTTTTTCTTATAAATTTATGATTTTCTCTTGTAGTGTGACTTTTTTCTCATAAATTGGTGACTTTTTTTTGCAAATTTGCGACTTTTTTCTAATAAATTTATGATTTTTTTCAAGTAAATTTGCAACTTTTTTCTCATAAATTGGTGACTTTTTTGCAAAATTCCAACTTTTTTTCTTATAAATTGGTGATGGTAGGTTTTTTTTTGAAAATTTGCAACTTTTTTCTCATAGATTAGTGACTTTTGTTTTAGCAAATTTGCAACTTTTTTCTCATAAATTGTTGACTTTTTTGCAAATCTGCAACTTTTTTCTCATAAATTCATGATTTTCTCTTGTAAATTTGCAACTTTTTTCTCACAAATTAATGATTTCTTTTGCAAATTTGCTACTTTTTTCTTATAAATTTATCATTTGCTCTTGTAAATTTACAACTTTTGTCTCAAAAATTAGTTACTTTTTTGCAAATTTGCAATTTTTTTTCTTATAAATTTGTGATTTTTCACTTGGAAATTTGCAACTTTTCTGTTATAAATTATTGACTTTTTACCAAATTTGCAATTTCTTTTCTCATAAACTGGTGACTTTTTTGCAAATTTAAGTAAGTAAATTTTATTTATATAGCACCCTTCACAGATATAAAAATCATTAAGTGCTTCACAAAGCATTCATTCATTCATTCATTTTCTTCCGCTTAATCCTTTTCGGGTTGCGGGGGGGCTGGAGCCTATCCCAGCATCTTTGGGCGAGAGGCAGGGTCCACCCTGGACAGATCGCCAGTCCATCACAGGGCCAACACAGAGAGACAGACAACCATTCACTCTCACAGTCATACCTAAGGACAATTTATAGGTGTTGATCGTCACTTCCTTGTGGTAACGTATCGTCACTTCCTGTTTTGCTGTCTGCCTGTGTGGTTTGCTCTCCAGCTCTCGAGCCACTCTCTATGGCTACTACCTCTCTTTCCTCTCCTCCTCTGGTGTGCTCTCTCTGTCAGATGTTTAGCTACACCTCTGCCTCTTTTAGTGATAACGGTAAATGTAATAAATGTTGTCTTTTTGAGGCGCTCGAGGCGAGGTTGTCTGATTTGGAATCCCGGCTCCGCTGCATTGAAACACCGTCTGCGCCAGTTAATCTCGACGGACGCCCATTAGCTGCAGCGGAGCTAGCTAGCTTAGGTCCCCCTGTCACCGGTTCCCCGGCTCTCCTCTGCAGCGAGGAGACTGGGTGGGTGACGGTGAGAAGGAAGCCTAGTCGCAAAGCCCCGGTTCACCACCAACCTGTTCACGTTTCTAATCGTTTTTCCCCGCTCAGCGACACACCCGCTGAGGAAAAAACTCTGATCATTGGCGACTCTGTAGTCAGAAACGTGAACCTAGAGACTCCATCGGCCATAGTCAAATGCATTCCTGGGGCCAGAGCAGGCGACATCGAGTCAAATTTGAAAATGCTGGCTAAAAGTAACTGTAAATATTCCACAATTGTTATTCACGCCGGCATTAATGACATCCGTCTCCGGCAGTCGGAAGTCACGAAACTTAATATAGAATCGGTGTGTGAGTTTGCAAAAACGATGTCTGCCACTGTAGTATTCTCTGGACCCCTCCCCAATCTGACCAGTGATGACATGTTTAGTCGCTCGTCATCCTTGAACCGCTGGCTGTCTGTGTGGTGTCCTAAAAATGACGTGGGCTACATTGACAATTGGAGCTCTTTTTGGGGAAAACCTGGTCTTATGAGACGAGACAGCATTCATCCCACTTTGGATGGTGCTTCTCATTTATCTAACAATCTGGCATCTTTTTTATCCAAATTTCCAAAACCGTGACTACTCAGAGTTGGGACCAGGAAGCAGAGTCGCAGTCTTACACGCCTCTCTGCAGCTCCTCTTCATCCGCCACCCCTCAGCTTAGCCCCTGTCTTCCCCATCAGAGAATCGTTGTCTGCTCCCTCCAAAGTAAATAAAAATATCATGTATAAGCATCCCAAAGTGATAAAGCAAAATATTGGTAAAACTCAAATTAAACATAAAGCCTCTAAATTGAATGATTTGGCCTCTGTTCCTCCTCATAATTTAAAAATTAAATGTGGTTTATTAAATATTAGGTCTCTAACTCCCAAGTCTCTGTTAGTCCATGATCTGTTAATTGATCATCAGATTGATTTAATTTCCCTTACAGAGACTTGGTTAGGACAAGAGGATTATGTTGGTTTAAATGAATCAACTCCCTCTGGTTATTTAAACTGTCAAAATCCCAGAAGTTCTGGTCGTGGAGGAGGAGTAGCAACAATTTACCATTCCAAATTACTAGTTAATGTAAAGCAAAAAACATGTTATAATTCCTTTGAGGGCCTGGTCCTCAGTATTGGGCACTTTAGCAATTCCAGGTTAAACCCAATTTTATTTGCCATAGTTTATCGTCCCCCATCAACCTATTCAGAATTTTTATCCGAATTTCCTGATTTCTTAGCTGATTTAGTGCTGAAATCTGATAGAATAATTATAGTAGGGGACTTTAATATACATGTGGATGTAGATAGTGACTGCCTTAATGTGGCTTTTAATTCAATATTAGACTCGATTGGGTTTTCTCAGAAAGTAGGAAATTCTACTCATTACCTCCACCATACATTGGACCTTGTTCTGACATATGGCATAGAAATAGAAAATCTGGTAGGGTCTCCTCATAACCCTGTACTGTCAGACCATTGTCTGTTAACCTTTGATTTTACTATTTCTGACTATTTGGCTCCTAAAGAAAAATATTATCACAGTAGATGCCTCTCAGATGATGCTGTTTCCAAATTTATGCAGATTGTTTCCTCTATGCCATGTGTCAACACAACGGAAATAAGCTAAAGACAGCTTGCTCCTTCTGTAATTGATAACATGGTGGATAGTGTTTCAGCTTCTCTGCATCAGGCTCTAGACTTGGTGGCCCCCTTAAAAAAGAAAAAGTCTAATCAGAGATTTTTAACTCCTTGGTTCAACACAGAAACTCGTAGCTTAAAACAGAAGACTCGTCAATTAGAAAGAAAATGGCGCTCTACTAATTTAGATGAAATCTATTTAGCTTGGAGAAATCATCTTTTAATTTATAAAAAATCTCTTAGAAAAGCTAGAACGAGTTATTACTCTGCATTAATAGAAGAGAACAAGAATAATCCCAGGTTTCTTTTCAGTACTGTAGCCAGGTTGACAAAGAGTCAGGACTCTGTCAATCCTAGCATTCCCTTAGAGCTTACTAGTCAGGACTTTATGAACTTTTTCAATAATAAAATTTCATCCATCAGAGATAAAATCAATCAGATTCTTCCCACAGTTAACTTAAATACTGTAACTACTACAACTCCTTCTATTGATGTCTGTCTTGATGAGTTTACTCCAATCGACCTTTGTGAGTTAGACAAAATAGTTTCCTCATCCAAACCTTCAACTTGTCTTTTAGACCCTATTCCTACCAGGTTATTTAAAGAAGTCTTCCCACTTATTGGTAGCTTTATTCTTCATATAATCAATTCTTCATTAACTTTAGGCCATGTACCGCAGGCTTTTAAAACGGCTGTAATTAAACCCTTACTCAAAAAGCCAACGCTAGATCCAGGAGCTTTAGCTAACTATAGACCAATCTCTAATCTCCCTTTCATTTCAAAAATCTTAGAAAGAGTTGTTGCTACGCAATTATTTGACCACCTGCAGGGAAATGGTTTACTTGAAGAGTTTCAATCTGGGTTTAGAATCCATCATAGTACTGAAACAGCCTTAGCGAAGGTCACTAACGACCTCCTCATTGCATCTGATAATGGACTAGTTTCTGTACTTGTCCTTTTAGGTCTTAGTGCAGCTTTTGATACTATTGATCATAATATTCTACTTGATAGATTAGAACACTATGTTGGACTTAATGGAACTTCGTTGCAGTGGTTTAGATCTTATTTATCTGATAGGTTCCAGTTTGTTCATGTAAATGATGAGTTTTCTCTCAGCTCAAAGCTTAGTCATGGAGTTCCACAGGGATCTGTGCTTGGCCCTACTCTTTTTAGTTTATATATGCTTCCGTTAGGCAACATTATTAGAAAGCACTGTATACATTTTCACTGTTATGCAGATGACACACAATTATACCTGTCAATGAAGCCAGATGATACTAATCAATTAGCCAAGTTAGAAGCCTGTCTTAAGGAAATCAAAGTTTGGATGACTTGTAATTTCCTGCTATTAAATTCAGATAAGACTGAAGTCATTCTTGTTGGTCCAAAAAACCTTAGAAATTCCTTTCCAAATCAAACTTTCAGTTTGGATGCAGTTACTCTTTCTCTTAATAGCTCTGTGAGGAACCTTGGAGTTATTTTTGATCAGGATTTGTCCTTCAATTCACATATTAAATTTGTTTCTAAGACTGCCTTCTATCATTTGCGTAATATTGCCAAGATTAGGAGCATCTTGTCTCAGAGTGATGCTGAGAAGCTGATCCACGCTTTTGTTAGCTCGAGATTAGATTATTGTAATTCTTTATTATCAGGCTGTCCTAAAACATCTTTAAAAAGTCTTCAGCTGATCCAAAATGCTGCAGCAAGAGTTTTAACAGGTACTAGAAAGAGAGATCATATCTCTCCGGTTCTGGCCTCCCTTCATTGGCTTCCCATAGAGTTTAGAATTAAGTTTAAAATCCTTCTTCTTACTTACAAAGCTCTAAACAATCAGGCTCCTTTTTATTTAAAAGATCTGATACTACCGTATCATCCTAACAGAGCACTACGCTCCCAAAATGCAGGTTTACTTGTAATACCTAGAATCTCCAAAAGTACAATGGGAGGCAGAGCCTTCAGTTATCAAGCTCCTCTCCTGTGGAATCAGCTGCCAATCTGGATTCGGGAGTCAGACTCGATCTCTGTTTTTAAGAATAGGGCTAAAACCTACCTTTTTGATATAGCCTACAATTAGGGAGGGATCATGTGTTTCTGAACCCTCCCTTAGTTATGCTGCTAATAGGTTTAGTCAGCCGGGGGACCTCCAGTAATGCACTGGGCCTCACTCCTTTCCTCACTCTCTATGAAATATTTTTTTTTTGCTGGTCATTAACATTTGTTTGTTCTCTCCCATAGATTGAGTCCCCATCGTGCTGTTTGCTCTCTACATGTCTGTTCTTTTCTTCTTCTCTGTCCCCTCACCCCCCAGCCAGTCGCAGCAGATGACTGCCCCTCCCTGAGCCTGGTTCTGCTGGAGGTTTCTTCCTGTTAAAAGGGAGTTTTTCCTCTCCACCGTCGCCAAGTGCTTGCTCACAGGGGATCGCCTGATTGCTGGGGTCTTTCTGCAACTGTGGGGGTCCTCCCTACAGTTGATAGTGCTATGAGATGACTGTTGTTGTGAAATGGCGCTATATAAATAAAGTTGAATTGAATTGAATTGAATTTAGAATCCCCAGTTTCATGCCAATTAACCTAACCTGCATGTTTTTGGCATGTTGGAGGAAACCGGAGAAATCCCGGAGTAAACCCACGCAGACACGGGGAGAACATGCAAACTCCACACAGATCACTGTTGGTCAGGGGCTGAGATCAAACCCAGGAACCCCAGGCCAAGGGTGAGTTGCTGTGCTGCTGCAGAGCTAACCACTCCGCCACCGTGCCGCCTGCTTCACAAAGCAATAAAAGCAAAAATACTGTACATAAAATACAGACATGATATATTAAAAACATAAGTTTAAAAAGAATTTGCAACTTCTTTCTTATAAATTTGTGATTTTTCGCTTGCACATTTGCAACTTTTTTTTCACAAATTAGTGACTTTTTTGCAAATCAGCTTCTTTCTCTTAAATTAAAATGTTCATCTGAATGCTGGTAAAATTTTTATTCGATGTAATTAAATTGTAATATGCAACTTTTTACATTTTTAATATGGCAACTTTTATCATATTTTTGTACCTTTATTCTTAAAAATTTGTACCTAATTTACATTTATGCTTTTGTACCTTATGCTAAATTTGTGAAACCCCCCTCCCACACCCCTTTGTTAAAAAATAACAAATCACCTACTGAACAGAGACAATAATAATCTCCAATGAGTTTAAGATGATAGTGTCAAAGCAAAAAAAAAACAAACCCTCAAATGTCATAAAGAAAAACGTTGCCTAACTTTAAACTATAATTAAACCTTTAAAAAATTCCTTGAATAAAATGAGATCGTCAAACAGACGTGTTTCTGCAGCACCAATCAAGCCAAATGTGTTTAAATGAGTCACAAAATTCAAGCAGAAACAGAAGACAAAAGAAGCTGAGAGACAGATGGACTTAGGTTTATCATTTAAGGTTAGCTGGAGAGATTACATTGTGTTGGATCAGCAGTGGGAATTTTGGTTTCTGGCAGACTCCCGCTGCCTTAATGACCTCCACATAGTTGCCCCGGTGCCTATGTAAACTCTCATTCATAAGGAGCTGGGCTGGGTCACAAGGCTGCCAGTAATTTTCCACCATAAAAATCTAACCAAACTCACTTCCCTGTCATTAAAACCAGTGCCGCTGCAGCTCCAGGGCATGCATGCGGCGTGTACAGGTGAGTCCACATTTTGAATCTCAACATACTCCTCATATCAGTGCCACATTTCGCTTTTATTTTCTTATTTTGGAAATGAGGCTATGGCCACCAACTAGGCTGACCTTGGGACTAGCGGTGATAGTTATTCTTCTGGGGTCAAAAGGTCAGACGTCAAGGTCACAGGGTCATAAAAGGTAATAGTGACTTAAATAAAAAATTTAATAAATAAAAATAAGTATGTGTGGTGGGGAACTAGGGCTGCAAAAGGCACTGGTCTGCATCTCTGTTGAGTGCAATTCTAGTTTTGAAAGTTCAGTCACTGGCAGCGTAGTTTTGCTTCTTCCGGTTCCCTACACTCAGGTTGATCTGATACAGTTGCTGCAGCACTTGATTCAGCAGGGTTATCCACCTTCACCTTCATCCCACGGGCATGCAGATCAAACTTCCCAAGCTTGTAAAGTGAAACTGGAAGCAGCCATTGCCAACACAAATGCATTTCTACACTGACTTGACTTTTGCCACCTTAGCATCAGCCACCATTTCTAGCCTGTGCAGTAGCTGACACACACGTACACAAATGTCTACAACGGTTTTTAAGAAACAAGCACAACTGTAGCTACAAACAAAGTGTCTGTAGATGGAAGTTGTAGTATCTTAGTGTTACAGTTGTAGTGAGCCTCCTGTGAGCTATTGGTAAAAACCTAGGGGACGGGAACTTTGGAAAGGGAGGTTCCTGTACCTGGCCCTATCACCTTGTGCCTCCATTCTGGGTAGGACCCATCAGCCTCCTGGGGTCTTGTTCATGGCATAATCATTTGACAGTTTCCATTGTGTCGTAGCGCACTTAAGCAAACAAGCAAAGCAGGTCATGCAGAAATGATTATGCACAAAATGAATTTACAGTGGAGTGCAATGGACCAACTGGACAGGAGCGAATCAACTAAAGGTTGTATTCAAGCTACCCGAGCACACAATGTGACTTTCGTGAGTAGTGTGGCTCCATACTGTGGAGTGCTTCTTGGCCCCTACTACGGAGAGCAAAAGCCTCCACTGTGCCTCTCCACTGTCACTGCAGGGAATAAACGTAAATACTAGGGGGTGGGAATCATGAGGGATCTCTCAATACTATACACACTGCAATACTTGAGTCACAATTTAATACTATCACAATACTACGATTCCTAAAGTATTGCGATAACACTCCCCACCATCACCACCCATTTCCTCGTCAAATTTTGTCCCCAAAGTACAACTGTTAATATCTGCTTCATATATGTTTTCAGTCTTTTCAACTCACTGCAGCCACTTTTCTTTCTGTGGCTGCAGGCTCCCATGCCTCAGTGGGATGGCATGCTGTTGTGGTCCTTTCTGCTGCTCACTTTCTCATGTTCCAGGGGGCTTCATTTTCACAGACCTCTGCACACAGGGAGTGCAGTGGACTGTGCCGTTTACATGGCTCACTCTGAGTTTGGATGTGGCTTTGCTGTGCGGGAGGTGTCCGGAATTGATTGTTCACTCGGGTTGGCGCCACTCACGCTGGAGTGTTTTTGACTTAGTCATTGCTAATGCTACTGTTGCTGGATGGCTCTGACAGAAGTGTGCCAGACCACGCACACCTAGCGGGTACACTACCGTTCAAAAGTTTGGGGTCACTTAGAAATTTCCTTATTTTTGAAAGAAAAGCACTTTTTTTCAATGAAGATAACTTTAAACTGATCAGAAATACACTCTATACATTGCTAATGTGGTAAATTACTATTCTAGCTGCAAATGTCTGGTTTTTGGTGCAATATCTACATAGGTGTATAGAGGCCCATTTCCAGCAGCTATCACTCCAGTGTTCTAATGGTACAATGTGTTTGCTCATTGCGTCAGAAGGCTAATGGATGATTAGAAAACCCTTGTGCAATCATGTTAGGTCTGCAATGCTGTAATTGCTGCAAATGGAGGATTCTTTGATGAAAGCAAAGTTTGAAGGAAAAAATTATTATTTCAAATACAAATCATTATTTCTAACCTTGTCAATGTCTTGACTATATTTTCTATTCATTTTACAACTCATGGTGGTAAATAAGTGTGACTTTTCATGGAAAACACAAAATAATTGTCTGGGTGACCCCAAACTTTTGAACGGTAGTGTATGTCATTTCAAGGTTGCTTCATTAGGTTCAACATCTGAGTTAACTTTTCTCTGCATCCAACTGCTTCCTTGTACACCTGGCTGCAGATACTACAAGACAAGTTATGACTTCACCAGACAATGGGACCTTTCTTTGCACCATCTAGAGGACTGAAAACAAAACGTTGATTAATACTCAAGAGTTTGCAACATTTTACAGAAATATATATAATAAAAGATCAACACTTAAGTTTAGGAAACAGTGCATCATCTCGAGTACAAAGTATTGTGATACATCGCCAAATCAGTGTCTGACCCCTAGCAAATACTCTCACTGCTCTCACTGGGTGGCCACATTGCTTGAATATGCTGTATAATCAATCTGACTGGTCCTATGTGCAATCACAATGCCACTGAGTTATAGCAAATCAGGACAGAGTCAATCTCAAACCACACCCAGCAGCTTTTCAGGGCTGCATGGAAGTATCTACCCCGAGGCAGGGCCTTACCCCAAGGCAGGGCTGCTGCAAGTTCCAGAAAATTTCCTTAACGTTGGTGGTTCCTTTGGTGGAGTTCCTGTAAAACTGTTTCCTTGATCCTCTGCAATGGAAATGGGGCTATGGTCTCTTACAAATCTGTAGTCCAGCAAAGTAGCCAATGAGAGTGACTGTGCTACTGTCAAGGAAAGACAGCTAGGTGTATTAATTGGGGATAATTAAGGTCGCAATCATTTTTTGGTTGTTTTTGTTTTATTTGTTTGAAGGATTTTCACCTTACACACCAATGCATGTTTGGGTAAAAGTTTCCAGAATTTCACAGCAAAACATAAAAACAAGTAAGGCTGGATGAAATAAACACACTCTGACATGTCAGACCCATCTTGGAACCTCTCTGTTGGTAACCACTGACCAAATTTAAGCCTATTTCCAGCTAAGGACCACACATGGAGGACGAAGGCTGTGCTTTATTGTGGCGGTGGAGGAGGCAGCAATTCTACATCATCGTTATCCTCAGTTACAGTCCAAGAGCAACACTGGCCGTGATTTGTTTGCATTCATTAATTTTGTTGTAGATCAATTAAAAGTTATGCTGTACAAAAATGCGACAACTACTTTGATAGCTTCAAGATAGAGCTTTTTTTTTTTTTTTATTTAAAGCGTTCCATCAAAACTGCCATTATGTCAGAGATTTGGGGCCCAGCTTAATCCCACCAGATCAAAGCCGCTGTCATCACGATTAAAAACATCCACCGACGTATTCCAACATCAACAACACAATTCACCATGACAAAAACATTGAAAACAACAGGAGAGAGTAACAGAGAGTGGCTGCTATGATGTGAATTACTGCTGCCTTATATAAGGGCCACACATCCATCCACAGCCTGTGGATGACCTGATGAATGGAGATGCTGACTTTGGCTGACACATTTGGGTCAATAAAGAGAAAGTAGAGTCCGGAAGCAGCTTGTTCCTCCAAGGGAAAAAAAAAATGATAAACTTGTATCTTCACTGTGGGAAACTGCTCCAAAAACTGTGTAGCATATTTTAGTAGACAATATATTAAAAAGGATAGTGTCAATGACGTCCACAGGTTGAGCAAAGTGAAGGAGAGGTATCTGTATTCAAGCCTAAACATAACTAACAAAACTAATTATTATGAAGAGAGCTGCAGGCCGCAACCATCGGGTTCTAAGCAGATGTAGACTTCAAGGTTTTGTGTTGTTTAGCAACAGCCTTAAAAACCTAAGGTGTGCTCAGTAGGTGACTGGAAGAGAGATTTTATTGGGAGGGAAGGGGGGTGCCAACCGCCTTGTTAACCTGCCATCCCAACAATCCCTATTCAGAGGTGTAATTCAAGGGAGGAACGGGGGCACATTTCCAACAACCTGGAAGAGAGAGAGAATTTTTTTTTTTTAAAAGAGAGAGAATTACCACCCCAGTAACATCATGAACAAGAGCACTGTGAGGCAAGTGCAGTATCTCCTGCCTCCGTTTCCTTTGAAGATCCCAATAATTACTGACAGAGAGCAGTTTTCAACTTGTAATTACTGTGGCAGAACCAAATTATGATAAGCCCATCATCCACAAATATACAACAAAGTATACAACCCATACTAGGAGGGCAGGATGCCGTGGTGAACCTGTGTAGAAAGTTTGGTGACCCTAGCTTTACTTGTACAGTCATAAGGCATATAGAATGTTAACCTTGGCCTTTGACCTTTTTACTCCAAACCCATTAGTCAGAGGTCAGGATCCCACCCCCCCCAAAAAAAAATTCTCAAAAATTTGACTTTTTATGAAAAAATTGCACTTTTTTCCCCTCACAAATCTGCAGCTTTTTTCTCATAAATTGACAACTTTTTCCTTAAAAATTTGCTACTTTTTCTTTTCTTAATGTAGAGAATGTTATTGTTCATCCGTTGTTCTCGACAATGACCAAGGACATCACAGGGAAGAGGACTGGGTGCAGCGTGTCCGGCTGTGGCTGATCAGTCCGATGCGGGCACGGAAGGCTCTGCCACAGGTAGGGCACAGGTGGTCTGCGCGGGCAGAAGATGCAGGGGTGGCTCTGGACTTGCAAAGCTCACGTTTTCTCTGGGTCTTGGCAATCCTGTTCAGCTCAAAGGAGGCAGCACCTGGTACAGCTACGCCAGTCTGGTCGGTCTAGCGTTAGAGTCTCCCAGGTGTCAGGACTGATGTCAAAGCTCTTCAGGGAGGCCTTAAGAGTGTCTTTGTAGCGCTTCTTCTGACCACCTTGTGAGCGCTTGCCCTCTGCTAGTTCACTATAGAACAGTCTCTTTGGTAGGCGTGAATCAGGCATACGAACAAGGTGGCCAGCCCACCTAATCTGGGCTCTCTTGAGTAGGGTGTGGACGCTTGGCAGCTCAGCTTGGGAGAGGACCTCTGTGTCAGGGATTTTGTCCTGCCAGGTGATCTTCAGGAACCTTCTGAGGCAGTTCAGGTGGAAGCGGTTTAGCATTCTGGCATGGTGCTTATAGACTGTCCAGGTCTCGCAGGCATACAGTAGGGAAGGCAGACAACTGCCTTGTACACCTTCAGTTTTGTGGTCAGCCTGATGCCTCTCCTTTCCCACACTGTTGCACGTAGCCGTCCAAATGCTGAGCTTGCCTTGGCAATGCGCAAATCAACCTTGTCATCAATGTTGACAGACCTGGAGAGTGTGCTGCCGAAGTACGTGAACTTGTCGACAGCCTTGAGGTTCTCCCCATTGACAGTGATGGCTGGTTCCACGCAAGTCTTCTGCAGTGCGGGTTGGTGCAGAACCTCGGTTTTCTTCATACTGATTGTGAGCCCAAAGTTGTTGCAAGCAGTGGAGAAGCGGTTCATGCTCTGCTGCATCCGGGCCTCTGTAGCAGCATTGAGTGCACGGTTGTCTGCGAACAGGAAGTCACGCACTGAGTCCCCTTCCACCTTGATTTTGGCTTGGAGCCTCCGCAGGTTAAAGAGCCTGCTGTCCATCCTGTATCTGATCCTAATGGCGCTTTTTCATCGTCGCAGAAGGCATCAGACAGCATGGCTGTGAACATCATGCTGAAAAGTGTGGGTGCGAGTACACAACCCTGCTTGACCCCGTTGGTGACTGGGAAAGCTTCGGAGGAGTCTCCATCATCCAGTACTCGAGCAAGCATGCCATCGTGGAACTGGTGCACCATGCTGATGAACTTGTCCGGGTAGCCGAACTTCGCCATGATCTTCCACAGCCCCTCACAACTGACGGTTTCAAAACCCTTGGTCAGATCTACAAATGTTGAGTAGAGGTCCCTGTTCTGCATTTGACACTTCTCCTGAAGTTGGCATGCGGCAAATATCATGTCAGCAGTTCCACAACCCTCTCTGAAGCAACACTGGTGTGGCTTCAGTGTGGCCTTGGTGGCCATGTGCTAAATGAGGCGGTTGAGAAGGACTCTTGCGAGGATCTTGCCGGCAATGGCGAGGAGAGAGATCCCACGGTGGTTGTCGCAGGACTGACTGTTTCCTTTTCTCTTGTAGAGATGGACAATGGAGGCGTCCTTGAGCTCCTGGGGGATAACTTCCTGCTGCCACATGGTCTGAAAGAGCTCGGTGAGTTTCTGTATTAGAACTGGTCCTCCTGCCTTGTAGATTTCAGCTGGGATGGAATCAGACCCTGGTGCTTTGCCGTTTGAAAGGAGTTTGATCGCTTTTTGGACTTCTGATTCTGTTGGGGGTTCTACCAGAGATGTGTTCACCTCTACTTGGGGCATGCGAGCGATGGCTTCTGCATTGATGGACGAAGGTCTGTTCAGGATGCTACTGAAATGTTCTGCCCATCTTTCCAGGATTGCGTTCTTGTCAGTGAGGAGAGTGGACCCATCAGCACTGAGCAGTGGTGATGTTCCAGAAGACTGAGGCCCGTAGATGGTCTTAAGGACATCGTACAAGTGTTTGGAGTTGTTCCTGTCAGCATACTGCTGTATTTCATCTGCCTTTTTGCTGACCCAGAAGTCATGCATCTTTCTGAGTTTTGCCTGCACCTTTCCTTTGATGGAGTTGAAGGTTGCCTTCTTAGAGGCAAACCTGCTGTCTTGCTGATACACTCTGTGGCTTCACGCTTCTCGTCAAGCAGCTTTTGGATGTCCTCATCATTTTCATTGAACCAGTCTTGGTGTTTGTGGGTGTTCTGGCGTAGATGAGTGAGTGAGGTGTTGTACACCATGTCTCTGAAAGCTGCCCAGTCTTCTTCTGCACCGTACACCCAGAGGTCGAGCTGACTAAGCTTGTTGTCCAGGTCCTCACTGAGGTTCTGTCGCACAGAGTGCTGTTCCAGCTTGCTGACATTGAGTCGCTTGTTTGCCTTTTTCTCCTGTGGATGCCGTTTGGGCTGGATGTGCATGTTGAACTTTGAGAGAATGAGTCTGTGATCCATCCAGCAGTCTGCACCACACATCGCCTTCATCACTCTAACGTCCTGCCTGTCTCTCCTTCTCACAATGATGTAATCAATCACATGCCAATGCTTGCTCCGTGGATGCATCCAGGAGGTCTTGTTGCGATTTGGCAAGCGGTAGACGGTATTGGCGATCAGAAGGTCATGAGAGGTACACATCTTCAACAGGAGAAGACTGTTGCTGTTGCACTTTCCAACTCCATTTCTCCCAAGGACTCCCTCCCATGTCTGGTAGTCTGTATCAACTCCGGTGTTAAAATCTCCAAGAACAATGAGTTTGTCCTCCTTCGGTACGCCTTCAATGAGAGTCTCTAAGTCCTCGTAAAACTTGTCTTTGATCTCATCTGGGTTTGTCATGGTGGAGGCGTATGCACTGATGAGCGTGGCATGGCGTTTTCCTCGGAGGAGGAACCGCAGGGTCATGAGGTGGTCAATGGTTCCTTTGGGGAGGCTGGTAAGCTTGCTGATCATGTTGGATCTGATGGTGAAACCCACTTCTGCTTCACAGCACTCATTAGGGCCTTTTCCACTAGCACGCTTTAGCGCGACACGGGACGGCTCAGCACGCTTTGTACGCTTTTCCACAAGCCCCAACACAGTTTAACAGCCGCGATTCTCAGCCCCGCTGAAGGGCAGGGTACAGCAGTGCTGAGCTGTGCCGTGTTGTGACGTTAACAGACTGGTCGCCGCTGATTGGTCAGGTCGTAACCGGCGCTGATTGGTCAGGTTGTAACCACCCCTCTCCTCCTCCTCATCTACCAAATCTTCACGACCTTCTCAATAAAGTTTAAAAAAAAAAGAATCTTCACGACCGCCTTTACTCAGCACGCAACCACTGTTGGTGGTTCCTTTTCAGTGTATTGCTGTGCTATTTTCATTTATTCTCTATCAAAAATGGCTTCGCGTAATAAGGGTGTTCCATGGACCAGTAAGGAGCTGCAGTGTCTGCTCACTGCATTGTCAGACGAACGTATCCAGCGCGAGTTAGACGGAGCCACCCGGAATGAAAAAATATACCGGGAGGTCTCGACATCGGAGTCCTTTAACGGTGAGTTTTAATTTTTTTTTATTGTGCGTTTTTTCGCAAATATATTCGGTAAGACGCTCAGTTTATTTATGCAATAAAAAAGCTGTTCATTTGTGGATGGATCGCTGCTTTATTGCAGCACACTGCGGACTAAAGCTTTTATTGTAATTATTCATGTGAACAATACGCTGAAATAAGCTTATGTATTCTTGTTAAAAACTATTGTCTTTTCTGTATATATTTCGTGCTGTATTTTATTGTGTGCATTTTCCTTGTAGAATCATCCCACGCGTCCGCCGCGACAGCCCGCACGGATTAATTCAACCGAGCCTTCCTGACCCACAGCTGGCAGAGACGGATTAATTCTACCGAGCCTCAGCACTCAGTGGTCGGCGTGTATAAAATGTCGATTAACCTTCATGTTGTGTTGCAAAGTTTTTTTTTATTTTAATATTTTGTATATAATAAAATGGAATTGTTTTGGAAAGTGTGGTTTGTCTGTTATAACACTGAATTATAAAACAGTATAATTACATAGAAATTCCATTGCCTAGTATGATCAAAATGATGCTGAGGGTCAACCATTGTAAAGGTAATGTAATTTTTAACTAGACCAAAAAAGAAATCTTTTTGTAAGCTTTCTGTTCTTTTTATTGAAATATCATAAAAAATTAGCACCATGTCAAAGGTACAAGAATATGTAAATTGAATGTTCTATCGGCATTCCAAATTCAGAGATTTACAATACTTTAGAAGGAGTGTAGCATCATCTAAACGGAAAATAATAATACTGTTGTTCCAAACGTTGACCTGAAGGTGAAAAACATGAATTTTTTTAATTCAGTACATCCAAAATGCCCTAGGATGTGGTGTTGGACAGTGTGCCACCGTCGCATTATTTAATACGAATAAAAACAAGTTTCAGCTCATTATTTCTAGGTCATTTGGCAGTTAATTCAAAACAAAAGTGACTTGTGTTGTTGCAGCTTAATTATGAGATAAAATTAATTGTGAGATAAAACCACAGAGCGAGCAAGGCAATAATCCTTGGATCCTCCATTTTTTGTCTCGTGTAAATAAGGACTCAGTCCGGTGCATAACATCACGGGAGTGTGGCCCCGCCTCGCTGAGAATCTGCTGCTGCCCCGCAACACTGTGCTAATGGAGACAGAAGCATTCTGAGCCGTACTGAAGTGAATCGAGCCGTACCGAGGTGTGCTGGGCTAGTGGAAAACAGGCTTTTGCTGCCTCTGCCGCTCCTGAAAAAGGTGTAGCGGGCTTTGATTTCTGTTAGCTGACCTTCATCTGCAAACCTGGTCTCGCTCAGAGCTGTGATGTGGATGTTGTACCTGCCGAGTTCTCTTGAGACAAGTGCTGTCCGTCTCTCAGGTCTGTTCGCTTTGGAGCTGTCCATGAGAGTTTGCACATTCCAAGTGCCAGTGGTGAGTGATGTCACCTTAGTTGATTCTTCTGAGAATTTCGACTGCTAGAGTGGGATCCCCACCAGCAATGGCTTGCTGGCCAGGGTGTAGCGAAGCAGGCTATGTTTAGGGCACCTTTTCTAGCCCCTTCCTCAGGCCATGGAGGTGAGCAGAGCAAATCCTAGAGAGGGCTACTCAGACACCCAGGGGGCTGCCGAACTCCACTGCTGCTTCAGTCCAGTAGAGAGCGACCCTATGCCCTGGGCCGCCTGTGTGTGGGATTGTGGCTACAGCTTCCAGTTTATCCGCACCTGCTGCTTCCTCACTTGCCCATTGCCACAGGACTTGGGGGGGGGGGGGGTGATGTCTTGACTTGCGCGTGAATTTGATTTAAGCGAGGGAGAGTTGCACAGGGTTGTCAGCCTCACTCTCTCATCCCAGCCTATCTGGATCCAGTGGCAAGACATAGTCAAGACAGCTGGAGATAGGTTAGGATGCAGTGGATGGCCAACAGTGTCCTACGTGTCTCACTGTGCCCTAGTTGCGCTCCACAATGCTTTGCTGGGTCTGCCTTCCTGCCTGTTGAGCCAATCTGGTAGTTTCTTCCGCGCAGTCCGCCAGGTCCAGTCTACGCATGCGTAGGTAGACAAGCCCTACCTCACTGAGGGTTTCAAACCTGTCGGCTACTCTCACCTGGTTTTACCCGCCAGTCAAAGCGGTTTACCGGGGCGTGGCCGCTGTTGCATGTAAACAGAGTTGAGTGCCAAGTGGGAACCAAAGTGGACCGACCACCCAGAGATGTGACTGTTGCCCCGTCAGAGGTACTATCCCTCCCTGACACTCCATACACCCCAGACAATGTAACAAATGATGTAACAAATGTAACAAAAATATGAACCTTGCTCCAGACTCTCAGGTATGAAAACTCCCTCAGAGCAGATGAAACCAGAGTTTATACTAATAAGCATGAATCTTATACCACTACCATCCTTTCAACCTATACACAAGGTCTTTGTGGGTTTCAGTTATCTCCTCGATGGCGCAGCCAGAACACCACACCAAGGAATTTCTTGGGAATAACAGGAAAAAACCAAGACCATCATCTTCATATCCACCATGATTAAAAACCATCAGGGTTAAGTGTCGGTGTGAGGATGAATGATGAATGCCAGATCATTGTTTCTGTGTTCCTCACACAGATAAAATTGCTGCTGCTGATTTCCTGTTTGTTCTCCAGTGTCAAACTACAGCCGTAACACAAAAACACCATGAATCTCTGAATCAATAAATGCCAGTGGCCTCAGATTGGAAGCATCTGCTTCACGTATCGGGAACGTGTGCAGCAGCTGGAACAGAGACTGCTGGGATTTCACTCCACTGGATCCTTGCAGAAACTCGTTTGATTAATTAGTGGCTTCTGTCTGGTTCAGGATTGAAATCAGCTGCTGACACCTTTGATTGCAGAGAAATCCTGCAGACTGTTAGGGCCCTATTTTTGCAATCATCTGAGGACTTTTTCACCAGACTTTCTGCCGTACGCTAGTGTTTTTGTTAGTTTCTGTTGGAGCGTTGTCTGTTTTTTATGCTTTGCATCATGCCATCTAATTACCGTCAATGCTGGGATCTTATTTTAATAGAGAGAGTTGTAACAGTCATCATATAATTGCCCGTCATTTTAATGTGATGATCACTAGTGTTGGGCAAGATACTAAAAAAATAGTAACTAGTTAGTTACTAGTTACTTCTTTTCAAAAGTAACTGAGTTACCAGTTACTGCATGATTAAAGTAATGAGTTACTTGGAAAAGTAACTTTCACCTTACTTTTAAATGCATACTCATCTTGCACACATAGCAAGGTCAAGGGCCCCTTGTTCTCATCAGAAAAAAAGAAGAAAAAGAAAACTGATGAGTAAAAAAGTCTCATCTTACAGAGAAAAATGTCTCAGATTTACAAAAACTATTGTAATCAGTAGAAAGTCAGAAATCTACTAGAAATAAAGCTGTAAATTAAGAGAAAATTTTGGACCCCTGGTGTGTCATTTTTGGCCCACGAGCCTTATGTTTGACACCCCTGGCCCAGCCCATTAAAAATGCATATTTAGAGGATTTACTTCCATGAAATGAAAGCATGTAAATAAGTGAGATAAAACAGAAAGCACAGATAAATCAAAGTTCACCTTAGAAAAAGCTGTTCTTTACTGCAACAAATCAGTCACTTTTTCTTTGTGCAGTGAGAAAACTTGCACAACTACTTACACAGCTTACACATTTACACAACTGCGGACATTAAATGCGAGCTTCTTGCTCAAAAAATACTCATGTTTAACCACAGAGGTAGGAGCTGTTGGGAGCTACTCACCGCTCGGACAACAGGTGATCAGGGCTTGATATGAGAAGTCGCCACTGCCACGGCATTTCTTCTCACTGGGTTGTGTTGTGAACTGGGGCAGGACAGGAAACCGACCCACAGAGGAGACTGATGGCTGCTCCAGTTACAGTAGGGTCAGTTTATATTTATTTGCTTATTTATTTACTTGCTTTTTCCGTTAGCATGACAACCTCCAGTGGCTTGAGGCTGCTGGTGGCACTGGGGATGGTAGTCCTGCCAATAGCCACCGAAACTGTGTATTCATCCCCAGTTGGCGGCTGAGGAGGGTGTCTAGCGACTGCAAGTTGTATGATCGTCTATTTGCACTAAAAATATCTATCCATATTAATAAATCAAGTAATGCAAGTAACGCATCTGATCAAATTTCAGTCACTGTAATGCATTACTGAATTTTTAAAGAGTAATTTCGTTACATAGCAGGTTACTGCAAAAGTAGTGGCGTTATAGAAACCTGACTCCCAATACTGATGATCACACGCTAGTTTTCTTTAGTCCATCCACACATTCATTTTCACTGCAGACTTGCCATTGGAGTCTCTAGATTAGGCATTAATGTAGGATTTTTTTTTTAAGGGAATGAATGAATGAACAGGGAGGATGTGTGCGTACAGGGAGTGTCAGTCTGAAAATTTTTATTCCATTCACATTTTCATTTTCATCACAGACTTATTAGGCATTAATGTGTTTATTTTTAGGGGAATAAATAAATGAACACGGAGTGTGCAGTGTTTTACTTTTCACTATAACTCCCCTCAAAGACAGGAGACGCATCCACACATCTGCCTTGGCTGCGCGTAATAGTGCTCAGCATAGTTGTTACCATTCCTTTTTTCCAGGCGCAACCGATGTTAAAAGTGAGTTAAATTTGTGTTTATCTCTAAAACAAAGCCTTATCTCAGAATTCCGGTAATTTAAAAGTCGAGAAAATATGGCGATACAATGATACAAGCCTTTAGTTGCACTTAATTTTGACAGGCCAAGCTGAAACAGACAGGGCAGACGGACAGATACACACAACCACAAACGCACTGAGTGATTACCGTATGCCTCTATTTTCACCGAGGCATAAAAAAACAGGAAATTTTATTTGAAAAAGTTGTATATTTACAGTACATGGATAAAATGGCAAAAAATTTACAAAAATTACATGAAAAAGTCACAAATTGTTATGAAAAAGTAATTGATTTGTACAACAAAAGGTCATAAATTTATGAGGGGAAAAGCAGCAAATTTTATATAAAAAGTGGTACATTTAAGTGGCAGAAAGGCTCAAATTTATGAGAAAAGTTGCAGACTTATGTGTAAAATCACAAATTTAGCAGGGAAAAAGCAGCAAATTTTAGTGTAAAAGCTCCATGTATACTGTAAGTTGAAAAAAAATCAAAAATTAGGAAAAAAATTGCAAAATTTAACTGAAAAAGTAACAAAGTTATGAAGAAAAAGCAGCAAATTTTATGTAAAAAAGTGGGGCAATTAAGTTGAAATTTATGAGAAAACAAGTTGAAGATGCATGTGTAAAAGCACAAATTTAGGACAGAAAAAGCAGCAAATTTATATGAAAGAAGTTGAAAATTTGTGAGATAAAAATACCAAATTTCATGCAAAAAAGTTGCATCTTCATGTGGGAAAAAAATGAGCCTTTGTTTAGATATTGCAAGTCATATTATTATAGCAACATTCAACAACGACGCTACATATTTCCTGCCATCATGCAGCCCTAATTCAACCAGACTGTGCAGAAACTGAACCTCACACCCTGCACTTCTTTATCACAACAACGTGGGTCTTTGCGGGCTGTGGCTCGATCGGAGGTTAGCACACATCCTTCTCGGCACCAAAACTTTAACCCCCGGGGCACTTCCTCCCTCTCCGACTTCCTCTGACAAACATTACTTCCTGTAAGACGCACGGGGGAGATTAGTCAACGTGTTTTACAGGATTCCACTGAATAACTGACAGGAACACGGAGCTGTGAGATAAAGCTGGACTTGTCGGCCCCGCCATGCTCCTCAGTCGTCGCTCCTCTGCTGACTCACCTGCTGCTTTCATGTTCTGTTGTTTCACGTCTTTGGAATTGAATAATTTTATCTTCCTAGTGAGCAACAAATGAAGTGAAACTGACTAGATAAAAGACGAAATGTGACTCATGCTGTCTGCAATTAAATAAATGCCATAGTAATAATAATGGAGAGGGTTGGTGTGAGCTCCTAAAGGAGGAGGAAGAAGGAGAAGAAGGAGAAGAAGAAGAAGAAGAAGAAGAAGAAGAAGAAGAAGAAGAAGAAGGAGAAGAGTTTGAGTTTTAAAAAATGGCTTTATTGTACAATTCAAAAATGTAAGAACACCAATATCATGCCCCCAAGTGTGTCAAGAAGGAGAAGAAGGAGAAGAAGAACAAGAGGAAGAAGAAGAAGAAGAAAAGTGGAGACCAAACCTCATCATTTAATTAAAGCTGCCCTGGCTGTGAGGACTCTCTTCTTGAGCATAACCTGCTCTGAAGCATACGTTACCGTGGCGATGTGCTCTGATAAAACTGAACCCCCTTCACACCTGTGATTATGACTCCAAAGACATACAGTAATAGCAGCAGCCAAGCCCTCTTCACAGACCGTTAAAAAAACAGCCCCAAGCTATAAAGATGGTCTCTAAATAATTTCACCCCCCCTCCCCTTCACCTTATGAGCTCCTCATAACGTCCTGAGCCCACACTGGGAACTGCACAATGAGCCCTGTTAAAGCGGCGCTGCGCGCGCCGATGAGTGCTTGCATGTTTCTGCTCATTTCTGATTCTGATCTCCTACAGATGCCTGAGCAGGTCTCTACATGACCGCCGGGCTGCCGTGTTTTGGCTGCCGTGCTCCGTGCGGAGAGGGTCTGCAGGTCTGATGTTATCACGGTGGACACACTGGAGACTCGCTCTAGAACAGGGGTCAGCTACACACTGCTGCACAGGTAAAACATTTGCATATTTGAGAGAAAATGTCCTTATTTTATGATTTAAAAAAAAAAACAAAATGCCTTGACAGCCCTGATTTTTTTTTTGTCCTCATAAAGCAGCTGTTTTACTTTAATTTTATTGAGGTCATATTGCACTACAGCTCCAGAGGTGTTGATGCTTTGGTCAAAACACCTCAAAGGTGAAATTAGGGCTGCAGCTAACGACTAGTTTACGGCTGGGGTAATCGGCTGCTTTAATTGAAGATTACTCGAGTAATCTGATACTTTTATTAAAGAAACTTGCATTGACCAACATTTGCAGAACTTATTTTCCTAAACAGCAGTAGTAATTGTACCAAACACTCAATAACTAACTAACTAACTAACTAACTAACCTGCACTTATATAGCGCTTTTCTAGTCGCAATGCTTATTACAATGTTTATTGCATAGAACATAACTTTAAACCATATGTTACACCATAAAGGTCTGTTCGCTAGCCGTTAGCATCCGCTAGCACAGATATGTCAAACTCAAGGTCCGTGGGCCAGCAGCAGCCCACAAACTACAAGTCCCAGAATGCACTGAAATTACTACAGCATATGGCTGTGTCGGTACCGCTGCGTCAGCCCCGCCTGTGCCAGCGGCCCCCATGCAGCATCTTCTTGTTCAAGAGTGAAATTGAAGCTAGCTCATAAAAAAAAAAAAAAATAGCCAAATGAAAAGTGGACTTTGAAAACCGCAGCTTTTAAGATAAGTGGGAGTCAGAGAAGCTGTTTCCTGATATAAAAAGGAAACCTGTTTGCCTTGTGTGTGGGGCTGATGTTGCTGTAATTGAAGAATATGAAACGAAGCATCAGGATAAGTTCAAAGAGATGGATATGCAGCAGAAACTCCAAAAGGCAGCGGAGTTTAACCACTTGCGCTCCGTTGTTCCACGGGCGGGCAAGTCTCTGCGTCCTAGGGCGCACGAGGGCGCACTCGTGCGCGCTAGGATGCATGACACATGATAGAGATACTGATGGTGGTGATGTAGGTGGTGCTGGCCTCCAAGCGCCACTGAAAAAAAAAGCTGCAGACACAGCCGCGAACAGATTAGTTCATCTGATTGACCTCTCATTCGACTAATAAGAGCCTTGAATTGGGTTTCTGAAACCATGAAGAGCCAATGAATGAAAACCTAGGAAGGAGGACCCGCCTACTGTGAATGCAGGAGCCAATTGAAGCACAGAAATTCGGGCTGGGTGAAGAGAGATTTACTTGTGCAGCAGATGAAAACAAAGGACGCTGGATGAACCTGCTACAGACCCAGGCTCACCCCGCAGCATGGAGAACACCCACAAGTGGGACCTGCACTCATTCCAGCAGAATAGGATTAGGATTCTCTTCCGTCATCATAGACCGACGGAGGCTGACGACAAAGGTCGTAAATCCTTCACCAAAACCGCAATATTGGAATTATGTTTTGATCAGGATCCACGAGCGGACCAGCGTCGCGTTCGTCTGACAATGGGGAAGAGAAGTTCGCCACGACTCTGCTGCTGTGAAGAGGTAAGGTGTTATAAGCTAAATTATTATTTCTCCCTGAAAACTGTAATCCAAAAATGACTTTTGACCGATCGGTAAATTACAACTGTACGGCACACGAAGTACTTAGTGCGTGCCCCGCGATAAACGGTTCATTTGCCGTGTTCGGACCGTGAACGCCCCCCCCCGCTCCTCTTCTGCAGCGGGGGGGGGGCGTTCACGGTCCGAACGCCCCCGGTCCACGGGGGGAAGCCATAGACATATGAGTCTATTCCATCATGTAGCGATGGCCGTCCTCTGTAGCGGGGGGGGGAAGGACACACACACAGTACCGAGGGGGGGGGGGGGGCCGCTGTGACAGCGTTGCTGTGGAAACATGCAACGAGTGTAATCCGTCATGTAGCGAGGGCCGAACTCGGTCCTTGGTAACGGGGGGGGGGGGGGGGTCACACAGCCCTGAGTGTGACCTTTCATTAGAGCCTAAAATGAAGATTCTACATTGAATTATTCAAAAGTTACAGACGTTTTTCCAAACTGTGCCATTTGGCACAATTTGGCACAGTTGCAAAACGCCTGGGAACTACCTGAGAACAAAGCTGTGTAAAATATTCATTTTTTGTGGTATTGTTACAAAATTTGGACCTCAGCTGGATAACACTTGGTTCTACATTTCTGTTGCATTTTCCAGCCGGATCGGACAGCTGTGTGTTATTTGCAAACATTTGTATCCAAAAAAACACCGTGGCCAAATTTATTTTCTTCAAGTTCAGTATGTTTAGATGACTGTAACTCAGTGGCCGGAGCACGTAGATAGATTATGGGTTTTTTGCCAAAAAATTCAAAGTGTTTTCTTTTAAATGAGACCAACCCCAAGAAGATGCTGCAAAGGGCTGAAGAACAGCTTTCGATTTACTTTGGGCACGTTATTTTTTGGCATTTTTAGGAAAATTGCCCGGAGTGCAAGGGGTTAAAAAAGGACTGGTGTCACAGCAGACAATGTTCAGAAAAGCACAATCTCAAAGTGAGGCTGCTGTTGAAGCTGGTTTTATTGTGGCAGAACAAACAGCTAAAGCAGCACGGCCAGTTCCAGAGGGTTTGTGAAACACTGCATGATTAAAGTGTGCCACGTTGTGTGTCCGGCTAAAAACCAGTATCTTTAAATGTGAGCCTGACCAGAAACATCACTGCTGATCGTGCATGTGAGCTTGCCACCAATCTACAAAATCAGCTGGTGGAAAAGGGAAAAAAAAAAAACTGCACAGTCCCTTGCCATAGATGAGAGCAGCGACACAACTGACACTGCTCAGCTGTCAGTTTTCATCCGCTGTGTGGACTCCAGTTTTTGTGTTACAGAGGAACTTTTGGGAGTTGAATCATCCATGGCACAGCCACAGACAAAGACATATTTGAAGAAGTATCTAAGTGCGCCAGTGAAATGAAGCTGCCTAGGGACAAACTGGTTGGACGACCAACAGCTGGAGCGCCCGCGATGTGCAGTGAAGAGTGGATTAGTGGGCAGGACGTGGGAGAAGATGCAGAAGGAGAACTGCACAGGTGAGCTGGCTGTTTATCACTGCATAATACACCAGGAATCACTGTGTGGTGAAGCCCTGAAAATGCAACATGTAATGAACGCAGTAACACACGTAGTCAACTTCATAAGAGCCAAAGGTTTAAATCACTGCCAATTTAAGGCAAACTTTATGCATAAGAACAGTGCGTGCTTAAAGTAGAACTGAACTCACCTTTTTGCCAAAAAAGTAGAATAGCAGATTAATTCCTTATTACCTATTGTATTTTTCAACACATAAAAGAAATTTTTAGGCCGTGCGATGGCCAAGCTATAAGCCGATAAACTTTTGCCTCTGGCTGGCAGTGCCAAACAAACCGGAAGTAGTGCAGACGACGCTGCGTGACATCACGAGTGTGACCCTTATCAAAACAACAATGGTAGATGATAGCAGTTCCAGCAGTCAAGAACACCAGAGTTTTCAGAGTGAAGAGGCATTCAGGATCGGTGACAAGACAGAGGAGGATGCAGGAGTGTCAAGTGAACAGGAAGAGAGCGAGGGAGGCATCGAACCGTACAGATTAGAGCCAGAATTTTCGGGGGCTTCCGGCACCGACTCAGACCGCAGCAGTGATGGGGAGGAGAGTCACTTATTGAATACAGAATGGTGAGTCTTTACTTTGGCATGTTTGGGGTGTCAGGATAAGGAAAATTAACAATAAAAAAGAAAGGGGAAAAAACCATCAGCATTTTTCCAACTTATTACAGTGATCCCTCACTTATCGCGTTTAATGGGGACCAGAACCGACCGCGAAAAGTGAAAAACCGCGAAGTAGCGTCACCCCCCCCCCCCAAGGGCGTCACAAGCACTATTTTGCACAAAAAGGCACAAGAGAACAGCAAAAAGTGCCACTAAGCAACACGAGCGATAAAGAACAACGAATGCGGTCTTCCTTCGCTGGGTATAGGCGCTCGGCAGGGAGCGAAGCTGGGTAAAACGTCTCGGCCAATCAGCTTGCGAGGTAAAACGTCTCGGCCAATCAGCTTGCGAGATTCCTGAGCGGTGAAGAGGTGGGCGGAGAGGAGTGGAGCGGAGCGGTGGTCAGAGAGGTAGATTTTCAGTTGTGCGGGCTCTCCGTGTTGATACCTGATGTTCTAATGTAGAAGGCAGGGAGACTACATTAGAACATCAGGTATCAACACGGAGAGCCCGCACAACTGAAAATCTACCTCTCTGACCACCGCTCCACTCCTCTCCGCCCACCTCTTCACCGCTCGGGAATCTCGCAAGCTGATTGGCCGAGACGTTTTACCTCGCAAGCTGATTGGCCGAGACGTTTTACCCAGCGAAGGAAGACCGCATTCATTGTTCTTTATCGCTCGTGTTGCTTAGTGGCACTTTTCGCTGTTCTCTTGTGCCTTTTTGTGCAAAATAGTGCTTGTGACGCCCTTGGGGGGGGGGGTGACGCTACTTCGCGGTTTTTCACTTTTCGCGGTCGTTTCTCGTCCCCATTAAACGCGATAAGTGAGGGATCACTGTATATCTAGAAACGCATCGCTTCCCGGTCGCTTTTCCTCCCCCTTTCTTTTCTTTCGTCGCCATGACAGCTTTCCTTGGCCACTGAACAGATCTTCCCAGGTGTTGGAAGTGTTTTGTAGTCGACTATCACGACAAAATGCACCAAAAACAACCAGTGTCGACGTGCTCGCAATGGTAAACATGGAGGACTGTGTCACACTCGTGACGTCACGTGGAACTCCGGCTGCGCTTCAGCGGATTTGTCTGATTTTTCAGGGCGGGAAATTCAAAATCGCGATTTTCTCCAAGATTCCGGGATTTGTGGAGGGGGTGCCAATGATAAATTATCTTTATAATTGTATGTACTATCACCCAGTGCCGTTCAATGCCGTTCAGTTCAGTTCTACTTTAAATGTATGAGTTCTTTCTGTGCAATTTAGTCATGGAACCACAACTTTGGGTGGAGATTTATTTATTTTTTCTTATTTTTTTCTTGTTAAGAAAAAAAAAATATACATTGGCTGTTTTTATAGCTTGGAATAAATTCATGTTACTACAAGTCAAACAAGAAAAACTGATAAAAGTCAGGAGGGCATATAAATAATGCCATTGATAGGTCTTTATTTTAAAACATTAATCTGCCACCAAAGTTTGGTTTATTCTGATTCTGAGAAGCAGTTTGTGCTGAAAACATGGTCAATTTTATTTTTTTTTTTTTTTTTTCGGCTCGGCTCGGCTTGGACTCGGTTTTTAAATTTGGCCCCTGGTGAAATTGAGTTTGACACCCCTGTGCTAGCAGATGCCACTAGCCTCCATTAGCATCTGGATGCTAACGGGGGTGGCTATATGTTTTCTGGTCATATAAGCATAATTAGCGTACTGTAGCCGACTACATTCTATTCATCTTAATTTAAAATCTCAATCACGTACCTTATCTCAGGTGGGCTGGCTGTGCATGATGTGGGATGCTTTCTGCCGAGACACTGTAACATCAGACAGTGTAGCATGCTAGCTCGCCACTCGGCTTTACCCTGTACACACTGCACAATATTTTCCTTCAATTTGAGCTTGAAATGATTCCAGACTTGAGATACTTTTGTAGTTTTTTTAAAAATTTTCTTCATCTATGCTGGCCGTCACTATGCCGCGCTGACATGGCGCCGTTAAACAAATCTGCGTTTTGTTTAGGTAGCGTGACCAGAAGGCCACACCGGAAGAAGGTCATATAGACCAGACATGCTACATTAAACGACACATCGATGCATAAACTGTGAATCAAGAATTTTTTGTAATCAAATTATTAAAATTATTTGAGTAACTGTTGCAGCCCTAGTTGAAATATTGCAGAATCATGTTTCACTCAGATTAAACACCCTTCTTCACACCAACCTGTTTCAGTTCATGCTTCTTTCAATGCTAATGAGTCCCCAGTTCACTCCACCCTCCCTGTTTCGACACTGCTGAGCTCTGCGGCTAATGCTAACATTAGTGGGCTAGCTAACACTTGAGCTAACAAATGTAAAACTGAATGTGAGAATGTGGAAGCACAAATAAAGTATAATTTTGGACAGGGGTGTGTGGTTTGAGTGGCCAGTGAGATATGACGCCCCTGGGTGTAATAAACAAAGGTGCGTTCCGATCACCCAATAGTGTAGTTACCCCAAAGTGGACTGCATAGGGTGTTCCACCATATTAAGTGAGATTCCAAACCGGAGGGAATGAAGGGTGTTCAGTTCAAAGGGAACTGAGAACTGAGCAAGAAAGAAGTGAACAACTTCACTGAAAGTTGACAAGATGATTACCCATAAGCCATTGCATCTCAAATATGAGTAAAACAAACTATTGTTGCTAATGTTATTAACAAGCTAAACTAATGTTGGTTATTGTTTATATCAACTGATAGTAATAAAATATATTTGTATAAATATTTTATTAAGAAATATAAATTATACACTGTAGCATCAGGCCATGTCCATAGTTACCGTGGTAACGCATGGAGGAGGGGGGCGAGGGTTGCAGGGGTTTCAAATGGAGAAATTCTGTGAAGGGTAGTTAACTGATATCCCCTGAGAGCAGAGCAGGGAGTAGGGAGTACGGTTGAAGTACACTGTGGATCAGAACATAGCTACAGAAACGTCAGGGTCCACCTCGGACAAACAGTGAAAGGATAACTCCTTAAGGCAGGCAGACCTGAAGTGCAAGAACATTTTATTAAATACTAAATAAGGACAGCACTGGGGGCTGATGACTGTACGGTAAACAGAACGGGAGTCGAAGGGCGAAGGCTGTGATGCCTTAACACTGGGTAACAAAAATGATAATTTATGTAGGGAACAAAATAATTACAAACACAAGACAGCTGGGACACTAATCAAGGGCTACATGATAACAAAAGGGATAGAAACTAAGGACAGGAAACCAGACTGGGGAAAAAAACTAAAGAACCTTTCAAAATAAAAGCCAGAGCTAGAAATTAAGAATAAGCACGGAATATTAATGATAACAGAACAATTATAGTGCAGTAAGTCCAAAAAAATAACCAAAAACATGGACATGGTCAACTACCATGCCCAGATCATGACAGAAACAAGCCTGAACGAGCCAGTCACTAACAGTGGCTAACTGCCACGAGTGGAGAAGCCGTTTCCGCCTGAGTATAGTGAACTGTAGTGAAATAAGCTAAAATAACATCAAGGACGAGATGCTGATCTGAGTGTTGGTAGGTGATCTGGCTGGAATTAGGCTGCGTGCCCACCAAATGCATTTTTTCCGCTCTGGGCGGCTATTTTCCATTCATTCTCTATGTAGTCCAGCGTTTACAGCGCTGAGCAACCTCGGGGCTGAAATGATCTCGGTGGTGGCCATTTTTTGCTGCGGCGCTCAGGGCGCTCAGAGTTCAAAAAAGTTCAACTTTTCAGAGACTGCAGCTGAGCTCGTCAGTGTCAGACCTAAGCAGTCAATCAGAACTGCTGCGTAGGCGGGACATTGGACGCCGGTACTAGTGTGTACTCAGACTCCTGCTTTCCGTGTCGAGTGACGAGCTGTTGCACGGATACAGGGCACAGACTTTTTTTCCTTCAGAGCGCAGCGTACAAATGCTGAAAAAAATGCTCAGGGGCGGTCGGGCAACAAAAAACGCATTTGGTGGACACGCAGCCTTACAGATGTCTGGTGGGGTAAAGAGATTATATGGGAAACTGTCATAAAAACTACAGTCACTCAGCTAAGCTAATTCTGCTAGAAGGCTTATATCCTGCCTTTCCCAGCCAAAATGCAACAAAATAAGCCAGGATTATGCTAGGCATACAGCTCTGGAAAAAAAAAAAATAATAGGCCAAAGAGACCACCGCAAAATTATCATTTTACGTAGTTTTACTATTTATATGTGTTTGAATAAAATGAATTTTTTTTTTTCCATTCTGTAACCGGCTGAAAACGGCACACCTAAATTCCAAGTCAAAATATCATCATGTAGAGTATTTTTAAAAGAAAATGACAACTGGTTCAAAACAATAAAAAAAAGTTGTTGCTTTTAGATCAAATAGTGCCAAAAAAAAGTTCATGTTCATTCTTAAACTCTGCAATACTTAACTTAGGAAAACCTCAGAAATCTGTCTGTGGAATAACTGATTATTATTCACAGCTTTCATGCTTCTCACCATGCTTAGATGATCACCTAATCAGTACCTCCTTAAGTAGACTGACATGTCCTTGTGTTGGAATTCTACAGATACTCAAAGTGAATGGCTGCCATATATGTAGAGATGCTAATTTAGGAAACATTTTGCAGTGGTCTCTTATTTCTTTCCAGAGCTGTATAATCAGCTGTGGATGACTGAACGAGCCAGGAACACGGATACCTAGTAAGATCAATAGAACCTATAGAACATCGTCCAAAAATGTGGTTGCAGCCCAAAGCTAACTGGTTATCAGCACTGTAGGCATGTGGGTTTGGACGACACTCACTGGGAAATGCCCACCGTTGCTAAAATGGGTGGAGATGAAGCTGTGGGTGCAATATGATTCCACTGAGCACCCGTTCTCAGGTCACAACCAGAATCAAGTCAAAATGAGACGTTGGCAGACCAAGATGGACCACGACAAAGTCACAGGGTGGTGTTTTTTCAGAGTTTATGCAATTGCAGCCACTCCAGACATGCAAATTTTTATGCAAATTTTCATCTTATGTCACCTTTAAAGGGTGAAATATGTTTTGTGGCCCCATGCTACAAACTGCTCACCAAACCTCTCTATAGAATCTATAGAATGTCCTGGCCGACATCTTCAACATCTCCCTGAGTCGAGCTGTTGTCCCCACATGTTTCAAAACTGCTACCATAATACCAGTCCCAAAGAAGCCCGTCCCATCCAGCTACAACAATTACCAGCCCGTAACACTGACCTCCATCAAAATGAAGTGCTTCGAGCGGCTGGTCATACAGAACATCAAGTTCATCCTCCCTCCCTCCCACGACCCATCTCAGTTTGCATACAAGTTAAAAAGACCCACAGAAGATGCCATCTCTGCTGCTCTCCAACCCGCCCACACCCACCTGGACTCAAAGAACTCCTACGTGCAAATGCTGTTCTTCAACTTCAGTTCAGCATTCAACACAATCATCCCCCAGCACCTAATATAAAAACTCAGACACTTGGGACTCAAAACGTCTCTCTGTAACTGGGTGCTGGACTTTCTCACAGGGAGGCCACAGAACATGCGGGTTGGAAACAACACCTCCAAGATCATCACACTGAGCACAAGGGCCCCACAAGGGTGCATGCTCAGCCCGTTGCTCTTCAACCTGCTGACTCATGACTGTGTACCAGTTTACAACATCAACCACATCATCAAGTTTGCGGACGACATGACGGTGGTGGGCCTCATCACCAACAATGAGGAGGCCAACTACAGAAATGAGGTAAGCCAACTGGTCCGATGGTGTAAAGACAATAATTTCTTCATGAACTTGAGAAAAACCAAGAAGATTGTGGTCGACTTCAGGAGGGGATACACACAGCATCCCCCTCTGATCATCGATGGAGCAGCTGTGGAGAGGGTGAGCGGCACCAAGCTCCTGGGGGTGCACATCTCTGATGACCTCTCCTGGTCCAACAACATCACATCACTGACGAAGAAGGCTCAAACTCACCTCTACTTCTTCTGCAAACAGGAGAGCACGAGTCCCACCCCCCATCATGTGCTCATTCTACTGGTGCACCACTGAGAGCATCCTCACCAGCTGCATCACAGTGTGGTATGGAAGCTGTACCGCCTCCTGCCGGAAGACACTACAGTGCAGAGTGAAAGCTTTCAGCAAGATCATCGGTGCCCCTCTGCCCCTCCTCTCGGACATCTACCTCCCCCGCCGAGCCATCAACATTGCAGGCGACACCTCCTACCCCTCACACTCCCTTTTCAGCCCCCTGCCCTCGGGGAAAAAGTACCGGAGCCTCCGGGCCCACTCCACAAGTCTGTTAAACAGCTTTGTTCACCAAGCCATCAGAACCCTGGACTCTGTCCACCTCACCCCCCCGGACCGTAACACACTCACCCTCACAATACCTACCTCAGCTGTTGGCACAGAAAGACCACCAACAGTAGTACTGCAATAACAGTAATCTGCTGCTGTATGTCTGCTGCTGCTGTACCGTACTGTGGGATCAATAAAGACTCATCTTATCTTATCTTATCTCACTGCAACCATTTGCACAAATACCATACCTGCTGCTGTCTGTTATTACCTCCGCCAGACCGAAAGGCCAGGAGGAGGTTATGTTTTTGCCGGGGTTTGTCTGTTTGTCTGTCTGTCTGTCTGTCTGTCTGTTGGTTAGCAAGATAACTCAAAAAATCTTGGACAGATTTCCATGAAACTTTCAGGCGTTGTTGGAAATGGTACAAGGAAGAACTGATTAAATTTTGGGGGTGATCCGGTTCACCGTCTGGATACAGGAATTTTTTAAAGCATTTTTCATTCAACACTGTGACATACAGCCATTTTCAACATGTGCGCAGGCGCAATGGAGGGTGCTGGTCGTCGTGTCTGCAACACAAACTCTGCGTTCTTCAACGTTTTAGGCACAAAAGGACGCGGAAAACACTGCTGGCCTGGGCCCGCCAGCGTGCAACTGCAAAACCTCACACGGGCAGCTGTCCGCCGACGGATTCTTTGGCAGAAATTCCCCGGCCAGCCATAGGAGCTGCGCATTTGGCAGAAATTCACGGGCCAGCCATAGGCGCTGCGCAAAAACGAGCTCTCTGCCGGCGAAGCTTCTAAATTGTCATTTGCCGCGGAGCGCAACCCCCAAAACAATAATATTGTAGCGAACTCAATATGAGCACCCTATTTGGCTTGCCAAGTGGGTTGACCCTATTGGCGACACAGGTAGAGTGCGGGACTCCGGAGCGGGAGGCGTGAGTTCGAACCTCCCGGTGGGACGTCGCCATGTCGAGCAGCACGTTACAATATAATATAAAACCCACGGCAACCTGTCTACCCAATTTGCATCCGTCAGTGGAGGAGATGGACACAACAGCAACACTTCAGTTTATTACCTCCGCCAAGGAGGCAATGCTTTTACTACTGAACCACTAATCCTATCACTATCAGATTGATTGTCATTGATTAATTGTGTGTTTATTGCACTGTCCCTGTCAAATAAACAAATAACCATTGTGAATCCAATTGCTAGTCATATGTTTACATGCTCAAGGAATCTGAAAACGTACACACAAACACTGTATGGGGGGAATTGTGGCGCTTGGCGGAGGTCTGCGCTCTCCGAGTGCTTTTCTAGTTGCAATATCGATCATGTGAAGTCCAATCTGTCACTGTCTGTATATACACTACCACATCGAACTTGCAACTACGAGTATTACTGCTCTACTTTTTCTGTACATAGGATTGCTGGGTTTTATTGTTTACCTTTATTTGCACTACCACAAAGTGCTCTTGGGGCTGTTTGCTTTCGGCTTTAGGAGTGTGACTAGGATTCTTCTTTGACTTGGCACAGAGGCGTCGTCTCTTCGAATTTAGTCTGCTGGTAGGATCATTAGCTTCCCCAGGCGAGCCCGGGTACTGACTCAAGGTCAGTCAAGCGGACTCAAGCTTAAGCATGCCCCAAATCCAACTTATCTTGGAGTGACCCTTGATAGGACCTTATCCTTCAAGGAACATCTAAAGGGGACGGCTGCTAAGGTGAAGGTACGAAACAACCTGCTCTGCAAGCTCGCTGGTGCAAAATGGGGGGCGGCAGTCTCCACCCTGCGCACCTCAGCACTGGCCCTTTCATACTCTGTAGCAGAATATTGTGCCCCTGTCTGGTCCAGGTCATCTTACACACACCATGTAGACACCCAGCTCAACTCAACCATGAGAACTATAACTGGAACAATCCGCTCAACACCACTCCCCTGGCTCTCTGTACTGTCAAACATAGCCCCTCCACACATCCGGCGAGCAGCATTAACTCAAAGGATGCTCCAAAAAGTTAAAGATTCTCCTCACTTACCAATCCATGCAGATATCTACACCCCACCCACTGCCCGACTTT
Organism: Pholidichthys leucotaenia; assembly: GCA_020510985.1. NCBI lineage: Eukaryota > Metazoa > Chordata > Actinopteri > Cichliformes > Pholidichthyidae > Pholidichthys > Pholidichthys leucotaenia. The sequence goes on along the minus strand of CM035845.1, from coordinate 321,148,849 downwards.
CATCCAGACGGCCGATTTGGAAAAACCCTCCCCCAGCTGACTTTACCATCCAGACAGCTTGACAAGAGGAATGGGAGACCAAGGAGGTCCCAAACAAACAGCTGGTGATAAACCCCAACCAACAGGTCCTGGGCACCAACCTCCCAAGGAGACAGTGGTCTACACTCAATCGCTTCAGGACTGGACATGGCCCCTGCTTGGCCAGCCTTCACAGATGGGGCAGTAGCCCTAGCCCACTGTGCGCATGTGGAGAGGAGCAAACAATGGAACACATCATAGAGGCTTGCCCACTCCAAAGACTGGAAGGAGGATTACACACCCTCCATACAGCAAACCAGGAGGCAACTGCTTGGCTTAAGGACTTTGCATTCGCTAAATAAATAAATAAATAAATTTGCACTACGGGTAGCATTACTGTACACAGACTGTTGTTGTTTTTCCAGACTTATTCCTTTTTTTATATTGCGCACACCACTGAAGAGAGAGAAATGGCATTTCAATTCTCCTGTATGCCCTGTACGTATAGTACCATTGACAAATAAAATCTTTGACTCTTTGAATCTGAATCTTGAATCTATAGGAAAGGCTGCCCCTGCTCTAGGAATTGCAGGGGTGGGCAGTGAGGGCCATTCCACTGCAGGTTTTCTCTTCCACCCGGTCTCTTCAGCAGGCGTTTGAAAACACCTACTTTGTGATGTTCTCCTCTTAAATATGCAACTTCTCTTATTTTTAATTCTTATTACTTGTGATTTTTTGCATTAAATTGGTAAGTTTTATGTAAACTTGCGATACTTATCTATCCATCTATCTATCTGGGAATTTATGAAAAAGTTTGAAATTATTAGGAAAAACGTAGCAAATTATGTGGAAAAAGTTGCAAATTTACAAGAAAAAATTTGCAAATTTACAAGAAAAAAGTTGCAAATTTATGAGTAAGTTGTCACAAATCTATGATTAAAAAATCTCCAAATTTAGGAGGAAAAAAGTTGCAAATTTCAGAAAAAAAGTTGAAAATTTAAGAGAAAAAGGCTGCAAATTTTCAAGGAAAAAGTTGCAAGTTTATGAGAAAAAGGTTGCAAATTTATGTGGAAAAAATTGGAAATTTATGAAAAAAATTAGCAAATTTATGAGAAAAAGGCTGAAAATTTACAAGGAAAAAAATCTGTAAGTTTAAGAGAAAAAAAGTCGCAAATTTACAAGAAAAAATTTGTAATTTTATGAGAATAATGTTGCAAGTTTTATTTATCGAAAAATCTATCTAGTAGGAAATTTATGAGAAAAAGTTCCAAATTATTAGGACATAAGTAGCAGATTATGAGGGGAAAAACAGCTGCTGAAGAGACTGGGTGAAAGAGAAAACCTGCAGTGGTTCTTCTTGGCTTTACTCTGTGCTGACAGAACCAGTTTGTTCTGGGCTTTTTAAGGTCTCGCTGTTGGACTTTATGACTCCTGCCAACACAAACATTGATGCTCAGACTGTGAGACAAACCAGTTCTCTCCTCATTCTCTTCTCTTAATCCTCTTCCTCTTCACTTAACAATGGATGGAGTTACTCCAGCAGCAAAGACTGAACATAATGAAAACAGTCCAGTAAGAGTTTAAAAAAGTCTTCTCTGACAGAGCTGAATCTACTGGTAGGAGTCCAAAACGGAATCTTTAATATAGCTGCACTAGTGTTTACCAGCAGGAAATTTACCACCCTGACCTGTGGTGGGATCTGTGGAAGTCCCAGATATTCCAGGGAGTTCCTTACTAAAGTAGGAACACTTCAGTTGGCCTGGTTTGGCCCCGGGACATAGGCAGGTCCCTCCTCATGCCGTTGAAGTAGCCATCTGTTTCCTGCCAAACAGAGAATCTGCTGCAGGACCAGCTCATGTTTCTGGAGCTCTAAGGCTGATGTTGAATGGTATTAGGCTGCGTGTCCACCAAATGCGTTTTTTGTCGCCCGACTGCCCTGAGCTTTTTTTTTTTTCCAACGTTTGCACGCTGCGCTCTGGGGGAAAAAAGTCTGTGCTCTGTATCCCTGCAACAGCTTGTCACTCTCAGCCCATCACTCCCACTTTTCCTATTGTCAGACTTTCTACAGAGTTTTTAATAGCAGTCTCTAAATAACAATGGACAGGAAACGTTTTCTAGTAGCTCTGGATGTAAAATATGATGACACGGAAAGCAGGAGTCTGAGTACGGACTAGTACTGGTGTCCTATGTCCCGCCCACGCAGCAGTTCTGACTGGCTGCTTAAGGTCTGACATTGACGAGCTCAGCTGCAGTCTCTGAAAAGCTGAACATTTTTCAACTCTGAGCGCTGCGACAAAAAACGGCCACTGCCGAGAGCGTTTCAGCACCGTGGGCGCTCAGCGCTGTAAACGCTGGACTACATAGAGAATGAATGGAAAATAGCCGCCCAGAGCGGAAAAAACGCGTTTGGTGGACACGCAGCCTTATTGCTTCTTAGTTATTTTACATGTGACTGTACGCTGTTTCACACGTGTGCTGTCACGTGTAAAACCTTGCAATCAGTGTGCATCAGTCGACACCTGTCAATCAAAAATAGGAAAAAGCAGCGACGGGGCAAAGTCAACACCCCCAGGATTCTTGTGTGTTTACATGTGCGCCACTGTCAAAGTTATCTTAAAGAGCCCCATTCTGCTTTCTGAAGTCTCTAGTGGGTTGTGTAGGATTTCGTGGATAAAACCATGTCTTTGGTGGACCACTCCCAGTTACACGGGGTGAGACTGGACATCCTGGCAGATAAGTACATCTGTCGCAAGGTCTGTGGTGGTCTTTTGCCAGACGGTGCATTGTGACATGCACTACACAAAGAGCAGAGATAAACAAACCTATCATCTGGTCAGTCACTGCAACAGATACTGGAGTCAGTTTGTCTCGGCCTGTCCTTGCCACGGATAATACCACTATCTGCCAAGAATGTGTCGCTAGCCCAGCAAAAGCTAGCGGTACTCAAATACTTTGCAAGCAGTTTCATGAAATGGTCAGTCAGAGAGCAACTCATTCCGGCTCAGACATCGCCCGGGTTAACAAGGTCAGCAGTTCCTGGCAGTGGAAGGCAAATTACAGAGCTGCATGGAGGAATCTGATCAGACCTAAATGAAACAGTCATTGTCGCCCCTGACAGACTGCTATGATGATGATGGCATGGTCTGCTAAGCCAAACAGCCCAAAGTCCTCCTGCACAGGAGTTCTCCTCTCCCACAGAATGTAGGACTGGGGTTTGCACCCTGTGGCTCTTTTGCCCATAGACAGTGGCTCCCTGAGGCCTTAAGAATAAAAAAAAAACAAAAAAAACATCACCTCATACATTTACAAGAAAAAGGGTTGCAACAATCATGAGAAAAATATCCTAAAAAGCAGAAAATGAGAAAACCTGAAAACTTATGAAAAAACCCCTCACAAATTTAGTAAAAAATTTAGCAATTTTCTGAGGAAAACATGCGCACAAATTTACAAGAAAAAAGTCACACCATTTGTGTAAAAGGAATCACAAATTTATTGGAAAAAAGATGGCGTTTTATGAGAATAATGTAATAAATTTATGTAAAAAATGATGCCATTTTACACCTGAAAGGTAATAAATTTACAAAGAAAAAGAATAGTTGAATTTTTTTTTTTTTTAAATTTAGAATTAATTTAGGGGAAAATATCACAATTTTATAAGGAAAAACCACCCACAGATTGGCAGTAAAAAGGTCACAAATTTACCAGAAAAAGCTACAACATTATTAGAAAACTGTTGCAAATTATAAAAGAAAAAGACTGCATTTTTACCTTAAAAAGGTAATAATCAGATAAGCCAATCTAGTGAGAAAAACAGAAGATTTTGCCAAAAGATATCAAAATTTATGAAAAAACCTTATAACTTTATTGGGAAAAATGTCACAAATTTACATGGAAAACATCTTCAATTTTACTCGATAAAGGTATTTGCAAAGAAAAATACGCCAAATTTAGGTAAAAAGAAAAACACATTTATTCCAAAAATATAACATTTAAAAAATATATTTATAAGGAAAACACCCACACAATGTTGCAAGAAAAAAAGACACAAACTGTTTGCAAATAATAATAAAATTACCAGAAAAAGTGGTAATTTTGTGAGGAAAAAGGTAACAAATTTATAATAAAAAAGCTGCAAATTTACAAGAACAAAACTCCTGAGGCTGCCCGGCCAGATTGTTGTTGTAATTCTGCTGTTTTAACTCAGTTTTTAGGCTGAGATATTGTTGTGGCTCCATTTTTCGATACAAAAATCACTCGCAGTGGCTCTTCATGTAGTACAGGTTGCCAACCCCTGATCTAGGACTACAGAGCTGTACGTAACGCTTCGTTTGGATTGGCTGTTCTTTTCTGTGAGGTCATCACTCCATTACTTAACAGATAAGGAAGAGGAAGTGTTCCACTGAGACTTGGCGATCACAGAGCTAGCTTAACTAGTAAGCAAGCTAGCAGCCTGACCGTGGTTTAAAACAATGTATCTCACAGAGTGGCGAGTGCTGAGGTTTCGTCAGGGGTTGTAAGAGGTTGCACAACAGTTCTCTGACAGTTTTTACAGTCAAAATTTCTTTGAGACAAGAAGAACTGTTTACGACTGCAAAAAATGTTGATCTGTTGCGCAAGCTTTTATGAAACCCCCAAAAATCGCAACGTTCGCTGCTCTGTGAGGTAACATGCTTTAGAGCTCTTCTCTGTAAATTCCAGTTGCCCCCAGCTCAATCATTGATCCACAGTAGATAATATATCTCACATCATTCTGGCCTTATTTGCTATTTTTTTGCCAAAATCACACGAGTACCAAAACTGTTACCATGGCTAGCTCAGTAACATGAATCAACACCACCAGTGACTTTGATGTATCCACACAAAATATTCTGGGCATCTTGAAAAATAAGCACTCTGGTGCTGGCTGGAAACCCCAACATAATGCTCTGGCAGGGAAAGGGTGACCAGATGTCCTCGGAACGTGTGAGTCCATTCACCGCCCTTCTTTGGTGACACTGAGACCTGTCAGAGGTCAGGTTCAGGGCTCGGGGTTCAGAAGGGAAGGAAGGTCAACGCTCTTCAGCAGCTTTTAACCACTGAGAACAACTGACTGAGACCTAAATCTGTCTGCTGAACGCACATCTGGAAATCTCATGAAGGAAAAGGGGGATGGGTGTGTGCATACTGAAAGAGAGAGAGAAAAAAAGAATGTGTAACAAAGAGACGGGGGAAAAGAAATGCCAGTGGGTACTGTACATGCATGTATGCCTATGTGCGTGCGAGCGTTTCCTGAGGCCCGGCAGAGGAGGGGAAGTTTGGCCGAGCTATTATAAGACCACAAATTATGACTCTGGAGCGGCCAAAAATCTCTCCAACAGGAGACTGAAGAGCTGTCTTCAAAAACCAAACACATTCTCACAGCCTCAAAAAACACAGAGGCTCTTCCTCAATACAACTCCAGAAAGCAAGAAATGATTAGTCAGCGACAGCAGCGGGGATTGGATCTTGATAATATTTATCATATTTTACAATATAAATACTTAAACAATATTACACAAGAAGGAGCGCGGTATATCATCACAATCATTTGGTCATAGCCCTGACACGCAGCAGAGGACAACTCGAGTGTAACATTGATATTAGTGCCGCAACGATTAGTCGACTAATCGACTAGTTGATCATCAGAAAATTAATCGACAACTAATTTGATAGTCGACTAATCGCCTATGAACCCTTTTATAGAAAAAAATTCTAAAAAAAAAAAAAATAAACATTTTAGGTTCAAAAATATAAAAAATTGCCATTTTTCTTGTTTGAGCATTATGAGTTAAGTATATTATGGCTTTGTAATGTCTGACAATTGTGTTGCTCAAGTTTCAAGCTCATGTTTGATGGGTCATTATTTTATTTAACTACAGGGACCTTTTATAAAATGTTAAGAGACTGAGAACAAGGTGATGTTTTCAGGTGTGCAGAGTTAAACAGGTGAGGTAAATCATGCGCTGGAGGCCTTAACAGGAGCCATGCCAACAGGTAGCTGAGATGGTGGACATGGCAGAAATAGAAATAATCGTGATTCGTCGACTAATCAAAAAAATAGTCGTTAGATTAGTCGACTACCAAAATAGTTGTTAGTTGCAGCCCTAATTGATATTATACACAGTTGGATTCTAGGTTCATGCTAATAATTAGCTGCGGATAGCTTAGTTTTGAAAATTAATGACAGAGCTTTAAACTTTAAAAATGGAATCCCTGGACTTCCGGTTATGGCTGCCACGTAGGACGGACGTGTCTCGCTCTGCTCTGCTCCTGGAGAAAAAAAAATCGGCAAATAACTCTCTCATTTGGGACAGAACGTATCCCAGCGTTTGGGCGAGGATATGTCGGCGAAGCCTAAGGCTGGAAAACCAGGAAAAGGAAAAAGCGAGCCGCCGAAACAGTCCAAATTAACGGACTTTCAGGTCTGTGACGCAGCAAACAGGGCTCCATATATGGCGGAGGAGGCTGGCAACGCTGCGATTTCTGCGGGGAATGGCGCAGATGCGCTGATGGCTGCCATGAGTTCAATGAGAGCGGACTTTTCCTCTAGATTTGATGGGATTATGACAGCGTTGGAAGGAATAAGAAAGGAATTGGGTGACTGTGTAGAACGAACGGCGCAGATGGAGCTCCGTCTCGCTAGTGCTGAAGATGACGTCACCCGTCTTCAATTAAAGGTGCGCACTTTGGAAAAAAAAAATAAATCTCTGGAAGATAATATTTTGGATTTGGAATCTCGGTCGAGACAGAATAATTTGAGGCTGGTGGGTCTTCCAGAGGAATCAGAAGGTCGGGACGTATGTTCCTTTCTGGAAAAGTGGATTCCGGAGGTGCTGGGCAGCGAGGAGTTGCAATCAGCAGTGGTTCTGGAAAAAGCACATCGCATTGGCCCACGGAGAGATAAGGGACCGCCGAGGACCTTAATTATGAAGTTTCTTAACAACAGAGACAGGATGAAGATCTTCAACGCTGCACGAGCTAAAAAAGGAGAGATTAAACACCAGGACCAGCAGGTGCGGTTCTACCCAGATTTGGCCACAGGAATCCAGCAATTGAGGAAGCAGTTTGATCCCGTACGTAAGGAGCTGCGCAACCTTGGGATTCGTCATGGTGTAATCTATCCTGCGAGACTGCTGACCACGTATGAGGGCAGAACCCACATCTTCAAGACCCCAGAGGAGGCGCAGGAGTTCATCAAGAAGATCAAAGAAGAAGAAGAGACTGGTGGGAGCTAAGCATGAACAAAATATAAGGTAGAATAATTAAGCATTTGCACAGGCATCTGACTGACTTGAAGTAAATAGTAAGTTTACAAAATATAGATTGTATTATATATTAAAAAAAAACAAAACAAAAACAAAACAAACAAAAAAAAAAAACTATGATGTACAAAGTTGTTAAAAATTTTGGAGTTAAGTTGGAAAACTACAGAGGAGAGTTAATGTTACGTCATTAAAAGCAGTAGAGTTAGGGTGATTGGGAGGATGAAGAAGGAGTGGCTTAGGCTGTTCCCCGTGGGTGTGGAACGGTCGATGGCTATATCGGGAGACAGAATTTTTCTTTTGATTTTGGGGGGTTTGCCACAAGTGTGGGAAGGGGAAATTTGTTTGTGTGTAGTTTGTAGGATGAATGTTCAACCACTCATGTTTTTGCTTCTCTGTATGAGCATGTTTACACTGCAAGGTAATCCCAAACTCTCTATTGATCATGGACCAAAGTGTTAATCTTAATTTAACTTCATGGAATTGCAGAGGTCTACAAAATTTAAAAAAACTTAAACAAGTTATGAATAAAATAAAGGACATGGGTTCAAGAATTGTGTTTTTACAAGAAACTCATCTGATAGAGGAGGATGTTAAAAGAATTAGGAGTAGATGGCAGGGAAGTGTATTCACCTCTTCATTTTCATCCCGAGCCAGGGGAGTTATGACTCTCATACATAAATCAGTTCCTTTTCAAGTGAAAAATGTAATTGGAGACAAATTTGGAAGATATGTAATCATTCAAGGTTCTTTGCTATTAGAAAATATAAATCTTGTGAACTTATATGGTCCCAATATAGATGATCAGAAGTTCTTTGCTAATTTATTTCTCATCTTATCATCACTTACAGGGCAACATATAATAGCAGGGGATTTTAATTGTACATTGAATCCAGGTGTGGATAGATCAACAGGACTGGATTGTACGCACATTGGATGTAGGATGACTATTAATCATTTTATGAAAGAATTGAGATTGTTAGATATATGGAGAGAAATGAAACCACAAGTTAAAGCCTATTCTTGTTATTCCAGTACCTACAAGACATTCTCACGTATTGATTATTTTTTGATTTCCACAGAATTAAGGTCCAAGATTCAAAACTGCTTTTATGATAACATCGTGATCTCTGATCATGCACCCTGTTGTCTAATATATGTAGATAAAAAATTGACAAAGGAATCAGGTAGATGGCAATTTCAGCATAAATGGCTTCAGGATGAGGAATTTGTCAAGTATATAGAAAAACAGATAGACGAGTTCTTTGACATCAATACTACACAAACATCAGCATGTGTAAAGTGGGAGGCTTTCAAAGCTTTTATTAGGGGGCATATTATTAGTTATACAGGATCAAAATCTAAGAAGACTCGAGAGGAGAGAGCTAAATTGGAACATAAAATAAAAAATCTTCAGGAAAAAGTGTATGCAGGAAGTGACCCAAGGTTGGAGAATGAATTACTGATTTTGAGAGCTGAATACGACAAAAAATCAGCGAATAGAGCTGCCTCGAGTCTTCTAAGATTGAAACAATCTTTTTATGAACAAGGTGAAAAATCAGGAAAATTATTAGCATGGCAGATTAAACAATTGGAAATTAAAACACCAATTACCAGTATTATAAGTAAGGGACAGGTAGTTATAGATCCTTTAGAAATTAATAGAGCCTTTAGAGATTACTATGAAAAATTATATGATACCAAAAATGAACCTGATTTAACAAAACTAAATGGGTTTTTGAACGAACTATCTATACCGTGTATTCCAAATGAAAACAGGGAGATATTGGAGTCTAAAATTAGTCAAGAAGAAGTTGGGCTAGCCATTGATAATATGAAATCAGGAAAAAGTGCAGGACCAGATGGTCTTCCAGTTGACCATTATAAAAAATTTAAGAATAAATTAATAAAACCTTTTTTGGAAATGGTTTTAGAAGCATTTCAAAATAATAATTTACCATCATACATAAATAATGCCTTAATTATACTGCTGCCAAAACCAGGTAAGCCCTCTAATAAATGTGAAAATATGAGACCAATAAGCCTATTAAACGCCGACCTTAAGATAATCTGTAAAATTTTAGCAAGACGAATACAAGAAATTTTACCAAATATTATTAATCGAGATCAGAATGGCTTTATAAAGGGTAGACAAGGCTTCCATAATGTAAGAAGACTATTTAATATTATCTATTTTAATAAAGAAGCACCGGATACAGCTCTCCTATCATTGGACGCCGAAAAGGCCTTTGATAGAGTTGAATGGCCCTTTCTTTTTGAAGTCCTACAAAGGTTTGGACTTGGAAATAATTTCATAAAATGGGTTCAAATAATATACAATAATGCTACAGCAGAAATCCTAACAAATAACAATATTTCAAAACCAATAAAAATCAATAGAGGATGTCGACAAGGCTGTCCACTCTCACCTTTACTGTTTACTATGGCAATTGAACCTTTAGCGATAGCGATACGTTTACATTCACAAATATATGGAATTAAAGTTGGACCAACAGAACATAAAATCTCCCTGTACGCCGATGATATAATTTTGTTTATGTCGAATCTAAAAAAATCAATTCCAACCTTGTTGAATTTAATAAAGAATTTTGGGGAAATATCAGGATATAAAATAAATAAAACTAAATCTTCAATATTAATGCTAAATGAGACCCAGAGAAATTACCCAGCCCCTGAGGTAAATCAATTCAATGTTGTAAATCAGTTTAAATATTTAGGAATCCAAATTATGCCTAAGCTAGAATCAGTCGCCAGTGTCAACTATGAAGCCTTAATGTCAGATATCAGTGAGTTAACTCAGAGATGGATGTCACTACCAATGTCGATGATCGGGAGAATCAATATACTTAAAAGTAATATTTTACCTAAAATACTTTATTTATTTCAATACATTCCCTTATCACCACCTTTAGATCTATTCTCAAGAATAAAAAAAAAGTTAGTGGAATTTATATGGAACAACAGGAGGGCTAGATTACGTCTGTCTTTATTATATTTACCATTTGATCGTGGAGGTCTGAAATGTCCAAATTTTATGTTGTATTATTGGTCGGCACAACTGAGGTCTATGACATATTATTTTTCATCAAATGATCTCCCTCACTGGACTGAAATGGAATCATACAATTTACCTTTACCTCTTCCCATATTCATATACTCAGATTCGGCAAAAAAATTACAAAAACAAGTTAAAAATCCATTTGTAAAGCATATGATCAAAATATGGTGTGAAGCTAAAAACTATTTAAAAGAACCACAGTTATTGTCACAATTTAGTCCAATATGGGGTAATCAATATTTTAAACCAGGGAGAGCGGACGCTGTATTTAAAGTATGGAATTTAAAAGGGATACAAAAGATTCAGGATTTATATTTGCCATGTGCAGACAACATAATGTCTTTTGAAGAGCTGAGGATCAAATTTAATCTCAATAGAACACATTTTTTTAAATATCTTCAACTTAGAAACTTTATTCGATCAAATCAAAATAAAGCTCTCACTCGACCTATTTATTCATCCTTGGAAAAAATGATGATGAAAGATAGTAAAAGAAAGGGTATTATTTCAGAGTTTTATAACTCATTGACACTATCTTCAAGTGAAAATTCACTGAAAAGATTAAACTACTGGAAAGAAGATCTGCAAATTGAAATTTCAGAGGAACAATGGGAATTGGCTTGTACAGAAGCTCAAACCAAATCAATAAATGCACGCCTTAAATTGATACATTTCAAATGGTTAATGCGGATGTATGTTACACCGGAGGAGTTAAATAGATATAACAAAAATATACCAGATACATGCACAAAATGCATGGAAAGTAAAGGAACCCTATTTCATTGTTTATGGGAATGTAGATTAATAAGAATGTTTTGGGAAGAGGTGAGGGTAACAATTGAAAAAATAATCTCAAAACAAATCATATTGAATCCTAAACTGGTTTTGTTGGGTCTGTACCCAGAAAAGCATAATTTCAATAAAAGTGAAAGAACTTTCATAGACCTCAGTTTGCTTAATGCCAAAAAATGTATTGCACTATTATGGAAAAAGACTCATAGACCAGATGTGACTCAGTGGTTAAGACAGATGTTAACAAACCTTCCATTAGAAAGAATAACATATATACTGAAATCAAAGGAAATTGTGTTTGAGAATATATGGAGACCTTTTATTGATTATGTAAAAAATTTAAACATAACTCTTGAAGAAGAAGGTGAATGATGTGTGTGGACCTTGTAAATTCCAAACTGGTGAACATAATATGTATACTTATGTATTGGATTGTCTAGACTAAACAGAGGAGCATTGTTGAAGACTTGATTTTGTTGGTGGTTGTTGGTGTTTTTAGTGCATTTTTTTTTTTTTGTAGTACTTTAGTGTTAGTGTTTGATTGTTTGTATCATGTTTGTTAAAAAAAAAAAAAGGTTCAATAAAGATATTGTGGAAAAAAAAAAAAATGGAATCCCTCATTTGTGTCAAAGCTTTAGTACAAATAGGAAGTCAATCTGATCAGAAATGTAGAAGCTATACTGGTGACAACAGAAAATCGAGTGAAAAAGTACAAGTCCAAAAACAGACCCTCATTAGATGTATAAATCTGAGGAGAATCCAATCAGAAATGTAGAAGCTCTAGGGGCAACAACAGAAAATGTCAAGCAAACAGACAAACGGACAATCAGACGGGCCAAAAACATTATGTTCTCTGCAAGGATGGTGCAGAGGGCATAATAATAACTAGGGCGGGGCAATTAACCAAATTTAAGTCAAACTGATGTCCGGGGTGTTGAACCGATGTAATCTTGATCGTACTGGGTTTTTCCTGTTGTGTGCATGTGTATAGAGAGCTTTTTATGTGCTTCCCCTTTAAGATGCGCCCACGGAATAACACGTACCTGCGCACCCTGGAAGCAGTGTCGTTAGCACTGTTTGGAAGCAGCAAAACACTGCAGAAAAATTTAAATGGCTTGTAAAGAAAAGAAATGTGGTCTCCATCTACACAGTATGTGGTGATTGATTTTTTATTTCATCTGAAGATGCCAAGATAAAGCAAGCAAAATACGCAGAAAGTAAAACGTAGATGCCTGAAGCTAAGGCACTGTTAGCCTCTGATGGTTATCCGTGTCATTTCAACCGTTTTCCAGTGGGAACTAACAACAGAATGGACTAGTAAGGCTGTATTTAAGAACCTGATAAGAGATTCAAAATTACTATGTGGTGGCAAGGCAATCATGGCTGGGTAAAACAGTCCCCCAATGCAGCTAGCAAACAAATTACCTGCCGTCGTGAGTCACGTGACCCACAAACCCTCAAGAGGTATGTAAACAAACACTGACTTCTGCACTGGACAATGTTAATTTAGTGTGTGAAATGACAATTGGTCGATATGACTTTTCTTTATTCTATTGTGCTCATTTTCTACCACACTCTTGTGCAAATTGCTTAAATACAAGCCTTGTCAGTGAACCATAAGGGAGAAGAAAGAAGGGAAAACAAAGTGACATGAAAGGGTCAATTAACCGTGATGCTGATTCAAATTGCCCAGCCCTAATAGTAATCCTGCATTTTAGATCAATACCTCACAGTGTACAGTCTATACTGAAGCCTCACAATGTAACACATGCTTCTGACTCTTTACTTCATCCAAAGATCCCCATGAGAAGATGGCGAAGAGTATCACTCCATATATAATTCAAGAAATCTGTCTGTCACGATGTCACGATCATAGGACTCGCTATGACATCATCAAAGATCAAAACCAGGCATCACTCACGATCATAGGACTTGCTATGACATCATCAAAGATCAACGGCAGGCATCACTGAACAAGTGGTGACATACTTGGTTACACTTGCTTTCTACGGACATGCAGAAATGCTTGTTTATACTTAGTTTCTACGGGCATGCACAGGTATGCACTAGTGTAAACAAAACTGCACATGATAACCCCACGCTAGCAGTGAGTTAAATTTTAAAAATTTTAAGCGCTTAGATTAAAACCTCACAGCATACAATTTGTTCTGAAGCCTCATGATGTAATGCACACTTCTGACTCTTTTCTGCATATGAACATGCCAATGAGATGCTGGCAAAGAGAATATTAATAAAAGTGAAGATACCAACTGAGCACTAGCTAATTAGCTAGCTAGCAGGTCAGTCAACTAAATGGACTAGACCAATGGACTCTGCAAAAAGTAGGTACTGTAAATAAACCATGACTGGTGGACTGGACAATAGCAAATTTTGTTGAAAAGAGGATTAAAAAAAACCAGAAACTGTGTTGTTTAGTTCCAGGTTCATGCAAGAGTTACCCTGCTTAGCTGCAGTTAGCTTCTTTCTAAAATTAGTTACCCCATGGTTTACAAGTCTCAGCTAATACAGTTTCTACTGAAGCCCCACAACATAATGCATGCTTCTGACACTTGATACTAGGGATACTAGTATTGGTGATACAATATAACGCAAAAACCCCAAACAACACACAAGCTGCTGTTATTACTGAGAACTTGTCATTTGAGTTTGTAGAACTGTTGTATAAAAGCAATATTATACTCAAGATCATGTGGTATCATGAATATAGCAGTACAACATTCATGAAAACACACAATCTGTGTAACACTTCATCGTTTGCTTTCACTGCGACTCTCAAGGTGTTAAAGTTTCCTTTGTCACCTGAGTGGGCATCCTTTCACACAACCAACACAACACAAACAGTGGCATGTCTGAGAATAGAAAGATCAATTGTTGTCCGTGTGATTTTCAAAAACAGTTAAATCTAACTCTATGCTGAGCTTTCTTTTTCTTGTGGGTTTTCTTTTTATGTGGTTTATCTTCCTTTTGTCATTTTTCACTGACGTTAGAAAGTCTTTTTCTTTCTTTTTTTTAGGATGCATTTACTGATGGGTCTTGGGGCCATTTTTCATTTCTGGGCTTTGCCACTGCTTGAGGTTACATCTTTGTGATTTTTTTTTTTTTTTTTTTTTTTTTTTAATTTGTCGTGCTTAACTTTTGTGCCTTCTGCAGAGTTTTGTTAAATATTGTCTAATCTCTTATACCTGTACCATTTGCTAGTTCATCATTTCAGCATGTGTTTAAAACTGGTGGATAAAAAATGTCTGAATAAATATGATAAAAGTGTGTTAAGAGACTTTCAAGATTTTGCAAGCTGATCATATGGTTTGTAAGAATGAAGAAAATGAGAAAGACACAAAGACAAATAAAAGCCTTACTGAGACAGAAAAGATAAAAGAAGAGCCGTGTCTGAACACGAGGGAGGTCTGGTTCAGAAAGCGTTCACCGGTGAACAATGCTTGTGTTGTCAGCGATGGGAAATGGGACTGAACCCCTCGGGTGTTTCCCAGCAGCCTCTTGGTCTGTCCTCGTCCAGCAGCTCGGCCCCTCGGGGAGAGACGGGGACGATGAGGACAAGACAGTGTGCTCTTTTCTCAGTCACATCCTGCTGGACTGACGCAGGGAGCACTGGCCTTCCCATGAGCCTTTACACTCGAAATTGTTCAGGGAGAGGCGAGCAAGCAAGCAGCACTGTTTCAGAATGCAAGGTTGGTGAAATAACTGAGTGCAAGTTTGGAAATATTTAACATAATTCAATATTTTGGGGTATTTTATGGTTAACAAGAGCACTCTGAGGCAAGTGCAATATCCCCACCTCTGTTTTCTTTTGAAGATCCCAATATCATACTGAAAGAGAGTAGTTTTCAGCTTTTCCATATAATTAATGGGGCAGAACCAAATTAAAATGACCTCTGGCCTTGACCTCAGGGTCTATAATTCCTGCAAAAATCATTCAGAGTCAAATAGCAATATGCACATCATCAGTGGACATCAAACCCTGGTATCACTTTTCAAAATAATCGGAACAAAACTGAAGGAGGAGTTTATTTCACAAGACAGTTACTGTCTATTAACTGAGATGAAATAGGACATCATAAGTCAGGGCCTACAACTCCTGCAAAAAAATCATCAGATCGGAGCCAAACTGAAATATGCGCATTATCAGTGTATATCAAATCCTGGTACCAAGTTTCAAAACCAGGGGTGTCCAATCATATGCCATGGACGGTCAACACCCTGCAGGCTTTACCTCCAACCAGTGTCTTCAGCAGCAGATTTCACTGAACTTCTTCCCACTGATTGCTGATAAGTGAAAACACCTGCTGAAAAGACTGGGTAGAAGAGAAAACCTTCAGGGTCTTGGCCTTCCATGGCACATGATTGGACACCCCTGTTAAAAACAACTGCAACAAAACCGTAGGAGGAGTTGATTTTACAAAAGTGAGACAGACGGACGGACAGAAGGACCACTCCATAACATAATCCACCATTGGTCTTCAACCAGAAGGGGATAAAAAGTGGTGTACCATAGTCAGATTCATGTGAATCATGCTAAAACCACTTACTTTCACCAATGTAATGTTGCCAAAAGTAGGAGCATCTTGTCCCAAGTTGAAAGCTAAAAAACTAATCCATGCCTCGGTCACTTCAAGATTAGCTTATTGTAATTTTTGGATGAAGATTCTCAGTCATCCTCTGACAGAGGAGTCAAAAGAATTATCAGAAGAGCTATCCAAGAGCCAAATCAACTTGTGGAGAGCTCCAGAAAGACCTGGACTTAGCAGGTACTACTGTTTCAAAGAAAACAATGAGTAATGCACTTAACCAACATGGGCTCTATGCCCACTCACCTTGCAAGACTCCATTGCTGAAGAAAAAGCACGTTGAAGCTCGTTTAAAGTTTGCTGCACCACATTCCGGCAAGCCACTAAAATACTGAGAGAATATAGTCTGGTCAGGTGAGACCAAAATTGAACTTTTTGGATGCCACAATACACATCATGTTTGGACGAGAAATGGCACTGCACATCCCATCATGGTGTGAGGGTGTTTTTCAGCACATGGTACAGGCAGACTTCATATAATTGAGGGAAAGATGAATGGACAAATGTACAGAGACATCCTTGATAAGAACCTGCTGCCATCTGCGAAGATGCTAAAGATGAAACAAAGGTGAATATTTCAGCAAGACAATGATCCCAAACACAGCCAAGGAAACTCTTAACTGGCTCCAGAGAAGGAAAATAAAACCGCTAGAATGGCCCAGTCAGTCACCTGACCTGAATCCAATTGAAAATCTCTGGAACAAACTGAAGATCAGAGTTTATAGAAGACACCCATGGAACCTTCAAGATTTAAAGACAGTTTGTGTGGACCAATGGGCGAAAATCACTCCCGAGCAATGCCTGCGCCTAGTTCCTCCATACAGGAGGTGTCTGGAAGCTGTTATTACCAACAAAGGCTTTTCTACTAAATATTAAATGAACTGGCACACCAACAGTAATACATCTGCTGATGTATGTCTCTGCACCTTACTGCAACCATTTGCACAAATGCCATACCTGCTGCTGTCTGCTACTGCAATATCAATCATGTGAAGTTTTGATTGATTGATTGATTGATTTTATTTGAACATTCAGACAAAAAGAAAAAAAGAATTTAAAACAAAAATCAAAACCAAAAAAAATAAAATGTTCAAAAGGAGTGGGAAGAAGCCAATGCTTATATAGTCCCACCCCTTTTCCATACCCAACAAATTACAACATCACTCTTGTCATCATTCATCCCACAACCACAGTCACCATACAACACCATAATACACCCCATAATCAAATTATGCAACAGAAATGATACAACAATGACAGTGCATATTGACAACAATACCAACATCCAACAATAACTGTAACAATAATAAATAAATACTTCTGGTATGTTCAATACAATGATAGACAACACCATCATCATCACAATCACCATATATACCACCATATACCCCCACATGGCTTACAATACCTAGGCGCAATAAGTAACCATATAATAATAATAATACTAACCATAATAATAGGTAGCCATATGGTAGTTACAACAACAATAATAATAATAATATTAATAATAATAATAATAATAATACCACCTGGCCTATACAATACTCCAAACAACTTCATCCCAACAACAATCCTAACACTATAATTCTAGTAATAATGATATCAATAAAAACAGTACTCAGCATATACGTATATTCACAATAACAACTTTTCTTCATTGAAGACACATTGTAATGTTACCGTCCTTTATTTTTATATTGCTCAAAAATCATTTCTTTATATGTTGATTTAAATATATGGATGTTTGGACATTGCCCGTTTCTCTCCCAACCCATTCCACAATTTCACCCCACACACAGACACACAAAAACCCTTCCTAGTAGATCTTACTAGGTGCATTTTAAATTTTGTGTCCCCCCGTAAATTATATTTCCCTTCTCTCTCACTGAAAAGATTTTGTATATTGTGTGGCAAAAGGTTTTTACTGACTTTAAGATAAGATAAGATAAGATAAGCCTTTATTAGTCTCACAATGGGGAAATTCCAGGATTGCAACAGCACAGGGATAGCAACACTCAGAGCAACAATCAGAAGGCAAGAAAAAACAAGAGCAGCTAGTATACATATGTACATATTAATATATATATATATATATATATATATATATATATATATATATACACACACAGCGGAGCATTGTGGTTGGTGGATGTGCAGCAGAAAGTCTAAGCTCTCTCTCCGCAGATGCGGTGGGCCAGCTGGATGTCTTTGGGCATGATGGTGACCCTCTTGGCGTGGATGGCGCACAGTTTGGTGTCCTCAAAGAGACCCACCAGGTAGGCCTCGCTGGCCTCCTGCAGAGCCATGACGGCGGAGCTCTGGAAGCGCAGGTCGGTCTTGAAGTCCTGAGCGATCTTCCTCACCAGGCGCTGGAAGGGCAGCTTACGGATGAGCAGCTCCGTGGATTTCTGGTAGCGACGGATCTCTCTCAGAGCCACGGTACCGGGCCTGTTACGGTGAGGCTTCTTCACTCTGCCGGTGGCCGGAGCGCTTTTCCGAGCAGCCTTGGTGGCCAGCTGCTTCCTGGGGGCTTTTCCTCCAGTAGATTTACGGGCGGTCTGCTTGGTTCTCGCCATCGCTCTTTATTATTCTGTCTTATATTTCTTGCACGCCGCCTAAACTCCAGCCCGGCACCCGCGTCGTTTTCGTTTCAGTTCTCCCGGTATGTCGAGTTTCTCCGTTAGCACCGGGTGGCGGTTGAGTGCTAGCTAGCTCTTCCCTGCTGTATCGTCTCCTGCTGTAAACAGTGGCTCCGTCCGCCGACTTGGGAGACCTTTGGGGCGATCTGTGTGTCCGTGATATATATAGAGTGAAAGGTGTGCCGGATCAGAAAGTTATTGCCGGATCAGAAAGAAGAAGGAAGATAAAAAGACTCAGAATTGAGCCGCTGTTGTAAAAGGCAGCCAACTCGTGTGGCGCCGGAACCGGAAAATTTAAACATTGCTTTGAATGTAAAAACAATAAATTAGTATGTTCAAGATACCCGACTTTGTGTATAACACGGACTGCCCTTTTTTGTAATATTAGCAATGAATTAAGTGTACTTTTATAATTGTTACCCCAGACCTCTATACAATAGGTCAAGTATGGAAGTACTAACGAGCAATACAAGATATTAAGTGATTTGTAATCTAGGACTTGCTTAATTTTATTTATAATTGCAATATTTTTTGCAACTTTGTTTTGTATGTAAATCTGACGTGTGGTTTCCAACTAATTTTATCATCTAGTATTACACCCAAAAACTTGATCTCCTTAACATTTTCAATGATTACATTTTCATATGAATATGTATATCTTCTTTATTTTTACAATTACCAAATATCATTACCTTAGTTTTTTCTATATTTAGTGATAATTTATTACAATCCATCCATTTTTTAAGCTTATTTAATTCATTATTTAGAGTATGGATTAGTTAATTATAATTATTTCCAGAATAAAATATATTAGTATCATCAGCAGATAATATTATTTTTTAATAATTTAGAAACTTGGAATATATCATTTATATATACACTACCGTTCAAAAGTTTGGGGTCACTTAGAAATTTCCTTATTTTTGAAAGAAAAGCACTTTTTTTCAACGAAGATAACTTTAAACTAATCAAAAATACACTCTATACATTGCTAATGTGGTAAATGACTATTCTAGCTGCAAATGTCTGGTTTTTGGTGCAATATCTAGATAGGTGTATAAAGGCTCATTTCCAGCAACTATCACTCCAGTGTTCTAATGGTACAATGTGTTTGCTCATTGTGTCAGAAGGCTAACGGATGATTAGAAAACCCTTGTGCAATCATGTTAGGTCTGCAATGCTGTAATTGCTGCAAATGGAGGATTCTTTGACGAAAGCAAAGTTTTAAGGAAAAAATTATTATTTCAAATACAAATCATTATTTCTAACCTTGTCAAAGTCTTGACTATATTTTCTATTCATTTTACAACTCATGGTGGTAAATAAGTGTGACTTTTCATGGAAAACACAAAATAATTGTCTGGGTGACCCCAAACTTTTGAACGGTAGTGT
Source organism: Pholidichthys leucotaenia (assembly GCA_020510985.1). Classification (NCBI taxonomy): domain Eukaryota; kingdom Metazoa; phylum Chordata; class Actinopteri; order Cichliformes; family Pholidichthyidae; genus Pholidichthys; species Pholidichthys leucotaenia. The sequence goes on along the minus strand of CM035845.1, from coordinate 321,129,045 downwards.
ATGTTAAATAATTTGGGGCCCAATACTGACCCCTGGGGACCCCACAGGCAATTCCCATACACCCAGACAGGTATTCTCCCATCTTCACAAACTGTTGTCTCTCAGATAAATAATTTGTAACCCAATTCAGAGCCATTCCCCTAATACCATACATTTGCAGTTTATCAAAAAGTATTGAATGATTTATTGTATCAAATGCTTTTCTAAAATCTATAAATACACCAACTGCATATTTTCCTTGATCTAATGCATTTACTATTTCCTCTGTTGCTTCCATTACTGCCAATGATGTTGTACTCTTTGCTCTAAATCCATATTGATTCTGATTAAGCACATAGTGTTTATTTAAAAAGTTTTCAAATCTGTTGTTGAAAAGTTTTTCCAGAATCTTTGAAAATTGTGGGAGGAGCGATACTGGTCTGTAGTTTGTGTAGTGGTGTTTATTTCCTTGCTTGAATAATGGTATTACTTTTGCTATTTGCTATTTCAATCTGTCACTGTCTGCACCCACGCTACCACATCGAACTTGCAACTATGAGTATTACTGCTCTACCTTTTCTGTATATAGGATTGCTGGATTTTATTGTTTATCTTTATTTGCACTATGGGATGTCTGGGTTTTATCTTTTAGCATTATTTGCACTAGGAGTAGCATTACTGTACATAGACTGCTGTTGTTGCTTTTCCAGCCTTATTCCTTTTTTTTTTTTTTTTTTTTTTTTATTGTGCACACCACTGAAGAGAGAGAAACGGCATTTCAATTCTCCTGTATGTCCTGTACATATAGTAATAGTATTGACAAATACAATCTTTGAATCTTGAATCTACAAGAGGGGGTATCTTCACTGCAGTGATAAGAAAATGCAATTCAACTAAAAGGCAACACAGAAAACTTGTGCTGGTCCACCCACTTTAAATTGATATGTTGAAGCATACAAAGGTTTTTGCACCTGTCTGCAACTGCCAGTGGTCTCACTTTGTAAGGTTCTCCTAGATCACATTTTAGTAGAAAAAATGATTGTGGGAAAAACTAACTCCTCATCAAACTGCAAATACACCAGAATTTCTGAAGATATTACTGCTTCTGAGATCAGATATACAGTGAAATGGGGGAAGCAGGAGCAACTATATCAATTGTATCAGTGAAATCTTTATTCAAGGCAATATTTCTGTGCACTGCAGTGGACTGGAAAAAAGTTCTGAGTTGTCTTTCAACTTCTAAACATGCTAGTATGTGTTCATTTTACTTTATTTGATGGTGTTTGTAGTCAAACCATAAATTATTTCTTGGACTGTGATAATGAAGCAGCTATATAATCAAATGCATGAATTCTGCTGAAGGGCGTTACACCTAAAATTAAAAAAGTAGTTGTCGTAAGTTTTCTTTTTGGTATGCATGTACGAGGGGAGGGGGGCTGAAAAGTTCATAGGCTGAAAAGTTCATAGTGGTCAAATTTGACCAAATGTGGTTTATTTTTTAACTGCTGGAATCCGAGTGCTGCAACACCGATGGAAGAAGTGTGTGAACCGAAGGGGAGACTGTTGAAAAATAAACCACATTTGGTCAAATTTGACCACTATGAACTTCTCAGCACCGCCCCCCCCCACACACACACACACTTGTATGTGTCTGGGAGTTGGAAAAGGGTGCTTGTTAATGAATAGTGAAGAATGATCAGATTTCATATTTTTACTTGAAATGCCCATCAGTACTCCATACTCCAGATGCTAATACTTTGCAAACAGCATTCAAAAAGTGGGCAAATCAACCAACCATGAATGGAAAAGCAAGTGGGCACATCCAAAATCCATTGTACAGTGGTTTTACTTATCAGCCTTGCAACTGCGGTGATGGTATGGGTATACTGTACAAAATCCTGGTACAGCAGGAGCTCAGAAAGGAGTATCACTGCAAAAAAAAAAAAAAAAAAAAAAAGATGTGTTCGTAGACGAGAACTAAATCAAACAAACTTTTTCATTTAAAGGAACAATTAAGTCTTTGTCATGACAGTAAACAAAGGCCTGTCTTTAACTGACAGAACAGGGTGTGTGTCTCTGTTGGCAAACTCTAAGCGTTCCCAGACTTGGAGGTCTTGAGGTTCTTCCAAAATCCTCATGAAGTATAATCTAATAGAGAAACAGCGTCATCAGCCTCACACAACCGCTGGTGGACACCCACACCAAGGACATCCTGAAGTCTTCTCGGAAATGACAAGTGGCGATGATATGAAGGCGGCTTTTCTTCTGGTTATCAATTTTCAGATTAACCCTTTGACGTTCCGCTTTCATAAAACATCAGTGTCACTTGCTGTCCCTCGCGCAGTTCTGCGCCTGCCACGTAATGTGTCCCAAAAGCACAAAAAATCCAGCTGTAACAAGCATTTCACATCACAAGATGTCAGACACGTATAGCTTATTGCTCTTCACTGGAGGACTGGAGGACTTCATTCAACAAACTGTCGCAAACATCATTTCCGGTAACGCGAAGAAGAGAATGTAAACAAAGGCTCCATCCCAACATACTGTATATTTCCACACGGAGGAAGTGTTTGCTCCAAATTTTGCCAACTATGATTGTAAAAAGAGATTATTTAGCTTCTGAGGGGAAACATTTACCTTTAGTGACAGCACAAGACAGTCTGGAGCATGTACACTTTTCGTCTGCCATCGACGGAGGTGCACGTGACGACAGAGAACAACAGTGCCGGTTCGGCGGTGTAATGTAACCGAAATTGGATGACAAAAAATGGACGAATGAAGACACGGCGAGCGGTAGGTCTGACCGTTTATCGGTTTGTGTACATTCTACTGATTTTCTGGTTCATATACTTTGAAGATAACAAAAAACAAAAATGAAGAAAAAAAAAAACAAAACCATCCTTTGTGTAAATATGTCCAAAGTCCACTTTTAACCAAAAGTTATGTAATTCGATACGGCTGCCATCGCATTATGAAATTAGATATGTAAATTTATTCCTATCTCAAACAATGGATCATATTCTACATCTTTCTAATTGACAGTAAGCCATTATTGTTTACCATTTTCACGTTACAGCCTTTGGAATGTCTGATATCGAAACTGAATATTTTCTTCAAAAAAACCTTGACCACCAGAGGGGGGAGGGTGACGGGCACACCGGTGCGCCACAGAATTTTAAGAGGTTAAACTTTGACACTTGTAGGCCTTTAAAGTGATTCTGCATGGGAAACATGCTTTCCTACCACAATAACAAGGTTGAATCTTTGCTCATGAGCTGATGATAATAAAGCCATTTCCTATCTTGTCATTATCTTGCTGCTCCAAGTACAGCGATATCTAGATTTCCTCTACAGCAAAGCTGTTCTGGCTCATTGCTGATGTAAATTAAGTATCTGAACCCTTTTTCTATTTCTGAAAACTCTTTAGTAAGGTTTTTAAATTCCTTTATAAGGAAAATAGCACTACAAATGATCAGAACAGATTCTCTGGATTCATCTTGAGGTGGTCAGAGAGACCAAACAACAGCATTAATGAGGACAGCTTAATACTCAAACAAACAAAGCCTCAAATGTGAATGCGTCACAATGCACTTCAAAAGAAGGCACTGACTAACAGGAAGCTTTGAAGAAAGCTTTGAAGAAGTGCAGGAGAAGGAGTAAAACTTGGGGATCACTCAGTGTGTGTTGGAGGGTTTTATGAATGCATAAAGCATCGGTTGTCCTGCTGCAGGTCTGCCGTGCGAACATGCCTTCCCGCTGTAACAACAAACCGAAGTCCTGCAGCGTTTGTTTGAGGTGAGGCCGGGGTGGGGGAGTGAGGAACTGTGAACTTCAGACGTTGGAGCTGGGGAGGAAGAGCCCGAACAGTTGAAGGAAAAGGGGGCCTTGGTTTTTTGCGGGAAACGGGAGGGGCTCAATGTGATTGAGTGTAGCCGAGTAGTGGGGTGGGGATGGAAGGATATAACACAAAGTATGAGGGATATGGATGTGACGTCACTGGTCACGCGCTGTTTGTTTGAGTCGTCACATTGGTGGGCAAGCTTTGCAAAAGGAACAAAAATAACGGTTTATCATGGTGTACAACATTATTTTATTGGAATATGAGAAGTCTCTCACTGAAAATCATCTGAAATGTTATAGAAAGAAAATAGGGGTGATTCTCACTGCTTTGATCCATGCGGCACTCTGTTCCTCGGTGGAAGTCTGTACTGGCCATACTCGCATTATACTTTGCCTAGTGTGTGCGTGTGTGTGTGTGTGTGTGTGTGTGTGTGATGCAGGCGGCGCAGAGGCTTGAAGTGGGGTGAATGGTGACGGCTGTCATGCAGCTAGAGCAACTTATACCAGGGTAGACCTCGCTATTCAGCCTCCCAGTCCTTATTTTATCATCTTCCCAAGTTTATACTGTATGCATATTGTACTGGTAGAATATTCTTTTCAAGTGAGCTGAGACAATTTCTGGATCATATCAAAACCATATTTCAACCAGTAATGACACCATTCTCTCGGAGTGCTATCATGCGGCAGCAAAACTGCCCATCTGCCCCAGTTTCAAGCAATGGACCCCTGTTGTTTCAACTATTCAAAGGGAAAATATCCTAAATTTAATGAACAGACACAAGCAGCCTCAACCAGCTGGAGGTGGAGAGCAGCTGAAAAGAAAAAAGCTAACTTTTTTGGTTGATGAAAAATGCCCCAGGCCAGTATGGCTTTTCTTTTTTTTAAGGTAAAACCATATCTTTAAATAGTGAGGAAAGTACTTGGGAGATAGTGGTTTCCCTGCATAATAAAACACCAAATATAAGTCTGAGACCAACCATCATGATCCCTGGGTCATCATTCGTAGCCTAGGCCCATGCGTTTGCACATATACTTACCCTTGATGAAATGATCACCACAGATCAGACTTGTGCTGGAAGGCTGTCAACCCTCCTGTCTGACTGCCACTACCCACTTGGCTCTCCAAACTGGACTTTCCAGTGACTTTATCTTGCCTAATATGTAGGGCTGCACGATTATGGCCAAAATGATGATAGCAATTGTTTTGATCAATATTGAAATCTCGATTATTAATCACAATTATTCATTAACTTTAAGAAAAACACAGATTACATAAATTCCATTTTTTTATTCATCATACTTACCAAATTGCTAGCTGAAGCCTGTGGCCAAAGCACTGGAGCCTCGTCCATTTATTTAGAGAAACTGCCTTGACAACATATTCTGCTTGACCATAGGTCAGTCGTAGTTGCAAAGTACTCGACAGTTGTGATATCCATCTGTATTTTTCATACAGCGCAGGTAATGCAACTTTGGAGAATCACATTAAGTTAAGTTAATCCCTTCCACAGTATGTGGGACACCATGTGGTGCATGGGGCGGCGCCTATCTCCGTTTCATGGAGAATCACGTGGGGATCACGTATTTCTTGTCCAGTGTTTTGACCATGTCTCTGAAGCCTTCATTGCTCATACAGTATTTATTGGACACATGTCTTTGGCCAAATAAAACACTATTGCATCAGTTACTTTAGCATGTCTTTGGGAGGCAGATGGATACAGTGAAGCTCTGTGCAGGGTTGATGCTATGGTTGCCTGGGTCAGCGCCGGACACAGACTGTGATTTAGTGAAGTGACATTAGCTTTAGCCTTCATGTATTTATCATACTTATGTTTGTGGTGTTTTTTTCAGGTGGTTGAATAAGTTAGTTGTGTTGCCCTGTGGCGCAGACAAAGCTCTATGGCACTCTTTGCATATCATCTCTTTTTAGTCAGCATCACTTGCCCTGAATCCAAAACACGTCCAGACAATGGATGATGATCCTTTCGAGGCACTAGCTCCTCGCTTTCATGTGTTGCCGTACTGTCACCTTCTGCTCCTGACATCTGGTTTGTGTTTCACCATCACACCAGCCCACTATTGAAAACAGGGTGCGCTCGCTTGTCAGTTCTGCAGTTTAATGTTGCCTTAATATGCGTTCACCCCCTGGTGGTCGGCTGGCTGTTGGTTGAGAAAATGCTTGATTTGATGTGCAGGAGAGCTCACATTGTAAATGTTAATATCGGCAACGATCATGTTAATTTAATCATGGCAGCCAAAATCGTGATTGCAATCAAAATTCGATTAATTGTGCAGCCCTACTATTACGGCAACCTACCGCCATGCATGACCTAACCATGGTCAGAGTTGAAATCTCTGGCACTCTAAGCTAGCACAAACCAATGGTAGCACTACGTACACATTTACAGCTTGTCTTCCAGTATGGGGGAGTAAACAGAACATCACATGAATTGGTGACGCTGCTGCACACATTGTCAATAGACCATTATCTGTGTACTGTGCCATCTTGTGGTGCCACCATTACTGCACTGAACCGTGTCAGATGATCAGGATTTGCTGCTGTTGGCTGACAGCAAGTTAGGAAATTGGATTGACAATGTTTGGCAGTGACAGCTGTACTAGTAAATGTGCTGAAACACTTTACATGACTGCATTACAGTATACTGTTTCATGTCAAATAAACCATTTTTAATATCACAGAAATTACATTTGATTGACTTAAAACCCACCTACTGAATGTGCTACCCACATCACAGTATTATCAAATATGAAAATAACTTCCATCCACACTGGTGTATATTCATCTTTTGAAAGGGTTGTCAATGTTTTAATTTAAAACGAAATGTGGACATTATCAGTCCTACAAAACCTAAGGCTGCTACCGTTGTTCTGGTTGTGGTTCTTTGATGTTTATTTTATGGTCACTAGGTTGTCCTAGCTTGACTAGTTAATCTTCACTTCCATGAGTAAGACTTGCGCAACCACCACAGCCCCCGGAGAGTATGTCTGTTCATTCACTGTGGCTAGCTGAGCAGCGTTAAAAGCATTAGTGTTGCATGGTAAGCTAGGCAACTGCATGCTAATCATTTTGCTGTTGTTACTGGGAACAAAATCCTTCAGTTATCAGCCTTGACCTACAACTCTGCCCACTGTACTTTCAGAAAGTCTCAGACAGGGACAAATTTGGTACAGTAAAGGCATGTTTGCTTCACATTCCATTTTATTCCTAAATTGAAGTTTGCCACTGCTGTTTGAGTAATCAAAAACTGTTCAAGTTCTTCCAGCTTTTCTCTATGTTTTGTTAAACATGACATTAAATAGAAGGAAAAATTAGATATTGTGGTGTGGTAATGACAGCTTGCACTCAAAGAGACGCATACTGTATCTCCTAAAACACGGCGGCTTGTTTACTTCTGGTATTTAGCCAGATTGGTCTACTTATCTCATTCAAACCTCCGATCAATCAAAACAAGAGAGCAGAGTGAGGCTGCCAAAGCCACCAGCGTCTCCCTACTACAGTGACAGCGTTGTTTGAAAGTAACCAGATGCCCTGCACTGCTTCCAAATGCATTTGTTCAGTTGACACTAGTGACCTGTGTTGCAAAATAATTGATGAGCCTGAAGCAACAGGCTCCGCTGTCTGTTTCCTTTGGCAGCAGGTTAATACTGCTGGAGCAAAAAAAAAAAAAAATCTCTTAAGCAGCTACACACACACGCATTAAAGAGAGGCAGTAAGTCCATCTTTTACCACGTCGGAGCACCAGCAGACCACAACACATCTGCTGGGGGTTTGATGGGTTCTTAGTCTATGCCAGTGACTCACTGATCACTCGCCCGTGGCTGAGATTCCTGGCTCACTTTGCAGCCCGCTTCAGAACAAAAACTCTCATTGATTCCAGCAATAAAAGCCGCTTTCTGAAGCCAATAAAGTCAATGCCAGCATACTTTTATTATTGCAATATCTGGTGATATCTCTTTTCTTATGACCTTTCTACTGCTCTCTGCAGAGAGAATTTGCTGTTTGTGTCAACTCTATCTACTTGCTGAAATGAGGACTAATTCTACTAACAAACACAAGCAGTTTGAAGATTTAAAAAAAGCTATTGGTTCTGCTTTACTGTTTGAGCGTCTTGATGCTTCTCGCAATCATGCTCACATCATCATCATCATCATCATGTTCACAGACTTGACCAAAATAGCTTCGCCCCTTATTTTTATGAATTAGTCAGGATTTGAATTATTGAAGATTTATTTTTTTTTAACGGGGGGGGGGGGGTGTTCACAAATTTAACATAAGGTACAAATGTATGTATAAATGTAAATTAGGTACAAAGTTGCAAGAATAAGTGTGCAACAATATGATAAAAGATGCCAGTTTTGAAATTGAAACAGTTGCAAATTACAATATATAGAATAAAAATTCAACCGGCATCCAGATGAATGCTGCAAATTTACGTGAAAAAAGTTCCAAATTTATGAGAAAAAAGTTGTCAATTTACAAGAGAAATCACAACTTTATGACGAAAAAGGTGCAAATTTATGAGGGGAAAAAAGATGAAAATTATGAAAAAAAGTTGCAAATGTGCAATTGAAAAATCACAAATTTATAAGGAAAAAAGTTGCTAATTTATAAGAAACGCGTTACAAATTTAGAAGAGAAAAATCACACATTTTTGAGAATAAAGTTGCAAATTGACAGGAAAAAGTTGCAAACTTGTGAGAAAAAAGGTGCAAATTTATTTAACCTTTATTTATACAAGGTAGCTCCATTGAGAAGCAACCTCTCCTTTCCCACTCACACCAGGAAGCTGCCCAGTCCAACCACAGACTGACCTGTGGCCACTGAGCAGCTCCACTGGAGCAGCTGGGGTTAAGGGCCTTGCTCAAGGGCACCACAGCGGGGTTAAAGAGGGTGGGGCAAACACTGCTATGTTAGCTGTCCCACCCAGATCTGATCCGGCCAGTCCAGGGATCAAACCCGGGACCCTCCGCCCACCAGTGCCTAACCATTAGGCCACCACTGCACCACTGCGCAACTCAACAAGAAAAAGATGAAATGATACAGGGAAAAAAATCTCAGATTTGTGAGACAAAAGTTGCAAATTTACAGGGAAAAAATGTAAATCAACAAGAAAAAAAAATGCAAAAGTACGAGAAAAAAGCTGTAAATTTTTCAAAAGAATAATGACAAATTTATGAGAAAAAGCTGCAAATGTGCAAGATTGTTTTAATGCATTTCTGCTTAGTGGTTCAAAGTCATTTTATCCAGTCCTGTAATGTGACACAGAAAGGCTCATGATGATACTGGGGGGACAATTCGCTCTTTTTTTCAGGTTGGAGGAGGAATGCCACCCCCCATCCCCCCCTTGATTTACGCCTATGAATGGAGATGTGGGGATGGGAGGTTAACAAGGGGGATGATTTGGGCTCATTTAGCATCTCCCCTCATCCCCCTTCCAGTCACCTACTGACTGCTGGTGAAAGCAAAGTGACAGAACAGCTGTTATCTTGACCAAGTGGCACGACGCTGCAGCTCTGAAATTTAAGCAGCGCGTCTCAATTCCTGTTAACACTGAAATATCAACAAGAATGTGTGTTTCTAACTTGAAGTGCCAGCTTTAAAGGCCCTATAATCAAAGCTTTGACAATTTGTGGGCGATGTGCAGTCAAAGCTCTATTAATGCTACTGGGACAATCCTATCAAAATGATACATGTCTATTTATGAGAGACTGTGTTCTATGTTCCTCTGGCTCCATTTAGGACTAGCTAGAATATCAAATACACATTATTCATTTTAGCAAATATGATTAATACTGACTACGCAGGTTACATCTTCGTGAGTAAATAAATTGGATTTTAGCTGCAGCCCTATCTCTATAATGTGCCTTTCTGAACAAATGTCACCTTTCCACCCTTTATCTTTTGTCTTTTCAGCTGCAGAATATCAAAAAAATGCAGTACACCACGCCACGGTAAGGAAAGGAATCAGCGCAGTAGTTCTCCCTCCTATCTGTGGAAATTAATATCAGCAGAGTATGGACTGTACTTCATTGGTGGATATCAAAAGGTTCTTGTTACAAAGGTATCATATAAGAAACATCTCATGATGGATAAAAGCAAAGAGTTCTCCCAAGACATTCATAACCTGACTGCTGCAAAACACACTGATGGATTTGGTTACAGGGGAATATCAGAACTTCTGAGCATCACTGTGACCAGCATCCGCAAGTGGAAAGAACACCACTCTACCATCAACTGGCCAGTTGCTGTGTTCTATACTTTCTTTCCTGTTCTCATTCCACTTTATTACACATAACTTCCTTTATGTTTTGATTTCTTTCTATGAGTGGATTCCTTGAGGGAAAAGCGGACACACTTGGCCCTGTAGAGAAAACCCATGACCACACAAGCGCTTCAGTGCTCAACACAGAACAGGTGCGCATACACACACAGACCGAACACATCTTACCACCCTCACACCTCCTGCTGCTGAGCCAAATATACGGCAAGCCGAGAAGGGCCAACTTTCACCCTCCTGTTGCTGGTGCCCGCCCCATCATTTACTGTAAATAGGAAGAATGTTTCGATTTAATTGCTGCTATTTTCACAAGAGGCAGCAGAGCAAAGTGAGGAAGTTGAACATGCTGAGCGACGGCCAAACTCCACAGACACAGGGCAGAGTTTTACATAAATAATCAGCTGGATCAGATATCTGTTGTTTTCTAGGAGGTTATAGCAGCATTATTCATCCTTCCCTTTACAAAGCAAACCCTTGCTCCCCCAATGTAAATGTTGGGTCTTTTAAGGAGTCTCAAGTAGCTGTTTAAGATTCATAGTTGCACATTTTTCCTGTTAAAACACAGTTTACATAGAACTAGATCGCTGTCCAGACATTTGCCCTTTAACCAGGTTTTATATGTTTACTTCAGCAGCAGCATTAGTGAAACAGAGGTCAAAACTGCTGCGATTATCTCTAATCTGGATAGACAAACGGCAGGCTGTTTAAATCTGCCACTTAGTTTACAGCACAGAATGGAAATAAGTCTCAGAGTAAACAGTTTTCATTAACCTACGGTGTGTCTGACTGGTTTAATGTGACTTAGTGCAGTCTCCACATGGGAAACTAATGCAGGATAAGCAACAGTGACAAGAAACTCTTACATGAATCAGAAAAAAATAAACAAAAAATGACATTAATGAGCTAAATACCACCCAGACTTTACAGTATATCAGGCTCTTACTGTTTTCTACACATTACATATTATCATTCCAAAGATGTCAAAAGGAAAAAAAAAACAGCAAATTTTATGAGGAAAAAGTTCCATATTTAGATGGGAAACTAGACTGCCAATTATGGAGAAGCTCATTCTGGCCTGATGAAGTCACCCCAAGATCTCCTGACCTTTGACCTTGAGTACAACCTGGATGCAGGCCATCGGGGCAAATGCTGAGGACAGGAGTCAGCAGCCTCCACTATGAAACCAGCCATTTTAGGCCATTTCTGTCCAGAAAATCTGCATGGAGCCACCAAAATTATTTGAGCCTTAAACAGGTCAAATAAAACTGCAACTTTAAAAGCCATTTACAACTTTTTGCTATTTTTCACTTAAATTTGCAAATTATCTCATAAATTGGAGGCTTTTTTTGCTTTGAATTTCAGATTTTTTTTTCCCAAAATAAATCTGCAAGTTGCTTTCTAAAAACTAACAATTTTTTTTTCCAATGTAAATTACCGACATTTTTCTTGTAAATTTGCAACTGTTTTCTTAAAAATACAAAACTTATTTCACAGAGATTTGCAAATTTGTTCTCATTAATTTGTAACATTTTTTTCTTGTAAAAGTGCATTTTTTTTCTCTCAAATTTGCAACCTCATCCTCTTTAATTTGCAGCTTTTAAAAAGTAAATCTGCAACATTTTTCCACTTAAATCTGTGACTTTTGAAAAAAATTGCCAATTTTTTCATAAATCTAGGCCTTTTTTCTTGTAAATGTGTAGCTTTTTCTTGCATTTTTTTTAAATTTACAACTCTTCATGTAAATGTGCATTTTTAATTCACAATTTTGTTCTTAGAAATAGGCAACATACTCTGATAATTGTCAATTTTCGCTCATATTTTAGACTTTCTCTTCTGTAATTTACAGCTTTATCTTGTATATTAGTGAATTTATTCTGTCATAAATTTGTGACCATTTTTCTGTAAATTTGTGAGCTTTTCGAAACCCCGGCAGCCGCTGAATATAGGCCAAGGAGCCACAGGTTGCAGACCCCTGGCCTAGGAGGAGTAGCGATCCCCATGAAATGTGGACGGACAGACGGACTGACAGGTGGATGCCGTTGCATTGGCTTCTTTTGGTTTCACCGGAATGAGCTAAAAACTGAAAAAAAAATTACATCAATAAAGTCACAAATTTATTAGAAAAAAGCTGAAAAAGTACAGGAAAAAGGTACATTTGCAAGGAAAAGTTGCAAATTTATGAGGAGAAAAAACCTGAAAACTGACAAAAAAAGTAACATTTTTGAGAAAAAGTTACTAATTTTCAAGAAAAGGTTGCAAATTTACAAGAGAAGATCACCAATTTATGAGAAAAAAGAAAAACTTACTAGAAAAGGTACCAAATTTATGAGAAAAAGTTACCAATATGTGAGAAAAAAAAGTTAAAGGTCATTTTGATTGCCCCCTCAGGTGAGAGGCCGGCAGCGGTCAGCCACGGTCAGACACTCACCGTTGAAGAAGTTCTTCACCTTCAGGAAGCCGACGCTCAGGCGGAGCACGGACAGCTTGTCCAGGCGGGCCCTGACCTCCTCGCTGAAGGGCAGCAGGCTGGTGAGCTTGTCCAGCTCGCCGTTGAGCCGGTCGCGGTGGCGTTTGGACGGGTTAGACTTGGCGCCGTCGGGAGGGGGCGGTTTGGGCCTGCGGAGACAAAAGAGCGTTAAATCACGGCGACGATGAGAGATTGGTGCCTGGGGAAAAAAAAAAGAAAAAGACAAGATTAGGGCGCTGACAGAGGACGCGACGAGGACAACAGACAACCTGGAGGCCGATTGTGCTCTGAATAATGATGCTAGCGTGCGTCAGCGGGGAGGCAGCTGGGAGAGACCCAGATGACACCGTGATAACGCACGAGAGCGGTGAGGTGACACCTGAGAGCGCAGCGCACGGCAGAGGTTTTATTTTGTGAGGAGTTTTACTGGAGGATAATTTTCACTCTTATTTGAGTAAATGAGGGCTGCTCACTAACACTTCCCCCGACCCACTTCTGCTTACTGCAGGAGGCTCAAACTGCTCATGTACAACAATCAGTAAGCGATTTATTATTTTTTTACCAAGGGGGATGGGGGGTCGTCACCTATTTTGCATGAGGTACAAAGGCATAAATGTAAATGTATGTATTTAAATGTAAATTCAATGAAATTCCAGGATGGCAGCAGCAAAGGGACAGCAGCACTCAGAGCAATAGTAATAAAATAACAAGATAAGAAATGGTTAACCAAAGCAGTAAATAAATATACATATGTACACAGTTACGGTATATATACAGTGCAGGAGCACTGCAGTGACTGAGTGTTGTGAATTTATAAGAAAAAAGTTGAAAATTAGCAGGGGAAAAAAAAAAGCTTTTTTTTTTAACAAAAAAGTTGCAAATTTATGAGAGATAAAAATTTACAGGGAAAAAAATCACAAATTTATGAGAAAAAAAGTTGAAAACTTATAGGAAAAAAGTCAAAATGATGAGAAAAAAATGTGCAAATCTATGTTCCTGCACGTTTTACAAGTGACAATGTCTGAAGTCAGACGTGACCTTATCATGCATCATCACAGTAATCAATTTGAATTTTTAAGCCCTCGGCGGCTCTGTTTTTGTTTTGGAAACACACGGACCACCCCAAACCTCCAGAGGCCGTCTGCTCCATCCACTGTTGCCGTGGTAACCAGGTGAGCTTTATCCTGTTGTCACCAGCTGCTCAGCACTTGTTTACCACAGGAGGAAAACCTCAGCAGCGGTCAGAAGTGAGCCATGCACGCCAGAATGGAGCAGAGAGCTCAGCGATGGCAGTTTATAAATGTATTAAGTGAGAGGAAATGGAGAGCTTCCCCACTGAAGGAGAACTCCGCCGTCTGAAAGGTCACATTTATTTACAAGAAACAGCAAACTGTGGGTGGACGACTGCAAACTCGCTCACGTCTCCCACTGCACCGCCAGAGTGTCCAGAGAAGCAAGGAAAGTTTATCTTCACAGAGGAGGTTAATTCTTCACTTTGAGCAGTTGTGCAATTAGCAGTTTCAACTAGAAAATGACCCAGAGAGGGCATACCTTCACCAAGGCTCCTTCCGTCCCTCATGGATCACCTCCAAAATGTAATGGGTTCCTCTGTAGCCCAAGAACTACCTCTGGTGAAAATTTCATCCAAATCCATTCAGCAGTGTTTGTGCAATCCTGCTGCACAAATACAAACAAAGCCCTTGGTGGAGGTATTTTTTTTTTTTTTTTTTTTTTTTTTTTTTTTTTTTGTTACTTATTTGCACTCTCAGATCAACACCAAGATCTAATCATCTGTTCCCAGTGCCATTACACACCTTTCCTCAAAATTTCAATCCGTTCATAACTTTTTTAGTTATTTTGTCAACAGTCAGACAGACAGACTAACAAATGAATAACAAAAACAGAACTTCCTTGGTGGAGGTGATAATAACTAGATTGTGACGGTTAAGCCTCAATGACTGCGGCTGCGGTCCGTCGCGGCTGCGGTGCGGACTCAGCCTTGCGGTGCTCCCCGCCAGCTGTGCTTGGGCTTTGAAGCGGCACAGATCAGAACAAAGTTTGCATGACAAGCTCACACGAGAATTAGCGCAAGCGCTCAAGAGAGACTGAGTTATCGCACGTTGTCAGTTTTAACTGTGAAACCGGGGATGCTCCAGGGCTGGGCGATAAACCAAAATCAAACCAAAACCAACATTCGGGCTGCAAAACCAACAGAACCTGGCTCATGTCTGTTTTTCCGGTTTCTCCTCTCTCCCCGTCGTGTGGGTGTGTACAGAGCTTTTCGTGTACTGCCCCTTTAAGACATGCCCGCGGAGTTACGTGTGTGGGAACCTCACTCTGTACCCCCAGAAGCAGCGCAATTAGCGCGGTTCAGAAACAGCAGGAAAAAGTAAAATGGCTGTAACAAAAAAAAATGTTGCTCTATGGGGTGGGAATTGATATGATTTTATCAGTATCAATGGTATTGTCGATTTTGCTTATCGAGCCAATTCTTTACTGATTCCCTTATCAATTCTCGATTAGTCTTCCATGTGGGGAAACATGCGGGCCTTCACAGGATTTCAGCATCAGTGCAGAAGTTTTGTTATTTTTCTGACTTTAAACAATGCTCCTCTTTTTTGCACGGCACCGTAAGGACAGGCAACTGTAACAGCAGCAGCTCTCGTGTCTTTCATCGACTGTGTCGTGCTGCTGTTACACTGTAATTTCCCAGTTTGGGATCAGTAAAGTCCATCCATCCATCCAGCCACCTATTCTCTTAAAAAGATATAAATCAAATATAAGACTGTAAACATGCTTTCCTTAGAAAAACCGGCATTTATGCCTTGTGACATTTGTTTTGTTTAAATGCTGAAAGGCAATATAAATAAAAGCAGAATAAATGGAATTAGGGATGGGCATAATTTACCGATTAACCGATAATTGATCATTAAGAATTTCACAGAGGAAGTTCATTTTCGTCGACAAACCGTTTTTTTTTTTTTTTTTAAACAATCCGACGTTATTAGGCCTAGTGCACGGCCGTCCTCAAACAATGCAATGGCAAAATTTGGGCACCAGGGGGCAACATTACACCATCGCCGTACCCTGGCGTGCCTTAGTTGATACATGCGGGCTTCCGTAGGGCAATCGCCAAATCATGAAGCGGTTACGGCGAAGTGTTGCGTGGGACCATTTCAATTTAAAAAATGACCAGGTGTACTGCAATCACTGCAATGCAGCATACAAATATACCTCATCGACAGGGTCCATGGAACACCCTTATTACGCGAAGAAACCGCCAACAGTGGTTGCGCGCTGAGTAATGGCGGTCGTGAAGATTCTTTTTTTTTTTTTTCCAGAAACTTTATTGAGAAGGTCATGAAGATTTGGTGTACACACGTCGAGGGAAGCTGCAGGAGGCGGCGTAGTGGCTCGACGGGAAGACTATTTCGCACAAAATGGCACAAGAGAACAGTAAAAAGTTCTGCGCGGCTAGACTAAGTAACACGAGCGATAGAGCAATGAATGCGGTCTTCGTTTGTTGGGTGGCCGCTCGGCAGGGACAGAAGCTGGGTAAAACGTCTCGGCCAATCAGCTTGCGGGGTGAAACGTCTCGGCCAATCAGCTTGCGAGATTCCCGAGCCGAGCCAACACGAGAACAGAGAGAGGGCTCTCCGTGCTGATTCCTGATGTTCTAATGTAGTCTACCTGCCTTGTTACGTACCTAAAAATGTTAATGATTAACCGATTATTAATCATTAATTCTCCCGACGATCGGTGAAGAAAATTTCACCGAATGCCCATCCCTAAATGGAATACTGAAATGATTAGAAACAGGGCTGCAATGATTGCGCAAATAATTTGAATACTTTGATTACAAAAATTCCTCGATTCAAAAATCTATGACTCGAAACTTCATTTATCCTAACACTTCCGGTCTATATGACCTTCTTCTGGTATGACCTTCTTCCGGTCACGCTATGTAAACAAGACATGGGTCTGTTTAATGGCGTGATGTCAGAGCAACAATGGCAGCAAAAAAAGAAGAAAGTCAGAGAAAACAATAAAAAGAATCTCAAGTCTGGGATCATTTCAAGCTCAAATTGAAGGAAAGTGTGTACATTGTAAAGCCGAGTGGCGAGCTAGCATATCATACAGCAATGTCGTTGTTAAAGAGTGTCTTGGCAGACAGCATCCAACCACATGCACGGGCAGCGCACCCAAGACAAGGTACATGATTAAGATTTAAAATAAATATGAACAGAATGCAGTTAGCTATGCTAATTATGCTTATATGACCAAACAAACATATAGCAGCTATCGCTAACAGTCGTTCATTTTATCCCATATTGCTGTGTCAAGAGATATTCAACTCACGTTTACCATACACTTCCGCCATTATTCCACGGTCGAGACGGCATCATGGCATTGCTTGGTAACAGCAGCGTGTGACATCATGATACATGCCGGTTTTAGAAAAAACATGGAAATGTTTAAACCCGCGGCATCTGTAGGAGGAATCGATAACATCAGCAACGTATGATTTGGGGGCTCAAAAAATTTAGAACCAGTTCCCAACAGAAACTGGTTCTAAATTCCCATCCCATCTGGTCTCTCCATCCACATATTATGTGATGACTATTTCATCTGAAGATGCAAAGAAAAGGCAAGCGAAGTGTGTGGAAACTAACACATAGACGCCTGAAGCTAAGTTGCTTTTAGCCTCTGAGGGCTATCCGCGTCATCTGAACCTTTTCTGCCGGGATGGGCAACAAAACGAATAAGCTAAGGCTGCTGTTGTGAGTCACAAACGGTATGTAAATACACACAGACTTCTGCACTGGACAACATTAATTTGTGTGCGAAATTACAATAGCCCTGTTCTTTATTATATTATGCCCATTTCCAGCTGCACTGCACTGACATGATACCACACTCTTGTGTAATTTTGCTTAATTACAAGCCTTGCCAGTGAATTATAAGGATCAATTAGCTGTGATGCTGATTTAAGGTCAAACTGCCCAGCCCCAGGATGCCTGTTATCAGTGAAACAGGTCATAGAATCATTATATCATGACTTTGCCATTTAGAATTTGGATATTTAATAAAATTTATTTAATAAAATGTAGCAGCAGCTACCATCTTAGCTTTAACTAGTACACGACTGTCAATGATTTCCTATTTCAGCGGTTCTGACTGGAGACAGCATATGACCAGAGGTTATGTTAGATGTTCTCATTTTCTGTCATTTTGACAGACAGTTTCAAAATTCAGTCAGCTGTCATTTTAGTATTCATATTAGGGCTGGGGGATTAACCAAAATAAAACCAACACTGACGTTTGGGGTGTAAAACCAACATAATCTGTTTTTTTTGTTTTTCCCCTCTCCCTGCTGTGTGCGCTTGATAGAGCTTTTCATGTACAGTACCAGTCAAAAGTCTGAACACATCTACTCATTCAAAATGAATGTGCTGTCCAAACTTTTTTCCCTTTAAGGTGTGTCCACAGTTACGTGTGCGGGCACCCCGGAAGCTGTGCAGTTAGCGCTGTTTGGAAGCGGCAGAACACTGCAGACAAAGTACAACGGCTTGCAACGAAAAGTTTTTACAGCCTGATGACTTTGGATATTTGAGGCTGACGAGGATCCACAAGACTCCCACTGCTGATAGGCTATCACAGCACAGTATCACATGTCATTTTTGCTCAAGTTAAAATATTTCAACTCCAGTGTATACATGATTATCTGCACACCCCTTACATGGCACAGAAGTCACACTCATTCATACCTTTTTATTGTCTGAATACACAATTTGGGAAAAGGAAAAACTGTCCCTTTGCTGGTAAACCTCTGTTCCTGCCTTCGCTTTACTGCTGGGAGCTGTCAGTAGTGACCAAACCAGCAAGGCTGTGGATAAAAGCGACTCATACAGGCTTCCTCCAGATGAAACCTGGGCTTAGCCACAAGATCAGAGACAGCTCAGTCATTCACGGGAGTCTCAGAGTAACTCACTGCTCCTCTACATTAAACAAGCCAGCTGAGGTGGTCTGAGTGTCCAGGATCAGTAGGCGATTTATATCTTTTAACGTGGGGGGGGGGGGGGTGTCACCAATTTAGCATAAGATACAACTGTATAAATGTATATTAGATATAAATTTGCAAGAATGACGGTGCAAAGAAATGATAAAAGATGCAAATTTAAAAATATAAAAAGTCACAAATTATAATTTAATGGCACAGAATAAACATCTAAGCAGCATCCAGATGAACACTGCAAATTTTTAAGAAAAATGTTGAGAATTCATTTGAAAAAAAAAAAACTTGCAAATTATTGAGAAAAAGGTTTCTATGTTAAAAGAAAAAGTTGCAAATTTATGAAAAAAAAAAGGTTGAAAATTTACAGGAAAAAGTTGTAAACTTGAGAGGGAAAAAAATGCACATTTACAAGAAAAAAAAATGCAAATTAATGAGAAAAAAGTCACAATTCTTTAAAAAAACACTGCAAAAAATTGGCAAATTTACAAGAAAAAAGTTGCAAATTTATGAGGAAAAGAATTTAAAAATTGACAGGAAAAAGTTGCAAATTTACAAGAAAAAAATTGTACAATTATAAGGAAAAAGTCACAAAATTTGGAAAAAAGCTGTAAATTTATGAGAAAAAAAGTCCCAAATTTTTGAGAAAAAAACTGCAAATCTATGAGGACAAGTGGAATGACCCACAGGTAGTTGTGCTGTGGCGTTAAATGTCGACAAAATGATGAATAACAACACAAGCATGTGAGGAATAAACACCCTGGCAATCACTGAAATAAGTTAAATAAATTAATACAAACGATATCATCACTGAAACTAAATTACTGTCATGATCAGGTGAGCGCGTGCCCACCTCCCTTCCTGTGAAAGCTTCCCCGGCTCCGCAGGTAATCACTACACCTGCGTGAGTGGACGCACCTGCCGTCTCCGCCTAGCCAGCGCTTATAAGGGTCCACCTGCGAAGACTTCAGCGCTGGCTCGTTGGGTATACTGCCTGTTAAACAAGCAAGCGAGTCATATTTCTACCATGAGGATCAATTGTCCAATTCCCCTTTTTTCTCCTCTTCCCAGGTTGCTGCCATCTGTGCGGTGCGTCTTCGGGGATCGTTGCACGTGCTCACCTGCCTCATCATCCTCATCTCCGCCCCAGCCGCCTGTTTCCACACGGTCAGACATCATCCCCAGCTACTCTCCATTCCTACTACCTGCCAGCCTCATCCCGCTGGTTCGTCTATTTCTGCTGGAGTTTTCCGTCGGGCTTTCTGCTCAACTCCTGTAAGTGGCATTTTGTTTTCCACTTTCCCTGCTCTCTCTCCTCCTGTTGGCCAGCTCTCGTCTCCTCTCCACAGGCTGAGTCTTCCTCTGGCGAGTGACGTATTTTCTCCTAACTCTGCTGGTTTTTGGATTAATAAAGCTTCTCTGTGTCGTGTGTTTTCTCTAGCGCGGCACCTGCACGTGAGCTCACCCTTCTATCACTATGACAGTTACAGCCCCAAAGAGCCTCTGGTATCTGTAAAGAAAACGTTCTTCACAAAGGTGTGACGTTCCAAAGCCTCCGACAGCAGTCACAAAATTATTGAAAAACAGCTGCAGAGAGTGACGGAAACAGAAACCTGGGCTGCACAATGCATCAACATTTTATGGAATTTATATGAAAAAAGTCACAAATTTTTGAGTAACAGTAGCATATTTTATGTTTAAAAAATGGACATTTAAATGGAAGTAAAATTACAAATTTATGAAAAACGCTAAACTTACATAAAAAAGTCACAAATTTATTTGGAAAAAAAATATCAAATTTTAAATGAAAAAAGTTGCAATTTATGTGGAAAAGTTAAATTTATGTGGGGAAAGGGTATTAAACTGCATATTTAAATGGGGAAAAATTAATTTATGACAAAAAAGGTGCAACATTTACACAAAAAAAGCACAAACTGACATGCACAAAGTGACAAATTTGTTTAAAAAGGTCACAAATTTACACCAAAAAAAGACATTTGAAAAGAGATGGAAAATGCATGTAAAACGTCACTCATTTATAAGAAAAAAGTAGCACATTTATGTTAAAAAATGGCAAATTTATGATAAGTATTGTTCAGCGGTCACAAGTCCTGTGGTCATTTCAGTCTTCAGCAACAGTATCACACGGCATGCTTTGCTAATAATGTGCAGCCCTTTAGAAATAACTGTTTATTGACAAACGTGGACCTAATCTTCTTAACATCACTACAGCAGGGCTGGTTTTTCATCAAACATAAAAAAATGAAGCGTAGGTCAATGTAACAGGTGCCGTTTTGTCAGGTTCTGGCACGCTGCCCGAGGACACTTTAAGCGGAGCATCTGGTTGTTGTGGGAATTCAACCTGCGGCCTCCCACTCACTCGCAGGTTGGACTCAAACAGCTGCAGCTCCGCTTAAATCGGGTTCAGATGTTCCTCGCTGATGACTCCGCTGAGGATTTCGGGGTCATGCCAGGCCACTGGAGGAGCAGACTGTAAAAAAAAAAAAGTGTACGTATGCATGTAAGCGTGCACCTGCAGAGCCGCGGTGCATTTCAGGCACTGTGGCATTTTTGACTTTTTAACCTCCTGATATCTGGTCTGAGGTTGCCCTAACCAACACAAACCACGGCAGGGACACCAGAAGGAAGTCTGCAGAGTGGCATATGCAAAGGTAGACAGAAAAATGTGATGAAGTGATGAAGATAATGCAGAAGTGGGAACATTTGTTGGTACTGCTGCACAAAACCCAAAAATCCGTACTACTTGGTACTGATTAAAGTTTAATGGCATCCCTTGTTTACATCATTTTTAACACCAATCACCTTGCTTTTGATTAGTGATTCAGGTGAATATTTTAGACAGTTAAATGAATTAAAATGGCATGGACAATAAAAGTACCCTTAAATTTAATATTTTGTGGCATCATTTTACGCAGCAATCACTGCCAACAAGCGGTCTCTGCACTTCACGATGAGACGTCTGCATTTTCATCAGCCATTCAGCCTAGTTAAAGGGGGAAAAACGTGCTACTGTGTAGCTTGGTACCGCTGTGTGCACCACACTCAACATGGAGCAGAGAAAGCGAGAGGAAATACGACCCTGGGTGATCAGGAGGAGAGCGTGTGTATTGTAGAAAAAGAGCCGAGGAAACCACCCAAAACCATTCAAGCTGAACTCCAAGGTCAAAGCACCAAAGTTTGTATTATTAACATTTTTATTTGTCTCGGTAATCATCAGAACTTGTTTTGTTTTCATCTGTTGGTATCTTTTAATCATAAAACCACTTAAATTACACCAAAAAACACAATTAAAACCTCAAACATGTCATCTCCTACACATTCACTCTACTATAATCAATTATTGATTCAGACTGATATGAGCATTTTTATTGTGATCAATGCAGTTAATTAATCATCGATTTGCTAATATTTTCAACAGTTTATTGAATATATGAAAGTTTTATCTTTTTGAAATATACTGAAAAAAATTATTAACTTTTTCCACCTTTCTAGCGTACTGAGATTCATTAGTAAACATGTAAAAAGTCCCGTTAAGTCCTGCATCACAACTGGCCATATGGGCTGCTACAGCCCGTCTGCATGCAGAGTTTCTGTCAGGATTTGCCCCTCGAGGCAGACAGAAAGACCCACGCGCTGGACTGTGAAGTTGTGAGATTCATTGGAAACAGAAGGTGCACAAAATAACTCAAAAACACGAGAGGAATAACCCATTAATGAGACGAAAAACAGAGTACGATTACACTTACGTTCAGGAGAAATCACAGAAGTCACAAAGTCAACTGAGTCAAGACAGCGGCAAGGACAGGAAAGCGCAGCGGTCTTAAATAAGGCATAACATAATATGTCACAGGTGTGGATACCAGAGCGGGCAGGAGAAAATACTGATTGATAATCTGGGGCAGCTGGGAGAAATAAGAGAGAGGCGACTGGACTTGACAGCTGACAGGGCGACGCCCACACAGAGCACCAACCCAGAAACGCCACCTGACAGCTGTCAACCCCGGGAAAGAACACCACAGTAAGATTATAAAGAATAACATCACCAAATACAGGCTGATAAATCATTGCAAATGGTACAAAGCATGAGCGTAACAAAACTGAAACATAACAGAAAACAGTACGGGAATACCGAAACTCAAAAAGGCACAAAATAATACAACAAATAAATATAAATACAGAGAAAAAGGCCACGGGACTGAGGATGGCGGAAACTTCCAGTGCTCAGCTCGTGACATTTTCAGCTGAATGTCATGTGCCATGCAAGTGTTTCTTGTGAATTTTTAGAGCTTTTTAGAGCATGTTAAGTATATACAGAGGAGGATGGACATGTCCGACAAACTCCACGAATTCTCTGCAAGCAAGAGGTCGAAAGTGTGATGTGCTTCACCTGCAAGGAATTTGCATGTTAAGCATGTGATTTTTAAGGCCACTGGAAAGAAAAACTGTGGTATAACATGTTATACTATGAGTGTACAGTATGTCATTGTCATATTTTTCTAAATTCTAAAAACGACAACACTGGAAACAAGTTAAAACATTATAGCCTACTAATGTACTGGCCAAACAACTGGCATTTTTTAATTGAAAGAATGAGCAAGTCATAAATACATAACCTGTGTACATTGCAGGCAATAAAAAAAATCGGATTCACTAAAAGCTGGTTAGTCTATCTGATGAGTCTTCAGTCAAAACATTTAGAAAAGGATGAGCATACGACTAAGAAAAAAAAAAAGGTGACGCTGTGCAGGCTTGGAGCGGCACAAAAGGGGATTTAAAACGCTTTTAATTCAGCTGTTCTACAGCAATGAACCGAGATGATGGAGCCTTCATGCTCTCCCACACCTGGGACTCCCTCCTCCAGAGACCATCGCATGGCAGGGGGGCGTAACCGACCTGGCAGATCTGTCAAATCTGTCAGGTCGGCCACGCCTACAGAAAGGATAAAACAGCTGATGTGACACGTCATGGACCGTCAGACGACACTTTCTGAAGAAGACTGCAGATGACAGTCAAAACATGTCAGAGGTACGAGACATCTCTTGGCTTTGCCTTAATAGAGGAACAATATCAGTTTTATCAGTACGAAGACAAAATGAACCTGTTTGAGATACTGCAAAATGCACACATTTTTTTTTCATATTGGTGCTGATCAGCTTTCATTTTTACAAGAACAGACAAATGTGGCCGAAACATGTTAAGGTAAAAACAACCTTTTTCAAATCAAATCAAACTTTATTGTCATATTGCTGTACATACAACTGTAGTGCAGGCAAGATGAAATTGCGTTTCTCTTGGCATCCATATAAATAGAAGCAGCATGATTTAAGACACACTCCCACATCGAAAAGAAAATATTTTTATAATCATTTTACAAGACGGTATGAACCCTTTTAGATTACAGACACTGTCTGTTTCTGTGTATAGGCTGCACTTTTGTTTGCGTGTCACCTTTAGCGCCACACAAAGCGGGATATGTTTTATTTCGGAGGGGAATGCATAGATTGCCCCGCGCTGACAGGACATGCGGGTCTCATCTCCACAGTAGCTGGGCGATGATCAGAGCTGCTGCAGGCTTGGGAGTGACTGAAAAAACGCTGTTACTGAAGAAAAAAAATCAATTTTTTTCCGACTTCTTCTGGGCCCACAGCGGTTCATTTTGCGCAGGTCTCCGGAGTTGGAGTGTGACGGAGAAAGAGGAAGCTACATAAGGCGACGTAGGTTAGCCCAGAGGTGTCAAGCATATGGCCCACGGGCCAAAACTGGCCCGTTAATTTGTATGGTGTGGTGAGTGTGTTTAGGTGGTTAGGATTGCTGACTGATGTGGAAATGGATGTAAATTTAAAATAATTTCTAGATCTTGACAAGCTGTTTTTATCATAAAGTGAAATACTATATTTTTCATAATTAAACTGCACCACTTGCACAGTGGTACAGTGGTTAGCACTGCTGCCTAACAGGTAGAAGCTTCCTGGTTCCAATCCCAAGGCTGGCAGGTGTAGAAAACTTTCTGCGTGGAGTTTGTATGTTCTCCCTGTGCTGTGTGGGTTTACTCCTGGTGAGCTGCTTTTCTCCCACAATCCGAAGACACACATGCTAGGTTAACGTGATTATAAATGGTCCCTAGGTATCTGTCTCTGATAGGCCCTTAGAATAGAGGGTTAGTACTAGTGAAGCACTCTGAGTGGTTGTTGACACTAGAAAAGTGCTATACAAGTACAGATCCTTATCCTTGTAGTCAGTTTTGTCTGTAATTTCCCAGTTTGGGATCAATAAGGTACATCTATCTTCTAGAGAAATAACAGATGTTTTTTATCGTGCTACAAGTTTTTGTCTTTTGCTACATGACTATGAACCTCTGTAGCACCAGTGCAATGAGCAAAAAAAGTTAACGTACAGCCCTGCTGTAAAAACCTGCTTGGTTATAAATTTGATGATTATTTTTATCTATAAGGCTTACTGGTCGCACTGAAAGCCGAAGCCACTGCAGAGGTTGCTGATAGGTAGTGGGGAGAAAAAAAGAGCAATGATATTATCTGATACAAACTATTTTTTTTTTTATTTTAATATATTTTTTTCCTAAGGAAAAATATTTCTTTCTAATGAAAATACTTGTAAGAGGCAGGTAACATAAGTGTCTGTCTGTTATCTTCTAGGGCTGTGAATCTTTAGAAGTCACACAATTCAATTCGATTCCAATTTTTTTTGGGGGGGGGGGGGTCACAATTCGATTCGGAATCAACTTTCAATTTGAAATATTTTCGATTCACATTTGACTCTCAGTTTAGTACAAAAACCCACTAATCTCTGGGAAAAAAGTCCACTGCACTGCAAAAAATGCTGAGGTAAGCTTGAAAGCAGAGTAGAGTGTGTTGATGTTTTTGTAAGGTTTCAGACATGGCTGTGCTCATGTTCTCACTTTTTGTTTGTACTTGTGTTTTCTGTTATCTTCAGGACATGAGTTCAGCCACGTCCTCGCCCTTTATTATGTTTCTCTGTGTTTTCCTTGCAGCCACATACGGTGCATCCGGAAAGTATTCACAGCACTTCACTTTTTCCACATTTTGTTATGTTACAGCCTTATTTCAAAATGGATTAAATTCATTTTTTTCCTCAAAATTCTACACACAACAAAAACTAGGGCAGCACGGTGGCGGAGTGGTTAGCACTGCGGCAGCACAGCAACTCACCCTTGGCCGGGGGATCCTGGGTTCGATCCCAGTCCCCGACCAACAGTGATCTGTGTGGAGTTTGCATGTTCTCCCCGTGTCTGCGTGGGTTTACTCCGGGATTTCTCTGGTTTCCTCCCACATGCCAAAAACATGCAAGTTAGGTTAATTGGCATCAAAAAACTGGGGATTCTAAATTGTCCTTAGGTATGACTGTGAGAGTGAATAGTTGTCTGTCTCTCTGTGTTGGCCCTGTGATGGACTGGAGATCTGTCAAGGTTGTACCCTGCCTCTCGCCCAAAGATGCTGGGATAGGCTTCAGCGCCCCCACCCCACCCCGACACCAAAAGGACTAAGTGGAATAAGATGGATGGATAAAAAAACCTAAGAAATCACATGTACATAAGTATTCACAGCCTTTGCGCAATACTTTGTTGATGCACCTTTGGCGGCAATTACAGCCTCAAGTCTTTCTGAATATGATGCCACAAGCCTGGCACATCTATCTTTGGGCAGTTTGACCCATTCCTCTTTGCAGCACCTCTCAAGCTCCATCAGGTTGGATGGGAAGCTATGGAAAGCACAACCATTTTCAGATCTCTCCAGAGATGTTCAATTGGATTCAAGTCTGAGCTCTAGCTGGGCCACTCAAGGACATTCACAGAGTTGTCCTGAAGCCACTCCTTTGATATCTTGGCTGCGCGCTAAGGGTCGTTGTCCTGCTGAAAGATGAACCGTTGCCCCAGTCTGAGGTCAAAAGTACTCTGGAGCAGGTTTTCATCCAGGATGTCTCTGCACACTGCTGTACTTCATCTTTCCCTCTATCCTGATTAGTCTCCCAGTTCCTGCCACTGAAAAACATCCCCACAGCATGATGCTGCCACCACCATGCTTCACTGTAGGAATGATATTGGCCTGGTGATGAGCAGTGTCTGGTTTTCTCCAAATATGACACCTGGCATTCATGCCAAAGAGATCAGTGGAAACAGGATGCATCTGAGCTCAATTTTGAGCTTCATGGCAAAGGCTGTGAATACTTATGCACATATGAATTCTTAGTTTTTTATTTTTAATAAACATGGAAAAATCTCAAACTTTTATCACGTTGTCATTATGTGGTATTATGTGTAGAATTTTGAGGGGAAAAAATGAATTTAATCAATTTTGGAATAAGGCTGTAATATAACAAAATGCAGAAAAAGTGAAGCGCTATGAATACCTTTCCAGATGCACTGTGTTTTTAGCTGTCATGATGATGATGATTATTATTATTATTATCATCATTATTGTCATGGTCTTGTCTCCCCTGGGCCCCTCTTCATGCCTCATATCTGTTTATCATGTTTTGCCATACCTGTAGTCATTCCCTGCGCCTCTGATTGCCCCTGATTGTACCCACCTGTTCCTTGTTGCTGTGATTGATCCCTGTCTATATGTGACTCTGCCAATCTGTGTCAGGTGTGGTGTCATTTGTGTTTCTGTTGGTTCTGTTCAGTGTGCTCTCGTTGTATATCTAAGTTTCGTTTCCAGCCCACGTGCTGTCATTTGTTTGTTTTTTTGAGTTCTGTTAATAAATCCCCTGCTTTTGCGCTATATTTCTGCCTGTGCATGAGTCCCATTCACCACACCGTGACAGTTTTGGGGAGGTTATATTTTTAAAAAATTACATCAATTGATATGCAATAAAATACTCTTAAATGAAAAAAGTAGGCTTAGGTTAGTAACTGCTTTTTTAAAAAATGAAATTGTACACAAGTGAAATAAATTTCGAAAATTTTCCCTTTCCTTACAGCTTTTACATAGTGCGTAGGTTTGGTTGCCCTCTAGCATTACAGAAATATAGGCTATTCATTTAAAAACAAAAGTAAATTCTATCACAAATACTTTGAACATCCATTTAATTAGTAGTGCTACCTGACTGTATGCAGTCAATGTACAGTTACCTATACAGTTACCTATACAGTAACTTAAAGTGCTAATGACACGTTTTTGACTTCCTCTAATTTTTCAACACATAATACAATTTGACGAAATAGGAGGGTCTGTGCAGTTGTAAGTCAAACAGGCTTTTTTTCACGCGAATATCCAACGTTTTCATGAGTGCCACATCGCCAATTGCGTCAGTGGCTGGAAAATCCCACGGCCATGTTGTCACGTCATCGGGAGAACACAGCGCTTGGCTGCCCATTGTACACACAGGATGGAAGCAGTTGAAAACATTGACGATGGTTCCAGCACATGTAGTCTGGAATTGGTTTGTGTTGTCCAATCTTCAGATGATTATAGTTCCGAAGAATGGGATGATAATGAAGAATCTGGGAGCATCAGACTGTATAGGTTTGAGTCGTGCCAAGCGGGCATCGTGCCAAGCAAGTCACAATCAGAGAGTGACAGTGGAGAGGCACACATGCCCGCCGCCGCAGCAGCAGCGACAAACACACGGCAGGGGAACACCAAGTGTTATGCTTTTGTTACAGATATTGCAACAAATTATTTGTTCATAAATATAATTTATTTAAACCCGATTTTTCAATAAAATCATAGCAGTGTATTCTCTGTGGCTCAGGCATCGGGTTTATTATGGATTATATTTTGAGTTCTTGTTGTTATTGTTTTGTACATGTGTTTTATGTGTGTTTTGAGCCACTTTCAGGTGGGCACTGTCCAAGATTCGCCGGTCCAAACACACGCGCCCTCTCTCTTTGACAGTCAGCTGTTCATGGTTTGTGTGCATCATCTGCCGTGTTGTCAGCCAGTCAATGTTGCCAGCGCTATCACGACGTGTTGGCCACTCCACACAGCTGTGGTTCTGTTGTGCCCCTTGAAGCGATGTCGGCCCTGGGGCACAACCGTGGTTAACACGTCTCCTCTCCATGTTCGCTGGGCGATGTCGGCCCTGAACGCCAACTGTAAGTGTTTCTGTTTATTTTTGTGGGTCTTCACCTTTTTGGGAACTGTTGCCATCATTCTTATGTTCAATACATGTGCTGTGGTGAATTCTGCATGTAAATCCATTCATCATGACCCTCCGTGCGCTTTTATGCAGGGCACAGAGAGGGAGGATGAAATAACGAGGATTTACGTGCAGGGTTCACCACAGCACATTTAATACAGAAAGACAGTCAATTCCCTAAAAGGTGAAGATGTACAAAAAACACAAACACACTTACTGATGGCGTTCGGAGGCCGGCATCACCCAGAGAGCGAATGAGAGGAGACGTGTTAGCCACAGATGCACCCCAGAGCTGACGTCGCTTCAAGGATGCACGAAAACCACGGGGAACATGGAGTGACTAACACGTTGTGAGAGTGCTGAAAATACTGGCAGACAAACAGCACAGATGACAATATTATGGACCATCAGTGCATGACTGGCAAATGGCCGCAAAGTACACGCACTGCTGGTGATGGTGTGATGAGAAGCTCCTGGGCGAGGACCAGGAAACATGATCAGTGGGAGGGGAATCAGCTGGTGATAATGATAGAGGGGACGTGGCTGGACTGGCGAGATGTCAGCATGCGATCACAGAAAGTAAGTCAAAGCTGCGCATAAATCCATTAATCCTTCCCCTCCTTGTGTGCTCCTCCTGCATAAAAGCGCACAAGGAGGCTTATGACAGTTGGAGCTGAAGCGTGTGATATGGTCTTTCACGGCTTGCTGTTTATCTTAGCCTGCGACACAACGCGAAAGCACAGCCATAAATTTAAAACGAGAAACCAGAGAAACTGTGATCTACAAAGCTGCTGTCATTCCAGTCAACAACACCGGTGTCCGTTGTCCCGCTTACGTCATGGGGGTGCCTCCCTCAATTCGGTGGGCCGCGCCACAGTCCAGTCAGCGGCTGCTGTTTTTTGATGCTAACTAGTTTATGCAGGCGCGGTTGTAAATATATTTATCATCGACAATGACTTTTGGGTTTACACAACATCCTAAAAAAATGTCAAAATCATGTCACCAGCCCTTTAATGCAATGAACAAATTCAGTAAGAACTGAATGCAACTGATGCATAAGATAAGTAACACTAATTTTAAACCTGCACAAATATAAACTTATCTAAATTCTTCAGAGACTTAAAAAACAAATTAAAGTTATAAAACAAAATAAAGTGCTGTTGCAAGTTTTCGTGATTTTTTTTGCCCGTTCACAATTTGCTGGGAGTTTGCTAAAGTGGTGCAGTGTGCGTTGTTCAACGGGAGGACTTTTAACTTATTTCCATTTCTTTCAACTTTGGGTGATTATTTGGTCATGGTCCTTTGCCTGGTGAAGCTTCTCCAGTAAAAGGTAAAGTAAATGCAAGAATTAAAAACAAACAAAAATAAACTTCAATCCAGTGTTAATTTCGTCAACTAAAACCATATCTATTTTTTTTCATCCATTAAAGGTAGAAATTAAACTAAAATTACCATTTATGCATTTTACTACACCTAATTTTACTACGCCTTTACGACACCTAATTTGAGTCCAGATTTATTGTGATGATTTTATTTTTATAGTTTTATTTTAGTCTGTTCATCATCAATAGTTTTTGTCTACTTTTAGTCAATAACAAGATTTGGTTTTATTCAATGAAAAGAACACTACTTCCATCGCTGTTGAAACATGTTAGAAAAAAACCCTCAACTGCTGCTGTCAGGGTTGCTAGGCAACGGGATAGCACGTGGTCACGCAAACAAACGTCATCCAAAGACTAGACCATAAACTTTCTTTTTACCATCTATGGCCTAAACGCTCTCATTTTTAGATTCTTTTACAGTCGTCCTTTGAAATGTGTGGCCACCGTCGGCCTGTCTACAAGGCTACAATACCTGAATTTGTGTATGATCAGCCCAGTGCTGCTCAGCCATATTCGCATGGTCAGCTACGGGCAGCCATTTTGTGGAGTGAAATAACGTGTGGTGGGGGCGTAACTTGCTGAGGGAGCGTAACAAGTTGAAGCGGTGTAACTTGATGGAGTCTGCGAGCTGCAGACAGACCTGCCTTGAATTTCTTGCTGCTCCATTTTTTTCTCTATTCCGACTCTTTCATCCAGCTGCTAGCTAGTAAGCTACTCTGCGTAGTTCTCCTGCGTCAACAGCATTATTGTGTAATTGCGTATCACGAAACAGCAATACGTGTCACATGACGGGACCCCGGCACCACAGCAAAAAAAATCTATATGTATATAATAATAATAATAATAATAATAATAATAAAAGATTCTTAATTTTTGTGAACTGGTTCTAGATCATGTAAAATGAGAATCTAGATTCTTATGTAAATCAATTTTTTTCCAACACCCCTATTATTTTCCCTCATCTCCCTAGACTGGTTTCACTAGAATTTAAATTACTGAATTATCCTGTTGTCCACATATTAAATGTGCGGGTGTGCACAGATGGGGTGGGAATTACAGTTAAATACTATCAGCACAATCCGTCAACATGACAGACTGCTCTGGAAATTTTCCTTGATAGCTAAAACTTACCGGTCAATGAGAGAAGAGAATTCTCTGAGTAGTGGCCTAGTTGATAGAGCATCCACCCCACAATCGGGAAGTTGGGGGTTCAAGTCCTGGCCAGGTCATACCAAAGACTATATAAAAATGGTACTTCCCACCTTCTAGCTTGGTGCTCAGCATAACATGATTCTAGATGTGATTAACATTGTAGATAGGAGAAATGTAATTTCGTTCTACTGTACATGATTGGCTGTATGGACTGAATGACAATGGAGTTGGCTTCTTCTTAACGCAACCTCATTCTGGCACATATAGTATGTAGCCTACCTCACATGGACCCTGCGAGGTGCAGGACACACTTAAGACTGTGCCAAACAACTCCTTACAGCCTGTCCAAAACCCCAACAACATCCACATCCTCCACGGTCCCAGAAAATCACAGCCGACTGTAATTTCCCAGTTTGGGATCAATAAAGTACATCTATCTATCTAGCTATCTGACATACGATATCTAAATTCGTATGGCTGGTTGTGACTGAGGCTTAACAAAGCTAAAATAGCAGGACAACCTTTCCATGGAAACACCCAAGGACAACTATATCCAGTGTGCAAACATCCGTCATCAAAGTAAATGCAAGTCTTCACCTTGGAAGGAGTTTTTCAGAAAGTTATTTTTAGAGCAGAAAAAATGTGTTTTAAGTGTGAATAAAATGCAAAAACCAAGAATAAACAGTTACATTTTTTTAAATGCATGTGACTGTGAGGATAAGACCATAGACATATAGAAAATCACCTTTTATTAGTAAATGATGAAAAAAGATGAAAACACCACAAGTTCTGTCCATTTTAGAGACAAAGAAATATTTATAATGAAAGAATTTAATGGGTTTTTTTAACTACAAATATGGACGGATGGACAGCCAATCAGAATGCACTACATCATCAAAACAACCATACAGCCAATCATTGTGTGACGTTATGAAAAGGCGCAGGAGCCGAGCCAATATGAGAACCCGAGTACATCTATGACCTACATGGTAATGTTATTTATAGGGGTGGGAATCATGAGGGAACTTGCGATTCGATTCGGATCATAATACTTGGGTCACAATGCGATCCTATCATGATTCAATAATAATCACGATATTGCGATCTCGAGAATCTCGATACCATACTTTCAATTTTTTTTTTCACCTTATTCAACCTCAAATCATGTCCCAAAGTAAAACTGCTGACATCTCTTTTAATAAAGTATTCTCGGGGCCTCATTTTCTGCGATGACACATCTCTGCACACACGGAGGGTGGTGGACAGCGTTATTTGGAATAGATTTCCAGTCCAGTTACATTTATCTGACTCTGTGGACTCTTTTAAAAAGCAGCTGAAAACTTTTTTGTTAAGGAGGCTTTCCGTTGAGTTTCAATTCAACTGCTTTTTAATAGTAAGTCTGGTATTTTTTGAATTATTTTAAGCTTGTGTTTTAACTTGTTTTTGTATTTTTGAAATTATTTTTATCTATCAAATTCCTTTTATTTTATTGTGCAGTGCTTTGTGATTATACGTCTCTGAAAAGCGCTTCATAAATAAACATTACTTTTTTCTCCGAGCGCTGCTCGCAAGCTCCATGTTAGTGCGTTTTTAGCTTAGCCGTTACTAAAGCTGCTCCGAGACGTGTGCTGGCCCTTGTGGGGGGGTTTCGTGCAGCGCTTCTTGTGTTGTGTGTCATGTCAAGGTCATCCATCTTTGTTATAAAATCCAAAAAAAGCCCCGACATTTGAGCCAACTTCGAGCTAACTGCTTCCTAACTTTCAAAGTGAGCTGCAAATCTCACGAGACAACCTATGACTTCACTTGACTGGATGCTTGCTTTGCACCATCTAGTGGACTGAAAACACAACTGGCTGAATACCCAAGAGAGTATGCAACGTTGACATGAATATACATAATTAACTCTTTGAGTGTGTATGGTGCAGAACTGCGACATACCCCCAGTGGTCAAGAGTAGAAAATACTTTTTGTCAATAAAATAGTTCAGATTTCCAAGGCTATAACTTGAAAGTGGTAAGAGATAATGACTTACTGTCAATTAGAAAGATGTAAAATATGATCCAAAGTTTCAGATAGGAATAAATGTACGCATCTAATTTGCATAATGTCGCAGCACCTCTTTAAATTCTATAACTCAGTCAAAACTGGACTTTGGACGTATTTACACAAAAAATGGTTCAGTCGTTTGACACCATTTTTTGTACAGAGGTACCTCATCATCTTATCTTCAAAGTATATGAACAAGAAATCAGTACATTTAAAAAAAAAACAAAACAGAAATTTCTCACTTACTTTTCACAAAGTCAGGGTGAGAAAGTAGGCACAGTGCCACACTCTGCCACTAGGGGCACGCAAATTCTCACATTCAAAGGGCTAATAAAAGATCGATCCATTCGTTTAGGGATCAGTGGATTGTCATTGGTGTCAGGTATCACAATCAGTCACTGAATCGATCTTTTGTGCCACCCCTAGTCATTTATAATAATATAATAATAGTAATAATAATATGCACTCATGCACCTTAACAACAGCAAATTATTTTCAATTTTTTGGACCAATTAAGAAGTGAAATTTGAAAATTTCCCACAAAAACTTGAAGGCTTCTATTACCACTGGTTGAAAAGCACTGGTCTAGATCCACAAAGACACACTGGAACTCCTCCTAACCTTCTCCGGCTTCTGGCTTCAACAACTCTTTCCCACAGCCTCACAGTGTGGCTGATCAACTTTTAACAACTTTTTAACATTTTTGTTTGTTTGTTTAACATTGTTATTGTGCTTTGTAATAGATATGAAGCATCTTCATGATGTAACTGTGGAAAATCCTCAATTTTGCTGACACCTGCAGTCTGCAAGTGAACTGCAGCAGCACATCTGAACCCAGGCATTCGGTGGATGAGCTGAAGTCTGTGATATAGACGCACTCAAGCGCTCCTCTTAAAATAACACCAGAGCAGATGTTATTTCATCTCTACAGTCAATTCACTCTTTCTTGCACATGTGAAAGCAACATTCTGGGGGCAGCGTTAATAGCAGCGAGTTTCTGAGCGGTTTTAAACTGAATGGATGGACTACTGAGTGCAACATAAATGTGTAAAATGTGAAGCCCTCCCCCTCCTCGACTCCTTCCTGTAAATAAGACATCTGCTTCCAATAATACTTGCCATACAGCATC
Source organism: Pholidichthys leucotaenia (assembly GCA_020510985.1). Classification (NCBI taxonomy): domain Eukaryota; kingdom Metazoa; phylum Chordata; class Actinopteri; order Cichliformes; family Pholidichthyidae; genus Pholidichthys; species Pholidichthys leucotaenia. The sequence goes on along the minus strand of CM035845.1, from coordinate 321,094,598 downwards.
TCAGATCAAGGAGAGATGGCTATCGCCGCATTCCTGACGGCACGACTCCTCGAGAGAACAATGAGCGGCCAGTGTTGTTGCTGCTCCTGTTATCTCTCTGATCTGCACTGGAAGGGGCGTGTACCCTGTATACGAGTGTGCATGTGCGTGTGTATGTGTGTGTGTGTGTGGGGGGGGGGGTATAGTGTTGGACTTGGGAGAAATACTCCTCTGCATTCACACAAAGGCACTTTGTGTCCGATGGGGCAACGGCACCTTTTTTCAGAACAAAAGAAACTAAATACGATTTTGGCACTCACTTCCCCGTCCCCCACCGCTGAAGTTTTGATACAGGGCATGGCAGAGAACAAGGGAAGGACACCAGAGACGGTAAAATACACAAAATTTAATACCCGTTTCACAATCACACCTATGAAACTATGAAAGACGACAGAGGAAGGCAATGGAATTGACACGGGCCGAGAAACGCTCAACAACTCATGATCTCCTGTTGGACTAAAATTAATAATACCACAAACTAAGGCTGCACCATATTAGGAACACATGCAATATGTGATGTAATAATTATATGACTTATGAAATCCAAACAAGCATTTTGCATAAATTTGTGATTTTTTTTTTCCACGTGTAACATTTTTAATATAAAAGCTGTTACATTTACCTCATAAATTTGTGACTTCTTCATGTAAACTTTGCCATTTTCTTCTAATAAATTTGATTTTTTTTTTCACATATTGTAAATATGCAACATTTTTCACACAAATTTTGGTAGTTTTTCCCCCTTTTACATAAAAGTTGCTACATTTTCCCTCTTACATTCATGGCCTTTTTTCCATGTCAATTTGCGACTTTTTTGTGTGAATTTTGCAACTTTTTTCAAATAATGTTTTTATTTTTTTCCACATAAATATGAATATTTTTTCACATAAAATGTGGTAATTTTGTCCCATGAATTTGTGACTTTTTCCACATAAAATTTATTAATTTTTTTATCATAAATTTGTTATTCTTTTTTGTTAATTTGTAACTTTTCTCGTCACAAATCTGTGATTCTTTTCCACATAAATATGCAGCCTTTCCCACATAAATGGTGTTCACTTATATAGTGCTTTTTCTCATCTCTAGATGACCAAAGCCCTTGATCTGCTATCCATCCATTCGCATACAGGTGGTTGCGGAGCCGCCATACACAGGCGCTGAACCACCAGGAGCAACTGGGGGTTCAGTATCTTGCTCAAGGACACTTCGACATGCAGACTGCAGACAGAGCGGGAATCGAGCCCCTCACCCTCCTATCAGTAGTCAGCCACACTAAGCCTGCGCCACAGCCGCAGGTGTAGTGTGGTGCTTTTGTACTTCAAAAATTTGTGACTTTTTCAATATATAATCTTTCACTTTTCATCAATTTTTTTGACCTTTTCTTTCATATAAATCTATTACTTTTCATGTAAATCTTGCAGTGTTTTTAAAATAAATTTGTGATTTTTTTCCCCAAATAAATATGCAACATGTTTGTCTTATACAGTAGATATGGGTTCTTTCACAAAGAATTTTTTAAATTTTTACTCAAATTTTTTTATATAAATCTGTGACTTTTTCATTGTGACTTGTGACTTTTCATGTAAATTTTGCAATTTTTTTCGTCATAAATTTGCAATTTTTTCCAGGTAAATGTGCAACTTTTCCATGTAAAATTTACTGCTATTTTCTCCACTTGCATTTGTGACTTTCACATAAACTTGCAACTTTTTTCCATATAAAATTTGTAAATGCTGCTCCAAAGTGGCAGAATGTGAATATATAAGCACAGGAAACTATATGATTATTGCTGTTAAAGCTGTCTTTAGCGATACACACACTGCACTTGTTGATACTGTGATAACAATAGAATTATGCTCGATTGTGCAGCCTGACCACACTCACTGCGCGCGCTCTCATACACGCACATGCACACATATGCACACACACACATATGTTCTTTTACAGATGCAGACACCTGACTCGTGATGAGACCTTTTCAGAAGAAGAAACAGTTTGTCTTCTGGTTGTTTCAGTTGTGTCAGTTTCTGTTTGTTCCTCTTTCTTTTCTTTCCCCCTCCCCACCCCTCCCTTTCCCATTCCCCCCGTCGGGGCTATCATGGTAAAACAATTTAAATAAAGTATTCAAAGTTATTACAAGAGGAGTCTATAAATAATATACAGTACATAGATATGTGCTGTATAAAGCTCCTTTTGGCAAAGTAAATCTGTTTGGCACAATAAGGGAAGCAGATTTCAGTTCTGCTTACCTTACTGCTTTACAGGACAAGGGGAAAAAATTAAAAAAAATAAATAAATTAACTGTACAAAAGTTAGTTGTGACCACGCAATCTGATTGGACAAGAGGTGTTCCAGGAGTGACTATATTTCCCAATAATCACACTCCAACATTTCACTGGACATGTATCATTCTGCTTCAAATGTGTTCTATGCAACCGTTAATTGCTAACCATTCTCTACTGTCAACTCTATCAGTGGCTTCTTACAGATATGTGAGAATTGTAATACTGTGTAGGATATCTTAATTTCCACAGTAAGGCGCTGTTTGAAAAGAAATCATACCTCCGTGACCCAGAAGTCCTACCCTTGTTAACATCCACAAGATAATTCACATCTGTTAAAAAAATATACAAGCTAGAATTGGATTTATTGTTTCAATTACCAAACCACAGTACCTTTGTGGTGATGGACTCTTTATTTTATCTGAAAATGCCAAGAAAAAGCAAGCAAAGTGTGCTGAAGCCAAATCGCTAGCATGCTCACCAAGTTACCTGTGCAATCTCACGAGGACCAACAAACCCTACTCAACAGGCAACCGGTATGTATTATAAAACACTGACTTTTGCACTGGACAATATTTAATCTTCTTAAATATGTGTGAAATGAAAACAGAGAAAATTCCTTTCTATATTATGCTGATTGAAGGGTTAGCAACAATTAACCTTCTATATTTAGTAGGGACTATTTAGGTGTGCTGATGCCAAATCGCTAGAATGCTAACTAGCCACCAGCGCGATGTCACGCTGACCACAAACCTACTCAACAGGTGACCAGTATGTATTATAAACACTGAATTCTGCACTGGACAATATGTAATTTGTTTATGTGTGTGAAATAACAATAGTCCTATTCTTTTCTGTATTATGCGCATTGAGGTGCTTAGCAACAGTTAACTGGGCACATTTTAAAGGGACTATTTTTCTTGGCAGGGCAAAATAAAGGTTTAAACAAACAAATCATAATATTTTGCCCCATATTGCTGACATTTAATCAGCTGTACTTGGGGAACTGTTCAATAACAGCAATATTACACTCAAGGTCGTGCAGTATCATGAATACAGTAACTGCGGTGATGTCTTCAGCCCTCTGCTTTGCATCGGGCCTACAACGAATCAAGGCTAATATTTTTTTTTTTTCCCAGTACTGACTACAGTCCATCTAAGAATTTTTGGACTGACTGGTAATGAGGCGTTGTGTCTGTGTTTGTATTTTGTTTGTTTTCTTTCCTTTTTGAAACCTGTTGTTCCCTCATGTCTGTTGAACCGCTTAGAAAATGTGGAAAATGTGGCTCAGTATAACGAAGAAGCAGAAGAAGTAGGAGACGATGTGCTCATAATTACTGTACGATATCTTGATTAAAAATATGAACACAGATCAGCACGGCTAGTATTAAAAACAGTGACCAGTACAAAATACAGTATGTCTTTTTAAGCTAAAACATATATCTGATTTGGATTTTGGTTACATCACTGTGTTTTGACTGTTGTCCAGGAAGTGAAAGCTGAGAGGATGTTGCCGTCTGTCACGTCAGTCATAAGAGAAACAATGTGTCTGCCGTGGCAGATCAGGAAACTACTCACACTACCTCAACCAATGTTTTTTTGTTTGTTTTTTTTAAAGCTGTGATCAGTGCCAACACCTGATTGGTCAATCTGTTTACAATCTCAAGGGAAGACCACAGTGGGAAGACAAATCCCTCCAGCAGGAGACTCATTCAGTGTTCAACCATCATTGGGTTGGTACAGGAACTGGAAAAACTGGAGTGGTACTTCCTTATCTAAAAGTGAAGGTTCTAGGAATTAAGTCGGTCACTGAGTTCATAGATTTGGCAAATGATATTATGTGCCACTGCAGAATATTCATAAGGATGAAAAAATATACACAAGGGCGTTAATCCAAGTGGACTTTTGCTGTGGAAGTGTATATGACGGACCAACGAGATCCTCTGAGATCCTGGTCAAAACACGGGGGGAAAAGACAAAAACATCCAATTTCATATGATAATAAGCACCACAACTACTACTTCAATAATCAAGATTGTTACGTCTTCCTCCTCCATAAGAAATTAGTCAGTGGTGCAGTTTCCTGACACCTCACCTCCACTTCTGGCTCAGTGCTAGTAGAGAAATTCCGCTTTGACTCAGTGGTAAGAGTGGGAGGTTTTCAGCTCAAGGTGTCATGGGTTCAAATCCCAGCCTGGGATACTAGGTGTTAGTCTACCTTGCTTGAGTGTGGAAAAGACTTCATAAGTGTTAGTCTACCTTGCCTACGGGTGAAAATGACTATAGGTTGGTCCACCTTGATGAGAGGGTTGAAATGGACCTGGACGTCCCAGGTTAAATAGGCAATTCTGGCCTTGGCCCAGTAGATGGGGACCATAACACAGATCAAGGATAACATATGGATTGAAAATACCAAAAAGCTGTGCCACAATGACACAAAAAGGAGCAACTTTAGCCACAACAGCTAGCATATGTATTAACAGTTCTGACATTCATTGGGACCTGAGAGGATTTTGCAACATTGTGTTCACTGTAATGGGTCTCATTCATGAAGAGTAAATCAGCTTTGGACTAGCATGCCCAAACTGCTTCAATGTCAGCCAAAAAAAATGTCTGAAGTGGCCAAAGCAGAACAAAAAAGGAAACTATGAGGAAACTTTCATCAGCAGCAGTACAAAACAACCATAAGGGCATACTCTCACTGTCACGAGTAAGCCTCTACAGTGGCCCAGACGCCCTGCACTTGCATGACTTTTGATCACAGTTGAGCTGACTTCCTGTAGACATGTAGTGTACTTGCATATGTGCTAGCACACGTGAAACTGTGCTGTGCTGAAGCCCACTGCTCCAGGTGGACCAAAAGTCAATCAAATTGGCCACAGTTAATCACACTATCCAAAATACATGGAATTTGGCTTAGGCTCGGGATGCACTTAACAATATGAGTGGACCCTATTTCTTTGCAAAACAAGAGGGCACTTGGAGAACGCATACCTCTGCCAAGGGGTCTGTCTGTCTGTCTGTCTGTTAGCAGGATCACGCAAAACGACTGGATGGATTTTGATGAAATTTTCACCAGCGGTGGCCCTTGGGCTACAGATGAACCCAGTAGATTCTAGAAGTGATCTGGGTCAGGGTGAGGATTCTGGATCACTTTTTCCCCCCCTTTCTTAAATACTGCAAGATAGGGTACCACTCCATCCTATTTAATTTCCCATAAGGGTGAGGTTCCTTTGATGGAGACACACACCACAGTTGGGGTTCCTGTAAAATTGGTTCCTAGTGCCTGCTGTGGAACAGTATAGTGAAGACAGAAGTTTTAGATTTGTAAGGGCGTTTTCAAACCCGTGTCTGGACCAAGGTTCATATTTTTGTTACACTGTATATATTTGGTGAAGTTAGGATGAGTCTCACACTTCTCCTTTACAAAGGGAACTAAACAACTTTATGTGATGCACCTCTGTCTTGTTGTCATGCACAGAGCGGTAGTTAGCAAACATGCTACTCACCCCACAAGGTGTTTTCTGCAGCTCTGGACACATCAGTAAGGCCTGGTGCACACAACATCGTTTTTGTTTAGACCCAGAGAGAAACAACTGTGTGCACACAACGAGTCACAAAAGCAACCACATGTGCACACGGATCCACCAAAGGTGTGAAAACTGCTGCTGGAACTAATAGATGACAAGTAGAAGTTTTACTAGGGACTCTGGATTAGAACTATAAATGCCAGATTCCAGCTGCAATAAATATTTATATTCATTTTCTTTAAGCTGAAAGAGTGAAGGACGCCTTCACTCATAAATAAACAGTGCATTAAGATGACTTTTGTTGTGATTAGGCGCTATACAAATAAAGTTGAGTGGGTTTACTCCAGGATTTCTCTGGACAGACCGGCAGTCCATCACAGGGCCAACACAGAGAGACAGACAGACAACCATTCACTCTCTCAGTCATACCTAAGGACAATTTAGAATCCCCAGCTGATGCCAGTTAACCTAACTTGCATGTTTTTGGCATACGGGAGGAAATCAGAGAAATCCAGGAGTAAGCCCACGCAGACACGGGCAGAACATGCAAACTCCACACAGATCACTGTTGGTCGGGGGCTGGGATCAAACCCAGGACCCCCCGGCCAAGGGTGAGTTGCTGTGCTGCTGCAGTGCTAACCACTCCACCACCACGCTGCCGATTGGCTGACATTTGTTGTAAAATGTGGCTTTATCATGATGTAGGTCTTTTTTTCTGTGCATACAGATGCATAAAATCAGTGCTGTGAAAAGCTCTCCACTCGAGACTAGTTTCAAATCTCTATCCTGTCACACCTTCAAATAACCGGTGTAGTATGCAAGGACAGCTAAACTGTAGACCAACTTCCGCGGTTTGGGGCAAAAACACTGTCGTGTGCACGGCCCCCAAATTAAAACTAGTTCAGACTCGACTTCCGGTTATGGCGGCCATGTAGGAAGACGTGTTTCACTCTGCTCTGCTCCTAGAGGTGAAAAGTAGGCTAAAACTCTCTCAATTGGAACAAAAACCTATCCGAGCGTTTGGGCGCGGATATGGTAAAGACCAAGGCTGGGAAATTGGGCGGAGGAAAAAGTGATTCGTCGAAACAGTCCAAGCTAACAGACTTCCACGCTCGTGACGAAGAAGAGAAATCTCCAGGGACAATGGCGGAGGAGAGAGCTGGCGGCGGAGCGGCGACTGCTGAGGAGGGCACGAGTGCGGTGCTTGCTGCCATCAGCTCCATGAGAGCAGACTTTTCGTCTAAATTTGATGGGATTATAGCAGCGATAGAAGGAATGAGAAAAGAAATAAGCGACTGTATGGAACGAGTATCGCAGGCGGAGCTCCGAATCTCCAGCGCTGAAGATGACGTCACCAGCCTACAATTAAAGGTGCAAACATTGGAATTAAAAAATAAACGTCTAGAAGATAACGTCCTGGACTTAGAATCCCGGTCGCGATGGAATAATTTAAGGCTGGTGGGCCTCCCGGAGGGAACGGAGGGACGGGATACATGTTCCTTTTTGGAAAAGTGGATTCCAGAAGCGCTGAACAACGCGGATCTGCAGTTATCGGTCGTCTTAGAGAGCGCTCACCGAATCGGCCCACCGAGATAAAAAGACACCACCGAGGATGCTGATTATGAAGTTCCTCAGCTACATTGACAAGATGACGGTCACCAACGCGGCGCGAGCTAAAGGAGAAATTAAATACCAGGATCAACAGGTGCGGTTCTACCCAGATTTGGCCACAGGAATTCCAACAATTAAGGAAACAGTTTGACCCCGCCCGTAAAGAGCTGCGCAACCTCGGGATCCGTCACGGAGTGATTCATCCGGCAAGACTGCTGGTCACATATAAAGGGAGAACGCATATCTTCAAGACCCCTCAGGAGGCGCAGGAGCTTATCAAGCAGATCCAAGAAGAGACTGGTGGGAGCTAAGCATGAAGCAAGAACAAGATATAAAGGTAGAATATTTAAGCATCTGCACAGGCATCTGACTGATCTGAAACATATAGCATGTCTACAAAATATAGATTGTATTATATTAAAAAAAAAAAAGCTATGATGTACAAAGTTGCTATAAAATTTTGGAGTTAAGTTGGAAAAACTACAGAAGAGAGTTAATGTTATGTCCTTAAAAAGTAGCAGAGTCAGGGTGATTGAGAGGAGAAAAGAGAGAGTGGTTTGACTGATCCTCGCGGGTGTGGAGCAGTCACTGGCTATAGCGGGAGACGGAATTTTTTTTTTTTTGATTTTGGGGGGATTACCACGAATGTGGGGAGGGGGAATTTGTTTTTGTGTAGTTTGTGGGATGAATGTTCAACCATCCATGTTTTTGCTTCTCTGTATGAGCATGTTTATATTGCAAGGTAATCTCAAACTCCTTATTGATCATAGACCAAAGCGTTAATCTTAATTTAACTTCATGGAATTGCAGAGGTGTACAAAATCTAAAAAAAACTTAAACAAGTTATGAATAAAATAAAAGACATAGGTTCAAAAATTGTGTTTTTACAAGAAACTCATCTAATAGAGGAGGGTGTAAAAAGAATTAGGAGAAGATGGCAGGGAAATGTGTTCACCTCATCATTTTCATCCCGAGCCAGGGGAGTTATGACTCTCATACATAAAACAGTCCCATTTCAAGTGAAAAATGTAATTGGAGACAAATTAGGAAGATATCTAATCATCCAAGGATCTTTGTTATTAGAAAATATAAATCTGGTGAACTTATACGGTCCCAATATAGATGATCAAAACTTCTTCGCTAATTTATTTCTTACTTTATCATCACTTACAGGGCAACATACAATAGCAGGGGACTTTAATTGTACATTGAATCCCAGTATAGATAGATCAACAGGACTGGACTGTACGCACAATGGATGCAGGATGACCATTAATCATTTTATGAAAGAACTGAGATTGCTAGATATATGGAGAGAAATGAAACCACAAGTCAAAGCCTATTCTTGTTATTCTAATACCTACAAGACATTCTCACGTATTGAGTATTTTTTGATCTCCACAGAATTAAGGTCCAAGATTCAAAACTGTTTCTATGATAACATTGTGATATCTGATCATGCACCCTGCTGTCTAATATATGTAGATAAGAAATTGACAAAGGTTCTAGGTAGGTGGCAATTTCAGCATAAATGGCTTCAGGATGAGGAATTTGTTAAGTACATAGAAAAACAGATGAGTTCTTTGATATCAATACTACACAAACATCAGCATGTACAGTGGGGCAAAAAAATATTTAGTCAGCCACCAATTGTGCAAGTTCTCCCACTTAAAAGATGAGAGAGGTCTCCAATTTTCATCATAGGTATACCTCAACTATGAGAGACAAAATGAGAAAAAAAAATCCAGAAAATCACATTGAAGGATTTTTAATGAATTAATTAGTAAATTCCTCGGTAAAAATAAGTATTTGGTCAATAACAAAAGTTCATCTCAGTACTTTGTTATATACCCTTCGTTGGCAATGACAGAGGTCAAACGTTTTCTGTAAGTCTTCACAAGGTTTTCACACACTGTTGCTGGTATTTTGGCCCATTCCTCCATGCAGATCTCCTCTAGAGCAGTGATGTTTTGGGGCTGTCGCTGGGCAACACGGACTTTCAACTCCCTCCAAAGATTTTCGATGGGGTTGAGATCTGGAGACTGGCTAGGCCACTCCAGGACCTTGAAATGCTTCTTACGAAGCCACTCCTTCGTTGCCCGGGTGGTGTGTTTGGGATCATTGTCATGCTGAAAGATCCAGCCACGTTTCATCTTCAATGCCCTTGCTGATGGAAGGAGGTTTTCACTCAAAATCTCACGATACATAGCCCCATTCATTCTTTCCTTTACACGGATCAGTCGTCCTGGTCCCTTTGCAGAAAAACAGCCCCAAAGCATGATGTTTCCACCCCATGCTTCACAGTAGGTATGGTGTTCTTTCTCCTCCAAACACGACAAGTTGAGTTTTTACCAAAAAGTTCTATTTTGGTTTCATCTGACCATATGACATTCTCCCAATCCTCTTCTGGATCATCCAAATGCTCTCTAGCAAACTTCAGACAGGCCTGGACATGTACTGGCTTAAGCAGGGGGACACGTATGGCACTGCAGGATTTGAGTCCCTGGCGGCGTAGTGTGTTACTGATGGTAGCCTTTGTTACTTTGGTCCCAGCTCTCTGCAGGTCATTCACTAGGTCCCCCAGTGTGGTTCTGGGATTTTTGCTCACCGTTCTCGTGATCATTTTGACCCCACGGGGTGAGATCTTGCATGGAGCCCCAGATGGAGGGAGATTATCAGTGGTCTTGTATGTCTTCCATTTTCTAATAATTGCTCCCACAGTTGATTTCTTCACACCAAGCTGCTTACCTATTGCAGATTCAGTCTTCCCAGCCTGGTGCAGGTCTACAGTTTTGTTTTTGTGTCCTTTGACAGCTCTTTGGTCTTGGCCATAGTGGAATTTGGAGTCTGACTATTTGAGGTTGTGGACAGGTGTCTTTTATACTGATAACGAGTTCAAACAGGTGCCATTAATACAGGTAACAAGTGGAGGACAGAGAAGCCTCTTAAAGAAGAAGTTACAGGTCTGCGAGAGCCAGAAATCTGGCTTGTTTTTATGTGACCAAATACTTATTTTACCGAGGAGTTTACCAATTAATTCATTAAAAATCCTTCAATGTGATTTTCTGGATTTTTTTTTCCTCATTTTGTCTCTCATAGTTGAGGTATACCTATGATGAAAATTGGAGACCTCTCTCATCTTTAAAGTGGGAGAACTTGCACAATTGGTGGTTGACTAAATACTTTTTTGCCCCACTGTATAAAGAGGGAGGCTTTCAAAGCTTTTATTAGGGGGCATATTATTAGTTATACAGGTTCAAAATCTAAGAAGACTCGAGAGGAGAGAGTCCAATTGGAACGTAAAATAAAAATTCTTCAAGAAAAAGTGTATGCAGGAAGTAACCCAAAGTTAGAGAACGAATTACTGATTCTGAGAGCTGAATATGACAAAAAATCAGCGAATAGAGCTGCCTCGAGTCTTCTAAGATTGAAGCAAACTTTTCATGAACAAGGTGAAAAATCAGGGAAATTATTGGCATGGCAGATTAAACAATTAGAATTTAAAAGAACCACACTTATTGTCACAATTTAGCCCAATATGGGGTAACCAATATTTTACACCAGGGAGAGCGGATGCTGTATTTAAAGTATGGAATTTAAAAGGGATTCAAAAGATTCAAGACTTATATTTGTCACGTCCAGATAACAATGTCTTCTGAAGAACTGAGGATCAAATTTAATCTTAATAGAACACATTTTTTTTAAATATCTTCAGCTTAGGAATTTTATTCGATCAAATCAAAATAATGCTCTCACCCGACCTACTTATTCATCCTTGGAAAAAATTTTGATGAAAGATAGTAAGAGAAAGGGTATTATTTCAGAGTTTTATAACTCATTGACACTATCCTCAAGTGAAAACTCACAGAAAAGACTGAATTATTGGAAAGAAGACCTGCAAACTGAAATTTCCGAGGAACAATGGCAATTGGCTTGTACAGAAGCTCAAACCAAATCAATAAATGTACGTCTTAAATTGATACATTTTAAATGGTTAATGCAGATGTATGTTACACCGGGAGTTAAATAGATATAACAAAAACATACCAGATACGTGCACAAAATGTATGGTAAGTAAAGGAACCTTATTTCATTGTTTATGGGAATGTAGAAAAATTGGAATGTTTTGGGAAGAGGTGAGGGTAACAATTGAAAAAATAATTTCAAAACAATTCATATTGAACCCTAAACTGTTTTTGTTGGGTCTGTATCCAGAAAAGCATAACTTTAATAAGAGTGAAAGAACTTGGCTGCACGGTGGCACAGTGGTTTAGCACTGTGGCAGCACAGTTTTACCCTCGGCCGGGGGATCGCGGGGATCATGAGACCGTGGGTTCGATCCCAGCCCCCGACCAACAGTGAGCTGTGTGGAGTTTGCATGTTCTCCCCGTGTTGCGTGGGTTTACTCCGGGATTTCTCCGGTTTCCTCCCGCATACCAAAAACATGTAGGTTTAGGGCGCTCACGCACGCAGCAACCAGCAACCGGTGGCTTGTCACCAGACTGCAAACCAAATCTACCTACAGGTACAAATAAGTAACAAAAAAAAAAAAAAAAAAAAAAAAAAAAAAAAAAAGAACATTCATAGACCTCAGTTTGCTTAATGCCAAAAAATGTATTGCACTACTGTGGAAAAAGACTCATAGACCAGATGTGACTCAGTGGTTAAGACAGATGTTAACAAACCTTCCACTAGAAAGAATAACATACATACTGAAATCAAAGGAAAATGTGTTTGAGAATATATGGAGACCTTTCATTGATTATGTAAATAAATTAAACATAACTTCTGAAGAAGAAGGTGAATGATATGTGTGGACCTTGTAAATTCCAAATTGGTGAATGTATAATATGTATACTTATGTAATGGATTGCCTAGACTAAACAGAGGAGCATTGTTGATGACTTGCTTTTGTTAGTGGTTGTTGGTGTTTTTAGTACATTTTTTTTTTATTTTTAAATTACTTTAGTGTTAGTGTTTGATTGTTTGTGTCATGTTCGTTAAAAAAAGGTTCAATAAAAAATATTGTGGAAAAAAAAAACTGGTTCAGACCATCATATCAGCTGGAGAACTACTGTAGTTTAGTGAGGCTAGAATATTATCTAGGTTTGTCCTTCTCATCAGCCATGATGATTTTCAGGTAGCATTGCTAGTCCAGTTTTTTCATAAACTCAGTTGCATCTTCTCTGAACATATCTGATAAGTTTCTGCATTTTAATAGCCATATTTTCTCTCTCCAAGTGCTGCCACAGCTCATTTTCTCTCTTATCAGCTGCCTTAACTTCCTGTGTTTGATCTGAAAGTCCGACCCTTTCTGAAAATTCCTTTCACACTCTACAAACAAACTGGACCAAGGCTCAGTTTGATCCGGACCAAGACCACCTCTTTTTGCTGGACCAAATTATGGCTCTTTGGTCCAGACCGTAGCTCGCGGGAGGTTTCACACCTTAAAATCCTAAAGTCTGGACCAAATGGGTTAGTTGCGAATTGTGAAAGGCCCCTAAGCTAGCTCATTTTTACTTAAGTACAGTAGCAAAAAAAAAAAAAAAAAAACTGTGCTCCTATTGGACTGGCACCACATTGAAGTTCAGCATCCAGCTCCTATAAACCACCCGTGGGAAGACATCAGCTACCCTGCCCTCAGTACCTTTGGGACAGCGTTTAAGGGCATATTCACAGGGCCACTGTTTGGCCCGGACGAAAGGACCAAAGTGTGTATTCCGTGGATAGTTCGGTTCGTTTAGCGCCATCTGAATGCACCTGGAACTCTGGTGCAGCACCAAACAAGTGAACTCTGGTCCCCCTGAAAAGGGGGGGTCTCAGTTCGCTTGCAAACACAGTCTGGTGCACTTGCTTGCCGTGCAAATGCAAATGGAGTATCCAGCGGACCAAAGGGCGGACGTGGCCCTCAGCATTTGTGTAACCACAGCTACACACAGTGAGAAGAGAAAGTGGCGTTTACTGTAAAGGTGCCTTCACATCAAAACGCCAACGGGCAAAGTTTTCGCGCAGCACGATTTCATTATAACTCAATGTAAATACATGAAAAGACATTAATTCACCGTCTGGGTGAGATGCAGACAGGCAAAGTTGCCACTCACCTGAAAAAGTTGAAAACTTGACATGTAATTCACGTCTATGGCAGGAATCTGTGGGTAAATCCAACATCCCAATTCAGCTGAAGAGCTCTCGGTCCTTCTGCCCCATTTTGGGTAGAAAATACAACAAAGACAGCCATGCAGATCCAAGAAATACTTTTACCGGAGAAAACCAAGGAGAAAGGTAAAAAAAAAAAAATGTCTCTTGGACTTGGAGTAGTGAGGAGTGAGATGCAGGCTCTGATAGATATTTGGTCTGAGAACCAGATTTCTCAGCTGCTTGAGGCTGCACACAGGAATACTGGTGTTTTAAAAACATTTAGCGACATGATGGCGGCGGCACAGGTGGGTTTATACAGACAGCGGAGTTTTTTATTTTTCTTTGTTTGTGGTGCATAAACACCTCGGCTGAACAATGTTATGCTGAGAATTGCTCGCTTGTCGAGAACTGCATCCCATCGTCGAATAAACATAATTTAAAGATAACTTACAAGAAGTAATAACAATTTTTACTTCTAAAAATGCACAAATGGTTACAAGCCTGGCTGTAGTGTTATATTTTATAGTTTCAGTGGATGGGATGCAATTCTTGGCAAGCGAGCAAATCTCGGCATAACACGGTCCTGGCCAGTCGATGAGCCGGATTTCTCTTCTTCGCCGAGATTTTTTCTTCCTGGTCAGTGGTGGCTTCGGCTATAGCGCCACAAATGAGCAGCTGTTGTAACTGCATGACGTAGGGCTGTCGCGGTAGAGGAATTTCCCCTGTGGTGACGGTGGACAGCTCAATACCGCAGTATGTGGTATATGTTTTTAGGACCCTGTGGATTCGTAATTTAAACAGGGTTTATAATGTATGTGGCAAATGAGGGAAGCTGTGAGAGTCTCGCTGAAGCTCGCTCTCAACTTTATGCGTGTGTGTTACAACTGTGTGGAGCTCCGCTCTTTATACAGGCATGAACTGCTGACTCTGTTAAAAAAAAAAAAAAAAAAAAAAAAATCATTTTCATAAAGCAGTGGCGGTAAATAAGGGGTGTATGGACTGGAGACTGCAGCGACATTCAGCTTATAAGCAGGGCAGTCTCCGTACAGGACCCTGCGTGGCTCTTGTCTCCGTGATTTTTGGCGCTGTGAGTTTTGCCGCTGTCCGAAAATCTCGTTCAAACAAGCTGCTCTCAGAGCTCATACACGAGAGCATACACAGTCAGGGTCATACAGACTCCGGTCAGAAGGAAATAGCACGCTTTGTGCCCTTTCAGTGCTCACTGTTACGGCTGTATTTAACAAGGAGGCCAAGCGCTTTCACCACTAACTGCCTGCTGGAGTCCGTCTGGAGAGAGTGCCCCAAACGGTGGCAGCACCGTGTGCTGTGGAAGCTTCTCGAGTACCGGGTGCAAACATGCTGTTGGTAATAAAAATACACTTCATTTAGCAATAATCAATAGGGGCACATAAGTGAACAACGAGATATAGCCACACACACACAAAAAAAGTGAACACCGAGGTTGTTGCGGTTGGTCGTTTTCCTCTGCGGTAAGCGTGTCCATAGTACGGTATTACATAATTGCGGTTATTGCGACAGCCCTAGCGTGACGTTGTCTAAGCAGTTTGGTCCGCTTGAGTGAAGTGCTGTGTGAATGCAAACCAAACCAACCGAAGGTGTGAAAATTTTCGCCACTCCCCACCGAGTCGAACCAAGACCCCCAGACTATCCTGGTGTGAATGCAACCTCAAGCCTAATGGAGTGTGTGTGTGTGTGTGTGTGTGTGTGTGTGTGTGTGTGTGTGTGTGTGTGTGTGTGTGTGTGTGTGTGTGTGTGTGTGTGTGCGCGCGCGCGCGAGGAGGGAGAGGGGTGTTTAAGTATCTCATATGGCTGTGGTGTTCATGTCCATACACTGCTGGTCTGTACCCTGTTATGACTCCGATGCAGCTGAATACAGTTTCTCTTTGTTCCCCGTCTCTCACACACAGGCAGACATTATCATGAATTTAAATGATCTCCTTCTACAACACGGGGCGGACACAAAAGTGCACCGGCCCCGGGGCAGACTGCTGCCTCTGGATCTGTCTGTGGGTTAAACGGAGTCTCGCACACACACCACTCATAACTCGCTCATTCAACACCGTTTCCTAACAGAAACAGAAAACAAAAAAACAACAACAAAAAAAAAAAAAGATAAACTCCCTCTGAGCAAGTTTTCCTAAAAAATGAACATGGCAGACTTACGTAACCGTTTGCGTGACACAGAACTATGTTAATTTGAGTCGAGGGAGGGAAGTAGAGGGAAAAAACAATCTCCCCCCAAAAACACAGAGCGAGACAGAGGGAAAGACAGGAAAAAAAAGTATGTTGTGGCAGTCAGAGGAGGAGGGGAGAAAAAAAAACAGAGCGAGTCTCAGATTACGCCATCCTCCCTCCCTCCCTCCTCCCTCGTGGAAACATTGCGTGAGAGCGCTCTCGCTCCACGTCCTGATTATGATTAATGCAGGTAGTACCACACACACACTGAAACCGCGGTTCTGGCTGGGTCCTGCCGCGGTTCTAAACTCGGCCCTGTGGTTCCGTAACAAAGACGATAACATTGTCTGGCTTGTAAAAGTTTAAAAAAAAAAAAAAAAATCACAAATTGGTAAAGACAGCAGGGCTCAGAGCTGCCGTGCTGCTCTGTGAGGCTTCTTTCCAGCCAGGAGGGTGGAAGGGTTCATACACATTACCGTCAGGCTACAGGAGAACACTCTGAAGGGTTTTTCATTGAGGACAAACCATATCAGGATGGTGCAATAAACAAGGTTCTTCACAAAATCTGATCTACAATGTTCTGCGAACCTCAAGTTTTTGTTTTAACAACACTTCAGGTCTTTTTAATTAACTGAGGGACCATAAGAACTACCTCTGAAGGTTTTTTCTAGAGAAATTGAGGGCCTATGGTAAGGCACGCCTAAATAGTGCTAAAGAAAACCCCTCACACTTTATTGCACTGATCTAGAATGAAACATATCAATATAGTGGGGCTGGGCAATTTGACCTTAAATCAGCATCACGGTTCTGCGATGCCAGGTTTTTTTTTCTTGCTCCTTTCTTCTCCCTTATAGTTCATTGACGAGGCTATTAATTAAATCATGAGAATGCAGCATCAATGAATACATCACTGTGGTGATTTGCCTGTAAATGAACATAATAGAATAAAGCAGGGGTGTCAAACGTACGGCCCGCAGCCCAAATCCAGCCCGCCAGAGAGTCCCAACCAGCCCGTGGGATGAATTTACAAAGTGTGAAAATTAAATAATAGAATACACAAGCAGCACATTTTCAACAGAATAACTGCTATTCCTAATTTGTCCATTTGGGGTGGCACAAGAGTAGCAGACACAAAAGTGATCCCCAATTTACACTGAGGGAGTCTGTTATGCAGGTCGGGAGGACAGGATTTCTTCCAGAAGGACTAGAAGGCAAACTTTTCCCACCTGCCTCCGTTATCCCTTCTCGCCCATCGCTAAAAACATGCAACAAGTCTTTTTTTATGGATGCCAGATCCAGCACATACTGAAATGTCATGTTATTTACTGTATTTGAGAAGAAGAAGCCATCTCTGTTGTCATTCAGTCCATCATATACAGTAGAACGAAATTACATTTCTCCTATCTACAATGTTAATCACATGTAGAATCAGAGGGGTTGCTGCCATGTAAAGTGCCACCACAAACAACTTCTCCTTCCCCCATTCTATTATGCTGAGCACCAAGCTAGAAGTACCATTTTTATATGGTCTTTGGTAAGACTCAGCCAGGACTTGAACCCCCAACCTCCCGGTTGTGGGGCGGATGCTCTATCAACTAAACTACCACTCCGGTGGCTTAGTTAATAACTCTTCTTGAAAAATACATTTACCCCCATGTCTCGCAGCTCGGCGGGTGCTGGGGGGGGGGCAGTTTGCTGCCTTTTGCCGGATGTTTTTACAGTCAGAACCAGTATTTCTTCTCACAAAATTTTCTGAACATGTTCAAAACAAGAGACGCTAACGGTGTCTTGCCAAAAAGTGATGGACCGCCAGAGACTGATTGGCTCGCTGCGAGAGCGCGCCTCGCTCAGCTAAAGCCTTTTCTCTTCTGATTCTGAGGCTGATGGCTGCTTTTGAGCAAAGCAGACATAACTTTTGGTGCATGCAATTAGCAAAGGTATGTTTGTGAATATTTAATGCAGTGAGGGATTAATCCTAATTTTAGACCCATAAGTTTTGTATTTGAATAATCAGATATGACATTTTATCCTGCAGCTTTTAATGTTTTGCCTTATACGTATGTTAAGAAAAGTGTGCCAAAATTAACAAAATCTGTGTCTAATGATGTAAAAGTCAAGAAGCTTTTCTTTCCCATGAATACTAGTGTTTGTGCATTATTTACCTCCTAGAATTATACGTATATTGTAAGTGTTACAGCTCTTTTCTGGGCCAAGGCCAGAATTGCCTATTCCAATCCTGGGATTTTCAAGTCCATCTTGGCCCCTGCGCCAAGATATACAAACCTGGTCATTTTCACCCCCGTCTTTGGGTACAGCAGACATTCATCAATATCCCAGGCTGGGATTTGAACCCCTGACCCCATCACCTCCGCTCTACTACTGAGCCAAAGAGGAATTCCTCACTAGCTCTTTGCTAGTAATGGAGGTGTACTATACGGTGTCAGGACCTGCACCACTGACCAATTACTCATGGAAGGGGCCATCACAGTAAGCAGAATCCATAAAATGCATGCTTCATCTGCCAAAAATTCATTAAGGTTCCCAATTTGGATTCAAACATTTTATCTGCCAACAAATTACTTGATTTGGTTCTTCAAGGTTGAATTGTGAAGATTATAATAGTCTCAAAGGGCTGTTATAGCTTATAAATATGTTATTTCACCTGCCAAAAATTGATTAAAGGTCTTAAATGTTGATTCAAACAGTTTTCATGCTTTAAAAATAACTTGATTTGGTTCTTCGGGGTTAAATTGTGAATATTGTAACATCCTCTGTCACATTTGTGAATAGCCTCAAAGGGCTGTTATGGCTTATAAATATGTTATTTCACCTGCTAAAAATTGATTAAAGGTCTCAATGTTGATTGAAATAGTTTATGCTTTAAAAATGATTTATTTGGTTAAGGATTAAATTGTGACTATAATACTGGAACTTGCTCTCTTGCACTTGTGAAACAGCCACATAGGACAATAATTCTGTATTTCACCTGCCAAAAATTGATTAAGGGTCTTAATCTGGATTGAAACGCCAGAAATCCAGTCATAACCGGTTTCTTCATGTGCATGTAAACATGGTCAATGATCATGTTTATATATACAATAATAAACCGGTTATGATTGGATTTCTGCAGTTATGTACACACGTGGACAAAATTGTTGGTACCCCTCTGTTAATGAAAGAAAAACCCACAATGGTCACAGAAATAACTTGAATCTGACAAAAGTGGTAATAAGTAAAAAGTCTATGAAAATTAACCAATGAAAATCAGACAATGCTTTTGAATTGTGGTTCAACAGAATTATTTTAAAAAACAAACTCATGAAACAGGCCTGGACAAAAATGATGGTACCCTTAACTTGATATTTTGTTGCACAACCTTTTGAGGCAATCACTGCAATCAAACGATTTCTCTAACTGTCAATGAGACTTCTGCACCTCAGCAGGTATTCTGGCCCACTCTTCACGAGCAAACTGCTCCAGTTGTCTCAGGTTTGAAGGGTGCCTTCTCCAGACGGCATGTTTCAGCTCCTTCCACAGATGTTCAATAGGATTTAGATCAGGGCTCATAGAAGGCCACTTTAGAATAGTCCAATGTTTGGCTCTTAGCCATTCTTGGGTGTTTTTAGCTGTGTGTTTTGGGTCATTATCCTGTTGCAAGACCCATGACCTGCAACTGAGACCAAGCTGTGTGACACTGGACAGCACATTTCTCTCTAGAATACCTTGATAGTCTTGAGATTTCATTGTACCCTGCACAGATTCAAGACACCCTGTGCCAGATGCAGCAAAGCAGCCCCAGAACATAACAGAACCTCCTCCATGTTTCACAGAAGGGACAGTGTTCTTTTCTTGGTATGCTTCATTTTTGCGTCTGTGAACGTAGAGCTGATGTGCCTTGCCAAAAAGTTCCAGTTTTGTCTTGTCTGTCCATAGGACATTCTCCCAGAAGCTTTGTGGCTTGTCAACATGCAGTTTGGCAAATTCCAGTCTGGCTTTTTTATGATTTGTTTTCAACAGTGGTGTCCTCCTTGGTTGTCCCCCATGAAGTCCACTTTGGCTCACACAACGACGGATGGTGCAATCTGACACTGATGTACCTTGACCTTGGAGTTCACCATGAATGTGTTTAGAGGTTGCTCTGGGCTCTTTTGTTACTATTCGTATTATCCGTCTCCTCCTGCGGCCACGTCCAGGGAGGTTGGCTACAGTCCCGTGGATCTTAAATTTCTGAATAATATGTGCAACTGTAGTCACAGGAACATCGAGATGGTCTTATATCCTTTTCCTTTAACATGCTTGTCTATAATTTTCTTTCTAATCTCCTGAGACAACTCTCTCCTTTGCTTCCTCTGGTCCATGTTTAGTGTGGTACATAGCATGTCACCAAACAGCACAGTGACTACTTGTCACCCTTCACCGTTCTCTGTCCCACCTGGAGAAGCCTGGGAATGTGGTGAGGATCATGTTCTTTGACTTCTCCAGTGCTTTCAACGCCATCCAACCGATGATCCTGAAGGACAAGCTGCTGTGCGCAGGGGTGGACCAACACCTGTCATCATGGATCCAGGACTACCTCACTAACCGGCCACAGTTTGTGAGAACCCGAGATTGTGTGTCCGACACGATCATCGGTAGCACGGGAGCCCCCCAGGGAACGGTCTTGGCTCCCTTCCTGTTCACTCTTTATACTGTGGACTTCTCACACAACACAACACACTGCCATCTACAGAAGTTCTCTGATGACTCTGCGATCGTCGGCCTCATCTCCAACGGAGATGAAGCTGAGTACAGAGGACTTATCCAGGACTTCGTGGACTGGTGCCATTGGAACTGCCTCCAGATCAACGTGAGGAAAACTAAAGAGCTGGTGGTGGACTGCCGCAGGCAAGGACAACCCCTCACAGCACCAGTAAACATCCAGGGAGCAGACATTGAGATGGTGACATCCTACAAGTACCTGGGTGTTCATCTGAACAATAAACTAGACTGGTCACACAATACCGACGCACTCTACAAGAAGGGACAGCGCAGGCTGTTCCTACTGAGGAGGCTCAGGTCTTTTGGTGCACAAGGGGCGCTGCTGAAGACATTCTACGACATGGTGGTGGCATCAGCCATCACTTTTGGAGTTGTCTGCTGGGGCAACGGCATTACAGCAGCCGATAGGAAGAGACTGAACAAACTGATCAAGAAAGCTAGATCTGTCCTGGGGCAACGCCTTGACCCAGTGGAGGAGATAGGAGAGAGAAGGATGGTGGCTAAACTCATCTCTGCTGGAGTCCGAGTCCCACCCTATGCAGGACATACTGAACGCAATGAGGAGCTCATTTAGCAGTAGACTACATCATCCTAGGTGCGCAACCGAGAGGTTTCGCAGGTCCTTCCTACCTACGGCTGTCAGACTGTATAATCTAAGCAGGGCTGCTCGCAGAGATAGCAAAAAAACGTGACAACCTAATAGTATTGAATGCAAAAGACGCAACAGACTTACACAAATGGTACCTTCTAGTATACAACTAGGACAATATCAGTCGCTATGGAGGGTGACAATATGTATGGGTACATATTCATATTATGTAGGATAACTAAGTAGACGGTTATGCTGTTTATTCCATCTTGCTACAATGCTCCACACTGTGTACAGTGGGGCAAAAAAGTATTTAGTCAGCCACCAATTGTGCAAGTTCTCCCACTTAAAAGATGAGAGAGGTCTCCAATTTTCATCATAGGTATACCTCAACTATGAGAGACAAAATGAGAAAAAAAAAAATCCAGAAAATCACACTGAAGGATTTTTAATGAATTGTTAAATTCCTCAGTAAAATAAGTATCTGGTCACCTACAAACAAGCAAGATTTCCGGCTCTCGCAGACCTGTAACTTCTTCTTTAAGAGGCTCCTCTGTCCTCCACTCGTTACCTGTATTAATGGCACCTGCTTGAACTCGTTATCAGTACAAAAGACACCTGTCCACAACCTCAAACAGTCAGACTCCAAACTCCACTATGGCCAAGACCAAAGAACTGTCAAAGGACACCAGAAACAAAAGTGTAGACCTGCACCAGGCTGGGAAGACTGAATCTGCAATAGGTAAGCAGCTTGGTGTGAAGAAATCAACTGTGGGAGCAATTATTAGAAAATGGAAGACATACAGGACCACTGATAATCTCCCTCCATCTGGGGCTCCACGCAAGATCTCACCCCGTGGGGTCAAAATGATCACGAGAACGGTGAGCAAAAATCCCAGAACCACACTGGGGGGACCTAGTGAATGACCTGCAGAGAGCTGGGACCAAAGTAACAAAGGCTACCATCAGTAACACACTATGCCGCCAGGGACTCAAATCCTGCAGTGCCAGACGTGTCCCCCTGCTTAAGCCAGTACATGTCCAGGCCCGTCTGAAGTTTGCTAGAGAGCATTTGGATGATCCAGAAGAGGATTGGGAGAATGTCATATGGTCAGATGAAACCAAAATAGAACTTTTTGGTAAAAACTCAACTTGTCGTGTTTGGAGGAGAAAGAACACCATACCTATTGTGAAGCATGGGAGTGGAAACATCATTTTTTAGCCAAAGTCAAATTCCTTGTATGTGTTGTGCATACTTGGCCAATAAAGCTGATTCTGATTCTGATACTTTGGGGCTGTTTTTCTGCAAAGGGACCAGGACGACTGATCCGTGTAAAGGAAAGAATGAATGTGGCCATGTATTGTGAGATTTTGAGTGAAAACCTCCTTCCATCAGCAAGGGCATTGAAGATGAAACGTGGCTGGGTTTTTCAGCATGACAATGATCCCAAACACACCGCCCGGGCAATGAAGGAGTGGCTTCGTAAGAAGCATTTCAAGGTCCTGGAGTGGCCTAGCCAGCCTCCAGATCTCAACCCCATAGAAAATCTTTGGAGGGAGTTGAAAGTCTGTGTTGCCCAGCGACAGCCCCAAAACATCACTGCTCTAGAGAAGATCTGCATGGAGGAATGGGCCAAAATAACAGCAACAGTGTGTGAAAACCTTGTGAAAACTTACAGAAAACGTTTGACCTCTGTCATTGCCAACAAAGGGTATATAACAAAGTATTGAGATGAACTTTTGTTATTGACCAAATACTTATTTTACCGAGGAATTTACCAATTAATTCATTAAAAATCCTTTAATGTGATTTTCTGGATTTTTTTTTTTTTTCTTATTTTGTCTCTCATAGTTGAGGTATACCTATGATGAAAATTAGAGACCTCTCTCATCTTTTAAGCCGGAGAACTTGCACAATTGGTGGCTGACTAAATACTTTTTTACTCCACTGTATGTACTGTATATTTATATATTTATGTGTACGTATGTATATTCACTGCTCTTATTATTTTTATTTTTCTTATCTTACTTAATTATTGCTCTGAGTGTTGCTATCCCTGTGCTGTTGCAATCCTGGAATTTCCCCACTGTGGGACTAATAAAGGCTTATCTTATCTTTAAATAGGCCGACTGACTGATTACAAGTTTTGTAGACACCTGTGATGTTAATTAGAGGACACATCTTGGTTGAACATGTCCCTATGGTCACATTATTTTCAATCTTTTCTAGGGGTACCATCTTTTTTGTCCAGGCCTGTTTCATGAGTTTGTTTTTTAAAGTAATTCTGTTGAACCACAATTCAAAAGCATTGTCTGATTTTCATTGGTTAATTTTCATAGAATTTTTATTTATTACCACTTTTGTCAGATTCAAGTTATTTCTGTGACCATTGTTGGTTTTTCTTTCATTAACAGAGGGGTACCAACAATTTTGTCCACAGCTGTAATTGTTCAAGTGGCCATGTAAACAGAATAATCCGATAAAGGCCATGCAACTGGGGTCATTAACTATTCAGGTTGTTCACGTTTTGTAAAAGATCAATGGTTCAATAAATGTAAACATTTCACAATGCACTTGTACTTCTTTGTACTAAATTTGGAGTTGCCATTAGGTTGTTTTGCTATTATTTTACTGGTCCAGCCCACTAGACATTAAATCCGGTGGTATGTGGCCCTCGAGCTAAAATGAGTTTGACACCCCTGTAATAAAGAATAGGATCATTGTCACCCCATATACATACAACCAAACTAAACACCATCCAGTGCAGAAGTCAGTGTCTACACTTGCCTCTGGAACACCCGTGGGCCACGGGACTCATGCCGATGGCCAGCCAGCTGCTGCGAGGGAGCCCTTCACCCACCCACGAGTATGCCATCACCTCCAACACCCCCAGATGAAACAAAGAGTCAATCATCTCATACTGGAGCTGCTCCCGGACAGCACTGACCATGCTGCTACTGCTACCGGGTTGCGGAGTCACGCGACATGTCTTAAAGGGGCAGTAGATGAAAGCTCTCATACACATACAAAGAACAGGAAGAAGGGAAGAACAGAAAAAAATGACGTGCAAAATTATGTTGGTTCTACTGCATATACCAATGGTCAGTTTTTGTTTGAATTCGGTTAATCACCCAGCCCTACAACATAGGGCTATAAAACTCCTTTAGAAAGAAATCCAGCATTATTGTCATTCACCCTACAGACAAGAGATATCAAGTTCCTGCCATGGAGGGCCAAGTTCCCACAGGTTTTACTTCCAACCAGTGTTTTCAACAGGTGCAAATTAATGAAAATTCATTGTGATTCCATGTTTTTCCATGGGGAAACGCATGGAATCACGATCCCGTGGAACTTTTCTGCAACATCTCATGGAAGCAGTCGTGTTGATGGAACTGGTTTGAAGACCAGACCAGTTAACATTAAGCCTGCTACATCATTTGTAGCTGCTTCAGATGCAGTAGATCCTATGGTGGAGGTCTGTGAGATCACTGAGAGAATGCTGTGCCTGACAGAATGGCGTTAACATGGATGCTCTGGCTGACTGAAGTGGTCAATACAGACTTTTTACAAACCACATGATAGAGAAAGCATATAATATCAGTCACTGACCAGCAGTCACACAGTTACATGGATATCATGATAAATATCCTGTTTTGTAGCGTAGAAAGGTGATTAATTTTCTTCACGTACATACAGGCTAAGGATGCAAGTTATCAATTAATTGTTAATTGAGTCACCTTATCGATCGATTAACAATTAATTGATAAGCGGCATTTTTCCTGAGAATTTGAATTTCCCTTGGTACATTATGGCCTATAACATAAAAAGCCAATTATTGTTTGATATACTGAATAAAAAAATGCAAGTCATATTCCTCAAGGATTTATTTATGTAATCTGTTGCATGTTAAACACTAACAACAAAATAAACTCAAAAATAAATATTAAGACTACTGGAACATAAAGATGTGTGCACTGGCCGATATTAAACTTCAGCAACATAAATTCTGAATAAAAAAATATGTAGTCTTAGTCCACATAATATTAAACTACATAAAATTGGACATGCTCTCTGTGAGAAGAACTGCTGATTTTACCTGCCATTCATTATCAGTGTAGTGGCAAGTGACCGTAATGTAGCTTACTGTAGTTAGCGCAGTCCAACAATCCGTTGCCAGCGCCACATTTTCAGTGGCTACCTGTGTTTTCAGGTCAGCTTTTTTCTTCTTGTAGCGTGCTTCCAAGCGGGTAATTACCATTCCTCTAGATGGAATATTATACTCTGGCTCCATAAAGTTTATCAGCTCCCAAAAGCCCTCTCCTTCAACAGTACTTATTGGCATCATGTCAGTCATCTTGCAAATCCTCCGAGTAATGCTCTCCGTCTTCTTCTCATCACAGACCTGCCTCCCCAAGACTGCCGTAACTGTTGGTTGTGATGAGGCCAAAGTAGTCGCTCCTTGCAGCACGGCTGAATGGGAGTTCTTTAGGTGGTAACTTAGCAAACTGGTTGAGCTGTTGTATTTCTATGTAGTACCACACACTGTACATTTAGCTTTGTTGTTAGCGTTTACCAGTTTAATATGATCCCACACTGCACTCCGCTCTGACAGCTTCATTTTCTCGAATGAAGTACGTCAGGTGTGGTAGAGATTAGGCTATAGCGCCCTCGCCATGACTGGCGACGTCACTACATTTAATGAAAATAAACTGTTTAAAAGAACGGGGCCACTTTCAATTAATTGATAACTAATTTAATTTAGTTGACTAAATTCTTATCGACAATTAATCAAAAGTCAATCATTAACATCCCAAATACAAGCTCTTCTACAAGGATTTTAATGAGACATGAAGATGGACCTTTTATAAGTAGATTATTTTTTGTAACGTCAGTCACACATATATTTTGTGCCACCTCACTTAAGTGAGGGAACGAAAGAACAACCTACCTATCCTTCCTGATCCTACGGCAGTCTGGGAACTCAGACATAAGGCCAACTTATCAAAAAAATTAGTTGTTAATACAGAACTGCTCTTACAGAAATGCTCAAAGACTATTTTATACCACAGTGAAGCACTGATCACAAATAATACGTTGTGTTTAGGTTCTTCACAGCACAGTTAAGAGCTTCAGGTAAAACATACCTGAATGATAGGGATGCCCTGATCTGATCTGAAGTACCGGACTGAGAGCCCGATCAAGGCTTGTGCGACTCGATCGGTACTGGGGTCACTGGGTTCATCTCCATTCAAGTCTATTGTTTTCCATGAGCCTCGCCCTAACATGGCTGCTCAGTTGCAGCAGGGAAGTATTGAGGTGTTGGGCAAATAATGACTGATTTTTTTTTAATAACTTTAATGCAGGTGTGTAGTTTGACAGAATGTGTTGTAGGAAAATGTTAAGTATCAGACTGTGATTCAGTACTGGCAAATCCTCAATCTTAAATGGCTTGGATGATCTGATCAGGGACAAAAACCGGTGTCCAGGACATCTCTACAGAATGGTGCAACAAAGACAGCTTAGATAGGCACATCGTGAAGAGTTCAAAAATTAAACAATTTGCCTATACAGCCTCCATCCAGCATCCAGGAGCCCTCTTTGGAAGTTGTGACTCCTTGTCTGCTTGGAAAATATTGCCAAAATTAAATTTGTAGATTGAAAAATGAAAGCATAACTCCTGATGAGATAATGTGATAAACAATGTACTGGTGCTATCTGTGGACAAGCGTGGTGGAGTTTTAATGGCTTAACTTTCTGTATGACACATGAAGAGGAAAACTGAGGCAAAAGCTCTTGGGAACCCCTTTTCCATCTGAACAACAGTTCAGTATCTAGGATAAAGCATTAAGATTATTACTA
Organism: Pholidichthys leucotaenia; assembly: GCA_020510985.1. Classification (NCBI taxonomy): domain Eukaryota; kingdom Metazoa; phylum Chordata; class Actinopteri; order Cichliformes; family Pholidichthyidae; genus Pholidichthys; species Pholidichthys leucotaenia. Next base: position 321,067,595 of record CM035845.1, on the reverse strand, counting down.
GAACCCTCTGCCGTGACACAGAACCCGTCTATTTTTGTCTTTACAGAACGGTGTTGCAGAGCACTTTCAAGCTTAAAAATGACACGTTTCGTGAAAACCACAGTGCCAAAGGGTGTTAATATGAAGCCAATCTAAATGGATTTTAAGCTACGGTCACAAAGATTCTTAAGAATGATGAGTTTGTAAGAATCTCCCAGTTCCTATGAATTCTGGAGTTTGCAGAAATTCATGGAGGGAGCATAGTCTCTTATGGCTGCTGCTCAATTTGCAAGAGAAACTTGAGGCATTCTTACGAAGTGAGGTGCTTTTCTGTCATACGACGGTCCTAGAGTTCTTATGTTCTTTTTAAGGGTGCCTTGGGCTCTTCCTAGGTCAACCATCTGAAGAAAATTTTTGTGCAACTCACGGCACTCTCAAATCGTTGAAAGGAAGATCTTAAACTTTCAGTACATTCTGTCGGCATAAATGTTGCAAGAATGACGTACTTCCACCTTATGAGCACCTCACTACCACCCTACGCACGCTGTACGAATCTCCGTACGAATGGGAATTCGTACGGCATTTCCTAGGAACACTGTAAGGGGCCCTCAAGAACAACTTAAGGTGTTCTTGAGGCATACTTACAGCCAACATCTTGTGTAGCTCTTATGTTGTTCCTATGGCATTTGTATGGCCGCCCTACGACAAGGGGTTTTCATGGGGTGTTTGTAGAAATCTTGGACAAGACCATCGACCTGGCCACAAACTTAAGAACGGTCTATGAATGCTGGATTCTCCTATGGCTGCCTTAAGAAGGCTGTATGAAATGGCCCAAAAATCATTCGTATGGTGTTCGCAGCTGTTCGTAATGGTATTTGTGACCGTAGCTTTAGTTATAGAACAGATAAGTCTAGGGTAGAACTAGCCATCTCTAAATGGTTCTTTTACAACACAGCTAGGGCTCTGAAGGAGACCATGTAAAGTTGGTACTGTATGGTTCCTTAGTGCATTTTGAAAACCTTAAAAGGAAACTTGGGAATGCCTGGTGGACTAGTGGTTTAGGACACATGCCACTTGCCCTATGATAGCTGGGTTAGGCTCCAGCCTGCAGTCGACCCTTAACAGGAGTAAGAGGCTAAAAATATATATATAAGTAAAAGAAATAAATGGTTGAATATTTGGCAACAGCCCAACAATTTCCCACTATTCTTAGCTCTATGGGCTCAGAAGCTACAAAACATTTAGCGCTCCTTACTGAACAATGTGAGAATCAAGTCAGAAATTGTTTCCTGTTTGTGTGGGGTTTTTTTTTTTTTTTTCTTCAGGTGCTAAAGTTGGTAACAGAGACTGTGGTTGGGAGCCGTGAGGGGGAACCCAGGGAAAACAAAGAAATACCACCAAATACACATGTGCCAGAGTCAGAAGCAGAATCACAAGAAGGTGGCATGAGGACTTTTCTGATGTGGGGTTTCACTCTGCCCCCACATACTGATCATCACACTATAAACAGAAACAAAATGAAACAAATCCAAAGCACACTGCTTCACAGAGGAGAGTTTTAAAGCCCACAGACCATTTGCACGAATCAGCCCGAGAAGCCCCGCTGTCTCACATGGTATAATTAAATTTAAATGACACTGAAACAACAGCTAGCTTTATTTTCCATGGACTGGGCCTGCAGAGCCGCACATTAACCCCGGCCTGTTCGGGCCGACGCTGTACAATCACAGAATACTGGAGATTTCACCGCCTGATGGGTGAAATGCAATGCAGCTGCTACTGCAACTGCACAGCAGGCAAATGCAGTTACTACCATGGAACACAGGGAAGAGAGACGTTTCTGGCTAGAAAGCAGAGAACACCAGAGTACCCCTCAGCTACAAGTTCAGCTCCTCAATATCTTTTATTTTTTTTCCTTTTTTGGACAAATTACCCTCAACTATTTTTTTCTCAGAAATGTGCACATTTTTTTCTTGTAAATTTGTGACTTTTCCTCGTACGTTTGCAACTTTTTACTTGTAAATTTAAAGGGAAAAAGAGAATGAGAAGTTGAAAATTTACTTTATCACAAATTTGCAACTTTAACTTTAAACTTTTTACTTGTAAATTTGCATCCTTTTTCTCATGATTTTTTTATTTTTTTCTGGTAAATTTTCAAATTTTCATATATTTGTGACTGTTTTTCCTTAATATGCAACTTTCTTCAATCATAAATTTGCAACTTGTTGCATTTTTTTTTCCCCTCACAAAATTGCTATTTTTTTTTTCTTGGAAATTTGTGACTTTTTTCTCATGAATTATCAGATTTTCCCCTCATACATTTGTGACTTTTCCTTTAAATCTGCAACTTTTTCCAATCATAAATTTGCAACTCTTTGCCTATTTTTTGTTTTTTTCTCACAAATGTGCTAAATTTCTTGTAAATTTGTTACTTTTTTCTTGTAAATCACCACATTTTTTCGAATAAATCAACTTTTTATCATAAATTTTCAACTTCTGTTCTCAGATTTGACTCATACATCTGCAGATTTTTTTTTCTGGTAAATGTTCAACTTTTCTTCTCATATGTGATTTTTTTTTCTTTAAATTTGCAACTTTTTTTCCATTCTAAATCTGTAACTTGTTACATTTTTTAAACTTTCTTCCTCATCCATCTTCTTTTCGGGTCGGGGGGGGGGGGGGGGCTGGGGCCTATCCCAGCATCTTTGGGTGAGAGGCAGGGTCCACCTTGGACAGATCATCAGTCCATCGCAGGGCCAACACAGAGAGACAGACAAAAATTTGCTAATTTTTTTTTTCTTGTGACTTTTTTCTCGTAAATCATCAGGTTTTTTTTCTCATAAATTCTCAATTTTTTCTCACAAATCAACTTTTCTCAGAAATTTTCCACTTCATACGGTTGCAGCTTTCTTCTTGTAAATTTTTGAACATTTCTTCTCATATATTTGTGTATCTTGAAATGTGCAACTTTTTCATCATAACTGCAACTTTTTGCATATTGGTTTTTTTTTTACATTTTCGCATAAATTTGAAACTTACATTGTTAAGTTTTTTCTTGTAAATTTGTGACATTTTTCTTAAACTGACATAACTTTATCCTAATGCATCATCAACTTTTTCCTCACACATTTGAAACTTTTTCTTGTAAATTTGTGACTTTTCCCGTAAATTTGCAACTTTATTTCTTCAAAATTTTTCCAAAACTTTTCATGGTAAATCTTCAACCTCTTTTAAGAAATTGGTGACTTTTTTCTTGTAAATTTATAACTTTTTTCTCATATATTTTCCACCGTTTTTCTTATAAATTTGCAATTATTTTTCTTGCAAATTTGCAACTTTTTTCCAGTAAATCTGCAACATTCATATGGATGCTGGTTAAATAGTTATTCTCTAATGCTTTAGTTTTTCTGTGCATCTAGACAATTACCAAAATTGACCTTTTCTGTAATGTTTTTGTTGCAACGTCGTATTTTTTTTTTTACCCTTTTCATTTGAAAGATTTGAACCATTAGAAAAACAGCCCCCCCCCCCCCCAAACCCAGTCTTGTCATCGGGCTCCCAAAAAGCTGGAAACGGCCCTGCATGGTTAGTTATGAAAGCGTCTGCACAGCTGCACCACAAACAACTGCATTTAGATCATAAAACACAACCAAAAAAACTGGTTTTCATGAAAAAGCTACAAACACAAAGTCACGATGGCGTTTTCCATGGCATATAACCGGTAATACAGCTGTAGCAACACCTCCAGCTATATGAAAACCATTCAATAGTTGTAAGGTTTAACGCAGCCATTGTTTTCGCTCTCTTGAAGCCAAATGGGAGTTTTGGGGGAGTTCCGACGGTTTTTCAGCAGGCTGACTTACGTTTTCTGGACCGGCTTCTTCCGTTTCTTGACGGCGTACATGGCCGTGTTCGGCAGCATGGTGAACTTGGGAGGAAAACAACAAAAAAGAAACGATGACAACCCGGGACTTTAAAGTTCACGTAAACGGGTCCAGACGTGCTCGGGAGACACGCAATACCATCCAGAAAGAGGGAGAGGGAGAAATCCACGGAGGAGAGGAATGAAGGAGTGACGGTGAGAGACCCCCTCGGTCCTGCTTCGCCTCTTTAGAAAACGATTTTTTTTTCTTCTCTTTTTAGATCCAAAAACGTTACTCTGGCGTTAAAAGTTCGTAATTTTTTTTTTTATCTTGACCCAAATTGAAAGCGTCCTCACGCTGGTCCTCCGTTTGAAACCCGAGTTTTTGACGGTACAAGTCAGGAAAAAGTGCTCCGCAGATCCTCCCCCTCGGCTCGTCACCTCCGTTCTGACTTGACAGGCCCGCCAGTGTGCGCGCTCACGTCAGCCTCTTGGTCTTGTGTGCGCGCTTACACGGTGAGAGCAGAAATATTTAAGGTGGTCTAAATGTAGGCCAAATTTAACTGGAGGATGGAGGTAAATAATCTTGTTATAAAGCAGGAGACCTTAAATTTTTTGTCACGGTTACGCATTGCCGCTATTTTCTGCTTAATGATTTGTAAAGCACTTTTTGACTATTTCGTCTCCTAAGTTTAACTTACTTGCATATATTAAGTTTTGAAAATATTTAGAAAGTAAAAGTGCATTTTTGTAATTATATTTACAAACTAAGGGGACAAAAAGTTACAAGCGGTAGTGTTGCGTTGTTCTTAGAGCACGTTCTAGTGTAAGTGGTGACGTCATGTGGTGACGTCATGGTACGTCATCCAGAATATAAGAGGGCTGTGTGGTAGAGGGGCGGTCTCTTGCCCACCTCTCAGCCTGACGGGAGCATCACTGTACTGACAGTGAGTTCAATAATAAAGTCCTGTTCAGTTCACCACTCGCCTCATTATTGTGCCACGTTTTACGGACATAACATTTGGCGACGAGGATAGAGTATGGATGCGGGCGTGACTCTGGGGGAGCCTCCGGTGCCTTGGACGAGGTGGTTCGCGGCGTTTCAGAACTATCTGGCGGCACTAAACATCGGCATACTGAAGAAGGTACAAGCACAGGCGATTTTAGTCCACAGTTTAGGTATGGGAGGACAACATATCCTTTCTACCTTGAAAGCTAGCGATAGCTTCAATGACGTGGTTGAGCTAATGGCGCGACATTTTCGCGCGCCTGCAGACGTCATCGTCAGGAGGATCCAGTTTCACCAGCGCCTCCAGTGGACCGGCGAGTCGGTGCAGCACTATGTTGTGGACCTGCGGCAGCTGGCTGGAGACTGCCAGTTTGGTGGCTTAGAGGAAGAAATGGTCCGTGACCAGCTGGCAGAACACATGCTGTGTTCGTCAGCACGGTCAAGATTGCTTACACACTCCGGCAAATTAACTTTAGCCACGGCTGAGGAGATAGCCCAACAGTGTGAAGCAGCAGACAAGTTATCACACGACCTCAGTGAAAGAGCTACGCTATGCCACCATGACTCACAATCAACAACACAGGCTGTGGATCTGGACAGCGAAGACAGTGAGCAAGAGGAATGCGCTACAGCTGTAAAGATGAGGCCCGCCCCGGGATCACCCAAATGTTCAGGTTGTGGGTCCACTAAGCACCGGTACAAGGCTAGAGAGTGTCCGGCGAGAGGTAAACACTGTGACAAGTGTGGACACCTGCATCATTTTGCCAGGGCCTGTAATAAGTTCGAGCAAGGGGGACAGCAACACAAAGTGGATACCCCTGCTCCAACCCCTACGGTGATGTATGGTGAAGTTGGACGGCGAGAAGGTGCCATTACTGGTGGACACGGGCATGGTGAGGGCCGTGCAGAACTGGCCTACTGTGAGGAGTTTTTTCCCATATCACTAAGTGAGAGGTCTTTCAACGCCATTTTGTGGATATGGTGGAAATAGATTGCCCATTGTGGGTTCGCTGGAACTGACGACTAGATACAAGGCAGCGGAGGTAGCCAATCTGCAGTTTGTGGTGACTGCCAGTGGAGTAAATGTGATGGGCTGCGACCTTCTCTATGGACTTGGCTTCACGATCACCAGCAATAGCGGAGAAGAGTGGTCGGGCTGTGGCTCACGGGACCGGCCGATTCTTCTTCTTGCTAGTCCTCGGGACGTCCTTGTTCATCATCTTTCCTTCATCCTTCCTCCTCCCTCTCTCATTTTCTTTATTCATCAGCTCTTCAAAGTACTCCTTCCATCTTCTCAACACACTCATCATTTGTTAGTACATTACCATTTCTGTCCTTAATCAGCCTAACCTGCTGTACATCCTTTCCAGCTCGATCTCTCTGTCTAGCCAATCGATACAAGTCCTTTTCTCCTTCCTTAGTGTCCAGCCTCTCACAACTCACTATATGCCTTTTCCTTTGCCACCTCTCTTTGTCATGCGCCTAGATTCCAAATACTCCTGTCTACTTTCTCCCTGACTATCCCACTTTTTCTTAGCTAAGCTCTTCCTTTGAATACTTTCCTGTACCTCCTCATTCCACCACCAAGTCTCCTTGTCTTCCTTCCTCTGTCCACTGGATGCACCACATATCTGGTAATTCCTCCCTACCACCCAGAGCCTGTATCAACTCCTTCCTGAACTCTGTGCGACCTTCTTCTTTCTAAAACTTTCCCCACTTAATCTTTGGCTCTGCCTTCACTCTCTTCCTCTTCTTGCTTTCCAAAGTCATCCTACAGACTACCATCCGATGTTGTCTAGCTACATTGAATGGTAGTGTGGAGCCACATGATAGTAATCAATTAGCCAAGTTAGAGGCTTGTCTTAAGGAAACCAACGCTTAGATGGCTTGTAATTTCCTGCTATAAAATTCAGATAAGACTGAAGTCATTCTAGTTGGTCCAAAAAACCTTAGAAATACCTTTTCAAATCAAACTCTTAGTTTGGATGTAGTTACTCTTTCTCTTAATAGTTCTGTGAGGAAGCTTGGAGATATTTTTGATCAAGATCTGTTTTTTAATTCATATATTAAACTTGTTTCTAAGACTGCCTTCTATCATTCAGGATATTGTGGAGAGTTGTGAAGGACGAGACTGAGTGTATTCCTCAGGTTCAGCTTTATTCACAATGACATTCTCCAACATTCAAAAGCAGAAAAAGAGGATGAATCTTCTCACATCTGTCCTTTTATACCAAGACATCAAACATACAATCACATGGTGCTTAATCAAACATACAGTCACATGGTACTTAATCCCAGTCACAATGTAACTTCCCTTGATCTTAACACCATCCACCTCCTAGTCTCCGGTGGTCAGGAAATCTCTCAAGGCCATCTCCTTGAACCAAAAGGCCAGATCTCACACCCTCCCATTACCTCTGGAAGGCTCAGTCCCTTTGTTCCCCTGAGACGTGAAGTATACAATAAGCATACAGTGATATATCTGTGGAGCATCTGAAACCAACATATGTGCATATATGTGTGCCACATGACACCCCCCCCCCCCCCCAAACGTCTAAGATGGAACAAATGTAATACAGTTTGCAAGTCATGGTCACATTATTACACATCAGTCCAAATGTTGCTTGGGCCTCAGTCGCCTCCCATATCTGCTGTAAGCGGGCTTTACCACCCCCGCGGCGTCTTCCCGCTGTGGAGCTGCTGTTTGAGGATTAGAACTGTTAGTCAATCTCTGTGGGTGTTCTGGGGAATGCTCTCTAGGGGGTCTGCCGCGCCGAGGAGCCCTCGCCAACTGCACCACTTTGTCAGCCAGCACAAAAGCGGGTTTGAGCCTGTTTATACAAATCATTTCTTTCCTGCCCCCAAATCTAGCAAAAAATGCTTGTCCCCTGTTTCCAGCACTCTGTATGGTCCGTTATAAGGTGGGCGTAAGGGTGGGCGGTGTGCATCATGTCTGACAAAAACAAACTCTGCATTTTTTAAAGCTTTAGGCACAAAAACGCGCGGGAAGCTGTGATGAACTGGACCAGGAAGCGTGCTCGCTCCCGTGTCGCTCTGCAACTGCTGAGCGGGGGGCACTCTGGCGCAGGATTATCAGAGAGAAACTCCCCGGGCAGCCGGAGTGGCTGCGCAAAAACCAACTCAGCTGGGGAGGCTTTTAAATCCTCTTTAGGTGCAGAATGCAACCCCAATAAAACCCAAGGTAGCCTGTCCACCCAATTTGCATCCGCAAGCGATGCTCTGAGGGCTGCTTTCAATGACCTATGGAAACGTTCGCATAAACCATTAGCCTGCAGGTTGTATGCGGTAGTGCGGTGGATTGTTATCCCCAGGCTGCGGGCCATCGCTGACCAGAGCTCGGAAACAAATTGAGGACCTCTGTCAGACGTAATGTCCGACGGAGCTCCGAAACGCGCTACCCATGCTGTTAGAAATGCGCGCGCCACCTCCTCGGCTGTGGTTGATGCCAGTGGGACCACTTCCGGCCAACGCGTGGTGCGGTCCACCATTGTCAAAAGGTGTGTGCACCCCTGTGACGGCGGGAGGGGGCCTACGAGGTCGACATGCACGTGATCGAATCGCTTAGCCGGGATGTGAAAAGGCTCCAAGGGAGCTCTAGTGTGTTTGTGTATTTTGGCTCGCTGACAAGCCACGCAGGCTGTTGCCCACTCCTTGACTTGCTTGCGCAGGCACGGCCATACAAATTTCTCTCCTACCATTTTGACCGACGCGTGCACCCCCGGGTGCGCCAGAGAATGAATCGAGTCAAAAACGCGGCGGCGCCACGTGTTCGGCACCACCGGGCGCGGTCGTCCCGTGGAGACATCGCAGATTAGGGGGGGCATACCATCTTGTAGCACCCTGTTCTCCAGCATTAACCCTGTTGGTCCAGACTGGAGTGCGCACACGTCCGCGTCGGCAACTTGATCCGCGGCCATTGCTGCATAATCTATCCCTACGCGGACTGGGGCCGCGTGCACTTCCGCGTCACTAACCTGGTCCGCGGCCATGGCTGCAAAATCTACCTCTGCACGGGCTGGAGCCGCCACGGCGCGCGAGAGGCAGTCCGCCACTACATTAAGTTTACCCGCTACATGCTGGATATCGGTAGTAAACTCCGAGATGGCAGCCAGCTGTCTCTGCTGCCTGCCCGACCACGGTTCTGTAATCTTGGCCATCGCGAAAGTCAGCGGCTTGTGATCCACGAACGCGGTGAAACTGCGTCCCTCCAGCCAAAACTGGAAATGGCGAATGGCCAAGTGGAGAGCTAACAACTCCCTGTCGAATGTGCTGTATTTTCGTTCACTATCGCACAAGGTCCTGCTGAAAAAGGCGGGCAGTTGCCAAGCTCCTGCTACATACTGTTCCACAACTGCTCCTATGGCCACGTCTGACGCGTCAGTAGTGAGCGCTATGCGGGCCATTGGGTCTGGATGTGCCAACAACGCAGCGTTTGCCAGGGCTATTTTGACTTCAGCGAATGCGCGCTCCCGCTCCGGAGACCATTCGATTTTGTTTGTGGGTTTTTGTTTTTTTAGTGCAGCATACAATGGTTGCATGAGCTGCGCTGCGTGAGGAAGGAAACGGTTATAAAAATTCACCATTCCCAAAAACTCCTGTAACACTTTGACCGTTTGTGGTTGGGGAAAATTTGTTATTGCGCGCACTTTGTCGGGCAGAGGAACCGCTCCTTCTGGAGAGACGCGATGCCCCAAAAAATCAATCTGCGCCACCTCGAACTGACACTTCGCTGGGTTGATTATTAACCCGTGCTCTGCCAACCTCCGGAAAACTGCTGTGAGGTGGTTTTCGTGTTCGTCTTCGGACGCACTGGCTACCAATATGTCGTCCAAGTAGACGAACATGAAGGGGAGGTCGTGCAGAACTGCGTTCATCATGCGTTGGAACGTCTGCGCTGCGCCTTTAAGCCCAAACGGCATGCGCAAAAACTCAAAAAGCCCGAAAGGAGTTATTACCGCTGTTTTGGGTATGTCCTCAGTGCGCACTGGAACCTGGTGGTAACCGCGTACCAAATCTATTTTAGAAAAAATGCGCGCCCCCGCCAAATGCACTGAAAAATCTTGGATGTGCGGGATCAGATAGCGGTCGTGCGCTGTAGCGTTATTCAACCTGCGGAAATCACCGCAAGGTTGCCACGAGCCATCAGCCTTTGGGACCATATGGAGCGGCAAAGCCCAGGGGCTCTTCGACCTCCTGATGATGCCCAGTCTTTCCAGGTTGGCGAACTCCTCGCGCGCTATGGTCAGTTTAGCTGAGTCCAAGCGCCGAGCTTTTGCAAAAACGGGTGGGCCGGTGGTAGTAATAAAATGTTCCACCCCATGTTTAGCCACTGTCGCCGAAAACGTTGGGACCGTGAGTGCTGGGAACTGAGTGAGGAGTGTGTGGAACTTACCACCCGCAGCTGTGACGTTGGCTTGTGCAGTTGGCGGGGCCACTTGAGCTGTGCAGGGAATAGAATAAAAGGAGAGTGCATTAACCAGGCGTCTGTTAGCAAGATCAACCAATAAACCATGTAAGCACAAAAAATCAGCCCCTAACATGTTGAAATTGACTGCCGCTACAACAAAAGTCCACTCGAATGTACGGCCCTGCAAAGACAGAAGCAGAGTCCTCTCACCGAAGGTCTTAATCACCGAGCCGTTCGCTGCTGTCACCTTGGGACCACTGGAAGGCGCCAGCCGGTCCGCATAGGAAGGTGTGATGAAGCTCAGCTGGGAGCCTGTGTCCACGAGGAATTGCCTCCCCGAGCGTGCGTCCTTCAGGTAGAGCATCTTGTTCTCTTCTCCGAGGGCCGCGGCTGCTACTGACCCCCGGCCTTGGCGTTTCCCAAGCGCTTGAAGTGGCACGGTGGGATGCACTTGCGTGCCCTCTCTGCGAAACGGCGATGGTAGAAGCAAAGGACGTCGTCCGCTCCGTGTCGCCTGGCCCTTGCTGTTGCTGTCGTCGGTGAGTCTGGTGCTGCAGCCTCTGGCTCCATGCCGTCTCCGGACGTCGCGCCTAGCTCTGCTGCTGCGGCCGAAGCTGCGCTCCATTTGTGGGCGTCGACGAGTTGCTGCGCCTCCTGGCTCAGCTCGTGGTAGTCTCGTCGGGCCAACAGCGGTGAACCGGCCAGGGTCACTCTCACCACTGATGGTGGGGTCCTGAGGAAAAGGTGGGTGAAGATAAAGCTGTCATCATTGGAGTCTCTCAACCTCAGCCTCTTCCCCATCAGGTCTGCGGGTCTGTCGTTCTCAAACTCCGTCAACGCCAGGAGCCCCTCTGCTCGCTGTTGCACCGAGGGGGTGAAGTGGCTGATAAGCGCAGCCTTCAATGTGCCGTACTTGTCGCTGTCCGGTGGGTGGTTGACCAGGCTCTCCACCCTCTGGACTGTGTGGTTGTCCAGCTTCGCCACCACATGGTAGAATTTTGTGTCGTCTCTCGAAATTCTCCGGAGGTTGAACTGCGCCTCGACCGCGCTAAACCAGGAGTGCGGACTGTTCTGCCAGAAGTCCAGCAGCTGGAACGTGGCGGTATTCGTCAGGCTGGCTTCTGACGAGTCCGGCTCAGGAGAATTACTTCTGCTCATGCTTCGTCTAAGGTCACCAGTGTGGAGAGTTGTGAAGGACGAGACTGAGTGTATTCCTCAGATTCAGCTTTATTCACAATGACATTCTCCAACATTCAAAAGCAGAAAAAGAGGATGAATCTTCTCACATCTGTCCTTTTATACCAGGACATCAAACATACAATCACATAGTGCTTAATCAAACATACAGTCACATGGTACTTAATCCCAGTCACAATGTAACTTCCCCTGATCTTAACACCATCCACCTCCTAGTCTCCGGTGGTCAGGAAATCTCTCAAGGCCATCTCCTTGAACCAAAAGGCCAGATCTCACACCCTCCCGTTACCTCTGGAAGGCTCAGTCCCTTTGTTCCCCTGAGACGTGAAGTATACAATAAGCATACAGTGATATATCTGTGGAGCATCTGAAACCAACATATGTGCATATACACTACGGCTCAAAAGTTTGGGGTCCCTTAGAAATTTCCTTATTTTTGAAAGAAAAGCACTTTTTTTCAATGAAGATAACTTTAAACTAATCAGAAATACACTCTATACATTGCTAATGTGGTAAATGACTATTATAGCTGCAAATGTCTGGTTTTTGGTGCAATATCTGCATAGGTGTATAGAGGCCCATTTCCAGCAACTATCACTCCAGTGTTCTAATGGTACAATGTGTTTGCTCATTGCGTCAGAAGGCTAATGGATGATTAGAAAACCCTTGTGCAATCATGTTAGGTCTGCAATGCTGTAATTGCTGCAAATGGAGGATTCTTTGATGAAAGCAAAGTTTGAAAGAAAAAGTTATTATTTCAAATACAAATCATTATTTCTATCCTTGTCAATGTCTTGACTATATTTTCTATTCATTTTACAACCCATGGTGGTAAATAAGTGTGACTTTTCATGGAAAACACAAAATAATTGTCTGGGTGACCCCAAACTTTTGAACGGTAGTGTATGTGTGCCACAATATCAAGATCAGGAGCATCTTGTCTCAGAGTGATGCTGAGAAACTAATCCATGCTTTTGTTAGCGCTAGATTAGATTATTGTAACTTTTATTGTTAGGTTGTCCTAAAACATCTTTAAAAAGTCTTCAGCTGAACCAAAATGCTGCAGCAAGAGTTTTAACAGGTACTAGAAAGAGAGATCATATCTCTCCGGTTTTGGCCTCCCTTCATTGGCTTCTCACAGAGTTTAGAATTATGTTTAAAATCCTTCTTCTTACTTACAAAGCTCTAAATAACCAGGCCCCTTTTTATTTAAAAGATCTGATACTACCCTATTATCCTAACAGAGCACTACGCTCCCAAAATGCAGGATTACTTGTAATACCTAGAATCTCCAAAAGTACAATGGGAGGCAGAGCCTTCAGTTATCAAGCTCCTCTCATGTGGAACCAGTTGCCAATCTGGATTCGAAAGTCAGACTCTATCTCTGTTTTTAAGAATAGGGTTAAAACCTTCCATTTTGATACAGCCTATATTTAGGGAGGGATCATGTGCCTCTGAACCCTCCCTTAGTTATGCTGCTAATAGGTTTAGACAGCCGGGGGACCCCAACAATGCACTGGGCTTCACTCCTTTCTTCACTCTCAATGGGATAGGCTCCTGCCCCCCCGCAACCCGAAAAGGATGAAGCAGAAGAAGATGAATGAATGAATGAACGAATGAATGAATGAATTAACATCTGTTTGTTCTCTCCCATAGACTGAGTCCCCGTCGTGCTGTTTGCGCTCTACATGTCTGTTCTTTCCTTCTTCCTCTCCATCCCCTCACCCCCCAGCCAGTCGCAGCAGATGACTGCCCCTCCCTGAGCCTAGTTCTGCTGGAGGTTTCTTCCTGTTAAAAGGGAATTTTTCCTCTCCACCGTTGCCAGGTGCTTGCTCACAGGGGATCGCCTGATTGCTGGGGTCTTTCTGCAATTGTGGGGGTTTCCCCTACAGTTGAAAGTGCTATGAGATGACTGTTGTTGTGAAATGATGCAAAATAAATAAAGTTGAATTGAATTGAAATTGAATTGAATTGAATTGAATTGAATTACATTCTCCCCCGCCACCACCTTGCAATCTCCTATCTCTTGAAGATTTCTCCCTCTGCATAAGATGTAGTCTACCTGTGTGCACTTTCCTTCACTCTTGTAAGTCACCCTATGTTCCTCTCTCTTCCTGAATTATGTGTTCACCACAGCCATTTCCATCCTTTCAGCAAAATCCACAACCATCTGTCCTTCCACATTTCTCTCCTTGAGACCATACCTACCCAGGACCTCCTCATCACTTCTGTTTCCTTCACCTACATGTCCATTAAAGTCTGCTCCAATCACCACTCTCTCCGCCCTGGGAACATTCTCTACCACTTCATCCAACTTACTCCAGAATTCTCTTTCTCTTCTACCTGACATCCAGCTTGTGGGGCATATGCACTGACAACATTCAATATCACACCTTTGACTTCTAGCTTCAAACTCATGATTCTGTCTGACTCCCTCTTTACCGCCTGAACACTCTTCACACATTCGTCCTTCAAGATTACTCCTACTCCATTTCTCTTCCTATCTACACCACAGTATTAACAGTTTAAATCCACCTCAAACGCTCCTAGAGTTGCTTCCCTTCCATCTGGTTTCTAGAACACACAGTATATCTACCTTTCTTCTCTACATCATATCAGCCAACTCTCTGCCTTTACCAGTCACAGTCCCTACATTTAACATTCCTACTCTCACCTCCACACTTCTACCTTTCTTTTTCTCTCTCTCCCTCCTAACACGCCTTCTCCCTCTCCTCCTCCTCGATCTTCAACCAACAGTAGCTCAATTTCCACCGGCACCCTGTCGGTTAATGGCACCGGTGGCAGTTGTTGTTAACCCGGGCCTCGACCGATCCGGTATGAAAGTCTCATTCGTCATGATCCACATTTTTGATTTGGCAAAGTTTTTACGTCAGATGGCCTTCCTGACACAACCCTCCCTATTTACCCAGGCTTGGGACCGGTGCTCGGAGTACACTGGCTTGTGCACCCCCTGTGGCTGGGTTATAAACCACTACATTACAGTGAAGTATTTGAGAACTTGATAGGAAGGATTAAAATAACATTTTCAGCTCATATGCTTGTTTATTGTGATGTTTATTCATTCAGCACTGTCATACAGCACAATACTGTATAGCTCTGGAAACTGTTCACCAGTCTGTGCTTTACCTGATGGCAGCTGTGGTGCAGGTGTACTGTGGCCGACTACTGATCGGAGGGTCAGGGGTTTGATCCCCGCTCTGTCTGCAGTCTGCATGTCAAAGTGTCCTTGAGCAAGACATTGAACCCCCAGTTGCTCCTGGTGGGTCAGGCCAGTGCCTGTGCATGGCAGCTTTGCCGGCATCAGTGTGTGAATGGGTGGACAGCAGGATCTGTAAAGTGCTTTGGTCATCTAGAGATGAGAAAAAGCGCTATATAAGTGAACACCATTTACCTGTGTAACTTCCAATACATTTGTAAGCATCTACAATACAGTATCTTCTTACTTAACTGTCTCCAGACACAATGAGGGAAGTTAATCATATCTGTATGTTATGCACTTAACACATATGTCATATCCCTCCAGTGCTAAGATCTCTTCATTTGTTTTCTGTCTGTCAAAGGCAGGAGTCTCAGTCAATTACAATGTTTGCAGACAACATTGCGATCTTTAGTGAGAGTAGGGAGCAGGTGGAAGAGAATTTGGAGAGGTGGATGTATATATTACACGTTTTCTAATGGTGGGTAACGGGTGGTTCTAGGATCAGAGCTTTAGGGGTGCTGAGCACCCATTGAGTTCCACCACACACCCACCTTTCACAAACACACACACACACACACACACACACACACACACACACACACACACACACACACACACACACACACACGTTATTTTCTTGGAGTTATCATCTTTCATACATCTCCTCCCTGGTTCCTTGTTAGTGAACATGGTATGTGATGATACATAAAAACAGTGACAGCTTGGATTTAATATTTTGCTTATACCAAAACGACAACAGCTTCTTTCGAATTCAAACAGCGCACAGTGGCTGACTGACAACGCAACCATTAAAGAAAAATGTCTGCTACTAGCTGCCTTAGCCAGAGCTGGACTGGGACAAAAAAAAAAAAAAATCAGCCCTGGCATTTTTGGTCCAATTTGTTAAATAGCAGCGTTCAACCATTTACATTTAATGGTCTAACAGAGGGCAGAATTATCCCACTTTTGCCCTTAACAAGTGAAACCCTGTGGTTTTGAAGAAAGAAAGAATGAAAGAAAGTTGCTTGATTATCAATTTTGCATAAATATTTTGTCATAATATTAAAGTCTCAAATTTTTCCAAAGGTGCAAAATTTTGAGAAAAAGCTACACAATTACAAGGGAAAAAAACATCACAAACATATATACTGTAACGGTCCTTGAATGTGTGTTGGTTGGGAATGTGTTCACTGTTATTATGTGTTCTGCTGTTATTCATGTACATTAGTGAATGTTGTACGTTGTACGTAATGTTGTACCCTGCCACCTTTGAACGGCTTATGGACAGAGTGCTAGCAGGTACTCCCCGTCAGCGATGCTTGGTGTGCCTTGAGGACCTCCTTGTCCACGGTAGCTCCTTTGAGGTAGCTTTGTCTTCCCTGCGGGGGGTGTTGGGGAGAATAGCGGCTGTGGGCCTGAAGCTGCACCCGGACAAGTGTCACTTTATGAGAAGAGAAGTGGATTTCCTGGGCCATAAGCTGGGAAGCGAGGGCATTGACACACTCCTTGCAGCTGGCATCTTACTACAGGAGGTTTGTGAAGGGCTTCTCCTCGACAGCTGCACCGCTCTTCCGCCTCCTGCAAAAGGACTGCGTATTCAGCTGGACACAGGAATGCCAGCATGCATTTGACACTCTCCATACAGCACTGACAGAGTCTCCGATCCTTGCCTGCCGTGACCCTTCCCTGCCCTTTACCTTCGACATGGATGCCAGTGACGTTGGACTAGGAGCGGTGCTGTCACAGTCGGGGCCTGATGGTGAAAAGGTGGTGGCATATTTTAGCAGAGTGCTTAACAAGAGTGAACGTTGTTAATGCGTCACAGGACAAGAGCTTCTAGCTGTTGTGATGGCGGTAAGACACTTTAAGTGCTACCTGTGCGGCACACCCTTCACCATCAGAACTGACCATGCTGCCCTGCAGTGGCTGATGTCTTTTAGGGAGCCAGAGGGTCAGGTGGCTTGCTGGCTCGATGAGCTTCTGTCATTCAACTTCACCATCGTGCACAGAGCAGGCGCACGCCACTTGAACGCTGATGCGCTGTCTCGCCACCCATGTGCTGCAGTCAACTGCCACTACTGTGAGAAGAGAGAGATGAAAGAAAGAGAACTCACTCAGAACAGCGCAGTGCAGATCTCCTGTGGGATGTCACAGGTGGTGGATGCAGCTGAGTGGAGGGCACAGCGGGAATTGGGCAGCGACCTACAACTGGTGCTGCAATGGCTGGGACAAGGACAGAGACCGCCTTGGGAAGAAGTCACTGGACTCTCTGTCGTCACCAAAGGGCTGCGGGCCAAGTTGGACATGCTGCGCCTGAGCGATAGTGTGCTGCAGTTTGCGTGGAAGGAGCCCGCTACAGGGGAGGAGAGGTGGCAAGTTGTGGTACCCAAATCGCTGAGGACAGCAGTGCTGGAAGCCTGCCATAGGGGTCAGGCCACTTTGGTATTTCAAAGACCCTTCGTCACCTCCGCCAGGGTTTCTACTGGGGTCA
Organism: Pholidichthys leucotaenia; assembly: GCA_020510985.1. Lineage (NCBI taxonomy): Eukaryota > Metazoa > Chordata > Actinopteri > Cichliformes > Pholidichthyidae > Pholidichthys > Pholidichthys leucotaenia. The sequence continues at coordinate 321,050,409 of CM035845.1, read as the reverse complement.
GCAGAGAAGGGATGTAGATGACTTCTGCCGCAGCTGTGACACCTGCTCGGCCCACAAGGGACCACTAGACTAATCACGTGCCCAGCTTCAGCAGCAACCTGCAGGAGCACTGATGGAGAGGGTGGCTGTCGACATTATGGGCCCTTTTCCCCAAACAGAAAAAGGCAACCGTTATGTCCTTGCAGCTACGGACTATTTTGCCAAGTGGCCAGAGGCCTTCGGAAAACCACCGGACTCACCAGCTGCACCACCTGGAGCAGAGTATGCAAAGAAGTTGCAGGAGCACCTGGAAACCACCCACACTTTTGCTCGAGAGCAGTTGGAGAAAGAGGGCCTGAGTCAAACGAGAAACTACAACATCACGATGAAAGGGAGACACTTCCAGGCTGGAGAGCTGGTCTGGGTATTCAGTCCGAGGAGGAAGAAAGGACAGTGCCCCAAGTTGGACGGTAATTGGGGTGGGGCCCTGCAGGGTGCTGGAAAGAGTATGGGAGGTGGATCACAGAGTACAGTTACCACCTCGGGGCAGAAAAGTGGTTCTACACAGGGACAGATGAGCAACATATAGAGGGCGTGCCCGCCCTTCTTTTCCAGAGGGGCAGGTACGCTCCCCTGGTTTTGTTCAGGATATTGTAGACACTACAGCTTCTTCTAACCCCTGCCTGAGTACAGAGCCCCCCCCCCCCCCAGCCCCCCGACACGGGCAAATTGCCAATCCATTCTTACTACTCCCACGTATTTACCACTGAGACTGTTTCCCCCCTCTCCTGACCCTGTTCCCCAGATTGCAGAAACCCCTATGCCTGCTGGGGGTCCCAGGCGATCACGGAGGCAGCGCAAACTACCACCCCGTTTCAGAGACTTTGTTGTTCCCTCGGGGACGAGGCACTTAGTGGTGGTGGTGGGGGGGCAGTGTAACGAACCCTGAATGTGTGTTGGTTGGGAACGTGTTCTCTATTATTGTTATGTGGTCTGCTGTTACTCATGTGCCTTTAAGACGCAGCGAATGTTGTACGTGAATACGGCTTGTACGTAGGTTAGTTGTTGTTACAGTCACAGTGGCTACGAGCGAGCGAACTGGGTTAGAGAGAGCTGGCGTGGGCGACGGCCAAGAACAGTAACCCGTTTAGGGCTTAGGTGTTGTTATGCTTCTGTGAGTAGTAAATAAAGCCATTCTGAAGAAGAGCTACTCATCTGGTGCTTGGGAGAAACCACAGACATTGCAATACAATAAACGCTTCAAATGTACTAGAATAACATAACAAATTTATAGGAACAATTGTCCATTTACTTAAAATATGTTCTAAATTCATGAGAGGAAAAAAAATGCAAAATTACAAGAAAAACAGCCTTGAATTTAAAAGACAAAAGTTACAAATTCACGGCAAAAGTTGCAAATTTATGAGGAAAAAATTCACATATGTAGAATTACTGTCATTGAGAACTGTTGCCTTACAGCTAGAAGGTTCCTGGTTCGAATCCCCAGGTTGGCAGGGGTTGGAACCTTTCTGTATGGAGTTTGCATGTTCTCCCTGTGCTGCGTGGGTTTGCTCCGGGGGCTCCGGTTTCCTCCCACAATCCAAAGACATGCATGTTAGGTTAATTGGCTGTTCTAAATTGTCCCTAGATATCTGTTTCCTATAGGCCATTAGAATAGAGGGTTAGTACTAGTGAAGCGCTTTGAGTGGTCTTTGTGACTAGAAAAGTGCTATATACATACGTGCAGGTTAGTTAGTTAGTTAGTTAGTTAGTTAGTTAGAGAATGTAAACACAGGAAGTTATTTAAAAGATTTAATAAATTCATTAAGAAAATTAATAAATTATTGAGACATCCATCCATCCATCAATCTTCTACCACTTTTCCGGAGGTCCGGGTTGCAGAGGGAGCAGTTCAAGCAGAGAAGCCCAGACTTCCTTCTCCCCAGCCACCTGCTCCAGCTCTTCAAAGAGGATACCAAGGCGTTCCCAGACCACCTGGGAAGCATAGTCTCTCCACTGAGTCCTGGGTCTGCCCCGGGGTCTCCTCCCAGTGGGACGTGCCCGAAACACCTCAAGTGGGAGGCGTCCAGGAGACATCCTGGACGCCTATTTTTAAATTATTTCCACGGTGTCCACTTTTGAGGGAAATGAAATTGAGGTGGTTCAGTCGTCCAAGTATCTTGGTATCTTGCTTGATGATGCTCTGACTTTTAAGCCCCATGTTGAAAATCTTGTGAAGAAACTCAAACTGAAGCTGAGTTTTTTTATTCCGAAATAAATGTTGTTTTTCTTTTGAGGTTAAAAAGCCTCTTGTTACTGCAACTTTTTTATCTATTTTAGATTATGGAGACTTTTTGTATATGAACGCTTCAGCTCAGTGTCTGAGTAAGATTGACTCTGTATATCATGCTGTTTTGAGGTTTGTTACAAACTGTAGAGCCTTGACTCATCACTGTGAACTGTATTCTAGAGTGGGATGGCCTTCTTTGTTTACCAGGAGGTTGACTCACTGGTACATTTTTATTTACAAGGCCATGCTTGGACTGCTGCCCCCTTACATCTGTAATTTGATCACACTCAGAAGTGTTGACTCTTATGTTCTGCGTTCTAATGATCATTTGTTGCTTTCTGTTCCATTTGCCCGTACTGAGCTGGGAAAAAGAGCTTTCATGTTCTCAGCTCTCTCTACATCAGGGGTTCTCAAAGTTTTGATGGGTGAGGGCCAATTTGGGAATCCAAAGTTGAACCGAGGGCCACCAAAGGGACGGAGGCAAAAAAAAAAAAAAAAGACTGAAAATTCAATTCCATTTGTAATCCTTTTAATTATCAGATTTAATTAGTTTGGGTAAAGTCATATTAACAGTAAGAAATTGGGACTGATGAAAATACAATTTTAGTGTCAACATACCTTTTAACTGCAGTGTGATTTGTGGTGCTGTTTTCGGTTGGCCACGAGTCCTCTGAAGTCTGGCTCCATCTCCGTCGTCGCGATGCGAAGGACTGCATGTAGGTGGGCATCTGTCATCCTGGATCTCAGCTTAGATTTGTTGATGGCCATGGTGGAGAAGGTCTTTTCACAGATGTAGGTGCTTCCGAATAAAGACGCCATTCTGACAGCATGTTGACGAAGAGCAGGGAATGTGGATGGGGAAAGTCCTTTGTAGAACTCGATCAGACTCTTGTCACGATATGCAGCTCTGGCCTCGGAGCTTTCCTGTAGGCCGATGAGCTCAAACTGCATGTCTGCAGGCACTGCCTCGGGCACACATGAGAAGGGATTTTGGAAAAGGTTGAAATCACCCTCGTGGTCCCTGAAGTCAGAGAATCGGTGGTCGAACTCGTCTCGAAGCTTTTCGATGAGGCCATGGTTCTTCTCTGAACGCAGGTGACGCAAAACTTCACTCCCGTCCGTGTCTGGGTCATCTACCAGCGCCCTGCAGGCAGGGAAATGAGCGAGATCTCCTTCTCTGAGCTGTCCCTGGAGCAGTTGGAGTTTTCGCTGGAAAGCTTTCACGTTGTCAAAAAGTGTGGAAATGAGTTTTCCATGGCCTTGCAGCTTCAGATTGAGATCGCTCAGACAATTATTCAGGTCGGCGAGGAAGGCTAGGTCACAGAGCCATTTGCTGTCCGTTAACTCAGTCACGTCTTGTCCTTTTGCCTGCATGAACTCGCAAATTTCTTTTCTCAGGTTAAAAAAACGTTTCAGTGTGGCACCTCTGCTCAGCCACCGGACGGCAGTGAAGTAAATGACGTCTCCAAAATCTGCCTCTGACTGCGCCAAAAAGGTTTTAAATTGGCGATGGTTCAGACCTCTGGACTTCAGGTAATTAACTGTCTTCACAACTACGGCCATGACGTGTTTCATTTCTAGCGTCTGAGCAGCGAGGGCTTCTTGGTGAATTATGCAGTGGTAGCTGACTGGTTTCTTACCACCGCTGTTCACCACTTTCTCAGCCAGCAGCGACACTGCACCTGTCCTACTCCCAATCATTGCTGGTGCTCCATCTGTCGTGACACCGACCAAGGATGCCAGGTTAACATTGTGTGTGTCCAGACTGCGATACACTGCTTCGCAAATATCCACTCCCTTCGTTGTGTCTTTCATACTCTCCATACTCAGTAGTTCCTCGCCGACGTCAAAATTCTCAGTGACAGTTCGGATGAAAATCAACAGTTGGGCAGTGTCGGAAATATCCGTGCTTTCATCCAGTGCGATGGAAAACGCTCCCTTTTCTAGCCCCTCCACACGTATCGCCAGTTGGTCCTTCAAATCATTTGCCAGATCTTCGATTCGTCTTGTGACTGTGTCATTCGACAAACTTACGTCACGGAACTTTGTTTTTTGGTCTGGGCATACACGCTCTGCCACTTTTAGCATACGGTCTCGAACAAATTCTCCGTCACTAAACGGCTTGCCCCGTTTAGCTATTTCATGAGCTACCACATAGCTAGCCTCTGTTACTGCTTCGCTGGTTTTTGAAAATTGCGTGAAGACTGACTGTTGTGCTGTGTAGCCCCTTTTAAGTTGTTCCATCTTTGTGGTGCGATCCTTGCCACTGAATTTTTCATAATTTTTGTGTTTTGTTTCGTAATGGCGCCTGATGTTAAAGTCTCTTCGCACTGCGATTACCTGTCTGCAGATGAGGCATACAACTTTATCTGACCCGTGAGGTTCAACGAAGTAGTCCAAAGTCCATTTTCCCTGAAACTGCCTTTTTTCCTCGCTGACAGTTCTCGGTTTCCTCGAGTGAGCGGTCTCCATCTCTGCCTCTTTCTCTCGCTGATCCATCTTTATTTCCACACTTCGACTTCCACAAGCACTAATATTTATTTCTTATTCTTCTTCTGACTCAAAATGGTGCTCCGAAACCGTTGCCAACCAACACTTATGCACTGTGCGCTGAACATTCCATCTCCCATAATACAATTGGACTAGCTGCTGCAATGAAGTGATCGCAAGGTCGACAACACATGTAGTTACGGCTTGTGCCTACAGATGGCGCCAAAGACCACTAAACGTAGATGTGTATCGGAATTTTTCCAAAGCAATTAGTTCAGATCATATATTGGTTAAAGGCCTCGGACGGTGACATTTTTTTATTGAATCAATAAACTGATTGTATGAAAATATTCCATTCTGGCCATTCCCGTGATTTAAAATGTGTCACCAGCCTCCATAAATGACTTTATTTGTTAATAGCCCATATTTCACTTAGTGATGCTGCAGTACCGCCATCTCTCGATAGGGGCGTGCAGCAGTGACGTCAGGTCAGGGAGAAACAGGAAATGGCTGCAGGAAATGGATGATCATTGGCCTGCAGAAATGGCTGAACGACAGCAGAGTGATTCGGACAGCGATTATTTTATCGAGTATGATGACCGCAATATAAGTGATGATACTGAAACTGACGAATCTGATGATGAAGTAGTTTTGGGTGGTGCTGATGGGGTTATTCAGCCGTATTTGTTCGAGCCCGAGGGTGCGGAGGAAGACGCGGACGAAACAGCGACCGGAGCAGAACGAGAGGCAAGAACGAGAGGCAAGAACGAGAGGCTCGCCGATTTATATTGGTAAAATATGCTTTGAAATTTTTTTTTTTAGGCGATATGCATGGTCACACACTTAATTATCAAAATAAAACTGCCAATTTTTCCCTCGCTGCCTTACTTGGCGACTTATAAACATTCTCTTTCTGCTCAAAATTTTTTACATGTTTTAAATATTTTCTAATCAAACTTCATAGACCAATTTATATAGCACTCCCACGAGCCATTAGTTTATTATAAGCATCTGATTATACCATTTTTTTTAACAGGTGCACTTGTGAGAAATGCAACATTATGCCAACATCAACTGAATCTCGGTGCTGCCTGGAGGTATTGAAGGTGAAGAAGTGAGGGTGATACCTGCCTGTGCTGTGAGCCTCATCAGAGAAACATTCCCATCTGATCACAACAAGGGATTTTGCCTACCAAGATTAGATTTGTGATCAATGTTATTTAAATAAAGTTTTTTAAAATCATATATTGAGTTTATTAATGTGCATGTCAATTTTATAATTCTAATATTTCAGCATTCATCAAAGTCGGATCTCATATACATTAGAGTAATTTTTCTACCATTTTATGGTGTAAAATTCGTGTGCAATTTTTAAAAGCACATTTCTCTAAAAATCTTAGGCTTATATTTTTTTGTCTTAGCAAAATATGTTGCTTCCCTAACAATTGAAAGCTGAACTTTCATTGCTAATTGGAAATTTATTCTACTTTTACATGTTTGATTTTGAAAATCTAGATACATGTTGCTCAACAGCATCAGCTTTGATGGGACGCTGAAATTTGGCACTCAATGTTGCTGGAACTCTGGCTTGTACAGAGTGCCACTGCTCCAATAAGTGGGTTGGATCAACCAAGGTTTTGTCGAAAAGAGTATTCATCAGATCATCCACATATTCTGAAATAAAATTAATTTAATAAAAATTAGAAATCGAAAGCTCCTTGTGAGTGGTCGTGGAAATTCCAACGATACCGGCTGCATTTAGAACTCTGAGGACCTTGACATATGACGCACCAGTGAAGAGAATGGCGGATGAAAGCTGTATGTTACCAGCTGGCATGTCCCTGATCATCTGCTGGCTGTGCCAGGATAGATCCTCAACACAATGTGGACAATGTTGTTTGATCACCAACAGAGAGCCTTTAGTGTGACTTGTTACCTCACATGGATGACTGCAATGAGGACAATTGCTGAATAATCAAATTCAAAAAAAAAAAATCCACAGTATTTGAAGGTTGAGTGACAGTGGATAACATCTGCAAAAACAGTAGATCAACATAATTTCATTCCAAAGGTGTCAAATTGGATTACATATATAGAAATATAACTTGAGCAAACAGGCACAACCACCTCCCTATACAGCACTGAATATTTCATATTTGATTAGTATGAATACCCTTATATTCTAATATTTGATAAGTTGTTAAGGCAATGAAATTCATTGCTTGTAAATAATTTTAGTAAATATTGGCAGTGAATATTTAAAAAAGAAAAATTACCCTGTTTAATTATCTTTCTGACAGCAGATTGCTGTCAGAAAGATAAGGTTGATCAGAAAGATCAGGATATCCCAGGTTGGCCTAGGATAGCCGGCCCCGGCCGGTGCTGGAAGGGCTCTCGCGACTGGGCCGGGGGACGGCCGGAAGGCGGCCGCCCCTCCCCGCTCACGGACGCGTGTTCGTGGAGAACCCGGTGCTAAATAACTCGTAAACGACCTGATGCCGGGCGTGACCCGCTCCGGGGACAGTGGCAGGTGGGGAGTTTGACTGGGGCGATACACCTGTCAAACTGTAACGCAGGTGTCCTAAGGCGAGCTCAGGGAGGACAGAAACCTCCCGTGGAGCAGAAGGGCAAAAGCTCGCTTGATCTTGATTTTCAGTATGAATACAGACCGTGAAAGCGGGGCCTCACGATCCTTCTGACTTTTTGGGTTTTAAGCAGGAGGTGTCAGAAAGTGTCAGAAAGATCGCATCGGTAGATCACCCTTGCTTTTCACGCCACTTCACTGACACTGTCTGAGAGTGGGACTTTGAAGTGAACGGATATATACCTCACCGGCCACTTTATTAGGTACACCATGCGAGTAACGGGTTGGACCCCCTTTTGCCTTCAGAACTGCCTCAATTCTTCGTGGCATAGATTCAACAAGGTGCTGGAAGCATTCCTCAGAGAGTTTGGTCCATATTGACATGATGGCATCACACAGTTGGCGCAGATTTGTCGGCTGCACATCCATGATGCGAATCTCCCGTTCCACCACATCCCAAAGATGCTCTATTGGATTGAGATCTGGTGACTGTGGAGGCCATTTGAGTACAGTGAACTCATTGTCATGTTCAAGAAACCAGTCTGAGATGATTCCAGCTTTATGACATGGCGCATTATCCTGCTGAAAGTAGCCATCAGAAGTTGGGTACATTGTGGTCATAAAGGGATGGACATGGTCAGCAACAATACTCAGGTAGGCTGTAGCGTTGCAACGATGCTCAATTGGTACCAAGGGGCCCAAAGAGTGCCAAGAAAATATTCCCCACACCATTACACCACCACCACCAGCCTGAACCATTGATACAAGGCAGGATGGATCCATGCTTTCATGTTGTTGACGCCAAATTCTGACCCTACCATCCGAATGTCGCAGCAGAAATCGAGACTCATCAGACCAGGCAACGTTTTTCCAATCTTCTATTGTCCAATTTCGATGAGCTTGTGCAAATTGTAGCCTCAGTTTCCTGTTCTTAGCTGAAAGGAGTGGCACCCGGCGTGGTCTTCTGCTGCTGTAGCCCATCTGCCTCAAAGTTCGACGTACTGTGCGTTCAGAGATGCTCTTCTGCCTACCTTGGTTGTAACGGGTGGTTATTTGAGTCACTGTTGCCTTTCTATCAGCTCGAACCAGTCTGGCCATTCTCCTCTGACCTCTGGCATCAACAAGGCATTTCCGCCCACAGAACTGCCGCTCACTGGATATTTTTTCTTTTTCGGACCATTCTCTGTAAACCCTAGAGATGGTTGTGCATGAAAATCCCAGTAGATCAGCAGTTTCTGAAATACTCAGACCAGCCCTTCTGGCACCAACAACCATGCCACGTTCAAAGTCACTCAAATCACCTTTCTTCCCCATACTGATGCTCGGTTTGAACTGCAGGAGATTGTCTTGACCATGTCTACATGCCTAAATGCACTGAGTTGCCGCCATGTGATTGGCTGATTAGAAATTAAGTGTTAACGAGCAGTTGGACAGGTGTACCTAATAAAGTGGCCGGTGAGTAGTTGGAACAGCCGATTTTTTTATCAGCAATCTTTTTGCTAATTTCATTTCAAATTGCATCTTATTCTCAAAATCGCTGTCAACAAAATGTCTAATGCACATGTTGGGTGATTTTGCGACATAATTCCAATTTTTTAGCGTTTTCTGAACGAAATTCACCCATGGGGTTCTGATTTTCCCAGGCAGGGGAAGTTCCTAAACACTCACTGCGTGCTCCTCAGCGTGCTCCTCCTCCTACTCAGTGTCGCTCCTGACCTGACGTCACACAGTCAGTGGCCATTTTAGCCGCTGATCGCTTGGCAGACAGACAGCTCTCAAGGAAATCATACTTCAATAGCGCATTGTCACCTTATGCGACATTTGTTGACACCAAAACATGTGCGGTTCAAATTAGCTCGTCTCACACACAAATTTAAGATATGATTTAGCGATATTGTAATTTCGTCTGGCCGAGGCCTGGCCGCGGGCCGCCAGAAATGTTTTCGCGGGCCGCCATTGGCACGGGGGCCGCACTTTGAGAAACATTGCTCTACATGGAACATGTTGCAAAAAGACTGGAAACTAACGGTATTTGTTTCATTGAATGACTTTAAATCCAGATTGAGAACACCTGAGACGGCCTCACTAATTTGTAACTGTTTTATATAATTTGTATGTCATTGTAAGTGTAATTGTGAATTTTTTTGCTGCCTCTTGGCCAGGACTCCCTTGAAAAAGAGGTTTTTAATCTCAATGGGATTTTCCTGGTTAAATAAAGGTTAAAATAAAAAAATAAAAATAAAAAAAAAATCCTGATCAGATGCCCATACCACCTCAACTGACTCCTTTTAATGTGGAGGAGCAGCGGTTCTACTCTGAGCCTCTCCCAGATGACTGAGCTCCTCACCCTATCTCTTAGGGTGAGTCCAGCAATCCTACGGAAAAAGCTCATTTCAGCCACTTGTATCCGCGATCTTGTTCTTTCGGTCATTACCCAAAGCTCGTGACAATAGGTGAGAGTAGGAACGTAGATTGACTGGTAAATTGACAGCTTTGCCTTAGAACTAAGCTCCCTCTTTGTCATGCGGTGGCCCTTGCGAGCCACCATAAGACGCCACAAGACACCAGTGAGTTTGCACAGTTTATTGTCGGACAAAAAGACACACAAAATAATGAGCCACCGGGGCTAAAACACACTACAATGGAAACAGGATCACAAAGGAATAAACTTATGATTGTAGTAGACAACGTCTGAGCCGAGGGATGCTCGATGCGTCAGACAATGGGAGAGTTTTGACGAGACTGCCGCCCCTTTCCGCTTCCAGTTGCCCTCTTAAATGGAGGACCGCTGATGTGCCGAAATGCAGCTCAGCTGTCAAACTTGACAGCCGGAAGCCCCTTCGAGCGCTGTCACAATAAAGGCTTGGGGAGCTGGAAGGTACACACCGCTGTCAAAACCGGTGAGGATGATGCATGGCTCGAGCGCGGACGAGATCGGCGCTCGAACCATGACAGTACCTCCCCCCCAAGGGCGAGCTCCGAGCGCCCAATGACACCCAAGCCCCTCCCCCCCCAGGGTGGGCGGATGGGGGGACAGGCATGGAGGGAGAGAATCAGCAAAAGAGGAAACACCATAACGGTGACCGGGAGTACATTAAGGTCTACCAGGGAAACACAATACTCCATAATGCACAAATGATAATTAAGACAGGGCACAAATGAGGCAATTACTGAGCAAGGTTAACAGAAAACACAATACTCCATAATGCACAAATGATAATAGAACAGGGCAGAACCCCCCCCCACACACACACACACACATTAGACACGTTTCATCCCTCAGACTGGAAAGGGGGGGAAAAAAACATGCTAATAATGGCAATGCACAGAGCAGGACAACTACACCGAATGACCCACTCCTCAGTGGAACCACACAACCCCTGAGGATGACGACAGGCAGAGTCCAAAAACAACGGGAACAGTTCCGGTGGTCTCCCTGCGTCCAATGGCCAAGGGGTGATTAAGGGGAAAAGGTCATATTCGGGCGGCCTACCCCAGTCCCGGGCCCAGAAAGTCAGAACCTCCGGCGGCCGAACCAGGTCACCCAGTAGAAGGCACAGTACATCAGGTGGCCGACCCAGGGCGCTGAACCGGCGAAAAAGCTCCTCAGGCGGCCGACCCGCATCCTTCAGCCACCAGAACCATGGGGAAACAATTGGCGACGGCCTCCCTGGTGGGGGGGAAGACATGAGAGAGCCGGGCCGAACGTAGAGGCCCCCAACGGCCCCCAGCGGCGATGAGCTGGGTTGGTGACGATAGTGAGGAAGATGATGGTGACGATGAGCCCGCACAATGTCAGGTGGCAAAGGGTCTGCAGCTCCTTTACCGACCCTGACCCATACCGATGCTGCACTCGCGTTGGATCCCGATTGGGTCACGGCTGAACTCGCGTTGGATCCCGATTGGGTCGCCGCTGCACCCGCGTTGGACCCTGATTGGGTCGTGGCTGCCCCCGCGTTGGACCCCGATTGGGTCGGCGCAGCACCAGTGATGACCTCCAACCTCGAACCTGGAACCTCCAGCACAGCGACTGCGATTGGCACAGCACCGGTGACTCTGGAAGAAGGCTCAGGAGACAAGAAAGAACCGGGATCAGAATCACCGGTAGCGACAGAGCCCAGCAAGACGAGCTCGGGTGCAGTGGACGGCTGCCCCTGGCTCGCCTCCCTGAGAGGCAGGCAGAAATGCTCCAACATAGAAAGAAGAAAAATAAAGTAGAGCACTTGCCTGCACTCGGGTTCTGTCGCCGTCCAGGACTTCGTTGATCCAGGCTCAGGACGAAGAAGATCGTCGTCAGGCTCCCACTAGGCCATGGCGGGTTCCGCAGCCGGCATGATGGTTTCTGCAGTCTCAGGACCCTCCGGTGCTAACGTCCACACTGACGACCCGCACGGCGTGGTGGCAGGGGACCCTCGGCCCGCTGGTTCGAAGTGCTCCTCTGTGGAGACCCGGGGACACTTCATCGTCGGCGCAGGCTCCACGCTGCAGTCTGCTCTTCTCCTCTGTCCATGACGTGGCTGTGGAGCTGGAACCAGGCTCACCAGAACCACAGGCCCCCTCCTCATCCGGCGATGTAGGCCTGGTGTCGTGGACCGCTCAGCGGAGAGAGACACAGAGGCAGCAGGTTTAATGATAGACGCTACAGCAGGTGGTGGGAGCTCGGGGGACTGAGAACCCCGAACTCTGCCCCCAGGAGTCAGACAAGGCAAATCACAACTATGAGGAGAAGAATGAACTTGCACTTGCCTGTTTCCCGGAGGATAGATGGTGCCTGCTGCAGCGGGTGGAGTTCTTCTTTTTCCCCTCCGGATGGTGACGGCAGGCCCCTCGGGAAGACGAGGAGGAGCCGCTCGTGGTGGATTGCTGACGGGCCTCGCCGAAGCACGACTCACAGCACTCACAGCAGCCGGAGATAACGTCGAGGAGGAGGGGGCGGCAGCCGAGGTGATCCAGGCACGAGGAGCTGATGGAACAGCTGAGACAGATGACCCGGGGGAGGCGACTGCGGGAATTCCCTCCTGTCGTGACGTGGGAGATGCAGCTGACTGGGAGGCTGGGTTCCTCCGAAGACCTGGAGCTGGATCCGGACGGGATTCTCGCTGGGCCCTGGTTGTGACACGGCGACGAAGCTTACTGGCCGACGGTGCAGCGAGGGGACCAGGAACACATGGCGCCGGGACTGGAGGGGCGACAGGAGCTGAATTCTGAAACGTGGAGCGGGGATGCCTCTCCGTCGGCCTCCTGCCTGGATTTCCCTCCAGCCTACGGATCTCCACTTTCATTGGGGACGCCGTACTCAAGGGAGGAGGAGCAGGTTCCTGGAGCGCCTTTCCAATTAACTCTTGCTGAGCCACAATCCATGTTATCCTCTCCTTTCCTTCCTGAAAGGAGGTGAGGTGGTATTTTAATAAGGCCCGCTGGACGAGGAACAAATAGTCATTGGCCGCTCGAGTGGGCATGAGATAAGATAAGATAAGATAAGATAAGATAAGCCTTTATTAGTCCCACAACGGGGAAATTCCAGGATTGCAAAAGCACAGGGATAGCAACACTCAGAGCAACAATCAGAAGGCAAGAAAAAAAAAAAAAAAAAAAAAAAAAAAAAAAAACAAGCAAGCAAGAGCAGCTAATATACATATGTACAGATGACGGACTTCCGCCAGATAGCCATCGATCTCCTCAAACCACTCAGGGCAATACCCACGCTCGAGGGCGGACATCCTGTTCACAAGCCCGAGCGAAAGGGAAAAACTCCAAACCACGGCAAACTCACGGTGACAGGCGCCTCAGTTTGGCAGCAGTCTACTGTCATACGGTGGCCCTCACGAGCCACCATAAGACGCCACAAGACACTGGTGAGTTTGCACAGTTTATTGTCGGACAAAAAGAAACACAAAATAATGAGCCACGGGGGCTAAAACACACTACAATGGAAACAGGATCACAAAGGAATAAACTTACGACTGTAGTAGACAACGTCTGAGCCCAGGGATGCTTGATGCGTCAGACAATGGGAGAGTTTTGACGAGACTGCCGCCCCTTTCCGCTCCCAGTTGCCCTCTTAAATGGAGGACCGCTGATGAGCCGAAATGCAGCTCAGCTGTCAAACTTGACAGCTGGAAGCCCCTCCGAGCGCTGTCACAATAAAGGCTCGGGGAGCCGGAAGGTACACACCGCTGTCAAAACTGGTGAGGATGATGCATGGCTCGAGTGCGGACGAGATCGGCGCTCAAACCATGACACTCTTCACCACAACAGACTGGTACAATGTTCGCATCACTGCAGATGCTGCTCCGATCCGTCAATCTCTTGCTCCATTTTCTCCTCACTCGTGAATAAGACCCCAAGATACTTAAACTCCTCCACTTGGGGCAGGAGCCTGTCCCCAACCCAGAGAGGACAATCCACCTTTTTCCGGCTGAGGACCATGGACTTGGACTTGGAGGTGCTGATTCTCATCCCAGCCGCTTCACACTCAGCGGCAAACTGTTCCAGCAAGAGCTGTAGGTCATTGCTGAATAAAGCCAACAGGACAACATCATCTGCAAACAACAGAGATGAGATTCTGTGGTCACCAAGCATGACACCCTCCATTCCCTGGCTGCGGCTAGAAATCCTGTTCATAAAAATTATGAACAGGATCGGTGACAAAGGGCAGCCCTGGCGGAGTCCAACTCTCACTGGGAATGAGTCCGACCGAGTGTTGGCAATACGAACCAAACTCTCACAACGGTCGTACAGAGACTGAATAGCTCATAACAACAAGCCCGATACCCCATACTCCCGAAGCAACCCCCACAAAAAACCACGAGGGACGCGGTTAAATGCCTTCTCCAAGTCCACAAAACACATGTAAACTGGTTGGGCAAACTCCCACGAACCCTCGAGAATTCTCGAGAGGGTAAAGAGCTGGTCCGATGTGCCACGGCCAGGACGAAAACCACATTGCTCCTCCTGAATCTGGGGTTCAACCAACGACCGGACTCTCCTCTCCAGTACCTTGGCATAGACCTTCCCAGGGAGGCTGAGGAGTGTAATCCCTCTAAAGTTGGAGCACACCCTCCGGTCCCCTTTTTTGAAGAGAGGAACCACCACCCTGGTTTGCCATGCCAAAGGCACTGCCCCCAACCTCCACGCAGTGTTGCAGAGGCGTGTCAACCATGACAGCCCAACAACATCCAGGGCCTTGAGGTACTCAGGGCGAATCTCGTCCACCCCCGGGGCCTGGCCACCAAGGAGATTTTTAACCACCTTGGCGACCTCAGCCCCTGTGATAGGCGAGTTGTCCCCCTCGTTCACAAACCCTGCTTCCTCTGTGGAAGGCATATCAGTGGGATTGAGGAGATCCTCGAAGTATTCCTTCCACCGCCCGGCGATATCCCCAGTCGAAGTCAACAGCACCCCATCTGCACCATACACAGTGCAGACAAGGAGCTGCTTTCCCCTCCTGAGCCGCCGGACAGTTTGCCAGAATCTCTTTGAGGCCGACCCAAAGTCTTGTTCCATGGCCTCACCGAACTCCTCCCATACCCGGGTTTTTGCTTCAGCAACCACCCGAGCTGCACTCCGCTTGGCCTGCCGGTACACCTCAGCTGCTTCAGGAGTCCCACAAGCCAACCAAGCTTGATAGGACTCCTTCTTCAGCTTAATGGCCCCCCTCACCACTGGTGTCCACCACTTGGTTTGGGGGTTGCCACCACAAGATGCACCGACCACCTTGCGGTCACAGCTCTGGGCTGCCGCTTCAACAACAGATGTGGAGAACATGGCCCATTCAAACTCCATGTCTCCAGACTCCCTCGGAATGTGGTTGAAGTTCTTCCGGAGGTGGGAGTTGAAGACCTCCCAGACAGGGGCCTCAGCCAGACGTTCCCAGCACACCCTCACAATACGTTTGGGTCTACCAGGTCTGAATGGCTTCCTCCCCTGCCATCGGATCCAACTCACCACCAGGTGGAGATCAGTTGACAGCTCTCCACCTCTCTTTACCCGAGTGTCCAAGACATACGGTCACTGGTCTGATGACATGATAACAAAATCGATCATCGACCTGCGACCTAGGGTGTCCTGGTGCCAGGTGCACATATGGACACCCTTATGCTTGAACATGGTGTTTGTTATGGACAAACTGTGGTTAGCACAGAAGTCCAATAACTGAACACCACTCGGGTTCAGATCGGGCAGGCCGTTCCTCCCAATCACTCCCCTCCAGGTTTCACTGTCATTGCCCACGTGCGCATTGAAATCCCCCAGTAGGACAATGGAGTCTCCAAGAGGAGCACCCTCCAGCACCCCAGTCACAGACTCCAAAAATGGTGGATACTCTGAAACATCATTTGGTGCATAGGCACAAATGATGGTCAGGACCCGTTTCCCAACCCGAAGGCACAGGGAAGCAACCCTTTCATCCTCTGGGGAAAACTCCAATATAGAGGCAGCAAGGTCACACCCTTCTTCAATTATTGAGACAAAGGTCAGAAAATCACAAGATAAATGTAGCTCATTTGCAATAATAAAAGAATTAAGGAAAAAAAAATCAATGGAAAGATGAGGGGAAATTATTGAGGCAAAATGGAAAGACGGAAGAAAAAAGATTCCAGTTTATGGCTCAAAAGTCACAAATTCAAGAAAAAAATGTCTGTCCATGAGCAAAGATTTTTCATGAAGCCTCAATTTTCATGACATTTCAAAATTTTCTGAAAAAGTCTATTGTGGAGAAAGGAAGCAGACAAGGCAACGAGCTGCACAACACAAGAACTTTATTCCTTCTCCAACATACAGTACATAAAAAGCTGTCCCGGGTGTCTGTGCATTCTCCTTTTATACCTTTAATTCCATGCATTGAGACCCGGACTTTCCAACCATAATACATTGTTTGGAACAAGGACCTGTGTGGCACATTAACATGACATCACACCGGCACCGCTTCTCACACCCTTCTTCTTCCAGCGGCTCCTGCATTCTCTCCTCTCCCTGGGGGCCAATAGTCCTTACTGTCCTGACTGAGACCCCCCGTGACACTTCCTCCTTCAGTCCATTGTTCCCCCTTTCCCCAGCTGCCTTCTCTGGGTGGAGAATCCCCCACCCGTACCGCCACACTATAATTAAAAAAGAATTAAAATAATGACAGGACCGCAGTTGGTCATGCCTCGGTGCTTGTGGCATGGTAACATGAGCATTGTGTCATGCCATCCATGCATGTTTTGAAATGCTTAGTATTCGGATCGTCACTTCCTTGTGGTAACGTATCGTCACTTCCTGTTTTGCTGTCTGCCTGTGTGGTTTGCTGTGTGGTTTGCTCTCCAGCCACTAGCTATGGCTGCTAGCCCTCTTTCCTCTCCTCCTCTGGTGTGCTCTCTCTGTCAGATGTTTAGCTACACCTCTGCCTCTTTTAGTGATAACGGTAAATGTAATAAATGTTGTCATTTTGAGGCGCTCAAGGCGAGGTTGTCTGATTTGGAATCCCGGCTCCGCTGCATTGAAACACTGTCTTCGCCAGTTAATCTTGACGGACGCCCATTAGCTGCAGCAGAGCTAGCTAGCTTAGGTCCCACTGTTAGCGGTCCTCCGGCTCTCCTCAGCAGCGAGGAGACTGGGTGGGTGTTAGGTATGGGATATTGGGATCTATTTTATTTCATTGTTGCGCATTGATAGTTCTTGTATAAAGTAATACGCGCATGCGCACTAGGATGTAATGAGTCCAAGTTCAGTTCAATAAAAATGGAAGCTGAGCCTCGGCTCCTAAAAAACGCACTTACGGCGTCTGTGCTTATTGTGGCACATCCAAGGTTGAATGTGTGTGTGTAAAGTAACAAAGGAGTAACTGCATATACAACAATTGGCGACGAGGATGGGATCTGTGAATGGATATTCCGACACGGAGAGGACACGAGTCGTCGTGAGTGTGACTGTTGACTGTGATAAAAGCTAACTCATTGCAACTCGAAGTGTACACAGAGAGTACAAACCCGACGGTTAATACGGCACCAACCATGGCGGGGATAATTGGGAGAATGGACAGTTTTGATAGCGCATCGGAGGACTGGACAACATACGTGGAAAGGTTGGGTCAGTACTTTGTGGCAAACGACATTCCAAACGACAAAAAGGTAGCGGTACTGCTTAGTGTAATGGGAGCTAAGACATACAACTTGCTACGCAGTTTGTTGACCCCAGACAAACCGGCAGATAAGACGTACAAAGACATTGTCACTGCTTTAGAGGCGCATTTGAATCCGAAGCCTCTCGTCATTGCCGAACGTTTTAACTTCCATAAACGGAATCAGTTAAAAACAGAGTCTATTGTTGAATTCGTGGCAGAATTGAGAAGACTGTCTGAACATTGTTCATTTGGAAGAAATCTGTCAGACGCATTGCGAGATAGATTCGTGTGCGGACTGCACAACGAAAGCATACAAAAGAGACTGTTAACAGAAAAAGATCTGACATTGAAACGTGCCATTGAAGTCGCCACGTCACTGGAAGCAGCTGCTAAAGGCGCTACCGAGCTGCAGCAGCAGATGGCGCAAGAATGCCATGTTCACGAATGCAACATGCACAGCATAGACGAAAGACAACAGAAAAAGGATGCATGCTATCGCTGTGGAAAGAAATCACACGCTCCACCTGAATGTTGGTTTAAAGATAAGGAGTGCAACAAGTGCCATAAAACAGGTCACATACAGAAAGTGTGCAAAACGAAAGTGAAAGATACAGTGAAGGAGAAAAAGTTCCACAAATTTAAAAATAAACAAAAAGACATGCATGACATTGAAACTTGCTCATCTGATTCAGACAGTGCACAAGATTTAGCTTGCTTTGATGTCTGCTCATTGAAAAGACCCAACAGGGGAATCATATGGGTTTCACCCAAAGTGGAAGGAAAAACACTGACTATGGAATTGGATACTGGATCTGCATTGTCAGTCATGTCTAAGAAGGATTACCAGGCACACTTCTCACATCTGCAATTGCAATCTACAGATGTAATGCTCAAAACTTACACAGGGGAGCGCGTAGCCCCAATGGGCGTGATCAATGTGAATGTGCACTATGGCGATCAACAGTGTGCGCTGCCCCTGTATGTTTTTGAGAGAGGGGGTGCGCCCCTGTTTGGCCGTGAATGGCTTCGTGAAGTACAATTGGATTGGCAGTCAATTAAAGAAATGCAAGCCACAGTGACCAAAAAGCAGAGCAATGGCTCTACAAATGAAAAATTGAACAAAATACTTCAAAATGCAGGAGAAGTTTTTCAAGATGGCATAGGCAAACTAAAACATCTGAAAGCCCAGATTGCTCTGAATGACGACGCTGTACCCAAATTCCACAAGGCGCGTACAGTTCCATACGCTCTCCGGCCCAAGGTGGAAAATGAACTTCAAAGGTTGGAAAATGAGGGTATCCTATCGAAAGTGGACTGGTCTGAATGGGCAACGCCAATAGTGCCAGTGGTAAAGGGTAATGGCTCAGTACGCATCTGCGGTGATTTTAAGGTGACAGTCAATCCGGTCTTGAAGGCGGAACAGTACCCTCTACCGCGAATTGACGACATCTTCGCAGCGCTGGGCCAGGGTAAGCGATTTTCCAAGATTGACCTTGCACAAGCGTACTTACAGATGGAGATGGAGGAGTCGTCCAAAAAGTACTTGACCATCAACACCTCCAAAGGTCTCTATCAGTACAACCGCCTGGTCTTCGGCATCGCTTCAGCGCCAGCAATCTGGCAGAAGGCAATGGATCAAGTCCTACAAGGCATACCGAATACACAGTGCTATTTGGATGACATAGTGATCACGGGAGCTAACGACAACGAACATCTGGAAAATCTTGAAAAAGTGCTCCAAAGACTGAATGAATTTGGATTACATGCCAACAAAGCAAAATGTGAATTCTTCCAGGATGACATTGAATACTGTGGCCACAAAATTGACAAAAACGGGCTACACAAATGCAAAGACAAAATTGACACTGTTTTGAAGGCCCCACCACCACAAGATGTATCTCAATTGAGATCTTTCTTGGGCCTGGTTAACTATTACAGGAAATTCTTGCCCAACCTGTCCTCAGTGCTACACCCATTGAATTCCCTACTCCAACAGGGCACTAAGTGGCACTGGTCCCAGGACTGTGAAAAGGCCTTCAAGCAAGCAAAGCAGTTGGTGACCTCAGACAACGTGTTGACACACTATGACCCCGAAGTGCCGCTCAAGCTTGCATGTGATGCTTCCCCTTCCGGAATTGGAGCCGTGCTATCACACCGGTTCACTGACGGAACAGAGCGACCAATAGCATTTGCCTCCCGATCGCTGAATGCAGCTGAGCGTAACTATGCGCAAATTGACAGAGAAGCTCTTAGTTTGGTCTGGGGAGTGAAAAAGTTCAATCAGTATCTATACGGAAAGCACTTTACCCTCCTCACAGATCATAAGCCTTTAGTTTCAATCTTTAATCCAGCTAAGGGAGTACCAGCCATGGCCGCTGCTCGACTGCAACGGTGGGCCTTGTTTTTGAGTGCTCACACCTACAGCATTGAGTACAAAGGCACACTTCACCATGGGAACGCTGACGGGTTGTCCCGGTTGCCACTACAAGTCGCACTGCCAATTAAGACCAAGGAAGCGGTGGACATGTTCCAGATGACGCAAGTGGATCCCCTACCAGTCACAAGTGAGGAGATCGCACGAGAGACAGGCCGCGACCCTGTCTTGTCTAGAGTCTACGAGCTGACACTGAAAGGCTGGCCACGCAAGGGTGACTCATCCTTACCGGGCTATTCCAGTCGCCGTGAACAGCTCACAGTGCATCAAGGATGCATTTTGTGGGGGGCGAGGGTAGTGATACCACAGAAGCTGCGCCAGAGGGTTCTCTCAGTGCTACACGAGGGACACTTAGGTATGGTGAAAATGAAACACCTCGCAAGAAGCTTCGTATGGTGGCCTGGAATTGATGGACAGATCGAGGACATTGCAAAGACATGCTACAGGTGTCAGCAGACCCAAAAGACTCCACCAACAGCCCCACTGCATGTGTGGGAATGGCCTACAAAACCATGGCAACGGGTTCACATCGACTATGCGGGCCCTTTCATGGACCGCATGTACCTGGTCGTAGTTGATGTGCATTCAAAGTGGCCTGAGGTTTTCTGCACAAAAACAGCAACCTCTGCAAAGACAGTTGAACTCTTACGGGCCCTGTTCTCACGCACAGGCCTTCCGCATCAGATTGTGTGTGATAACGGAACACCTTTCACTTCTGAAGAGTTTCAGCGCTTTGTTAAAAGGAATGGCATACAACACACCACCATTGTGCCATATCATCCAGCTTCTAACGGCCAAGCGGAACGTTTCATTCAGACTTTCAAACAGTCTATGAAGGCCATGGATAAGGACTGTGCATCGCTACAGCAGAAGATTGCAAACTTTCTGCTGGCCTATCACAACAGTACACACGCAATAACAGGACAGACACCTGCCATGCTCTTCCTAGGGCGTCCCCTGCGCTCACGCTTAGACTTATTGAAACCCAGTCTACAGCAACGTGTACAGAGAAAACAGACGGAATCTGCTCTCCGATCCCAGACGCGCTCACTGCGTACCTTCCAAGTGGGACAACAGGTGATAGCCAAAGACTACCGCAGCAAAGGACAAAAGTGGCAGCCTGGTACCATCGTGTCACAGACAGGACCGTTAACCTACGAGGTGAAAATCGGGCCAGACCTACGGTGGCATAGACACGTGGATCAGCTGTTGGATGCATCTGGAGCAACCAACATGGATGCCAACGCTACACCATTCCAGGGTGACTTTCAGTTCAGTGACGAAGATCAAGCCACAGGCGGGCCTGAAGCCGATGCAGGTGATACTGCACCAGTCCCTGCTGTTCCTCAAAATCCTGCTGCCGACGCTCCACCAGAGAGGCGCTATCCAGAGAGAATTCGGAGACCTCCAGAGCGACTCCAGGACTGAAATGGGTTATGGTAGAATGAGAGTAGATAGGTTAGATGTATTTAGTTATGATTAATACATACTCAGGTAAACAACCTTTAGTTAGTGGGGATATCAATGCTGGAAGGGAGGAGTGTTAGGTATGGGATATTGGGATCTATTTTATTTCATTGTTGCGCATTGATAGTTCTTGTATAAAGTAATACGCGCATGCGCACTAGGATGTAATGAGTCCAAGTTCAGTTCAATAAAAATGGAAGCTGAGCCTCGGCTCCTAAAAAACGCACTTACGGCGTCTGTGCTTATTGTGGCACATCCAAGGTTGAATGTGTGTGTGTAAAGTAACAAAGGAGTAACTGCATACACAACAGTGGGTGACGGTGAGAAGGAAGCCTAGTCGCAAAGCCCCGGTACACCACCAACCTGTTCACGTTTCTAATAGTTTTTCCCCACTCAGCGACACACCCGCTGAGGAAAAAACTCTGATCATTGGCGACTCTGTAGTCAGAAACGTGAACCTAGAGACTCCAGCGGCCATAGTCAAATGCATTCCTGGGGCCAGAGCAGGCGACATCGAGTCAAATTTGAAAATGCTGGCTAAAAGTAACTGTAAATATTCCACAATTGTTATTCACGCCGGCATTAATGACATCCATCTCCGGCAGTCGGAAGTCACGAAACTTAATATAGAATCGGTGTGTGACTTTGCAAAAACGATGTCTGCCACTGTAGTATTCTCTGGGCCCCTCCCCAATCTGACCAGTGATGACATGTTTAGCCGCTCGTCATCCTTGAACCGCTGGCTGTCTGTGTGGTGTCCTAAAAATGACGTGGGCTACATGGACAATTGGAGCTCTTTTTGGGGAAAACCTGGTCTTATGAGACGAGACAGCATTCATCCCACTTTGGATGGTGCTTCTCATTTATCTAACAATCTGGCATCTTTTTTATCCAAATTTCCAAAACCCTGACTACTCAGAGTTGGGACCAGGAAGCAGAGTCGCAGTCTTACACGCCTCTCTGCAGCTCCTCTTCATCCGCCACCCCTCAGCTTAGTCCCTGTCTTCCCCATCAGAGAATCGTTGTCTGCTCCCTCCAAAGTAAATAAAAATATAATGTATAAGCATCCCAAAGTGATAAAGCAAAATATTGGTAAAACTCAAATTAAACATAAAGCCTCTAAATTGAATGATTTGGCCGCTGTTCCTCCTCATAATTTAAAAATTAAATGTGGTTTATTAAATATTAGGTCTCTAACTCCCAAGTCTCTGTTAGGCCATGATTTGTTAATTGATCATCAGATTGATTTAATTTCCCTT
This sequence comes from Pholidichthys leucotaenia, assembly GCA_020510985.1. Lineage (NCBI taxonomy): Eukaryota > Metazoa > Chordata > Actinopteri > Cichliformes > Pholidichthyidae > Pholidichthys > Pholidichthys leucotaenia. The sequence goes on along the minus strand of CM035845.1, from coordinate 321,027,804 downwards.
ACAGAGACTTGGTTAGGGCAAGAGGATTATGTTGGTTTAAATGAATCAACTCCCTCTGGTTATTTAAACTGTCAAAATCCCAGAAGTTCTGGTCGTGGAGGAGGAGTAGCAACAATTTACCAGTCCAAATTACTAGTTACTGTAAAGCAAAAAACATGTTATAATTCCTTTGAGGGCCTGGTCCTCAGTATTGGGCACTTTAGCAATTTTAGGTTAAACCCAATTTTATTTGCCATAGTTTATCGTCCCCCATCAACCTACTCAGAATTTTTATCCGAATTTGCTGATTTCTTAGCTGATTTAGTGCTGAAATCTGATAGAATAATTATAGTAGGGGACTTTAATATACATGTGGATGTAGATAGTGACTGCCTTAATGTGGCATTCAATTCAATATTAGACTCGATTGGGTTTTCTCAGAAAGTAGGAAATTCTACTCATTACCTCCACCATACATTGGACCTTGTTCTGACATATGGCATAGAAATAGAAAATCTTGTAGTGTCTCCTCATAATCCTGTACTGTCAGACCATTGTCTGTTAACCTTTGATTTTACTATTTCTGACTATTTGGCTCCTAAAGAAAAATATTATTACAGTAGATGCCTCTCAGATGATGCTGTTTCCAAATTTATGCAGATTGTTTCCTCTATGCCATGTGTCAACACAACGGAAATAAGCTATAGACAGCTTGCTCCTTCTGTAATTGATAACATGGTGGATAGTGTTTCAGCTTCTCTGCATCAGACTCTAGACTTGGTGGCCCCCTTAAAAAAGAAAAAGTCTAATCAGAGATTTCTAACTCCTTGGTTCAACACAGAAACTCGTAGCTTAAAACAGAAGACTCGTCAATTAGAAAGAAAATGGCGCTCTACTAATTTAGATGAAATCTATTTAGCTTGGAGAAATCATCTTTTAATTTATAAAAAATCTCTTAGAAAAGCTAGAACGAGTTATTACTCTGCATTAATAGAAGCGAACAAGAATAATCCCAGGTTTCTTTTCAGTACTGTAGCCAGGTTGACAAAGAGTCAGGACTCTGTCAATCCTAGTATTCCCTTAGAGCTTACTAGTCAGGACTTTATGAACTTTTTCAATAATAAAATTTCATCCATCAGAGATAAAATCAATCAGATTCTTCCCACAGTTAACTTAATACTGTAACTACTACAACTCCTTCTATTGATCTCTGTCTTGATGAGTTTACTCCAATCAACCTTTGTGTGTTAGACAAAATAGTTTCCTCATCCAAACCTTCAACTTGTCTTTTAGACCCTATTCCTACCAGGTTATTTAAAGAAGTCTTCCCACTTATTGGTAGCTTTATTCTTCATATAATCAATTCTTCATTAACTTTAGGCCATGTACCGCAGGCTTTTAAAACGGCTGTAATTAAACCCTTACTCAAAAAGCCAACGCTAGATCCAGGAGCTTTAGCTAACTATAGACCAATCTCTAATCTCCCTTTCATTTCAAAAATCTTAGAGTTGTTGCTACGCAATTATTTGACCACCTGCAGGGAAATAGTTTACTTGAAGAGTTTCAATCTGGGTTTAGAATCCATCATAGTACTGAAACAGCCTTAGCAAAGGTCACTAACGACCTCCTCATTGCATCTGATAATGGACTAGTTTCTGTACTTGTCCTTTTAGACCTTAGTGCAGCTTTTGATACTATCGATCATAATATTCTACTTGATAGATTAGAACACTATGTTGGACTTAATGGAACTTCGTTGCAATGGTTTAGATCTTATTTATCTGATAGGTTCCAGTAAATAATGAGTTTTCTTTCAACTCAAAGCTTAGTCATGGAGTTCCACAGGGATCTGTGCTAGGCCCTACTCTTTTTAGTTTATATATGCTTCCGTTAGGCAACATTATTAGAAAGCACTGTATACATTTTCATTGTTATGCAGATGACACACAATTATACCTGTCAATAAAGCCAGATGATAGTAATCAATTAGCCACGTTAGAAGCCTGTCTTAAGGAAATCAAAGCTTGGATGACTTGTAATTTCCTGCTATTAAATTCAGATAAGACTGAAGTCATTCTTGTTGGTCCAAAAAACCTTAGAAATTCCTTTCCAAATCAAACTTTCAGTTTGGATGCAGTTACTCTTTCTCTTAATAGCTCTGTGAGGAACCTTGGAGTTATTTTTGATCAGGATTTGTCCTTCAATTCATATATTAAATTTGTTTCTAAGACTACCTTCTATCATTTGTGTAATATTGCCAAGATTAGGAGCATCTTGTCTCAGAGTGATGCTGAGAAGCTGATCCACACTTTTGTTAGCTCGAGATTAGATTATTGTAATTCCTTACTATCAGGCTGTCCTAAAACATCTTTAAAAAGTCTTCAGCTGATCCAAAATGCTGCAGCAAGAGTTTTAACAGGTACTAGAAAGAGAGATCATATCTCTCCGGTTCTGGCCTCCCTTCATTGGCTTCCCATAGAGTTTAGAATTAAGTTTAAAATCCTTCTTCTTACTTACAAAGCTCTAAACAATCAGGCTCCTTTTTATTTAAAAGATCTGATACTACCGTATTATCCTAACAGAGCACTACGCTCCCAAAATGCTGGATTACTTGTAATACCTAGAATCTCCAAAAGTACAATGGGAGGCAGAGCGTTCAGTTATCAAGCTCCTCTCCTGTGGAATCAGCTGCCAATCTGGATTTGGGAGTCAGACTCGATCTCTGTTTTTAAGAATAGGGCTAAAACCTACCTTTTTGATATAGCCTACAATTAGGGCGGGATCATGTGTTTCTGAACCCTCCCTTAGTTATGCTGCTAATAGGTTTAGTCAGCCGGGGGACCTCCAGTAATGCACTGGGCACCAATTGTGCAAGTTCTCCCACTTAAAAGATGAGAGAGGTCTCCAATTTTCATCATAGGTATACCTCAACTATGAGAGACAAAATGAGAAAAAAAAATCCAGAAAATCACATTGTCTGATTTTTAAAGAATTTATTTGCAAATTATGGTGGAAAATAAGTATTTGGTCACCTACAAACAAGCAAGATTTCTGGCTCTCACAGACCTGTAACTTCTTCTTTAAGAGGCTCCTCTGTCCTCCACTCGTTACCTGTATTAATGGCACCTGTTTGAACTCGTTATCAGTATAAAAGACACCTGTCCACAACCTCAAACAGTCAGCCTCCAAACTCCACTATGGCCAAGACCAAAGAGCTGTCAAAGGACACCAGAAACAAAATTGTAGATCTGCACCAGGCTGGAAAGACTGAATCTGCAATAGGTAAGCAGCTTGGTGTGAAGAAATCAACTATGGGAACAATTATTAGAAAATGGAAGACATACAAGACCACTGATAATCTCCCTCCATCTGGGGCTCCACACAAGATCTCACCCCGTGGGGTCAAAATGATCACGAGAACGGTGAGTAAAAATCCCAGAACCACACGGGGGGACCTAGTGAATGACCTGCAGAGAGCTGGGACCAAAGTAACAAAGGCTACCATCAGTAACACACTACGCTGCCAGGGACTCAAATCCTGCAGTGCCAGACGTGTCCCCCTGCTTAAGCCAGTACAGGTACAGGCCTGTCTGAAGTTTGCTAGAGAGCATTTGGATGATCCAGAAGAGGATTGGGAGAATGTTATATGGTCAGATGAAACCAAAATAGAACTTTTTGGTAAAAACTCAACTTGTTGTGTTTGGAGGAGAAAGAACACCATACCTACTGTGAAGCATGGGGGTGGAAACATCATACTTTGGGGCTGTTTTTCTGCAAAGGGACCAGGACAACTGATCCGTGTAAAGGAAAGAATGAATGGGGCCATGTATCGTGAGATTTCGAGTGAAAACCTCCTTCCATCAGCAAGGGCATTGAAGATGAAACGTGGCTGGGTCTTTCAGCATGACAATGATCCCAAACACACCGCCCAGGCAACAAAGGAGTGGCTTCATAAGAAGCATTTCAAGGTCCTGGAGTGGCCTAGCCAGTCTCCAGATCTCAACCCCATAGAAAATCTTTGGAGGGAGTTGAAAGTCCGTGTTGCCCAGCGACAGCCCCAAAACATCACTGCTCTAGAGGAGATCTGCATGGAGGAATGGGCCAAAATACCAGCAACAGTGTGTGAAAACGTTGTGAAGACTTACAAAAAAAACGTTTGACCTCTGTCATTGCCAACAAAGGGTATATAACAAAGTATTGAGATGAACTTTTGTTATTGACCAAATACTTATTTTCCACCATAATTTGCAAATAAATTCTTTAAAAATCAGACAATGTGATTTTCTGGATTTTTTTTTTTTCTCATTTTGTCTCTCATAGTTGAGGTATACCTATGATGTAAATTGGAAACCTCTCTCATCTTTTAAGTGGGAGAACTTGCACAATTGGTGGCTGACTAAATACTTTTTTACCCCACTGTATAGTTAACGCACAGAGCTACCAGAGGACTGACCACTCACTGTAGCTTTCACTACTCACAGTAGCTGTGTAGCCAAGGGTCAGAGAAATGCAGATAGGCACTGCCCCATACACCACACATGGTGTCCCATATGCTCTGGAAGAGATTAACTTAAACTCCAAGTTTACATAAAAAATTCCACATTTTCAATTAAAAAAATCTCTAATAGATAGATGTACTTTATTGATCCTAAACTGGGAAATTAAAGAATTTAGGTAGAGTTGTCTGAAACTGCACACAAGTAAACATAGGTTATCTTTATTATCACTCAAATATACATAAGTGTCATAAATGCCCTTCAGGGCAGGATTAAATGCACCAAACGCTGGCTGTGAGTTTGCACGTTTATTAAGGCAGAACAAAAAACACCACAGAACGAGGGCAGGATACAACAATGAGAAACGATAAGATGAGGAACACTCGTCTGAGATAACCAGAAAAAGCATGGAACACACGCTGGTTAGATACAAAAGATTAACATGAAATATCAAAAGGTGCAAAGAATCAGAGGAACTTACGTTCATACGTTGAGAGTTGAGAGTAGGGTGCTGCACCGGAAAATAGTGCACATCCCCTTAAATAAGGCTAGAAATAAAATGAAACAAGTGATCACAGGTGTGGGTTACCTGAGCAGGCAGGAGAAAGCAAAGAAACAATTTAGACCAGCTGGAAGTGATGAGAGAGGAGGGAGCAATCGGAGCTGACAGCTGACAGGGCCATGCCCATGCAGAGCAAAACCCCAGAAAGCCACTGACAGCTGTCAACCCCGAGAGAGAGAACACAATGGAATAAAAATATAATGAGATGGCAGAAAATAAAGACAAGTGACCTCAAAAATTTAATTAACAAACTATAATGAGCATAAATGAGAAAATAAATCATATTAAGATACAATACAGGATTTGTGACAAAGTAATCAAGGATAAAATGACAGGAAGGCAACTCAAAATGACAACACAATACAAATATGAAAAAAGGCAGAAAGACTGAGCCTGATGGAATCCCCCACGCTCAGATTGTGACAGAGCCCCCCTCTCAAAGGGTGGATACTAGACACCCCAGTGTAACATCAAAAGAAAAGAACCCATCCACACAAAAAAAACCCCACCCCGGTTTGGAGGAGGGGGACCCAGACATGGAGGGACTGAACCAAGCCAGAGAAAATAAGAAAAACTTTCAGAATTCACATCCCAGCAGAGTCCAGACAAAGAGGAAACAACAAAAAACAAAGGCCCCGCTCAGGACCCACAACAGGCAAAACCCCAACCACCTAGGCCCCCTGGACCAAAGAGCTGGGCAGTTCAGGTGGGCAGCCAAAGTCCCAGGCCCAGAAGATGGCGTGATGTAAAGAGTCAGGTGGCCTACCAGAGAATTTAGGCCACCCAACCCTGCGGCACAGTCTGTCGGGCGGTCTGCCAGAGTTTTTTAGCCACCTGAACAGAAAGGGTGGTCCAGGAGGCAACTGCCCAATGAGAAGAACCAGTGGTGGGCAAGGTGGAGAAGTAGGGGAACCTGAGGCGATGTCAGGGTGAGGAGAGGGAACCACGACGGTGTCCAGCAGAGGAGGGGGAATCACAACGACGTCTGGCAGAGGAGAGGGAACCACGACAGCATCTGACAGAGAAGGGGGAACCACGACGGCATCTGACAGAGGAGGGGGGACCATGACGGCATCAGGCAGAGAAGGGGGGGACCACGATGGCATCAGGCAGACCTGTAGCACCCTCGGTGGTCCCGGACTGGGACATTGCAGCACCCACAGTGGCTCTGGGCTGGAGCGGAGCTGGACCCGTGGTGGCTCCGGGCTGGAGTGGAGCTGCACCCACGGAGGCCCGGGGCTGGGTCGAAGCACCACGATGACCTCAGCAGGAAGGGAAGCAGCATCCACGGAGAACCCGGACTGGGCTGAAGCAGTGCCTACAGAGGCCCCGGGCTGGGACGGAACACCCGTGATGACCTCGACAGGAGGAGCTGGACCCATGGTGATCTCGGGCGGTGAGCCTGGATCCATGGAGACTTCTGGCGGGGGCAACTCCAGTCCCTCCAACTGGGTGCTCTCACTTGGTGTGGTCACCTCGGAAGACAAACACACAGAAAAGACCGGAGAAGAATCACCGGCAGCAGTGAAGCCTGGCGAGGGGAACTCAGGAGCAGAGGACATCTGCACCTGGCCCCCTCCCCACCATGAGCCAGACAAGATTTCTCTGGATTTGCAGAAGGAAGAACAGAACAGAGTACTTGCCCTGACTCGAACTCCACCACCATCCAGGACTCCGGTGAGCCTGCTGCGGTGACCCCAGCAGCGGGCATGATGGTGGGTGCAACCCCAAGACCTCCAGTCGAAGCGGCCAACGCGGGTGGCCCATCTGGCATGGCAGCTGAAGGTCATCTCACTGCTGGTGCCAAGTCCTGCGTAGCTGAAGTCAGTGGATATTCTGCTATTGGTTCAGACTTCAGGTCACAGGAAGCGCTCTCCCTCCATCCAGGTTGTGGCTGCAGGGCTGGAACCAAGTCCTCCAGGACCGCAGGTTCTTCCATTGACCGGCGGCTCCCTCCCGGGACTGGCGGACACTCAGGGGAAATAGAAGGAGAAACTGAGGGTGCAGGTGAGGAGTTAACATCAGCAGCAGATGGTGAGAACTCAGCAGGTTGCAGGAACTGAGTCTCATCACTGGGAGTTAGGCAAGATAGTTCTTTATTATTGGGGAATGAATGAAAAAAAAAAACACTTGCCTTTCTTCCCAGAGCGTGATGGAAGCTGCTGCAGACGAGCCAGATGTTCTCCCTGGAGCAGCGGAGGTCATCTGAGTTGCTGGAGTCCGGGGATGCTAGATCTTCGGCGCAGACTTTGACGGAGATAAGCCCCTGGCCTCGAGGAGCAGAGCCAGGGAACGCCTCACCGATGGCACTGGGTCCCACGACGTTGAAACCAGGGAACACTCTCTCGTTGGCACTGGCTTCGGGACCCAGAAGGTGCTTCTCTCCCTCGCGGGGCATGGTTGTGGGACTGGACCATGGCCCTTGGGATCCACAGGCCCCTCAGTTGTCCGGTGTCTCCCTCCCAGGACTGGCGGACATTTCAGGGAGACAGGAGAAACAGGTGAGAAAGTGGTCTCAGCAGCAGGTGGTGAAGGCTCAGCCCAATCGAGCCATTGTCGCTGAGCTTCGTCGCCGGGAATAAGGCAAGACAATTCATTAGTAGGAGTTGATAAATGAAAAGGTACTTGCCTTACAATGAGTTCTGCCACAATGAGTTCACAATGAGTTCTGCCACACCGCACTCCTCCTCACTTAATCCAAAAACTCGGAAGTCCATGGTGACTCTCACACCAAAACCTCCGGACAAAAATAAAAAATGCGGGAGGGAAAAAACAAAAGAGCAAACTCACAGCTGCTGGGGACCCACACTGGCAGCACCCTTCTGTCATAAATGCCCTTCAGGGCAGGATTAAATGCACCAAACGCTGGCTGTGAGTTTGCACATTTATTAAGGCAGAACAAAAAACCCCACAGAACAAGGGCAGGATACAGCAATGAGAAACAATAAGATGAGGAACGCTTGTCTGAGATAACCAGAAAATGCATGGAACACACGCTGGTTAGATACAAAAGATTAACATGAAATATCAAAGGGTGCAAAGAATCAGAGGAGCTTAGGTTCATACATTGAGAGTTGAGAGTAGGGTGCTGCACCGGAAAATAGTACACATCCCCTTAAATTAGGCTAGAAATAAAATGAAACAAGTGATCACAGGTGTGGGTTACCTGAGCGGGCAGGAGAAAGCAAAGAAACAATTTAGACTCAGCTGGAAGTGATGAGAGAGGAGGGAGCAATTGGAGCTGACAGCTGACAGGGGCATGCCCATACAGAGCAAAACCCCAGAAAGCCACTGACAGCTGTCAACCCCGAGAGAGAGAACACAACGGAATATAAATATAATCACGAATTACAGAGGCTGTGCTACAACATCAGAGAACCTGAGTGCACCGCTGGCAGAGGAGCTAAATAGCTTCTTTGCTCGCTTTGAAATAACTCAACAGCAGCACTCATCAGCCTCAGCCCTGCACCCACCCCCACCCAGCTCCTGCACCACCACTTTCACTGTCAGTGAGCATGACGTCAGACGGGTGCTCCTGACAGTGAACCCCAAGAAGGCTGCCGGCCCAGATGGAGTTCCTGGTAAGGTGCTTAGAGTGTGTTCCTCCCAGCTCACCTCCATCTTTACCAGGATTTTCAACCTCTCCCTGGCCCAGGCAGTCATCCCGTCCTGTCTGAAATCTGCCATAATCATTCCGGTACCAAAGAAGTCTCCCACCACCAGCCTAAATGATTACCGTCCTGTGGCCCTCACCCCGGTAATTATGAAGTGCTTCGAGAGACTGCTTCTTCAGCACATTAAGAGCCATCTTCCCCCGGACCTTGATTTTTACCAGTTTGCATATCGTGAAAACCGATCCACTTAAGATGCCATCGCCGTAGCCCTCCATTTTGCGCTGTCCCACTTGGAGCGGCAGCACAGCTACATCCAAATGCTCTTCGTGGACTACAGCTCGGCCTTCAATACAATTATCCCGGACATTCTCATTACCAAACTGAACACCCTTGGTCTCCCACCTCTCACATGTGCTTGGATAAAGAACTTTCTCACTAACCGGTCCCAGACTGTGAGACTTGGCTCCTACTTCTCCTCCACACGGACGCTGAGTACTGGCTCCCCACAGGGCTGTGTGCTGAGCCCCCTCCTGTACTGTCTCTACACCTACTATGACTGTCGTCCAGCCTACAACATCAACCTCATCGTGAAGTTTGCTGATGACACCACGGTGGTTGGACTCATTTCTGGAGGGGACGAGACAGCCTACAGGGGGGAGGTCCTGAAGTTGGCAACTTGGTGTTTAGAAAATAACCTGACTCTGAACACCAAGAAAACCAAGGAAATCATTGTCAACTTCAGGAGGACCAATACCGACCCAGCCCCCCTCTTCATTAACGGCGAGTGTGTGGAGAGGGTCCACACATTCCGGTACCTCAGCGTCCTTATCTCCTCTGACATCTCCTGGACAGACAACATCTCGGCGATTATTAAGAAGGCTCAGCAGCGGCTACACTTCCTGAGAGTCCTCAGGAAGTATGACCTCAACTCCACCCTATTGCTGACCTTCTATCACTCATCCATTGAGAGTCTGTTCACATACTGCATTACAGTGTGGTATGGGAATTGCACAATGGTAGACAGGGAGAGGTTGCAGAGGGTAGTAAAGGCAGCACAGAAGATCATTGGCCGCCCTCTCCCCTCCCTGACAGATATTTACACCGCCCGCTGCCTTAGGAGAGCACAATACATCATCAAGGACATCTACCACCCTGGAGCTGACCTGTTTGACCTGCTGCCCTCAGGGAGGCACTACAGGTGCATCAGAGCCAGGACAAATAGACTTAAGAACAGTTTTTTTCCAAAAGCCATCATGGCTCTGAATTCTCAGTCCAACCCTCCCTGACCCTCTCAGTATACCTCTAAACACATCACTGTGTAATTGACATTTACGGTCCAGAATGCTGTGCAGTCTTTTTAATATTTTTATTTTTATATTGTATATATGACTTATTTTATCTTAGATTACGTACATTGTTCACATTATACATTATTTATTGCAGGAATTTATTGTTTTTATGCTTTTTATTTTTCTCTTTTACATATGTTGCACTGAAGGAGATGCTTAAATCTCATTGTACATTAGTTTGTAAAATGACAATAAAGGCTATCTATCTATCTATCTATCTATCTATCTATCTATCTATCTATCTATCTATCTATCTATAATGAGATGGCAGAAAATAAAGACAAGTGACCTCAAAAATGCAATTCACAAACTATAATGAACATATATGGGAAAATAAATCATACTAAGATACAATACAGAATATGTGACAAAGTAACCAAGGATAAAATGACAGGAAGGCAACTCAAAATGGCAACACAATACAAATATGAAAAAAGGCAGAAAGACTGAGCCTGGTGGAATCTCCCGCTCTCAGAACGTGACACATAAGAGGAGTTACCCCAAAATAGTTAAGAAGTTACTAAGATGTGACTTTAGTCTGGACAGTTTGAGGTTTTGTCCTAAAATTATGGCAGTTGTATTATAAATTTACTACCTTTTTCCTTGTAAATTTGAAAGATTTTTTTCCCACTTAAATCAACTTTTTCTAATAATTTGTGTTCAGTGCTAATTTAGGGTTGTTTTCTTGTACATTTGACTTTACTCTCAAAAATTTGTGAGGTTTTTCTTCATAAATTAAAAATCAAAAACACGACTTCCAGTTATGGCGGCTACGTAGGAAGGACACATATCACTCTGCTCCGCTCCTAGAGATAAAAATTTGGCAAATAACTCTCTCATTTGGAACAGAACTTTTCCCAGCATTTGGGCGAGGATATGCCGGTGAAGCCTAAGCCTGGGAAATCAGGTGGGGGAAAAATTGAACCACCGAAGCAGTCCAAATTAACGGACTTTCATGTCTGTGGCGCAGCAGGAAAAGCTGCGGATATGGCGGATGAAACTAGCGGTGGTGCGGTGACTGCTGATGACGGCGGCACAGGTGCAGTGCTGGCTTCCATTAGCTCAATGACAGCAGACTTTTCCGCTAAACTTGATGGGATTATGGCAGCGTTGGATGCAATGAGAAAGGAATTGGGTGACTGCGTGCAGCGAGTGACGCAGGTGGAGCTTCGTGTTTCCAGTGCGGAGGATGACGTCGGCGGACTTCAATTAAAGGTGCGCACTTTGGAAAAAAAAATAAATGTCTGGAAGATAATGTCCTGGACTTGGAGTCCCGGTCGAGACGGAACAACCTGAGGCTGGTGGGTCTACCGGAGGGAGCCAAAGGTCGTGACCCATGCTCCTTTTTGGAGGGGTGGATCCTGGAGGCGCTGAACAACGCGGAGCTACATTCATCAGTCGTCTTGGAAAGCGCCCACCGAATTGGCCCACCGAGAGATAACAAGGCAGCACCGAGGACGCTAATTATGAAGTTCCTCAGCTACAGAGACAGGATGATGATCTCCAACGTGGCGCGAGCCAAAGGAGAGATTAAGTACCAGGATCAACAGGTGCGGTTCTACCCAGATTTGGCCTCAGGAATCCAACAATTAAGGAAGCAGTTTGACCCCATCCGTAAAGAACTGCGCAACCTTGGGATTCGTCATGGAGTGATTCACCCTGCAAGACTTTTGGTCACATATAAGGGCAGAACACACATCTTCAAGACCCCTGAGGAGGCGCAGGAGCTCATCAAGAAGATCCAGGAAGAGACTGGTGGGAGCTAAGCATGAACAGAATATAGGGTAGAATATTTAAGCATTTACATAGGCATCTAACTGATTTGAAGCATATAGCAAGTTTACAAAATATAGATTGTGTTACATATTAAAAAAAAAAACAAAAAACTATGATGTACAAAATTGCTATAAAATTTTGGAGTTAAATTGGAAAATTACAGAAGAGAGTTAATGTTACGTTATTAAAAGCAGTAGAGTTAGGGTGATTGGGAGGATGAAGAAGGAGTGGCTTTGGCTGATCCTCGTGGGTGTGGAGCGGTCGATAGCTATAGTGGGAGACGGAATTTTTTTTTTGATTTTGGGGGGTTTACCACGAAGGTGGGAAGGGGGAATTTGTTTGTGTGTAGTTTGTAGGATGAATGTTCAACCACTCGTGTTTTTGCTTCTCTGTATGAGCATGTTTATATTGTGAGGTAATCCTAAACCCCCTATTGATCATAGACCAAAGCGTTAATCTTAATTTAACTTCATGGAATTGCAGAGGTCTACAAAATTTAAAAAAACTTAAACAAGTTATAAATAAAATAAAAGACATAGGTTCAAAAATTGTGTTTTTACAAGAAACCCATCTAATAGAGGAGGATGTAAAAAGAATTAGGAGAAGATGGCAAGGAAGTGTGTTCACCTCATCATTTTCATCCCGAGCCAGGGGAGTTATGACTCTCATACATAAATCAGTCCCATTTCAAGTGAAAAATGTAATTGGAGACAAATTTGGAAGATATCTAATTATTCAAGGATCTTTGCTATTAGAAAACATAAATCTGGTGAACTTATACGGTCCCAACATAGATGATCAAAAGTTCTTTGCTAATTTATTTCTTATCTTATCATCACTTACAGGGCAACATATAATAGCAGGGGATTTTAATTGTACATTGAATCCCGGTATAGACAGATCAACAGGACTGGACTGTACACACAATGGATGCAGGATGATCATTAAGCATTCTATGAAAGAATTGAGATTGCTGGATATATGGAGAGAAATGAAACCACAAGTTAAAGCCTACTCTTGTTATTCTAATACCTACAAGTCATTCTCACGTATTGACTATTTTTTGATCTCCACAGAATTAAGGTCCAAGATTCAAAACTGCTTTTATGATAATATTGTGATCTCTGATCATGCACCCTGTTGTCTCATATATGTAGATAAGAAATTGACAAAGGAGCCAGGTAGGTGGCAATTTCAGCATAAATGGCTTCAGGATGAGGAATTTGTTAAGTACATAGAAAAACAGATAGATGAGTTTTTCGATATTAATACTACACAAACATCAGCATGTATAAAGTGGGAGGCTTTCAAAGCTTTTATTAGGGGACATATTATTAGTTATACAGGTTCAAAATCTAAGAAGACTCGAGAGGAGAGAGTCCAATTGGAACACAAATTAAAAATTCTTTAAGAAAAAGTGTATGCAGGAAGTGACCCAAAGTTAGAGAACGAATTAATAATTCTGAGAGCTGAATATGACAAAAAAATCAGCGAATAGAGCTGCCTCGAGTCTTCTAAGATTGAAGCAATCTTTTTATGAACAAGGTGAAAAATCAGGAAAATTATTGGCATGGCAGATTAAACAATTAGAATCTAAAACACCAATTACCAGTATTATAAGTAACGGACAGGTAGTTGTAGATCCTTTAGAAATTAATAGAGCCTTTAGAGATTACTATGAAAAATTATATGATACAAAAAATGAAACTGACTTAACAAAACTAAATGGGTTTTTGGACGGACTATCTATACCGTGTATTCCAAATGAAAACAGGGAGATACTGGAGTCTAAAATTAGTCAAGAAGAAGTTGGGCTAGCCATTGATAATATGAAATCAGGAAAAAGTGCAGGACCAGATGGTCTTCCAGTTGACCTCTATAAAAAATTTAAGAATAAATTAATAAAACCTTTTTTGGAAATGGTTTTAGAAGCATTTCAAAATAGTAATTTACCATCATACATGAATAATGCCTTAATTATACTGTTGCCAAAACCAGGTAAACCCTCTAATAAATGTGAAAATATGAGACCAATAAGCCTATTAAATGCCGACCTTAAGATAATCTGTAAAATTTTAGCCAGACGAATACAAGAAATATTACCAAATATTATTAACCGAGATCAGAATGGCTTTATAAAGGGAAGACAAGGCTTCCATAATGTAAGAAGATTATTCAATATTATTTACTCTAATAAAGAAGCACCGGATACAGCTCTCCTATCATTGGACGCCGAAAAGGCCTTTGATAGGGTCGAATGGCCCTTTCTTTTTGAAGTCTTACAAAGGTTTGGACTTGGAAATAATTTCATAAAATGGATTCAGATAATATATAATAATGCTACAGCAGAAATCCTAACAAACAGTAATATCTCAAAATCAATAAAAATCAATAGAGGATGTCGACAAGGCTGTCCACTTTCACCTTTACTGTTTACTATGGCAATTGAACCTTTAGCGATGGCAGTACGTTTACATCCGCAAATATATGGAATTAAGGTTGGACCAACAGAACATAAAATCTCCCTGTATGCCGATGACATAATTTTGTTTATGTCGAATCTTAAAAAATCAATTCTGACCTTGTTGAATTTAATAAAGAATTTTGGGGAAATATCAGGATATAAAATAAATAAAACTAAATCTTCAATATTAATGCTAAATGAGTCCCAGAGAAAGCACCCAGCTTCTGAGGTAAATCAATTCAATGTTGTAAATCAGTTTAAATATTTAGGAATTCAAATTGTGCCTAAGCTAGAATCAGTCGCCAGTGCCAACTATGAAGCCTTAATGACAGACATTAATGAGTTAATTCAGAGATGGATGTCACTACCAATGTCGATGATTGGGAGAATTAATATACTTAAAAGTAATATCTTACCCAAAATACTTTATTTATTTCAATACATTCCTTTACCACCACCTTCAGATCTATTCTCAAGAATTAAAAAAAAGTTAGTGGAGTTTATATGGAACAATAGGAGGGCTAGATTACGTCTGTCCTTACTATATTTACCATTTGATCGTGGAGGTCTGAAATGTCCAAACTTTATGTTGTATTACTGGTCAGCACAACTGAGGTCTATGACATATTATTTTTCATCAAATGATCTCCCTCACTGGACTGAAATGGAATCATACAATTTACCTTTACCTCTTCCCATATTCATATACTCAGACTCGGCAAAAAAATTACAGAAGCAAGTTAAAAATCCATTTGTAAAGCATATGATCAAAATATGGTGTGAAACTAAAAAATATTTAAAAGAACCACACTTACTGTCACAATTTAGTCCAATATGGGGTAATCAATATTTTAAACCAGGGAGAGCGGATGCTGTATTTAAAGTATGGAATTTAAAAGGGATTCAAAAAATTCAAGATTTATATCTGTCATGTTCAGATAACATAATATCTTTTGAAGAGCTGAGGATCAAATTTAATCTTAATAGAACACATTTTTTTAAATATCTTCAGATTAGGAACTTTATTCGATCAAATCAAAATAATGCTCTCACCCGACCTATTTATTCATCCTTGGAAAAAATCTTGACGAAAGATAGTAAGAGAAAGGGTATTATTTCAGAGTTTTATAACTCATTGACATTATCTTCAAGTGAAAACTCACAGAAAAGACTGAATTATTGGAAAGAAGACCTGCAAACTGAAATTTCAGAGGAACAATGGGAATTGGCTTCACTTCCGCTTCTGAGAGAGAGCAGACGCTTTTCTTCCCTCTCCCTCCTAATCCTCTCCCTTCTGATCCCAGCTTGCAATGTCACTCTTCTCCTGGCTGAATCTTAATCCAAATGGAAATTATGGATCTGGAAAGCGACTTATATGCGATTGTCACCACTTTAAAAAGTAGAAGATCGGGTCAGGGGGAACCCAAGGGAGACTCATGGTATTGGAATTCATGTGTCTGTGTGATTCGACTGAGATTGAACTGATCACAGGATCTTCTGTTTGGCCCCTGGAGTTTTCCTAGTGTATCGAAATTATCTGGGTGAGCTAATCAAATGCGGACCCCGGCGTAGCTCCCTTAACAAATTCAACAATTCGCCCAGCTGGGGGGAGCACTGACTGTCAGCGGCAGGATTAACATGGAATTTACTATCTGGCATGCATTGAAGAGAGAACGAACTCTCTGGACATGTTTTACCTATGTTTCGGTAGGTGGATAACATCTGTGGATCGCTGAGTGCTCTCCAGAGAATGATCTAAAGTATGATTCAAGCCTGTATGAAATTGAAGCACAGAATCGAAGAGAGAGAAATTTTTTATTCTCTGAGTGCACTGTGCAGATTTGACCTTGTGTTTTGGCGCCTTTGTTTACATTCCTCCTCGATGAAGATAACGCTGGGAAGTGGCTTATGTCTACCCATACATCAACAATCAGTTGTTGTCGTCAGCGGATTGGTCTCTCGAGGACATTGCCCATGTGCCTTCTGCAAGGAAGAGGAAAAGAGAGACAGACTCTGATCTCTGACTTGTTTATAAGTCACATGATTATAACATCTATCCACTGCCTGGAGGCGCCCTCTGCTGCTCACTAACAACTGTTACACTCACACTACACAATGACATGCAAATATACACACACTGCTCTCCCTCCCTCTGCTGTGTGATTGTATCTATCGTCTGCTAATGTGCATAGAGGTTTTTTTTCTGTGTAATCAAAATTTGGCTCATAAGCTTATATGAGCTTATACGAGCGTGATTCTGATAACTATGTTTTTTCTCTCTGCCTATTGTGTTCCCCCCCCCCTCCCCCCTTTACCCCCACTGCAGACAGGCGCCTCTATGGCTGCCGTGTCATTGGATGCGCCTAATGTGCGCGCCCAATGTCAAGTCAAATTCCTTGTGTGTTTACTTGTAAATATACTTGGCAATAAAGCTGATTCTGATTCTGATTCTGATTCTGATTCTGGCTTGTACAGAAGCTCAAACCAAATCAATAAATGTACGTCTAAAATTGATACATTTTAAATGGTTAATGCGGATGTATGTTACACCGGTGGAATTAAATAGATATAACAAAAACATACCAGATACATGCACAAAATGTATGGAAAGTAAAGGAACCTTATTTCATTGTTTATGGGAATGTAGGAAAATTAGAATGTTTTGGGAAGAGGTGAGGGGAATAATTGAAAAAATAATTTCAAAACAAATCATATTGAATCCTAAATTGTTTTTGTTGGGTCTGCATCCAGAAAAGCATAACTTTAATAAAAGTGAAAGAGCATTCATAGACCTCAGTTTGCTTAACGCCAAAAAATGTATTGTACTATTGTGGAAAAAGACTCATAGACCAGATGTGACTCAGTGGTTAAGACAGATGTTAACAAACCTTCCACTAGAAAGAATAACATACATACTGAAATCAAAGGAAACTGTGTTTGAGAATATATGGAGACCTTTTATTGATTATGTAAAGAATTTAAGCATAACTTTTGAAGAAGAAGGTGAATGATGTGTGTGGACCTTATAAATTCCAAACTGGTGAATGTATAATATGTATACTTATTGTGGTTAATGTATACTTACAGTGGTTAGCACTGCGGCAGCACAGTTTACCCTTGGCCGGGGGATTGTGGGGATCGTGGGATCGTGGGTTCGATCCCAGCCCCCGACCAACAGTGATCTGTGTGGAGTTTGCATGTTCTCCCCGTGTTGCGTGGGTTTACTCCGGGATTTCTCCGGTTTCCTCCCACATGCCAAAAACATGCATGTTAGGTTAATTGGCTGTTCTAAATTGTCCCTAGATATCTGTTTCCTATAGGCCCTTAGAATAGAGGGTTAGTATTAATGAAAGCGCTTTGAGTGGTCTTTGTGACTAGAAAAGCGCTATATAAGTGCAGGTTAGTTAGTTAGTATACTTATGTAATGGATTGCCTAGACTAAACAGAGGAGCATTGTTGAAGACCTGTTCCTGTTAGTGGTTGTTGGTGTGTTTTAGTACATTTTTTTTATTACTTTAGTGTTAGTGTTTGATTGTTTGTGTTATGTTTGTAAAAAAGGTTCAATAAAAATATTGTGGAAAAAAAAATAAAAAACACAACTTTTCTCACTCCAATTTTTAGGGGTGCTGAGTTTCAATTTAGGAGTGCTGCAGCACCCCTAAAAAAGGCCTATCGCCACCCATGGTGGGTAAACTTGCTGTTTCTATTTCATTTTTGTGAGTCTGGGCGATGGATTGATACGCTTCAGCCTCCAGTGTTGGTCTTGCAGTTTCATGCTTGTTTATAGGCTCCTACAGTTACTCTCAAATCATTATGGTTTCCTTTACACTTCACCGGTATACAGCTACTTTGCAGACTTCTCCAACTGCTTAAATGAGCAAAGACATGGGCAGATATTTCATGTGACTGTTTGGGGGACAATAAACACAGTTTATTCTCCAGAGTAAAGACTGAGGGGGACACTAGGGCCCGATGCAACATTGTGTTTAGGGGCCCCCATTTGTGTAATAGGGAAGAGTTCAAACCCTTTAAAACAAAAACTTTATAAAAACAAATGAATCATTGTCTAGATAAAGAGAAAATTTAGGGCAATACGTAGAATAAAAACTTAACCAGCATTCATACGAATGTTGCAAATTTAAAAGGAAAAAAAGTCACAAATTTACAGCAAAAATGTTGCAGATTTATGATGAAAAAATTAGTGAATTTATGAGAAAAAATAGCAAGTTCATGAGGAAAAAAGTTCTATGTTTACAAGAAAAAATAGAAAATTTAAAAGAAAAAAGTTGCAAATTTATGGGAAAAAGTTGAAAATTTACCAGAAAAAGACGCAAATTTATGACAAAAAAAGTGACAAATTTATGAGAAAAAAGTTGCAAATTTATGGGAAATTTTTTTTCCCCCCATTTAGCATAGGTGCAGGATATTAAAGGTTCAGTATTCTCTGTTTTTTTCCAGGATCGGGGGAGGGGGGGGCATGCCCCCCTCTGTGTTCCCCTGGATTTACACCTGCGTATGAGCAGAGAGGCTAACTCTGAAGGCCCCGCTCCAGACCTGGGACAGGCTTCATGAAACACTGCGGTTGTTTATGAGAGCTTAAAATATTGTTTCTCGAGTCCAAAATAACAAACATTGCATTTTGGAAGAATGACCCTGGACTGTGAAATTCATCTGATCTGCTGCAAAATGTCTCATAATCTGGGTTCACAGAGTACACAGTAGATTTAGCTTGTTGTAATCTGCAGGTGAGGGCTGAACTTTGCACTGGCGGACGTTTGCAGTCAGAAGAAGGTGCATGTATATATTTATTCAGGGTTTGGGTCATGTGGCAGTCAGTCAGTCAGTCAGTCAGTCAGTCACCGTGTCCTCCTAGGCTCTGAAATGAGGGATCCATGTATTGTTCATTGTGTTCAGTATAGCCAAAGTCAACATGATACATCATTTGTGTGCTTCGAGAGGGGCTTGCTTTAACACGCCAAAGACTGATTTTGTAAAACCGAATAGTCTACAAGTTCTCCCCCTCATGGACCTCCGAAGCTCTGCTAAGGTAAACTGGAAATTTTGTGACTTTGCGTCATGATGGCTCAGGTTATGTCGTAATGTGCCGCCGACTTCTAAGGCCGCAGCTGCAAATCTGAGCTGTCACGCATCCGAATACTTCTCGGTCACGGAAACAGTGACACAAAGCAGCGTGAAACCAATTGTTGAGGTTTGTTTAGAGCCTCGGCTGTGCGCTGGAGAAATCAACCACAGGCCTAAAACATGACAGCTATTCAAAAACAAAAAGTCCTGACAAAACACTGGTTTATGCAGGAATGAGAACACAGTGCTGCGGCTTCATATGGAGTAGATGTTCACCAAATTTTTTATCTGGCTGTCCGGGACAGTTTAATCCACTTCCAGTGTAATGTTTCTGCCAGCATCTGGTATTGGAAAGTGCAGCAAAACAACACAGCCAGCAAGTGGTTTATCAAGAACAAACCTTTGAATTTAAAGTGCCCATTCTGCTTTTTGGCTTCCACCTTTATTCTAGTGTGTTCTGTTGGATTTCTGTGACATTATCTGGTCTGTAAAGTCATACAGGCCAAAGTCCTCCTGTACCGGAGTTCTCCTCTTCCACACAATCTAGGGAGAGCTTAGCATACGAGCTTAGCATGCAGCCTGACTGTGGTTTGTAAGGTTCATTCAGACTAAATGCAAAGTGAATTTTTCGTGCGGCACGAATATATGTAATGTGAACATGCGGAAAACATGTAAATTTGCACATTTGCATCCAAGGGATAACGCTAGCTAGTATTCAGCCTTGAGATTCTGTCATCACCAGAGTAAAAGTATCAACACTGGAGAGTAAACAAGTTTGAAAATGAGACCACTACGCACCTGTGTTACGTCTAGAAAACAGGACCGCGGAGGCAGGAGTTGTACTGAACCCAAACTTTATTACAAGCACACTGTTACGGATACAGGCTATGGTTGTACGGAGACAGAGCACAAAAAATAGAAGACTCTCACCAACAGTCTGCTAATATAGGCACAGCATTATGACATCACCTTGTGCTTGCGTCCACATGTCCATGCTGCCCATTGTTAATATGGGGAATATCTAATATTTAACCCCCCTCTGAAAACAACCTAAACATTATCACTTTTCCATTCCCAGCAGCTAACATTCACAACAGTTTTTTTTTTTTTTAACAACAAACACAGAAACAGAACCTGTGGCACTGGGTAGACCACAGGTGAACCCTGCATGGTTGAGTGGGTTATTCTGCCACTGTGTTGCAACCACGCTCTGCCTAAACATTTCAAAACAGTCATTTAACAGTTCACCTTTAGAGGCCTCAGTCAAGCCCGCGGTGGGTGCATCCCCAAAAGTGCCAGCTGCAGCAGACCTGGATGCCACCTCGCCGGGGTCATGGTTCACTCGTCAGCAAAGTCCCAGCCCGGGTCCCACACCAGCTGGGTCGGCTCCAGCGCTGCGTCTTGATCCGATGTAGCAGCTCTTACCTCCCACAGATGGCTGGGGTGCCATCTTGAACCATCGGTCATCTGGACGGTGGCTAGTCTCCTCCGTGTGATGATTCTCATCCACGATAACAGGACCGTCTGTAGGTCCAGGCGGTTGGATCGTTGGACCCGAACCCAATCAAGTAGTGCGCGCAGCAATCTGTTCAGCTGCACTCTGCGCTGATGCATTCTTATCTCTAATGCTGGTTGCTGCTGTGGCAGCGTGCCATCCACCCTGGTGGCAGGATGTGCCCTCGGTTGGTGATGCTCTGCTAGGTCCTGCTGGGCCACGAACTCTCTATCCTGCTGTGCTGCGTCAGTTCCCTGAGGCTGATATTTGGAAAGGATGTGAGATGAATTCGGCTTCTGCTGTCTCTTTCCTGGTGCTGGTTGTGATCGTAGTGATGTGTCACTGTCGTTGGCGACGAGACGCACGCCGGGTTGTCATTGTTCATCGGGGTCCCCTTTCTCCACACACTCCCTCTCCTGCAGCTCCATGGCGGCTGCTTGGAGCTCATGCTGGTCGAGGATTGGAGGTGAGCCCAGTTTGTGCTCTCTCTCTGTGCTGTGCTCTCTCTTTGTGCTGTGTTCTCTCTCCATGGTCTGGTCTTCGGCTGTACCCATGTCTGTGAAATCATACTCTCCCTCCTGCGATGAGGCTGCAGCTCGAGAACGCTTGTGCTGCACAGGGACCAGTTCCGGGTCCTGTGTGGCTGTAGATTGGGGCTCATGTGGCTGCTCTGGTTCTGCTGGGTTTTGTTTGGCGTGCAGTGTGAGGCAGTGAGTTGCTGCGCCACATCCGAGTGCAATGGACTCAGGCTGTCGTCGGTCAGCATGGGGTCTGTGATGGAGAGGCCCAGTTCACAGAACAAATCCCACCCCATAATGTTATCACTATGGTGTGTCATCTGGAACTGGAATGCCGGGATTGTTCTGTCACTGTATTGCACTGCAATGGTGATGTTTCTGCTGGTCTTGGAGCATCTGCAGTTCCACCACTTTAGATCACCAGGGAGTAAGCCTTCCAACCTTGTTTATTAAGGACCTTGAGGCTGCAGTGGCTACCATCATTGATACACTGAAGCCACCCAGCCTCACTACACCCCATAGTCCCGACCAGTTCTTGGGGCCCACAATGTTGATGCCATCTATGTCAGGAGAGGGGTCGATGGGATCAGCAACCGGGACAACCGTCTGCACCAGCAGACCTGACGGTGGGGAGCGCAGGACGGGCCCGCTAGCTACAATGCTAGCTGGCCAGCCTCTTCTAGCTCTAGCTGAGACGCTAACTCGAGTGTTTCGGCTAGCAGCCAGCCGCCCACCATCGTCAGCAGCTTCACCCTCAGCTTCTCATTCGTGGCATGTGCTAGAACCCAGTCTTGCACCAACTCATCCTCCAATTCTCCAAACTCACATATACTAGCCAAACAACGGAGGTCGGCGACAAACTGCTGGACAGACTCACCTGCTCGCTCTTGGCGCTGGCAAAACATGACTCGTCTAGCCAGCAAACTCTCCGGCTGGGGTGCACGACACATGCGTCTCTTTGGGAAAAGCGTTGAGTTTTCCTTCGCAAAGGCCAATTTTTCTCCTCGTCGCCAATTGTTATGTCTGGAAAACAGGACTGCGAAGGCAGGAGTTGTACTGAACCCAACCTTTATTACAGTACAAGCACACTGTTAAGGATACAGGCTATGGTTGTATGGAGGCGGAGCACCAAAAAGAGGCAACTCCCGCCAACAGTCTCCTAATATAGGTACGGCGTGATGACATCACCTCGCGCATGCATCCCCACGTCCGTGCTGCCCATTGCTAATATGGGGAATATCTAACAACCTGCAGACAGATGGACTGGGAGCTCTGAAGCTGAATTGGAGTATCTGTTATTTATCAAGCCATGTACTCCTGTCACAGATGTGCTAATGAGAGCTAGCAGCTGGCTAGCAGTGTAAACAGCCGTCATCCAGGTGAAGGTTTGGAGGAGGCTGTGACAATTTTCCAGGTGAGAGCCCAGCTGGATAACATTGTAAACTTAAACATGACTGCGTTTTTGGGATTTCCATAGCAAGCAGAAAGCAGCTGCAGAAATTGTGAAGGAAACCCCGCCCTTCTGCAACTCACAGAATTCATATCTGTTTGTATGTTTACGTTGAGTTAAGGAGAAGAAGGAGAAGAAGAAGAAGAAGAAGAAGAAGAAGAAGAAGAAGAAGAAGAAGAAGAAGAAGAAGAAGAAGAAGAAGAAGAAGAAGAAGAAGAAGAAGAAGAAGAAGAAGAAGAAGAGTTTGAGTTTTAAAAAATCCCTTTATTGCACAATTCAAAAATGTAAGTGCACCAATATCAATCCACCAAGTGTCTCACATGTCAAAAGTGCAAACATAACTAATCCCCCTCTCCCACAGGACAGAAAATATGCCCTGCAGTCCATCTATTGGTGAATGCCTCCAAATAGTCCACCATTTTATAGTAAGGAAAACAAAAACAGGATCCACGGTGCCAGTGTTAGTAGTCCGATTCTTCCATGTAGTCCGTGCAAAGAAGAGCCACAGGCCTCCAGTTGTTAAGCAAGGCCAAGTCCCCTTCCGTCGGCAGCAGAGACAGCACTGCGCGCCCGCGGCCAGTTCCGTAACAGTCAACTAGAACGCCATAAAAGTCTGATCCAATAACCTCCCAAAAGTGCTTAAAAAAGTCAGAAGAAAGACGGGCAAGTCCAGGTGCACGTCCCAGAGACATCTGATTAACTGCTACAGTTGACTTATCCAAAGTCAGTTCACAGTCCAGAACAGGTCTGTCCTCTGGGCTGAGCCTGGGAAGACCTTCAAAGAGTTGGTGTTGAGAGTGTATGCAACATGGTTCTGCACCAAACAGGGCCCCGTAAAAATCCACTGCATCTGCATGGCTCCTCATCTCAGATGGATTTGTAGTCCTTTGATCATGTGGGAGTTTTAAGCAGGTCATCTCTGCAGCAGGCTTGTCTAGATTGTCGAAAAAAGATGTTGGGGCATCCATGTCCTGCAGGCGAGTAACCGTGACCTTGTAGTCCGTGCAAAGAAGAGCCAGAGGCCTCCAGTTTTAAGCCAGGCCAAGTCCCCGTCCTTGGGAAGCAGAGATAGTACTGCGCGCCGGCAGGAGACCGGTAAAGATCCAGTTCTGTAACAGTCAATTAGAACGTCATAAAAGTCTGATCCAACAATATCCCAAAAATGCCTAAAAAAGTCTGTGGAAAGACCGTCATTCATTCCTTCTGTCGGGCGCGCTTGACCTTGTGTCCTCCTGCTGCTTTACACAGGGCTGTTAGGTGCTTTTTGAGGCGAAAACATTTCCTTTCATCCAGGAGGTCAAGACCAACCTGCTTTTTTAGCACTCGTCATTGGCCTCCGTCGGTCTATGATGACCATGGAAGAGAATCCTAAACGTCTACTCTGCTGGAACAGCACCGCTTGTCGCTGAACAGGCCGAAGCGCGAATGGCAGTCCCTGTCACACAGGTCGCACTTGTGGGTGGTCTCCGTGCTGCTGGGTCTGTGGCGGTTCTTCCTGCGGGTCCTTTTTTCATCTGCTGCAGCAGTCAGTCTCTCTTCACCCGCCTTGAGCTGTCTGGTCAGGGTGCCTCTCCATTTGGAG
Source organism: Pholidichthys leucotaenia (assembly GCA_020510985.1). Taxonomy (NCBI): domain Eukaryota; kingdom Metazoa; phylum Chordata; class Actinopteri; order Cichliformes; family Pholidichthyidae; genus Pholidichthys; species Pholidichthys leucotaenia. The sequence continues at coordinate 321,003,437 of CM035845.1, read as the reverse complement.
CGGTCCGTTGCAAGGTCCTCCCAGCACTCTGTGTTGATCTCCAGGGCCTTCATGTCTCTCTTGCAGACGTCTCTAAAGTGCAGCTGTGGGCGGCCAATGTCTCTCCTGCCAGTCGCCAGTTCTCCGTAGATGACGTCTTTGGGGATTCTGCCATCCTCCATACGGTGAACGTGGCCTAGCCAGCGGAGCCTGCGCTGCCTGAGTAGGGTGAACATGGAGGGAAGGCCGGCGCAGGACAGAACTTCTGTGTTGGGCACTTTGTCCTGCCAGGATATGTCCAGGATGTGGCGAATGCAGCACAAGTGGAAGGAGTTCAGTCTCTTTTCCTGCCGGGCGTATGTTGTCCACGTCTCACTCCCATAGAGCAGTGTGCTGATGATGCAGGCGTTGTACACTGCCATCTTCGTCTTGACAGAGAGTTTGGGATTCTCCCACACTCGTGTGGTGAGGCAAGCGAGTGTGAAGGCTGATTTTCCAATGCTCTTGTCAATCTCTGTATCAAGGGAGAGGTTGTTGCTGATCGTGGACCCCAGGTATGTGAACTGATTCACGACCTCCAGCTCGTAGTTGTCGATGGTGATGGTTGGTGGTGCTTCCGTGCCTTGCGCCAAGACGTTAGTCTTCTTCAGGCTGATGGTAAGCCCAAAGTCCTTGCATGCCTGGGAGAAGCGATCCATCAGGGTCTGAAGCTCCTGCTGTGTGTGGGTTGCGACTGCAGCGTCGTCTGCGAACAGCATGTCTCTGATTAGAGCCTCGCGTACTTTGGTTCTGGCTTTCAGGCGGGCGAGGTTGAAAAGCCTGCCATCAGATCTTGTATGCAGGTAGATTCCCTCTGTTGCTGTGCTGAAGGCATGCCTCAGGAGCATAGCAAAGAAAATCCCAAAGAGGGTTGGCGCAAGTACACAGCCCTGTTTCACTCCGCTGCGTATGTTGAATGGCTCTGAGACATTGCCGTCGTGCTGCACTATCCCCTGCACGTTGGTGTGAAACGATTCGATGAGGCTTTGCAACTTTGGTGGGCATCCTATCTTTGGCAGGATCTTGAAAAGGCCCTCTCTGCTGACCAGATCGAACGCTTTGGTGAGGTCGATGAAGGCGACGTACAGGGGCATGTTCTGTTCTCTCCATTTCTCCTGGAGTTGGCGGATGGAGAATATCACGTCTACCGTTGATCGCTCAGCGCGGAAGCCACACTGAGACTCGGGGTAGACACGTTCGGCAAGCTTCTGTAGACGAACGAGAACAACTCGTGCGTAGACTTTGCCAACAACTGGGCTGCACGGTGGCGCAGTGGTTAGCACTGTGGCAGCACAGTTTTACCCTCGGCCAGGGGATCGTGAGATCGTGGGTTCGATCCCAGCCCCCGACCAACAGTGATCTGTGTGGAGTTTGCATGTTCTCCCCGTGTTGCGTGGGTTTACTCCGGGATTTCTCCGGTTTCCTCCCACATGCCAAAAACATGCAGGTTAGGGATATGGAGCACTTGCGCACGCAGCGACCAGCAGCTGGTGGCTTGTCACCAGACTGCAAAACAAATCTACCTCCGGGTACAAATAAGTAACAAAAAAAAAAAAAAAAAAAAAAACGCTGAGGAGGGAGATGCCCCTGTAGTTGTTGCAGTCGCTTCTCTCCCCTTTGTTTTTGTAGAGGGTGATGATCTTGGCATCCCTCATGTCCTGTGGTACGGCACCTTCCATCCAGCACTGGCAGAGGACGTCATGCAATGGCAGCAGTAGGGCGGTCTTGCAGTGCTTGATCAGGTCGGGGGGTATGCTGTCGTTGCTGGATGCCTTGCCAGCGGCCAAGCTATCGATGGCCTTACTGAGTTCGTTGATGGTTGGCTCGGCGTCAAGTTCATCCATGGATGGCAGGCAGTCGATGGCATCAAGGGCTGACGGTGTCACGGTGTTCTGTCTGGAGTAGAGGTCGGAGTAGTGTTCCACCCATCTCTCCATCTGCCTGTTCTTTTCTGTGATCATCTCCCCAGTGGAGGATTTGAGGGGGGCCCTCTTGCTCTGAGCCGGACCAAGTGCTTTCTTGATGCCATCGTACATACCACGGATGTTCCCTGTTATGGCAGCGGTTTGAATGTCTTGGCTGAGCTGAGACCAGTACTCGTTGACACAGCCCCGAGCAGTCTGCTGAACTTTGCTTCTCGCAGCCCTGAGAATCTGGAGATTCTTCTCGTTTGGGTACTTCTTGTTCTCAGCAAGTGCTGAGCGCTTGGCTTCAATGATGAGGGTCATCTCTATCAACTTGGCATCAAACCAGTCCTGTGACTTCAAGGTCTTCCTCCCAAAGGTAGCTAAGGCTGTGCGGTGGATGGTGTTTCGTAGCTCTTCCCACTTCTGCTTTGCAGATTCTCCTTGTAACGTAGCCGAGACGAGGAGGCTGTCAATCATCAATTTTCCAATTTTATTTTTAAAAATATCTTCACAGATAACAAAACTCAGCGTACATACTAACTAACTAACTAACTAACCTGTACTTATATAGCGCTTTTCTAATCACAAAGACCACTCAAAGCGCTTTCACTAATACTAACCCTCTATTCTAAGGGCCTATAGGAAACAGATATCTAGGGACAATTTAGAACAGCCAATTAACCTAACATGCATGTCTTTGGATTGTGGGAGGAAACCGGAGCCCCCGGAGTAAACCCACACAGCACAGGGAGAACATGCAAACTCCACACAGAAAGGTTCCAACCCCTGCCAACCTGGGGATTTGACCCAGGAAACTTCTAGCTGTAAAGCAACAGTGCTAACCACTGCACCACCGTGCTGCCCTACATACCAACTTCACACCGACACGACTCACCCAACAATACTGAAAGACCTCTTACATATTACACCCCTCTAACTCACCATCACATGCTTCCTTCCTGCTGGTGTCCTTTAAAAGGCCTTCAACCCCTAACAGAGTCTTTTGCCCGGACACCCGCAGGAAGCATGTTGGCAAAGGTATGTGGATTAAATAATTACCAATTGTTTTACCCAAATACTTAACCATAGCAATTATCTCACAAAGGCATTCCAATTAGTCAAAGACAGATCCTAGAAATAATGTGTGCACTTTTAACAAACAATCATAATAACATTGACAATATTACAAATATAATATAATCACACATACAATAAATCATAACAGTGGCGACACTCCGTCGTCACATTTCCTCCCCCCTTTTCCCAAGTGTACAGTACTCTAAGAGTCATGTACTCTGGAGAGACTATCTGCCACAAGGTTGGTTTTCCCTGCCACATACCGAACAGTAAAATTATACGGTTGAAGGGACACATACCACCCTGTGAGACGACTGTTCATGTCCTTCATCCTGTCCAGCCACTGTAGGGCCCGATGATCTGTCTCCAACACAAAATGACGCCCCAGTAAATAGTATTTAAGAGACCCTATTGCCCATTTCATGGCAAGACATTCCTTCTCTACTGTAGAGTATCTTGTCTCCCGGTCCAACAACTTACGGCGTCATGCAATGGCATGGGTGTCTCTCTCCCCTCTCCTCCTGGAGAAGTACTGCTCCAATGCCAACTCCTGAAGCATCTGTCTGTAAAATGAACGGGCGAGCAAAGTCTGGACTGTAGAGAACCTTCTCACCAGAAATAGCCCTCTTCAGATCCTCAAAAGCTCTGTCACACTCCTCTGTCCATTTTACCCTATTAGGTGCTGAAGCCTTAGTGAGGTCAGTCAAAACTGCTGCTCTTTCAGCAAAGTGGGGAATAAACTTACTGTACCATCCTACCATTCCCATAAATGATCGTACCTTCTTCTTAGTGGTGGGCACAGGATAGGTCCGGATGGCATCCACTTTACCTACTCGTGGTCTAATGACCCCCTGACCAACCACATGTCCCAGGTACTCCACCTGCTGCTGTCCAAACGCACATTTGCGTGGATTAATCGTCAGTCCTGCCCTCTTAATCAACTGAAGGACCTGCCTAAGGTGTACCAAATGTTCTTCCCAGGTCTGACTATAGATGACTACGTCATCCAAATAGGCAGCCGCAAAATTTGATACCTTTCTTAACACTTGGTCCATGAGCCGCTGAAAAGTTGCAGGTGCCCCCTGAAGGCCAAATGGCATAACCCTAAATTGGAAACTGCCATAAGGTGTTTTAAAGGCTGTAAGTTCTTTTGTCTCCGGTGCCAATGCCACCTGCCAATACCCCTTGCATAGGTCCAGTGTAGAAATAAACCTAGCCCTGCCCACTTTCTCTAACAGTTCATCAATCCGGGGCATGGGGTATGACTCAAACTTAGACACTGAATTAAGATATCTGAAGTCAATACAGAATCTCAAAGAGCCATCCTTTTTGGGTACCAGCACAATCGGGCTACACCACTCACTGACTGACTCCTCGATCACTCCCAGCTGCAACATCAAATCAATCTCCTGCTTCATTTTGGGGACCAGTCGCTCAGGGATCCTATAAGATTTCCTACGTGGAACAACCTCTTCTTTCAAATAAACTTTATGACGCACCAGCGTGGTGAAACCAGGTCTCTCCTGAAACAATTCTGGATCTAACAGTGCCTCTAATTCTCTCTGCTGATCCACCTGCAAATGAGACACTTGAAACAAGCAAGGCTCTGACACATTTGTGGGAAAAGACTGTTCTCTCTCCTCATCCACTTCCGTCGCACAAATGAAGAGCTGATGATGTGTCTCTTGAAGAACAGGCTGCTGCTGCTGATGACCAGGCTGCTGAAACTCTTTCAACAAGTTAATATGGAAGGTCTGATGTTTTACCTTCCTGTCAGGCATATATAGTTCATATGTCACTGCACTTAGTTTTTTAGAGATTTCATACGGCCCCTGCCATTGAGCCAACAGCTTACTGTCACACGAGGGCAGCAATGACAAAACCTGCTGACCTGGGTGAAAAACCCTTTTTCTGGCCTTCTTGCCATACCAAGTTTTTTGTTTGGCCTGCGCCATCCTCATGTGCTCCTGAGCCAAAGCAGTCATTCGATCCAGTTTCTCTCTCATCTTAATGACATAAGAGACCACATTGTCCTGATCACTCGGTGGACTCTCCCAGTGCTCCTTTAATAAGTCCAGTGGTTCCCTCACCTGACGACCATACAGTAGTTCAAAAGGTGAGAACCCTGTTGAAGCCTGGGGCACCTCCCGATAAGCAAATAATAAATATGGTACCCATTGATCCCAATCCGAGCCCGTTTCAGAAACAAATTTCCGCAGCATGTTTTTCAGACTTAAATCGCTCCACTAGTCCATCAGTCTGAGGGTGATATGGGGTGGTCTTAATACCCTTAATATCCAACAGCTTATATACCTGCTGCAACAGTTTTGACAAGAAATTTGTTCCACAGTCTGTCAGAATTTCTCTAGGTATGCCTACCCTTGAAAATAATTGGATAAGGCAGTTGGCAACCTGCCTAGCCTTGATAGATTTCAGGGGGAAGGCTTCTGGGTACCGAGTAGCATAATCACAGATCACCAGAATGTATTTATTACCAGAGGAGCTTCTCTCTAGGGGGCCACCTACATCCATCCCTATTCGGTCAAATGGTGTTCCAATAATTGGTAATGGGTGCAGCTGGGCACGGGCTACTCCCCTAGGTGATGTAATCTGACATATTGGACATGACGTACAGAACTCCTTTATCTGGGTATACATTCCCGGCCACACAAACCTTCTAGCAATTCTCTGTAGAGTCTTTTGAAATGCTAGATGACCTGCCCAAGGGATAACATGTCCCAGTTCCATAATCTGTGGTGTGAGGTCCTGTGGCAAAGCTATGGCCATAACTTCACCTTGTTGCTGGTACAAAATGCCCTTTTTAATGACATACATGGCCTCAGCCAAACAATCCGTTCTACCCTGTTTCACACCCTCAATCTCCGAGACTTTATCAAACCATGGTCCAAGTGCTGGGTCAGCTTTCTGCAATGCAGCTATGTCAGGAGGGATGTCAAACTCTACTGACTGACTTAGCTGTGGTGTTTCTTCACCCAAGTTCTTTACTGAAGCTAACACCTTATCTCTTCTCCTCTGAGCCTTGGATTTAGATTGTTTAATAGGGCCTGCCTCTATCTCAGCATCATAGAACGGCAACTCCTGAAGAACATTGGCAGCCCTCTGTGCCCTGGTTGTCACCATATTACAGATTTTCCCAACAGGTGCATCAAGCCTCTGCTCAATAGCGCCACCTGCCTGTCCCTCAGTTTGTTCGTCACTAACCTGTTGTATAATGTCCAACAAAGTTGGAACATCATTGCCAAGAATAATTGGATAAGGCAAATCAGGCACAAGAGCTACAGGAAGGAGATAAGTTTGACCGCCCACTGTTAAATAGACCTCAGCGGTCGGGTACAGTTTCTTATTCCCATGAACACAACTAATTTTCACTGTAGATTCACTCTATGAATCTCTAGGGACTAAGTTGAACAAAACAACAGTCTGGAAACAACCAGAGTCTAACAAAGCCTCTTCACACTGACCATTAAGCAAAATGTTAGTTTTGTATATTTCACCATAAATTGGTGCTGACAGAGTTGGTCTTGGAACTGAGCATAATAATGAGTCTTTATCATTCTTTATTGCAGGACATGAATACTGAGTGTGACCGATTTTATTACACTGATAACAGCGTATATCTTTATTTGAAACAACGCATGACTTTTTGCTACTATTATATCTGCTCTTTGTGAATTGGCTGGACATGGAATACAACCTATCTTGAGCTGGACCACCCCTTTCACCCTCATTAGACTTACTCCATGCAGTGAAAGATCTGTCACGGCCGAGAGTAGTTCTCCTGCTCCCAGACCTGGCCGACAGAAAAACCTCCGCCAGACGAGCAGCGCCCTCTGCAGTCTTCGGGTCCCGCTCTTGTATCCAGATTCCCAGTTCCGGGTTCACCATCCGCAGAAACTGTTCCAAAATTAATAGTTCAGTAATGTCTTTTACCGTTGAGGTCTCTGGTTTAACCCATCTACAAAACAGGTCTTTTAAACGAACATACAGTTCACGAGGGGTTTCGTCCTGATAAACGTCCAAGGACCGAAACCTCCTCCTATATGTGTCGGACGTTATCTCATATTTGCTTAAAATCGCTTCCTTCACTTTTCCATAATTGTCCGTGTCAGCAATGTCCATCAGTACATATGGTACCTGTGAGCAGAGGAGCCAACTGTGAGCAGAGGAGCCTGTGAGCAGAGGAGCCAACTGAATAGCCCACTCTTCTTCACGCCAGCGGCAGACCGTAGCGATCCTCTCAAATGTCGACAGGTAATGCTCAATGTCGTCCTCGGGGGAGAGCGGATTCAGCCTGGGCTCGTGGTGCATTCGTGTCGTCCTCAGCTGCACCTGCAGCGGTAAATCATCCTCCTGCGGGCCGACCCGACTGGCCGTCACCCTGGGGTCTTCCCCCGAAGCGCCGTCGTCACCGCTGCGTTCAGCCCGGCTTCCATACTCCTCTCTCAACTCCGCAACTTGCAACTGCATCTACCGAATTTTCCCATCCATGGTCTGCCACCTTTGCTCCTGAAGAGATGCTTCTTCCATTCTCTGACGGTCTCCTGCAGTCAGTGAACGAACCAAGGACTTTACCAAGCACGTTAGTTCTTCTAGCTCGTTCAGTCCACTGGCTCCCGGCTCCTCAGCTGCCATAACTGCGTCGCCGTCAAATTGTTCCTCTTGCCTCACTATTTTACTTCTGGACATCCTTTTGTCCCTTGTCATCAACCACTTCCACCAAATGTTACCTTGTCAGGGAACGGACCACCGCTTTCGCCGCCAAATATAACGTCCTCCTGGGAACGGACCACCGCTGCCACCAAGTGTAGCGATGCTGCAGTCTCTCAGGAAAGAAGAGGCTTTGAGGCAATTTAGCAATCAACAATTTTCCAATTTTATTTTTAAAAATATCTTCACAGATGACAAAACTCAGCTTACATACCAACTTCACACCGACACGACTCACCCAACAATACTGAAAGACCTCTTACATATTAACTGAAACAATTAGGGCTAATTAGCCCCTACCATAACCCCAGGTAAAACAATAAACATTTTCCATTTTTCACACAAACCCAATAGCATCTAAAAGTCCATAAATAATTCCCCACCTATATACAGAATAAATATAAATAACATAGAATAAATAACACCATAAATAATTCAATAAATAATTTAAACCCATCCATCCATCCATCTTCTACCGCTTTTCCGGAGGTCCGGGTCGCGGAGGCAGCAGTTCAAGCAGAGAAGCCCAGACTTCCCTCTCCCCAGCCACCTGCTCCAGCTCTTCAGAGGGGATACCAAGGCGTTCCCAGACTAGCTGGGAGACATAGTCTCTCCACCGAGTCCTAGGTCTGCCCCGGGGTCTCCTCCCAGTGGGACGTGCCTGAAACACCTCAAGTGGGAGGCGTCCAGGAGGCATCCTAATCAGATGCCCATACCACCTCAACTGACTCCTTTCAATGTGGAGGAGCAGCGGTTCTACTCTGAGCCTCTCCCGAATGACTGAGCTCCTCACCCTATCTCTGAGGGTGAGTCCAGCAATCCTACGGAGAAAGCTCATTTCAGCCGCTTGTATCCGCGATCTCGTTCTTTCGGTCATTACCCAAAGCTCGTGACCATAGGTGAGAGTAGGAACGTAGATTGACTGGTAAATCGACAGCTTTGCCTTAGAACTAAGCTCCCTCTTCACCACAACAGACCGGTACAACGTCCGCATCACTGCAGATGCTGCTCCAATCCGTCTGTCGACCTCTCGCTCCATTTTCCCCTCACTCGTGAACAAGACCCCAAGATACTTAAACTCCTCCACTTGGGGCAGGAGCCTGTCCCCAACCCGGAGAGGACAATCCACCTTTTTCCGGCTGAGGACCATGGACTCGGACTTGGAGGTGCTGATTCTCATCCCAGCCGCTTCACACTCAGCGGCAAACCGTCCCAGCAAGAGCTGTAGGTCATTGCTGGATGAAGCCAACAGGACAACATCATCTGCAAACAACAGAGATGAGATCCTGTGGTCACCAAGCATGACACCCTCCATTCCCTGGCTGCGCCTAGAAATCCTGTCCATAAAAATTATGAACAGGACCGGTGACAAAGGGCAGCCCTGGCGGAGTCCAACTCTCACTGGGAATGACTCCGACCGAGTGTTGGCAATGCGAACTAAACTCTCACAACGGTCGTACAGAGACCGAATAGCTCGAATAGCTCGAATAGCTCGAATAGCTTCTAAACTGGCTTTTGGTAAATAATTTAAACCCCTATTTACAAATTCTAAATCACCCCTCTAACTCACCATCACATGCTTCCTTCCTGCTGGTGTCCTTTAAAAGGCCTTCAACCCCTAACAGAGTCTTTTGCCCGGACACCCGCAGGAAGCATGTTGGCAAAGGTATGTGGATTAAATAATTACCAATTGTTTTACCCAAATACTTAACCATAGCAATTATCTCACAAAGGCATTCCAATTAGTCAAAGACAGATCCTAGAAATAATGTGTGCACTTTTAACAAACAATCATAATAACATTTACAATATTACAAATATAATCACACATACAATAAATCATAACAGTGGCGACACTCCGTCATCACACTCCTTCTTGTGGTACACCAAGTTCCTTCTCAAAGGTGGAGGCAAACTGCTCAACAAGTTCTGGTTGGGCCATCTTGCTGGTGTCAATCCGTGCCTTTCCAGGCTGTCTAGCACGATGGAATTTCTTCAGCTGCAGCTTGACCGTGCAACACACCAATGAATGGTCTGTGTCGCAATCTGCACTCTGGAACGAACGGGTGATTAGCACGTTCTTCAGTGAGGTGCGCCTGGTCAGGATCAAGTTCAGCTGATGCCAGTGCTTTGAGCGTGGATGTCGCCAGGAAACCTTGTGTTGGGGCTTGGTCTTGAAGGACGAGTTTGTGATGCACAGATCGTGATATGTGCAGAACTCGAGCAGCCGCTGTCCATTGTCGTTCATTCTGCCCACGCCAAATGGTCCAAGACAGGAGGGCCTGGAGTTGTGGTCAGCACCCACTCTGGCATTGAAGTCTCCAAGGAGAATGAGTTGTTCAGAGTTGGGGATGATCCTGACAGTTGTTGCGAGATTCTCGTAGAACTCGTCTTTTGCTTCTGGTGTGGCTGTCAGTGTTGGGGCATACACACTGACGAGGGTGACTGGGCCTTGAGTGGTGTTCAGGCGGAGGGTGAGGAGTCGTGCAGAGCCATTGCTGCCCGGTTCCACCATCTTCAGCAAGGTGTTCTTCACTGCGAAGCCCACTCTGTGTTCCCTGTGTTCGTCACTGCCCTTTCCCTGCCAGGAGAACGTGTAGTCCTTCTCTCTTAGTGTGCCTGCGTCAGCCAACCGTGTTTCCTGGAGAGTGGCGATATCCACTCCCAGTCTCTTCAGCTCATTATTGATGATGGCAGTCTTGCTGGTGTTGTTGATGTCCTTGAGGTTAGCAGCGAGTCCTGTCATCATAGTGCGGACGTTCCAAGTTCCCAGTTTTAGAGTTGGTCTCTTTTGTTTTTTTGTCTTGCCTGGTGCGAAGGTTCTCAGCCTGCTGATCGGACTTCTCCTCATCCCCATGCACCCAATGAGGAAAGCAAGCTGTGGCGGGACAACACCTTATTGGCTGGGGGCTGCCCAGCTTGAGGCGGGCGGTAGCTGTCCAGTGAGATCCGATGATCCCTACCAACATCGGGAACAACCCCTGGCGCTGTGCTCTACACCAATTGAGCGGTGGCTTATAACCGGTAACTGTCATTCCCCGTGTTTTGTCTACGCCAAAGGCGAAGCTGGAGTGTCCTCTCCAGTGATCCGGTGTTCTACCTTCCAGCGTTGGGCGTTGGTAGGATTCAAGCCTGGGCAGGAAGATATGGAGGACAAGATGTTGCCCATGCAGCATGTCCCCCCTCTCCACGTCACTGATGAATCCAAAGGAACAGCAGGGCTGCTACAGTTTGGCACCAGCGCCATTGCAGGAGCTGCCAGAACGATGTTGAGCACAACAGAGAGCTGCCTTAGGGGCTCCAACTCCGGATTTTTCCTCAGGGTTGACTCCCGAAGCCTTTCCCGTGACCGGGTGTGCCGCAAGGCAGCGGAGGTTTGAAATCAGGGTTTACCTTCCCCTAGATGGGCTACCTTCCCAGGTTGACGAGCCACCATCTACCCGAAGCATCTGGTTTTAAGGCGCCAGAGATCCGTCCTTGCCCCTTCTCCTGTTAGTAAAAGCAGTTCCGCCGGGCTTAGAGACTAAACCACATGGGCAGGCTAGGAGTTGGACTTAGTTGTCAGAGGCTTTTCGAGACGCACGCCGTAAGGAGCATTTTATGAGCACTGGGAGCTTAACCCCAGTGCCACTCCTGGCTATGACAACCTTGGAACCATTTTTTAGCACATTAACAGACTTAATAAATTTATCAGTATCACTGAAGTAATCAGTGACTTTAATGACCCTGTAATAGGTTTCATCCAGAAAAGCATTTATTTCTTCCAGTGAATACAAACTCGTGTTTGTACTGCAACTTGCCCCAATAGACTCAGTGTTAGACAAAGTGTCAGAATCAGATTCCATTTCCTCGTCAGTGCAATTCAGCTGACTGTTTGATTCAGCTGGCCCAGCTGATTCATCATGAGCCACATTTTCCTGGACGCCACCCACAGCAGCTGACTGGTGTTGTTCCGTCTGCTGCTCTGAAACGGTAGCAGCCACCGGCAGCACAGCCACAGCCGCTGATGTCACACAGCAAGATTCTGACGCATCATCAGTGACTTTTTGGGCGCCATCACCAGTGACGCTCCCAGCCATAAGCTGGGCTGCGGGCGCCACAGCCAGGCTGTCCACAGACACAGTGGCAGGCTCCGGAGCAGGACCGGCGGAAGGCCCCGCAACGTCGTCCGTAGTAGCAGCGTGAGCGGAGGCTGCACCGCCGGCCTCAGCTGCGGCGGAAGGCCCCGCAACGCCGTCCGCAGCAGTGGCATGAGCGGAGGCTGCACCGCCGGCTCCAGCCGCGGCTCCATCAGAGCCCCCCACCCACTGCCTGTGCGGACAGGTGAACCGTTTATGGCCCACGTCTCCACATTCAAAACACTTCATCTGTCCTGAGCTTGCATACACCATATAGGAGCCGTCCCCGTGTTTGACCCGGAAGGACACTTCCAGAGTTTGAGTTGGCGAGTCCAAAAACATGAACACCTGTCGCCTGAGTGATTTCACATGTTTTAACTTGGTATCCTTGCACCCCAAAGTCACAGTTCTAAACGGGCCCGCAAACTTCCCAAATCTGCCAGTGATGAAAGGGGGAACACCTGAGACGGTGATACGCGTTGATGGGACAGATAAGGGGGATGCCACCACAAACAACTTTAACATGTAATTGTGCTGTGTGAAAAATTTGCGTTTGGTCTAAATGTACCTTTAGAGCTCTTCTCTGTAAATTCTAGTCACCCCACTAGACATCCATGGTCCCAACTTGTTTATTAATCCACAGCTGTTTGAACATTTCACTTCATTTTGGCCTATTTTGTTGTTTTTTTTCCCCTGACATGACACAGGTATAGAGGTTGTTAGCATTGGTACCTTTGCGACACAAATAAATGCAACCAGGCGTTTTATGTCTCCTTTTTGAAAAAAATTATGGTCACCTTAGTAGACAAGCTTGTTCATTAATCTACAGTCAGTTATATATCTAACACCATTCTGGTTTATGCTGTAATATTTTGGCCATGATAACTGGGTATGCAGTATTAGGCTGCTAACATTAGCTGGTCTAAGTGGCCAAAGCCAGGATTTCTGACCAACTTCAAGGTTGACCTGATGGGTATTAATTGAAAGGAATCCATTTGGCTTGTCAAGTTCATTTATGCCTATTTTCTGACAGTTCTATCCAGTTAACCAGTCCGATCATCTACCAACAATGAAGACCATATATTTAATTCACACACATAATGTTATCTTATTTTATTATAGTTCATTATATTCTGGACTAGAACCAGCCTCAGGGAGTGGACAAGCCAGTGTACTCCTAGTGCTGGTCCCAAGCCCTGGAAAATGGGGAGGGTTGTGTCAGGAAAGGCATCCGAAGTAAAACCTTTACCAAATAAAACATGCAGATCATGATGAATGAGACTTTCATATTGGATCAGTCGAAGCCTGGGTTAACAACAACTGTCACTGGTGCTGTTAACCGACAGGTGTCATGAACCGAGCCAGTGTTTTCCTGTTGGCTCGGTTCTGACCGTTCTCTGTGGCTCAGGCAGTGGGGTTATGTATTGTTATCTTTTGAGTTCTTGTTATTTTTATGTCTGTGTTCTTTTTTCTTTCCCATGCCTGTAGCTGCCGCTCTGGCCGGCGGTTGTTAGACAGCCTCTTTGACCCACTTTCACGTGGCTGTTGTCTAACATTTGTCGGTCCGACCACGCCCCCTCTCTTGTTGACAGCCAGCTGATTCTCTCCGGTAATTCTTTCCCGCGCTTCGCCCAGGTGTGTCCAATTTGTTATGCCAGCAGTGTCTGTACTTAGGCGGCTCTTGCCAGTCAAACACTGCTGGACCATTGTATGCGATCACACGGTCGTTAATTGCCATGTGACAGTCAAAAGTCTCTGAAGGGTTGTGTGTGCTCGGGAGGTTCTTGGACTACTTGGACTGCTCCTGTGTTCATGAGTAAGAACTGTTAGCGTTTCTGTGTGCAGTTGTGCTGCTACGCTTGACTGTAGCTTTTCCCTGTGCGGTACAACTGCTACGCTTAGGCTGTTGCTCGGTTTCTCCTCCTTAGCCAGTTGAGCCTCTTAAAGGATTCCAAGTTCCCCCCAGTGTATATGTTGTTAGTATTATTTGTCTGCGGCCACGATACACAGTGGTCTGCCTGCTGTTCGCTCATTGTGTCAGCCATTTTGTGTACACATCAGCCTTTTTGTGAGTCTTTATTTTGGAATTGTCTGCTTTTGCTCCTCCTTCTCCTCTGTGCGCTGCGTAAAGCGTACGAGGAGGTTCATGACAACAGGGTGCTGGTGGAAATTGGACTACTGTTTGTCAAAGATCAAGGAGGAGGACAGAAGGAAAGGCGTGTTCGGAGGGAGAGAGAAAAAAGGAAAGATCCCGAACTCTCGGAATTGGTCGGTCCCACAGTCTGCAGCCCGACCACTCTTCCCCAGCGCTGGTCCTGATGGAAAACCCGAGGCCATAGAATAAGTTGTAGCCCATGATGTTTGTGCCGTGGGCTGTCATGACAAACTCCACATTGGCCTTCTCCATCAACTTGTACCAAGCCGTCAGTCTGACAGTACCCACTATGGCCAACCATCCTCCTCCATAGCTACAAAGCGGCACTGACTCACCTCCAGTTCTGTAGTGGGGAAAACATTCTCTAACCGTAGCCCAGTTCAGCAGCAAACTCTCTGCCCCCGTGTTGATCAACTCCACTAAATACGAGCAGCTTAGACCAGACCGCAGCACAGTTGGTGTGTTCCGCCAACTGGTCGCAAATCATTTCTTCCTCCAACAGTCTGAATCGACACTCAGCAGCCAGCTGCCTCAAGTCCGATACAAACCGCTGGATGGGTTTGCCAAACTTTTGGTGAACCTGTTGGAATTTACGCTGTCGGAGCAGCCAAAAGGAGAAGAAGAAGAAGAAGAGATTCTGGACTGGACACCTCCTTGATTAGTATTGTCAGCTGCTGTTAACAGAGCTAGCCATTCACTAATTCAGTGTGGTTTCTGTCATAATGGCCGTTTTAGGGCAGAAACAAGGCACCAATTGCCTGCTGTGAGTTTGCACATTTAATAATGAGGAGCACAAATAATAGCCACGAAGGGCAACTTACAGGAAGGCAATAAAAGAGGACCACGAAGAGTGACTACAGAAAAAATGCAAACAGTGAAAACCACGAAAGGCACCTTACAGTTATTCAGGCGAGGCTGAGAACAGAGCAGAAAATAAAACAGGAATCAGATGGGGGAATTCCTGTCTACACAATGCGAGGTCGCAGCAAGGAAAATGGCAGAGGAAGAGCCACGACGGAGCCACAACAGAACCAGATGTAGACAGAGGACCCGCAACAGCCTTGGGCATAGGCACAGCACCCCCGGTGGCCCCGGACTGGGGCGTGGCAGCACCCTCAGTGGCCCCAGACTGAGGCATAGCGGCACCCTCGGCGGCCCTGGACTGAGGCATAATGGCACCCTCGGAGGCCCCGGACTTAGGCGTAACAGCACCCTCGGAGGCCTCAGACTGGGCCAGAGCTGCATCTACGGTGGACCCGGACTGGGCCATTGCTGCACCCATGGTGGACCCAGACTGGGCCAGACCTGCGCCCACGGTGGCCCTCGGGCTGGAGCATAGCACCCACAGTGGGCCCACACTGGGGCGCAGCACCCATGTTTGATTCAGGCTGGGATGCAGCACTCACGATGGTCCCTGACTGTGACATAGCACCCACGGAGACCCGGACTGAGGAGGAGCTGCACCCTCGGAGGTCCAGGGCTGGGATGGAGCATCCATGATGACCTCAGCCGGAGGAGCTGGATCCACGAAGACCTCAGGCGGCGAGCCCAAACCCACGGAGACCTCAGGCAAAGCTGAACGATCCTCGGTGACCCTGGAGGAAGCTCAGACAGAAGAGGAAGAGGAACAGAGTCAGGGACACCGACGGCAGTGGAGCCCAGCGAGGCGAGCTCAGGTGCAGCTGATGGCTGCACCTGGCTCTCCCCACCAAGAGCCAGACAAGATCTCTCCAACACCAAAACAACGGAAACAAAGGAGAGAACTTGCCTGAGCTCAAGCTCCACCACCGTCCAGGACGCCGCCGATCCAGACAACGATGTCTTGGGCCGGCCCTCTGGAGGTCCAGCTTGGACTCTGCTGTGGTGGCCCCAGCAGTGTGACCCATGCAGGTGGCTCGCCCGGTGTGGCGACAGGAGGTCCGCTCCCTGTTGGGGCAGAATCCTGCACAGGTGAAGCTCAGGGATGCTCACTTGTCGGCGCAGGCTCTGGATTGCAGGCAGCGCTCTCACTCCGTCCAGACCATGGCTGCGGGGTTGGAGCTAGGTTCTCCAGGGCCGCAGGCTCCTCCTCTGTCCGGCGGCTTGATCATGGAACTGGCAGACACTCAGGGGGCATAGGAGGAGACATGGAGAGAGCAGGTGAAATCTTTATGGCTGCAGCAGGTGGTGAGGACTCTGTGGACTGCAATGACTGAGCCTCACCCCCAGAAATCAGGCAAGATAATTCATGTGGTAATGATGGAGAAGGAAAAAAACACTTGCCTGTGTTCCCAGGGCCCGATGTCTTCTGCTGCAGTTGGTCTGGAATCAGCCCTCTCCATGACTACAGTTGATGTGGGCCCCTCAGAGGAACGTTGGGGAGCCGCCCCTGCAGACACGGTGGCAGGTGGAGCTGGGGAGAAGATGACTGGAATCTCAGCAGTGGGAGGGGATGCCATGGTGGAACAGGGAACAGCGACGGCCCAGGAAGAGAAGGCTGACGAGACAGCCGGCGAGGAAAACCTAGAGACAGATGCTGCTGTAGTTCCTTTTTGACACGGTGATGAGGAAGCTGCTGGCTGAGAGACGGAGGATTTCCTCCGGCAGCCTGTAGCTGGATGATGGTGGGAGGTTTGCGGCGTCTGGACCCGGTGACTCTCCGCCTTCCGATTTGGTATGGCCGTGTCTCGGGGAGGAGTGGAGGTCTGCACCGGGAGGTGGCATCTACGGGCCGGTGATGAGGCTATCGCCAACCCAGGGAATGATAGCTGGAGAGTGGAGACGGTTGACAACAGTTCCGCTAACTCAGGATATTTCCTTAAACTAGGATGCACCTCCACAATCCCGACTGCTGCCACCACTTTCTCCAGGACCTTCTTCAAGCTGTGGGAGGTGAGAGCCTCAGCCACATAGCTCTCGATGAATTCAGCTGCCCACTGTTCATCCACGCTGGGGCCCCAGCTGCCAACCTCCTTCTGGAAGCTTAATCCCGGCACTCTGGGGTTCATACTGTCAGCTAATCCTCCAGCAATGAAAAAGGTGAGTGGAAAAAAGAAAGAAAAAGGCAAATCCACAGCCGCTGGCACCTACTGACTGCGACCTACTGTCATAAATGGCCCTTTCAAGGCAGAAATAAGGCACCAATTGCCTGCTGTGAGTTTGCACATTTAATAATGAGCACAAATAATAGCCACGAAGGGCAACTTACAGCAAGGCAATAAAAGAGGACCACAAAGGGTGACTACAGAAAAAATGTAAACAATGAAAACCACGAAAGGTAACTTGCAGTTATTCAGGCAAGGCTGAGTACAGACCAGAAAGTAAAACAGGAATCAGACGGAGGAATTCCTGTCTACACAATGTGAGGTCGCAGCGAGGAATGAACCCCGCGAGTGAGCTTAAATAATAATAAGGGGGAAAACCAAAATGTGAATCAGGTGTGGATGCATGAGTGGGAAAATAATTAGAGACAACTAAACAGCTGTGACAACCTGCGAAAAGATTTGACAAAAGGAAATGACGAGCAGAGCTGTCAAAATAAAAGCACAAACCATAATAGAAGAAAATCAAGAACGAATACATATACAGAAAAAGAGTAGCTACCAAGAGACCTGAGCATGGCACTGACCCGCACTCGGCATCATGACAGTTTCTATGCTTTTAACACCCCAAGGACCGGTCATATGCTATTAACCAGTCACACCTGTTTTATTTGGGCTTTTAAACTCAAACATTCAGTCAATTGCAAGAGCAGGCGACAGAATTTTTTTTTTCCAATAGAGTGATTGAAACCTGGAATAGACTGCCAGAGGATGTTGTGACTGCTCCAACAGTGAATACGCCAAAGAACAGACTTGATGCCCACTGGTCTGCACACCAGTACTCCCAGGAGCAGTTTTATTAGCACTTTATTACTTCTCCATTTCTTGACTGAAAATTTTTCTTTTTTGTGTTAGTCAGTGAAGTGTAAGAAATGAAAATCAGTAACAGGTCAACGACCTACAAAGACTGAAGAGGATAAGAAAAAGAATTTTTGTTTGGATGTCACTTAGTCCAAGAACTGAAGCGAAAAGCTGACATTAGCCTCAAACATGGTGTCACCATCAAAATGGAGATCATTAGAATGTACAGTCATGAAAAAATTAGGACACACTGTTTGAGCCTGTGTGTGTGCTTTTTTTTAAAAAAACATATTTGGACCTATGGATATTTAAATGCCAAAAACATGCAAGTTAGGTTAATTGGCATCAAAACTGGGGATTCTAAATTGTCCTTAGGTATGACTGTGAGAGTGAATGGTTGTCTGTCTCTCTGTGTTGGCCCTGCGATGGACTGGCGATCTGTCCAGGGTGTACCCTGCCTCTTGCCCAAAGATGCTGGGATAGGCTCCAGCCCCCCCGTGACCCGAAAAGGATTAAGCGGAAGTAGATGAATGAATATTAAAAATACTGGGAGATACACGTAACACAACTTAACAATTAAAAATGAATTAAAGACTTTTTTCAAATTTTCTGTAAAAAGTAATTCTAAACAAATAGTGAGGAATAAATTAGGACAACCCCCATCTTTTTTAGGACACCCCCACATTCATTCCCACTTACAATGGCTAAAATAAATAAATAAAAACGACATATATATATGTGAACATTTCTTAATAAAGAACAGAATATTTAAATTGGGTGTCTTAGTTGTTTCACATGACTGTAAAACAGTTTGCCATAAAACAGCCCGGTTTGAGAAGAGCTCCTTCCCCGTGTGTAAAATGGTACAGCAATAATTAAACCTGAGGTGTTCTGACCAAGGCACCTCTGGGAGCTCGTCAAGCCGTGTTAAAGAAGGGCATCATAGGGGCTCTTTAAGTGGATATTTTGTTGTGAACTTGCTGTCATCATTGTAACCCCTGGCTTATTTTTGTTTACTTGCCTTAAAACTCTTCTTGTTTTATTTGTTGAATATTTTAGTTCTTGTACAACTGTCCCAAATGTATTGTTAACGTGCATTCTGCTTCTTGTTGTTGAAGAGTTCTGGTGTCCAGCTGAGGGTAAATGCACCATGTGCTGTTACTGGATGCAGTAATGTGAAAGAGGGTAAAACCTAACTTGTTTTGTTTGCGCTTTTAATGCTGCCAACAATGTAACTTGCGGCTGGCTGTTGCAAGTCGGTGTGAAGCTACTTGTTCGTAACTGGCTGAGTAGAAGAAGTCAAGACGGTGTGGAGAGAAAGGAACGCTCTCTCTCCTCAGGCAGCGGTTGGGAGGCCACGTCGGAGCTGCCCCTCAGAGAATGCACGTCTTTTATTCCACCTTCTGGTGCTAGTTTGCTTTACTAGACGTAGTTAAAGTCCAAATGTCACGTAATTTTTTTTCCAAATGCCAACGAAATTTTGATAAAATACACATAGCTTAAACCAAATATTCATACCGGAGACCATATCACCCACCCGTATTTACATAATTGCACAAAATACACCAGGCGAAGGCCCCGCCTTGCTCGCTGGCTTGTGACAGCCAATCCAGACCGCAGCCATGTTTTTGACGTCACAAATTTCACCCTGGCTGCCCTGCCGTATCCACATTCACACTTATCAACATTGGACAATCATGACGGAAAGTGACAGCGTTTGTGAACAAATTAGTTTAGTTTTGTCCTCTGGTGAATCGGACTTGGAATTCTAGGGAAGACGACACCCTAGATACTGATGACAGTGGTTCAGACAGTGACAGAGGCATAGAACCTTACAGGTTCGAGCCGTCCGAGACGGAATCAGATGCTTTGTCTGATGACAACAGTTCCGACGATGACCAGAGAGCAGAACCAGTGGAAAATGTCATTGAATTGGACATTAATCGCCTCCAGAATGTTGAATGGTAAGCCAAAAGAAATCTGTGATGTTTAATAAATTAACTATAACCACCGGCAAAATTGGGAAGCCGAAGGGGGTCTGTCAAGGGCGCCCCATAAATAGCGATTTTTCAGAAGCCATTATTATGACGATACAGTGGGGCGCTAGCTTACAGTAGAACCCTTTCTTTCCTCATTCAGTTGTAGCAACAAAATCAAGGATGAAATGGAAGTAATTGTGGAAAATGACTTGTATTAAAATCCCCAGGATCGTGTGTATAGGGCCATAACCAGGAATGTTCCTTTCTCACTGTAGACGAATTAGAAATCTAGCTTGTTGTTTTGTACGCCAGCTTCAAGGTTTGATAACTAGAAATAACTGGGAAAAAACTGTCTCTGGCACATGGCACTTCATGGGGAGGGCTTGAAAGTTCTATTAATAAACAAAGACAACATGAATAATGCAATGGATCTTTTCACTTTATTTTACATGAGTTCTGCAAGGCATTTATGAGGTGGATATGGTGTAAATAATATGGACAGGATGTGAACACATTATTGAATATTATATATATTATATTGTTACAAAATTTATAAAAGCTCACAATTGCAATATCAACAAACCTGTGCTTACAATATCAACAAACAAGCATATTTATGTATACATGCATTCAGAAAATATTTGCAAATTCTTGTACTTGAATTTTTCAATAGGTGCACCTGTGAGTGTTGCCAAGCAATGCCAACAGTGGAGGAGAGCCGCTGCTGTCAAGAAATTGACCAGATCAGAATGAGAAGGGAGGCGCATACCTGTCAAGTGATACGTTTTCGCCGTATTTTAATACGGGAAAATGCAATTTTAGCAAATACGGGCGTATTGCCATTTCTGTACGCCCAAAAGAAAAATATACGGGAAAAAAAATTATTGAGTGTGTTGAGGAACACGTCGTGTGTGTGACCCCCACAGCTAGGGGGCTGGCAGAGCGCTCAGCGTGAGCTATTATCACTACAGTGAGAAGTGTGGACTCAATCATTAGGCTGATGGCCTCACACTTTCTACTGTCCTGCGGCTGCGGAACAGAGAGGAATCGCCTTCCAAATCCAGAATTCTGCTTTTTTTATTTTGAGCAGGACGCTGAGTTGTGTTGTTAATGTCAAATATCCATGAATCCTTAAAATATTTGACAATAACAACACGAATTACATTTAAAACATTTCCCAGAAAAGTGTCCCTTATTACCCAGCCGTCCCTTATAGCCCCGTTTTACGGTGCCATCCAGCAATACGATAGATAATGTATTTCTAAGGATAAAACTGTTGGTCGTTGTTACGTTGGTAACGAGGGGTAACTAAGAACAAAAATAGTGATTGCCTTCCACAAACAAAGGAAAAAAACTGTCTATGTATTAAAAATATGCGGTGCCTCTTCCAGTCTCCATATAAACAATTAATCGGGATACCCCAAGCATCAAACTAAGGTACAATCTGTTTCGTCACTTCCGCCTTCTTCCCCAGGCGATTCCGGGGGCCGTGAGTAGGAACGTCAGGCCAAGCGCGGCAGTTTTAAATTAACGAATGTTCCGGCATTACTGAAGCATATGCACCGAGACCCGAACGGATCGGTTCCCTTTTATATCTAGTTTCAAGACATTTTAAGGACCCTATTACGTGACATTTGGACTTTAAGCAGCCGTGTTAAACAGGTGTGAAGCCGGGAGTCTGCCAAGCGACAGACTTAATGTCATTATACCTCTGAGGTGTGAACTGGGAGCTGCTAACTGCTAAACTAATCGTTGAGGTTCGCCAGAAGACTGGACAAGAGCGCGTGCCCTGGGCGACCCTGCAGGGCCCCACATGTATCCAGCAGCTCCTCTGTGACAGCCAGAGAGGAGGAGAACAGTGAACATCACCACTGACCAGCTTCACCACAGTTAAGGAGGAAAACCACACTCCCTGCACCGGGGGTCATCTGCTGGGGAATAGCAGCCCGGCCGAGGAGACTGGTCTGCAGTAGTGCGACCGTGGCCCCACGGGTGAGCGGCCGTCATCATCTAGAGGCCCAAAACCAGCCTCTATCAGGCCTGCACTGGTGGATTAATTCAGGGGTAATAACTGGTATGCCTGCTTTTATTTTATTTCTTTTTTGTGTGCAGCTGCTGTTGTTTATTGGGGCCATTAATGTGCTGACTGTTCTGCGTGCTTAAAAACCAAAGTGTTGCTGACAATAGTGATTGTAAATTAAAGGGGCAATCCAAGGTTAACTTTATTCCTTGTCATAGAGTCACTTGTTTTCAATTTGAAAGTCACACAGTGACATATTTGGGTTTTGCTAACAAGTTGTTTCTACTGCTCTTGTTATTATTGTTGTATTGTGTCATTTGCTTTATTATTGTTGTGCTGTTTACTGTTGTTGTATTGTGTTATCTGTTTTATGTGGCTGGCATTAGCTGGCCAGGAGACACAAGACGGAAACAAGCTTCAGCTATAATATTGTATGCTGCATATTTACATGTCTTATGCTCATTAATATGTATTGTCCCTTTAATAAATAACAAACTTATGAACTTATTGATGGTGTCCTCTTCTTCTTCTTCTTCTTCCGGCTGCTCCCTGTAGGGGTCACCACAGCCGATCAGCTGCCTCCATCTCACCCTATCCCTTGCATCTTCCTCTGTAACACCAACCCTCTCCATGTCCTCCTTCACTACATCCATGAATCTTCTCTGTGGTCTTCCTCTTTTCCTCCTGCCTGGCAGCTCCATCTTCAACATCCTTTGTCCAATATCTCCACTATCCCTCCTCTGCACATGTCCAAACCATCTCAGCGTTGCTTCTCTTTCTTTGTCTCCAAACCGCTCAACCTGAGCTGTCCCTCTGATATACTCATTTCTAATCTTGTTTATTTTATTTTATTTTATTTTATTTAACCTTTATTTCACCAGGCAGGACGGGTTAAGAACACATTCTTATTTACAACTGTGGCCTGGGGGGAAGGGGCAAGGGACAACTCACATTCATACCTCCCCAGTTGATGCCAGTTAACCTAACCTGCATGTTTTTGGCCCCTGTGGGAGGAAACCGGAGAAATCCCGGAGTAAGCCCAGCGAGAACATGCAAACTCCACACAGAAGGATGACCGTTGGTCAGGGAGTGGGATCGAAACCGAGATCCCATAGCCAAGGGTGAGTTGCTGCGCTGCCACAGTACTAACCACTGCGCCACCGTGCTGTCCTTCCTTGTCACTCCCAATGAAAATCTTAGCATCTGCAACTCTGCCACCTCCAGCTCCATTTCCATTTCCTGTCTTTTTGTCAGCGCCACTGTCTTCAAAACATACATCATAGCAGGTCTCACTACCGTCTTGTAAATCTTCCCTTTCACTCTTGCTGCTAGGCTTCTGTCACTCGTCTCCACCAACTCCACCTTGCCTGGACTCTCTTCTTCACCTCTCTTGTACATTTTCCATTGCTTTGGATGGTTGACCCCAGGTATTTAAACCCATCTACTTTCACTACCTCTACTCCTTCCATCTTGACCGTTACACCTGCCTCCCTCTCATTCACACTCATGTATTCTGTCTTGCTTCGACTGACTTTCATTCCTCTTCTTTCCAGAGTATACCTCCACCTCTCCAGGTTCTCTTCCACCTGCTCCCTACTCTCACTACAGATCTACAGTTCTACACAGCCATCATCGAGTCCATCCTCACCACCTCCATAACCGTGTGGTACGCAGGAGCCACTGCCAGGGACAGACTAAGGCTGCAGCGCGTCGTGCGCACTGCTGAGAAGGTGATCGGCTGCAAGCTCCCATCTCTCCAGGATCTGTACATCTCCAGGACCCGGAGGCGTGCTGGCCGGATCATAGCCGATCCCTCACACCCTGGTCACGTACTGTTTGCCCCCCTCCCCTCAGGTAGAAGACTTCGGTCCATCCAGACTAAAACCTCCCGTCACATGAACAGCTTCTTCCCCTCTGCCATCAGACTGCTGAACACTAAGTGACTTATTGACTCTCGTGCACCATGTACAGCAGCTCAACCAGACTCATGTCAATCATCACTGTTTTCTTCCTGCATTACCGACTGCACTATATGGTTCTCCACAGTATCTGCTGCTCGCTAATATATTTTAACTGCTGACCAGTATCACTTACTCTTATTCTACACTTTATTGCATGTATAGTTTATTTCTTTTATTTTATCATGTTTAATGTTGCAGCATTGCACCGAGACAAATTCCTAGTTTGTGTACTACATGAACAATGGCAATAAATCTGATTCTGATTCTGATTCTGATTCTGAGATCACAATGTCGTCTGCAAACATCATGGTCCACAGAGACCCCTGCCTGATCTCATCTGTCAACCTGTCCATCACCATGTTTATTCAAAGTGTATTCTTAGCAAATACCGAACCTAGGGCACTGTTTATAAGACCTGAGAGGAAGAACAGTGTTGCATCACTACGACTTTTTCTATGCTGAGACAGTAAGCTGGTGTACATTTACTGCAACAGTCACAGATCTCTGTGAGTGACTGGGAAGAGATGGTAGGATATGTATTTCCAATAATTTTGTCATGGTCACATGGCTCCAGCTTCCTTTTTCCATATCTGTTCCCCTTCTTTCACCCCCTCCATCTTTTTTTGCTCTCTCTCTCTCCCTCTGTTCTAGTTCCTTTCCATCTCAGTCTTCTCTTGCAGGATAAGGCTTACCTGCGTCACTGGAGTGCTGCTGTAATCGGTGGCAGCAATTGGTTAGATGCACCAGTCTGGTTTTGGCATCATCATCCCTGCTAAAAAAAGGACTGGTTCTGTCATTCATTCTTTACACTGTTAGCTCTGTTTCCACTTGTGGGACCATAGGTTTAAAGTGGGGGGGAGGGCATTGTTATATCTAGAAATAAGGGAGTCAGAGGCGAGACTTCATGCAACATGGAACTCTCTTTATTATAGTGAACTTGGGGTTTATATACAGAGGGGTGGTGCCACCCTCACACCACCCCAGGGGGTGGGCACTGTCACACATACCCATACACACATATCCAACATTCCCTCCCCCCTTAGAAAAATGAACAAACACACCATTGAAAACCACCCAGATTTAAAACCCGAATCACACGCTAAGAACAAGGGAAATAACATATTATAATAAAACAAACCTATCACATTCACACAAAATAATTCAAATTGGACCATGTCTCTGTAAAACACAAAATAATCCCATATTTATCACATTCATTCCCATGCACACCAGCAAACAATATATATATATATATATACTGTATATATATATATATATATATATATATACTGTATATATATATATATATATATATATATATATATATATATATATACATACATAAACACACTTTATCAAATATGTACACAGGTATTTACACAAATACAATTTTCTCAGGTAACCTCAATGTCCCTGGGCAACCACCACCTTTTAATTAGCTATGGAGGGCCTGGGCAACCCCACGGCATATGTGTCCGTAGCCGTTTTCTCCCTCCAGGGTCAATGCCCCCTCCCTGGCAAAGATGTCTTTAACCGGAGGCCCTGGACAGCCCCATGGCATCTGCACACCCGGCTGCCGTCTGCCCCCAGGGTCAAAGTCCCTCTTCTTGGCAAAAATATCTTTAATAGCCATAAGGAGCTTCTTCCCTCTCGGCTTGTCATGTCGTTCGGTGCGCCGTCTCCCCGTGTACGACGAGCCTCCCCCGACTGCCTCACGCACCGCCGTCATGGCTTGAGACACTCTGGGCCCCAGTGGCTGCACGTCGGAGAGAAACGAAGTCTGTTTGGCAGCGTCATCTGCTGTCTTACGCGCCTCGCCGTACCGTCCAGCGTCCTTGTCCCAGGCGTGTGGCGCTCCGGCACTGAGGCATTGCCCGACCTCCATGGTGCACAGCTGCTGCTGCTCCCTCCCGGAGTCGTCCGTCGCCTCGGTACTCACGGTCTCGGTCTCCTGCTGTTCAACTTTCAGCAGCGGGGTGGTTCCTGCTGCACCTCCTCTCTGCAGTCTTCGCACACTGCAGCGTCCGAACCGTCAGCACCATGGCCTCACACCAGACTGGGCTCCACAGCTGGCCTGCTGTCTTCAGCGACCAGGAACATTTCTACAACCTGTCCAGGCCCCTCCTCCTGGCAGCTCTCCCCTTGAGATCATGGCGCGAATGCTCTGGTGTCAGTGCTTTGCTGTGTCATCAACGTACCCAGCTGCGGCTGCTGTCCCTCGGGGACCTTGGTAACGCTCCCATCAGCCCTATCCTCTGACCTGGGCATCCCATCCCCGTTCTCGGCACCCTCCTCCAGAACGCACCACTGTGTTATCACCGTACTTGGGTGCGGCTGCTCTCCCTCTGGGCTCTCAGCGCCACTCCCGTTGGTTCCACTGTCTGTTTGTGGCTGTTCTCCCTCTGGGTTCTCAGTACCGCTCTCGTCGGCCATACACTCCAACATGGACACCACATCGTCGCTGTCGGTACTCCCGGTACAGGTGTCCCGGTGTGTCGTCTCCGCGTCCTGTGGTTGTTGCTCTTCCCCGGGGTCTTCAGCCTGCATGGTCTTGCTCTCCTTTCGTGTAGCTTCCACAAGTGGTTGCCCACCTGGCATGCAAACCTCCGCTCTCGGCAGGAAATTGCACGTGGTCGGCCCCTCGCTAACTTCATCCAGTGGCCAGCATGGGCCCCAGACATCCCAATTTTCCACCAACTCCAGCACTTTCTCCAGCGATGGCAGTACTCTAGCCGTTGCCAGCCTCCACATTAGCCACCAATCATTGGTGCCATGGTCCAACTTATCCACCACCATGTCGTCCTCATACTGTCCAAGCCCACACTTCCTAGCTAGTTTACAAAGCCTCGACAAAAATGACTTGTTGGACTTGCCCGTCCGCTGTTTAAGGCCGTAAAACTTGACCCTGTTCTTGGAGCGAGTGTAAGAGTCTCTGCACGCGATACTCATTATTTAAAATAACTCCAATTTACCTCGTCGCCAAATGTTATATCTAGAAATAAGGGAGTCGGAGGGGAGACTTCATGCAACATGGAACTCTCTTTATTATAGTGAACTTGGGGTTTATATACAGAGGGGTGGTGCCACCCTCACACCACCCCAGAGGGCGGGCACTGTCACACATACCCATACACACACATCCAACAGGCATGTCCCTCTCAATTCATCATAAACCTTATTTTATGTCATGCTACATAACAGAACAAAATGCATCCAAAACACCAATTTTAAATCTATAACTTTTTTCTTGTAAATTTGTAAATTTTTACATTTTATAACTACAACTATTTTCTTGTGAAATTGCTACATTTTTCTTATAAATTGGCAGTTTTTTTCTCATGAATTTGCAACTTTTTTCCTTTATTTCCATAACTTTTTTCTTGTAAATCTACAACCTTTTTTAAATTTGGAACTTTTTTCTCATAATTTAAAACGTTTTTCCTCCTAAATTTGCAGGTTTTTAACTTTGAAATATGCAGCTTTTTCATTTAAATGTGCAACTTTTTTTGTAAATCTGCAGCTTTTTTTAAATCATAAATTTGCAACATTTTTTCTTGTAAATTTGCAACTTTCTTTCTCATACATTTAATGCTTTTTAAAACAAATTTGCAGTATTTTTATTGTAAATTTGCAACTTTTCCCCTTTAATTCCACTTTTTTCTTGTAAATCTGAAACCTTTTATTTGTAAATTTGAAACTTTCTTTCTTATACATTTAAAACTTTTTAAACAAATTTGCAGGTTTTTTTTGTAAATTTGCAACTTTTTTCTTGTAAATTTGCAACTTCCTTTTAATTCTACAACTTTTTTCTTATGAATCTGCAACCTTTTTTTTTTTAAATTTGCAACTTTTTTCTCAGAAATGTGCAGTTTTATACTTGTAAATTTGCAGCTTTTTTTCTTTAAAACGTGCAACTTTTTTGTAAACCTGCTGTCATGTTCACTGCGTAACTTCGCAGCAAACATAGGAATTAGCAGCGAGCCCAAAACGCAGAGTAAGTAACGTGTTTATTTATAGTGGGAAAATGTCCAAAATGTCCAAATAACAGTCACAGTGAAAAAGGGGAAGACACCCGGCTACAAGCTCTGTTGGCTCAGGGGAATGCCTAAGCAACAGGAGTGGAGAAAAAAGGCACAAAAGGAAGACTTACAAATGCGTAGGAGCGGAAAGGCTCTGGAGTGACTACACGGTTAAGTCAAGCGGAAAACCAACAGATGTGAGCCTGGATGTCCAACGCTGACATTCCTTAAGCTAACTAACTAACTAACCTGCACTTATATAGCGCTTTTCTAGTCACAAAGACCACTCAAAGTGCTTTCACTAATACTAACCCTCTATTCTAAGGGCCTATAGGAAACAGATATCTAGGGACAATTTAGAACAGCCAATTAACCTAACATGCATGTTTTTGGATTGTGGGAGGAAACCGGAGCCCCCGGAGTAAACCCACGCAGCACAGGGAGAACATGCGAACTCCACACAGAAAGGTTCCAACCCCTGCCAACCTGGGGATTCGAACCAGGAACCTTCTAGCTGTAAGGCAACAGTGCTAACCACTGCACCACCGTGCTGCCATGCTGACTGGTCGCACTGCCTCGCTATTTGTACAAAACCACTAACGATGGCGAGTCGCCCCAGCTGTGTGGCAAACAGGTGTATGAATGAGTAGCAATCAGTGTGTGTGTGCATGCGTGGGTGTGTGTGCGTGCATGAGTGTGTGAGTGTGTACTGTATGTGGTGATGAGAAGAATCCGGTGAATGTCTGGTAAGAGGAGGAGGCATGGCTGTAGGACGGTCAGAGAGCGAGGCTCAATCTGGAAGCTGGAAATAATAAGTCGTGATCAAAACCTACAGCCACAGGTCATGGATGGGGTCACGACCCCGAACATGACACCTGCAACTTTTTTAATCATAAATTTGCAACTTTCTTTCTCATACATTTTAAACGTTTTTAAACAAATTTGCAGTCTTTTTCAATTGTAAATTTGCAATATTTTCCTCATGAATTTTAAACTTTCTCATAAATTTGCAACTTTTTTCTTGTAAATTTGCAACTTTTTTGACAGTTTTCCATTTTTTTCTTGTAAATTTGCAACTTATTTCTTCATGAATTTGATGTTTTTTTCTTCATAAATTCACTACCTTTTTGTCATAAATCTGCAGTTTTTTTTTCTTGTGAATTTGTGACTTTTTTTATTCTAAATTTGAAACATTCATATGGATGCTGGTTTAATTTTTATTCTGTCTACTTGATTAAATTTTCTCTGTTCATCAAGACAATGGCTCAATTTATATATATATATATATATATATATATACATACTGTAGAACGTTTTTGTTTTTAAGGGTTTGAACTCTTCTCTATTACAAATGAAGGGGCCCACCTACAGTTTTGCATAGGAACCAACTACAGTAACACCTGGAGAATAGAATAGAATAGAATAGACTTTATTGTCCCCTTGGGGAAATTTGCTGTGGACTCACGGTGTTGACACAAACCTGCTTCACATCGAACCACAAGGCATCACAACACAACATGACATCTGCCCACGTACAGTGGTGTGAAAAAGTGTTTGCACCTTCCTCATTTCTCATTTTTTTGTATGTTTGTCACACTTAAATGTTTCAGATCATCAAACAAATTTAAATATTAGACAAAGATAACACAAGTAAACACAAAATGCAGTTTTTAAATGAAGGTGTTTATTATTAAGGGTAAATAAAAAATAAAATCCAAGCCTACATGGCCCTGTGTGAAAAAGTGCCCCCCCCCCCAGTTAAAACATAAATTAACTGTTGTTTATCACATCTTTGGAAAGCTGAGTTCAGTTTCTCAAGCCACACCCAGGCCTGATCGCTGCCACACCTGTTCTCAATAAAGAAATTTCTTAAATAGGATCTGCCTGACAAAGCTGAAGTAGACCAAAAAGCTAGACATCATGCTGCAATCCAAAAGAAATTCAGGAACAAATGAGCAACAAAGTAATTGAGATCTATCAGTTTGGAAAAGGTTATAAACCCATTTCTAAAGCTTTGGGACTCCAGTGAACCACAGTGGGAGCCATTATCCACAAATGGTGAAAACATGGAACAGTGGTGAATCTTCCCAGGAGTGACTGGCCGACCAAAATTACCCCAAGAGTGCAGCGACGACTCATCCCATCATCATCATCATCATAGCAGTCTGTCGGGGGTGACAATGACTCATTTAAGTCTGATCGGATTCCTCCACGCAGCTCTGTCCTTCGCCTTCCGCTGCCAGGAACTCCTGACCTTTTTAACCTGGGCGACGTCCGAGCCGGTATGAGTTGCTTTCTGACTGACCATTTCATGAAACTGCTTGCAAAGTATTTGAGTACCGCTAGCTTTTGCTGGACTTGCGGAACATTCTTGGCAGATAGAGGTATTATCAGTGGCAAGGACAGGCCAAGACAAACTGACTCCAGTATCTGTTGCAGTGACTAACCAGATGATAGGTTTGTTTATCTCTGCCCTTTGTGTAGTGCATGTTATGATGCACCGACTGGCAAAAGTCCACCACAGACTTTGTGACAGATGTGCTTATCTGCCAGGATGTCCAGTCTCACCTTGTATAACTGGGGGTGGTCCACCACAGACTTCTTCTTCTTTTAGATTTGATCGGCAGCTGGCAACCAGCCTACAGGTGCACCACTGCCACTGACCCAATTTTTATTATTATTATTATTATTATTTCATCTGGGCCATTTTATGTAAAAGCAAATGAGGCTGCAAAGTATTAAAAGCTGAACTAAAATCAATAAGTACAATGCAAGCATAGGCCTCTGGATCTTCCAGATGCTTAAGAGTCAGATGAGCAATGCTATTAACTGCATCATCTGTACTCCTCCCGTGCCTATAGGCAAACTGGAGTGGATCCAACTGAGGGTTGGAGTGTCCCCCTCAGACTTAACTCTTGACAAAATGCTCTGTTTATTATCCCCCCATGTCTTAATGAAGCATTTGTGACATATTTTGTTCATATTTTCCTTAATTTTTTAAATTATTGAAGCAATTTTTTTCCTGGTTTTCTTGAAATGCTTTGATTTAATTGCCTGTCACTTTAAGAACATCCTTCAGCTGTTCACCTCCACCCCCCCCCCCCCCCCCCCCCCCATGTCAGTTAGCCATTAGCTGACTAGCTTCAAGCCTCCTTCTAGCTTGGATGAGCAGCAGGTTCACCGATCTGCAGTTGTTTGTGCATCTCACGTCACCCTGACCCACCCCCCAACAACCCCGCCGAGACGCCGCAACAGATCGCCAGCACCGCACATCGGGTGACCCACTGATTGCTGCAACCCAAGGCCGCTGGCCAAGCCACGGGATCTCAAAGAACAATGTCTCGGTCAGTGGTACTCTGCTCCTCTCCCACGGCCAGCTGGTGGATGCCCCGTCACGAAGCAGCTCCCCACGCTGCCCATGAGAGCCAGCAGCTCCAGGCAGCAGCCCCGGGCTGCGGTGCAGGCGGTTGCCCCGACCCGGGGCTGCTGCCTGGAGCTGCTGGCTCTCACGGCCAGCTCCCCGCAACCAGCATGCCGGCAACCTGCCCCGGAACCACTGCGAAACCACTGGGAGACGGACCGGAGTGACACGAGGCACATTATGGACCGCGGACCGGTGAACTAGATGATAACAGGGATGGTTATTAGGGTGACTAAGAGCTGAAGAAAATAACAATATAAGCCGTGCTCGGTTCAAGCTTCCTGTTACCAGTGTTAGCTTGGGGGCTAATAGCTCAGGGGCTAATAGGCTACCTTGAGCACCGCTTCCATCTACTGTACATGACAGACAGCTAGGCGGGCCAATATTAGAGCAGTGGGCTGGTCTCAAGGATGGCGGTGGGTTGGCCTTTTTGATTCATGATATATTAGAGTTCCACAGAAAAGTCAAAAACATTTCTGGCGTTTCTGGGAGAAAAAAACAAGATAAAGCCTGTGTGCATTTTTAAGAGAATTGACTGTTTTGAAAATTTTGGGATACTTAGGTGACCAGTAGACTCATTTCAGACAGTTACAACCTACAAACACACCATTTTCAGTCAATGACCTCTTTAAAGTGATTGGCCATCCTTTATTGCAGAGAGTGCACTGAAGCGTCACAATAACAGCAGGTCTTTTGATATGAACTTTGACATCATATTTTGAGAGAGAGGAAAGGAGGATTGAAACTGTACTGCTCCATGCCGGATCTTCTTACCTCACGGTCAAAGCCCTTCACTTGAAACAGGAGAAAGAAAATATATTGAACTCGAATGAACTCAGATCTAAGCAATGTGCAATTAGTGAAAGAGAACGGAATGCAACAGGACCATATTTAAATAAATCAATGTTATACAATAATTTTCTATAACTTACCAAAAAGTCTCTTCAGCAGGTAATTCAGTCACATTTCTTCCCCACTGACTGCTGATCAGTGAAAGCACAGTAAATCTGAATGACATCAACGTGACTGTAACAACCCTGTGAAACAGTTCAGCTCCAGACTCAAACTGAAATGCTTAAATTAACTAGTGTTTGGCAACGGAGTATTTTCCTTCCCCGTGATTAAAAAGCACTTCTCATTAACTTGACATATAAAACATTTGCCAGTTAGCGCTGAAGTGGGGGGCACTTTATTTGTGTTGCCATGGAGTTTAAACACAGCAGCTACAATCCAACTTTGATCAGCAACGTGCCACCTCCCGGTTCTGCTAAAATGAAGCCTTTGTTTGAGTGCAGCAGCCTGGCTGCGGCCCAGAGCGCCTCCGCTCTGCTCCTCTTTATGAGCAACCGTTCCTGCAGCAGGGCTTTTTTGTTTGTTTGTTTTTGCCGTTAGGAGGGTGACTGGTTAATTTGTGCCCGGGTTTAATTGCTGCAATCTGGTGATGTTAATTGAGACATCCACACGCTGATTTATGGCAGACAGTTAAAGCTAATGACGGGTCACAGCGAGCTGAGTTTATTGGCTGATGAAGTCATGACAAACGAGACGCTCTCAGAGCTTTTCTCACTGATCAGCCCTCTTCAGCCGCAGACAGAACTGGTTATATCTGACACACGATTAACCATACGACTGAAGTAAAAATAAAAGTAAAAATAACAAAGAGCCCATTGGTATCCATCTTATTCCTAGGCCCCATGATGCCTTGCGTGAATTATGGTCGCAACTTCCGGTACTAGTTTAGAACATGTGGTTGTCACTGAAATGGGACAGTTTGTTAAAAAAAACAATGACATCAGCATCAAAAATGCAGGAACACGGCCTTTTGCACCTCAAAAACAGTAATATAATCATACCACTTCCCACGACTATGGAGGGATGAGAAGATGACCTTAAAAAGTGGCCTCACAGACAGTAGCTCTGTTTGTTAGCGCCGCTGCTATGCTAACGCTGTAAGCAAATAAAAGCTCTGAGATATATCAATGTCTCCACCGCAATAAAGTCAGCTGCATTTTGTTACAATATGTTGGACATAATCAAATTTACCTTAGAACAGACGTACGCCACAACATGTGCTTGTCACGCCGCGCCATTCATCAGCGGCGCCACCTGCTCACGCACCTGACAATCATCAGCGGCGAGGGATAAAGGCCGTCTCGCCCGGAGGCTCGGGCTGAAGCCGTCAGACTTCGTCCCTCACCGTTGTGAGCATACTTCTCTTCAGCATCACCATTTTGGTAAGAAGATCGCTTACCTCTCTTCTTCAGTCTTCTCCCCTGTGCACAGGTGGATTCCCCAGCGGCGGACATCTCCACTCCATCGCCCAATCCTCGCTGCTGTACGGAGCTCTCCAGGTGGCTGTCTTCCGGGCTTCGCCCCCTTGTTGTGCCAGCTGTCCTGACCCACCAAGTAAGTCCTTCTCTCGCCATAAATCCCTCCTGTGTTGGTGTATGCTCGTCACCCTCTCCCTGTGCTCTCTCCATAGGGTTGCTCGGCTGTACGGTCACCTGCCTCTGTGCCTGGAGCAGACACCATCACCAACACATTTACATCCCGCAGACACGCACTCATTCACTCCTGCTGTTAATAAACTCTTTGAACTACTCTAAGCCTGTGTGTGTGCGTCTCCTGAGCCGTGCATTATGTCAGTACGGCTTCAGCAGAGCGGCTCGGCGGACGGCGGGCTCGCACACCGGTTTACCACTCTCGAGGCTAGAGTGGATCAGATTGCTTATCAACAGCAGGTTATCCTAAATCAATTATTAAACTTAACTAACCGGTTGGGCCGCTTAGATCCTCAACAGCCGTTCCCCCCGGCTCGTCAGGGTGGCGCGGCTCCTGCCGTTCCAGCGGCCGTCCAGCCGGCTCCAGTGGCACCGGTTCGGCTCACACCGATTCCGACCCCCGCCCGCTTTAGCGGTAAGCTCGGCGGAGCGCGGGGGTTCATTATGCAGTGTGAGTCCGTGTTCCACCGTGTGCCCGGAGATTTTCCCTCGGATCACAGTCGGATTGGTTACATAGGGAATCTTCTGGAGGGGTGTGCGTTAACTTGGACCTACGCCGTAATGGCGAGGCCCAGTTATGCCACCCTCACCTATGACCAGTTCGTGAGGCGCTTTCTGGAGGTCTTTGACCATTCTCAAACCGAGACGGTCCAGGTCGATCAGCTTCTCGCTCTCCAGCAGGGAGGCCGGTCGGCAGCGGACTACTCGGTCGACTTCCGGGTAGCGGCGGAGGAATTGGGCTGGGAGGAACGCTCCCTCTGTGGCCTGTTCCTCCGCAGCCTCAATAATGATCTGAGGGATGAACTGGCTGGACGGGATATCCCTGGGACGCTAGCGGAGCTGACATCCTTAGCGATAAGTTTGGATAACAGGCTGCGCGAGCGCTCCTCGGGGCGGAAGTCTTCTTCTTCTCGCCCTCGTGGAGTCTCGCCGCACCTGTTCCAAGCTCGCCCCCTGGCGGCGCCGCCAGCATCGTGCCCCGAGGAGTCGGAGCCGATGGTGACGGGCTGGACCAAGCTTTCCCCTGCGGAGAAACAACGCCGCCGTGAGTTGGGCCTCTGCATGTATTGCGGAGGTGACCAACACACTGTGGAGCGTTGCCCGCGGAAAGCCAGTCGGCGGGGTCCGCGAATCGCTGTAGGGAGCCTCGCGGATCCCAACCGGTTAGACACTCTCTCCCAATTAAAGCTGCCCATCCGTTTCTGCCACAATCCCACTGGGCACCTCACCCACGCACTGGTGGATTCGGGCGCAGAGGGCAGCTTCATTTCACAAGGCCTGGCAACCCGATTGGGCATCCGCTGTCAGGCACTAAAACACCCCATCTCCCTGGTCCATCTCTCCCGTGCCTCCCTTGGGAGAGTTTCTCACCAGACCATGCCTGTCCCAGTCATCATCTCAGGGAACCACCGGGAGGAGATGATATTTTACGTCCTGCCCAACTCTGTGTCGCCCGTCATCCTGGGGTACCCCTGGCTACGCCTCCACAACCCTGTCCTGGACTGGAGGTCAGCTGGGGTGTCGGCATGGAGTACCTTCTGCATGGGCACCTGCCTTCAGTCCGCTGCCTGCTCCCCGTCCGCGGCTCCTCCTGTGGCGGATACAGCACCTCCGGACCTGTCGCTGGTGCCTCCGGAATTTCACGACCTGGGTATGGTATTCAGTAAATCGAAAGCTATGTCTCTTCCCCCGCATCGACCATATGACTGTGCCATCAATCTCCGCCAGGGGGCTCCCCTGCCATCTGGTCGGCTCTACAGCCTGTCGGCGCCGGAGAGGGAGACAATGAATACGTACCTAAAGGAATCACTGAGCGCTGGGATTATTCGCCCATCGTCGTCACCCGTGGGGGCAGGGTTTTTCTTTGTCGGGAAAAAGGACGGTTCCCTCCGTCCCTGCATAGACTACCGAGCGCTTAATGACATCACTGAGAGGGACCGTTACACCCTGCCCCTCATGGACACTGCTTTCCACTCCCTCCAGGGGGCGACCTGGTTTACCAAGCTGGATCTACGCAGCGCTTACCACCTCGTCCGGATCCGGGAGGGAGATGAATGGAAAACAGCCTTCCGTACCCCGAACGGCCACTTTGAGTACCTGGTCATGCCGTTCGGGTTAACCAACGCTCCTGCCGTCTTTCAGCACCTCATCAACGACATCCTCCGGGATTTCATCGGCCTTTTCGTGTTCGTCTACCTGGACGACATTCTGATCTTCTCCAGGTCCAGAGACGAGCACCAGGTCCATGTGAGGCGGGTCCTCCAAAGACTGCTGGAGAATCGTCTGTACGTGAAGGCTGAGAAATGCGAGTTCTACGCTAGGACCACATCCTTCCTGGGATTCATCATCGCCCAAGACCAGGTGCTCCCAGACCCGGAGAAGGTGAAGGCGGTGGTGGAGTGGCCTACTCCCGCATCCCGGAAGCAGGTGCAACAGTTTGTTGGCTTCGCCAATTTTTACCGCCGCTTTGTCCCGAATTTCAGCTGGATCGTCGGACCGCTGACCCGCCTCACGTCCCCGAAGGTCCCGTTCCGGTGGACTGAAGAGGTCGATGCTGCCTTTAAGGCGCTGAAGGCGGAGTTCTCCTCCTCCCGGGTCCTTCGCCAGGTCGACCCCGCGCTGCAGTGCATTGTGGAGGTGGACGCATCGGACACGGGAGTGGGAGCAGTGTTATCCCAACGATCACCGGACGATGGCGCCAAGCGACCGTGCGCCTTCTTCTCCCGGCGCCTGTCCCCGGCGGAGAGGAACTACGATGTGGGGGACAGAGAGCTCCTGGACATTAAACTCGCCTTACAGGAGTGGCGCCACTGGCTAGAGGGGGCGGACCTGCCGTTTGTGGTCCTGACGGACCACA
This sequence comes from Pholidichthys leucotaenia, assembly GCA_020510985.1. Classification (NCBI taxonomy): domain Eukaryota; kingdom Metazoa; phylum Chordata; class Actinopteri; order Cichliformes; family Pholidichthyidae; genus Pholidichthys; species Pholidichthys leucotaenia. The sequence goes on along the minus strand of CM035845.1, from coordinate 320,966,795 downwards.
AGAACTTAGAATACTTACGATCTGCCAAGCGCCTGAATGCCCGCCAGGCGCGCTGGTCTTTGTTCTTCGCCAGGTTCCGCTTCTCAATCACCTTCAGGCCGGGCTCCAAAAACGGCCTGCCTGACGCCCTCTCTAGGCAGTTCACCCCCGTGGAGGCTGAGGAGACGCCCCACACTATCCTGCCCAGGTCGTGCGTCGTGGGAGCCATCTCTTGGGACATTGAAGACAAGATCCGGAAGGCGCAGGAGGTGGAACCTGATCCTGGCGGCGGACCGGAGGGAAGACTGTTCGTCCCATCTGCGGTCCGAGGAGAGGTCATCCACTGGCTCCACACCTCCCGGCTCACCTGTCATCCCGGCACCTCTCGGATGATCAGCCTCCTCCAACGGTCCTTTTGGTGGCCAGGCCTGCGGAGGGATGCAGCCCGCTACGCCCGGGCTTGCCCAATCTGTGCCACCAGCAAGTCGGGAAATGCCCCCCCAGCGGGTCTGCTCCAGCCTCTGCCCGTCCCCGGCAGGCCCTGGTCGCACATCGCACTGGATTTCGTCACCGGACTCCCCGTTTCCAACTCCTTTGACACCGTCCTGACCATCGTGGACCGTTTCTCCAAGGCGGCACACTTCGTCCCCCTGCGAGGTCTCCCTACTGCCCTGGAGACGGCGGGCCTCCTCGTCCAACACGTGGTCAGGCTGCACGGGATTCCGGTGGACGTGGTTTCGGACCGGGGTCCCCAATTTTCATCCGAGGTTTGGAGATCTTTTTGTAACGCCATCGGAGCCAAGGTGAGCCTCTCCTCCGGCCATCACCCCCAGTCTAACGGGCAGTGTGAAAGGACCAATCAGGAGCTGGAGGCTGCGCTCCGCTGTGTTACCAGATCCAAGCCGACGTCCTGGAGCAACCATCTCGCCTGGGTGGAGTATGCCCACAACACCGCCCGCTCTTCTGCAACGGGGATGTCCCCCTTCAAGGCGTCCCTGGGTTACGACCCCCCGCTGTTTCCAGCGCAGGAGAGTGAGGTAGCTGTCCCCTCTGTTAGGGCGCACCTTAGGCAGTTCCGCTCCGCCTGGGCTGCCGCGCGTCATGCGCTTTTACGCACAGCGGAGCGCAACAGGACCGTGGCGGACCGGCACAGGCGACCTGCCCCGGCGTACAGAGTTGGGCAACTCGTGTATGTGTCTACCCAGGACGTCACATTAAAAGGCGAGAGGAGGAAGCTGGCACAGCGATTCATGGGTCCCTTTCCCATCACCCGGATCATCAACCCGGTGGCTGTGCGCGTGGCTATTCCCCCCTCCCTCCGCATCCATCCCACTTTCCATGTGTCGAAGGTGAAACTGGCAGTCACTGACCCCCTTTGCCCTCCTCCTGCAGCGCAACCCGCGCCCCGGATGATTGGTGGCCATCCGGCTTGGTCCGTCTACTCCATCCTGGACTCCCGGCGCCGAGGTCGTGGGTTGCAATACTTGGTGGACTGGGAGGGCTATGGGCCCGAGCATCGACAATGGGTGCCCCCGTCGTTTGTGTTGGACCCATCGCTCATCGCGGACTTCCACCGAGCGCACCCGGATAAGCCATCGCCAGGAGGCGCTGCTAGAGGGGGGAGTACTGTCACGCCACGCCATTCATCAGCGGCGCCACCTGCTCACGCACCTGACAATCATCAGCGGCGAGGGATAAAGGCCGTCTCGCCCGGAGGCTCGGGCTGAAGCCGTCAGACTTCGTCCCTCACCGTTGTGAGCATACTTCTCTTCAGCATCACCATTTTGGTAAGAAGATCACTTACCTCTCTTCTTCAGTCTTCTCCCCTGTGCACAGGTGGATTCCCCAGCGGCGGACATCTCCACTCCATCGCCCAATCCTCGCTGCTGTACGGAGCTCTCCAGGTGGCTGTCTTCCGGGCTTCGCCCCCTTGTTGTGCCAGCTGTCCTGACCCACCAAGTAAGTCCTTCTCTCGCCATAAATCCCTCCTGTGTTGGTGTATGCTCGTCACCCTCTCCCTGTGCTCTCTCCATAGGGTTGCTCGGCTGTACGGTCACCTGCCTCTGTGCCTGGAGCAGACACCATCACCAACACATTTACATCCCGCAGACACGCACTCATTCACTCCTGCTGTTAATAAACTCTTTGAACTACTCTAAGCCTGTGTGTGTGCGTCTCCTGAGCCGTGCATTATGTCAGTGCTTGGCTGTCATGGTATAGACAGACAGCTGCAGCCATTTGTTTTACCCCGAAATTAAAATGCTCATGCTGCAGTCATGCCATAAATGCTTTTTTAACTTTACAAGTACATACATTTTCTGACAATTGTTCAGAATTTTATTGACCTATATTTTGTGATAATTTAAAAATGAATGCATGCTGAAGTCCATATCATTCCAAGGCAGTGCAACGAATGCAAAAAAAACCTCCAAAACTGTTTGATATCTTTCTTAAACCGTTAAGCCTTGGGAAGCAAACTGTTACTATTTTTTATTTATTACACAGGGTTACAAAAATAATTTTTTTGTAAGTTGTCTATGTTTTTTCAACTGATTTAAGACAATTTTGCACCGCTGAGTCCGAAAATGACATCCGTTTCTCTCAATCAAGTGCTAAGTAAAAACCTGTACTTAGTACTGTGCACCTTTATATAAAGGTAAGTACATGTAAATTGAATGTTACGTCATCATTGTTCAAAATTCAGAGAATTTCAAGACATAAAAAAGAATTTTGCATCATATAAAGCGAAAATACCCATACATGTAAACAAAAACATATAAAACAACATGTGGCCATAATTCAAAAAGTTGACCTGATAATCAATGTGATTTTTGGATTCAACACATCAAAATTGTCCTAAATCAGCTAAAAAAAACTTAGACAATAAATTTGGTGATATATATATAACACATAAACGTCAGGTCTGTGACATTCATACAAGTGAAATCATACCCGGTGGTGTTGTGTCTGTCCTGTGTCTGAACCACTGATCACATGAATTGTCCTTTTCCATTTTCAGTGCATCATCTACGCATTGCAGGGTGAGAAGCTTCCATTTATACAGTCAATGGCACAACCACGAACATCAGCAACAAGTACCAGAACTATGCCAAAACATTCAAAAAATACAAGTGCTGAAATTAGCTGCCACTTGAGTGGAAAACACATATGTTGACTATACATTAAAATGAATTTGAAAAACTTTTAAAAACGCCATTTTTAAATGCCCCTGCTACTCCACTCTTGCTAACTGATTTAACACGACTTCAGCCAAAACCGGAAGCTCTGCCCATAATCGTTCCTACAGCGGCACCCCAGGAATAAGGTGGATCTATTACGTCTGTGAGTTGCTTTTCTGGAGGATACTTTTTACTCTGACTTGAGTACATTTTTAAAAAAGAAAAACCTGTAGTTTTAGTCAAATATCTTTAACAATACTCTGAGTTACTGTTGATTTGGAGGGATTTTAAGATTTATTAATCATATTTTTTCTTGTCACGTCTGGTGAGCAGTCTGTGATTGTCTGCAGCTGCTCCTCATCACATACCTGCCCTGATTACTGCTGGGACATAAATAGCTTCAGTTTCCTCAGTGCTGTGTGGGCATCATTAAAGAGTGGCAGTATTGATGGGATTCAGGTTGTACAGGTCAGCATTTCTATGCATTACAGTAGCAGGTTCATATAACAAGAGCACTCAAAGCACCAAGGAGGAAAAATATCCTAACTAGGTTAAGAATAGGTCACACTAGGCTTAATATCACACTTCATTTAATGGGCAAGCACCCCGCTGGGCTATGTACAGTGCATCTGGAAAATATTCACAGCGCTTCACTTTTTCCACATTTTGTTATGTTATGGACTTATTCCAAAATGGATTAAATTCATTTTCCCCCCTCAAAATTCTACACACAATATCCCATAATGTCAATGTGAAAAAAGTTTTTTTTTTTTTAGATTTTTGCAAATTTATTAAAAATAAAAAACTAAGAAATCACATGTACATAAATATTCATAGCCTTTGCTCAATACTTTGTTGATAAGAAAAGATAAGCCTTTATTAGTCATACAGTGGGGAAATTTCAGATGCACCTTTGGCAGCAATTACAGCCTCAAGTCTTTTTGAATATGATGCCACAAGCTTGGTACACCTATCTTTGGACAGTTTTGCCCATTCCTCTTTCCAGCACCTCTCAAGCTCCGTCAGGTTGGATGGGAAGAGTCGGTGCACAGCCATTTTCAGATCTCTCCAGAGATGTTCAACTGGATTCCAGTCTGGGCTCTGGACAGGCCACTCAAGGACATTCACAGAGTTGTCCTGAAGCCACTCTTTTGATATCTTGGCTGTGTGGGTAGCACTTGAGTAAGTGTTGTGCTAAATATACAGAGTCCCATTGTTTATTCTGTAATGTAGTTATACATCTGCACCAATAGGTGGCAGTCACGCTACAGATTGTTCTTTACCTTGAACTGTGACCATTGGTCAAGTGTGTTTTTTTTTTTTTTTGGTGAGGCTCTCTGATTTTGAGCCACTGAACAAGACACAATGTATGTTTGCTGCATTGACCTTTTTGAGGTAAATAAAAGAACTCGTTTTTCTACACCAAGTTGTCCTGGAGTGGTGTAACATTTTGGAGGTCCAACCGAGATCGATATTTTTGGATTACCTCACGGAGAGAGACTGAAAAAGACAACGTTGATGGTAAAGAAGTATGCCAGAGCGAGAGGTTCACACTAAGATACAGCTTGAGTCTAGCTAGTACGACACAAACCGCATTGTTTTTTTAGTCAAATCCAGTGAAAAGGCTAATTTTGCAAGCTTGTCTGAGCATCGCAAAGATTTTTTGTTGAAGCTGGAACAGAAATTATGTGAGCTTTTTGTGAAAGAACTGCTAAGAGTATGTGAACTGTGTAATATTACCAGAAAAGACAATGAAGATATTTCAAGCAAAACTCGCAGAGCTCTTGTTAAGCTCATTATTCAGTTTTGTGAACGAGATGAGCTTTTGCAAAGTGACAAAGGCATGTCTGTGCTTTTGGAGTTAAACGATGTGCTAGACTGGCTCATAGAGGCACGGTCATCGGCTGTCGGCGCGGGAGCGGCGGCCCTGTCTTCATCCATGGACGCGATGGCGACGGCGGTGATTACACGCCCGGAGCAGCCCGTGGCAGTGGGACAGGACCAGGCGCCAGGAGAGGACCTTGTACCGTCAGCGTTGGAGGCATTGCTGGAGCATTAGGCTGCTCCGAGGACAATGCTGGACGGTGGGACTCAGCGCAGAGGGAGAGACTCCACCTGCAACAGCTGCTGCAATGCTTCTTCAGTTGGATTCAGAAAAGATTTCAGGATAAATGGTAACGTGGGTGAGTCAACGTCAAAAGACACCTTGAGCTTCAGTAGCTTGGAGCATCAGATTGAAAGTGGCTTAAGAAAGGGCTACTCTGAAACTGAAATAGTGGACACTGTAGTCTGTGCCATAAGCCCTGGACTGAAGCTAAGGAGCTATTTTTTTTTCCACAATATTTTTTATTGAGCCTTTTTTACAAACATGGCACAAACAGTCAGACACTAACACTAAAGTAATTTAAAAATTAAAAAGATCACTAACAACAACAAAAAAAATGTAATAAAAACAACAACCATTAACAAAAACAAATCAACAACAATGCTTCTCTGTTTAGTCTAGGTAATCTATTACATAAGAATACATAATTTACATTCACCAGCTTGGAATTTGCAAGGTCCACACATACCTCCTTCTTCAGAAGTTATGTTTAATTTCTTTACATAATTAATGAAAGGTCTCCATATATTCTCAAACACATTTTCCTTTAATTTCAGTATGTATGTTATTCTTTCTAGTGGGAGGTTTGTTAACATCTGTCTTAACCACTGAGTCACATCTGGTCTATGAGTCTTTTTCCACAGTAGTGCAATACATTTTTTGGCATTGCGCAAACCGAGGTCTATGAATGCTCTTTCACTATTATTAAAGTTATGTTTTTCTGGATACAGACCCAACAAAAACAGTTTATGGTTCAATGTGAATTGTTATGAAATTATTTTTTCAATTGTTACCCTCACCTCTTCCCAAAACATTCTGATTTTTCTACATTCCCATAAACACTGAAATAGGGTTCCTTCACTTTCCATACATTTTGTGCATGTATCTGGTATGTTTTTGTTATATCTATTTAACTCCACTGGTGTAACATACATCCACATTAACCATTTAAAATGTATCAGTTTAAGACGTACATTTATTGATTTGGTTTGAGCTCCTGCACAAGCCATTTCCCATTGTTCCTCTGAAATTTCAATTTGCAGGTCTTTTTTCCAATAATTCAGTCTTTTCTGTGAGTTTTCACATGAGAATAGTGTCAATGAGTTATAAAACTCTGAAATAATACCCTTTCTCTTACTATCTTTCGTCAAAATTTTTTCCAAAGATGAATAAGTAGGTCGGATGAGAGCATTATTTTGATTTGATCAAATAAAATTTCTAAGCTGAAGATATTTAAAAAAATGTGTTCTATTAAGATTGAATTTAATCCTCAGTTCTTCAAAAGACATTATGTTATCTGAGTGTGACAAATATAAGTCTTGAATCTTTTGAATCCCTTTTAAATTCGCTAAGGAGCTATTTAGAAGTAAAAGTAGATCTCACCTTGACCAACCTGAGACAAATACTAAGTGCCCATTATGCGGAAACAGATGCAACTGTGTTGTATCAACAGCCTTTCCAAAGCAACACAGGGAACAAATGAAACACCCCTTGAGTTTCTGATTAGAGTACTGGATTTGTGTCAGAAAATCCTCTTTGCATCAGAGCGTACTCAGTCTAGCCTGAAGTATAACAAAGAGCTAGTTCAAAGTCAATGCTTTCAGTCAATTATGACCAGACTGTTAAATGACAATGTCAGAGCAGAAATGAAGATGTACCTACAGGATGAAAACAGCAGTGATGAGCTCCTGTTACAGAAAATGCAAATTGCACAGTACAATGAAAGTGAAAGAGCTCTAAAGACAAAGGCAAACAAGTCAGCTCTCAGAGCAGGACTAAATGTAGTTGAACAGACTGAAACACTGGATGACCCCTGTATAGGCCAACCTGTAGCTAAGCCAAACAAACCAGCCAAAGACAACTTGCTATTCTCTAAAATAGAGGAAAGTAATACTGCAATCAGAGAGCTTACAGGTCAGGTAAGGGTTGGGTTCTAAATATTTTATTGGGTTTTAGACCTTTGAGTTTTTAACCTCTTTGACTAGTTTTTAACTTTTAATATGACCCTTCTCTCTTACCTCTGGTTTTTCTCTCATCTCTTTGTCTTTTTTACTCTGATTGATGGAGCCTTGAGTATTTTTATCATGTTTATAGTCAGCTTCATGTGTGCCTGTGTTTGTGTCTATGTTGAATGTAATTGTGGCTTGTAAATATGGATGTCACCAGACTGCAAAACAAATCTACCTACGGGTACAAATAAAGTAACCTGAACCTGAGGTAGCCTTACTTGTGCAGACTGTTCAATGTGACATAAAACATGAGGGTGACAAGCAAACCAAATCTTACAAAAAGTCAACTCAGATAGAAAAGACAATATGCTGCGTGTCAACAAGAGATCAAGGACTGTAGCCGTTGCTTCAAATGTGGCAGTGACTCTCTCCGGGCAAAGGGATGTAGAGTAGGGGGGTCAGAAGCAGGGAAACCGGTGGGGGCTGTGACTGAGGGACAAGCCACAGCTCCAAAACCAAAGTCCCAAAGTGATAAAATCCCCAAAGCTCAAAACTCACCCCATGTCCAACGAGTAGAGTTAAGCCGGAACAAGAAAAATGTGTTACAAAGTACGGAGACAATAAAGGCCAAAGCTAGAGACCAACCACCTAACATGTTTAATCTTAGTGCAAAATGCAAAAGAGTAACACATCTCTGTGCTACTCCTTTTCCACCCACACAAAAGGATTATCTGCAGCCCCAGGAACTCCATCCCTCCTCCACTCTGACCTCCCACCAGCACTAATGATCTGTGAAGAGGAGGTGCGCCGGGTCTTTCAGAGACAAAAGATCAAGAAGGCTGCAGGACCTGATGGTGTGTCTCCGTCCTGCCTGAGAGTCTGCTCCAACGAGTTGGCCCCCATCTTCACCCGGATCTTTAACAGATCACTGGAGCTGCGTGAAGTGCCTTCCTGCTTCAAACCCTCCATCATCATTCCAGTTCCCAAGAAACCCTCTATTACAGGATTAAACGACTACAGACCTGTTGCCCTGACCTCTGTGGTCATGAAATCCTTGGAGAGATTGGTGCTGAACCACCTGAAGGTCATCACAGGCCCCCTGATGGACCCACTGCAGTTTGCCTACCGGTCAAACAGGTCAGTGGATGATGCAGTGAATATGGGACTACATTACATCCTGCAACACCTCGACTCCCCAGGGACGTACGCCAGGATCCTGTTTGTCGACTTCAGCTCAGCGTTTAACACCATCATCCCAGGCATTCTTCATCAGAAACTCCTCCAGCTCAAGGTGCCCCCCTCCACCTGCCAGTGGATCTCCAGCTTTCTGACTGACAGGTGGCAACAGGTGAAGCTAGGGAGATTTACATCCAGCTCCCGAAAAATTAGTACTGGCGCCCCCCCAAGGATGTGTCCTTTCCCCACTGCTCTTCTCCCTCTACTCCAACGACTGCACCTCAGAGGACCCTTCGGTGAAGCTCCTGAAGTTTGCGGACGACACCACAGTCATCGGTTTGATCCGGGATGATGATGAGTCTGCATACAGGCAGGAGGTGGAGCAGCTGATCCTCTGGTGCAGCCAGAACCATCTTGAACTTAACCCAGCCAAAACGGTGGAGATGACTGTGGATTTCAGGCGACACCCCCCTTCATTCCCCCCACTCACCATCCTCAACAGCACAGTGTCCACTGTGGACTCCTTCAAGTTTCTGGGTACCACAATCTCCCGGAACCTGAAGTGGTCCTCCCATATTGACACTGTCCGGAAAAAGGCCCAGCAGAGGTTGTTTTTTCTGCGTCAGCTCAAGAAGTTTGATTTGCCTCAGGAGCTGCTGGTTGTCTTCTACACCGCCATCATCCAATCTGTCCTCTGCTTTTCCATCACTGTCTGGTTTGGATCTGCCACTAAACAGGACAAGACCAGACTGCAGCGGATCATTAAGTCTGCGGAGAGGATCATTGGTACCGACCTACCCTCCATTGAGAACTTACTATATCGGTCCATAACCAGGAAACGGGCGGGAAACATCTGTGCTGACCCATCACACCCCGGCCACAAACTGTTTGAACTTCTATCTTCTGGTCGTCGTTACAGATCACTGAAGGTCAAAACCACCCGTCACAGGAACAGTTTCTTTCCTCAAGCCATCACTCTGATGAACTCCTAACATTCACCTAGTCCTACCTGTTGCTGTACTCATGACTTTTCATCCAGTATTACATTGCACATAACTCTCACACTGCTTTTTACTTCATTCACATTATATCACTGAATCTGAGTCCACATTGAAATACTGTGTGACTGTATATTTTTTCATATATTTCTGCAAAGTGTGGTTAGTCCGAGTAAATAACTGCATATATTCCTGTATATATTTGCATCCTTTTATAGAAACGTGGACAGACTGTAATTTACTGTACATACTGTGGTTGTCATTGAATCCTTATTTAAATCCTCCACCTGAACAACGAGAACAAGTTTTTAGCCAAAGTCAAATTCCTTGTATGTGTTGTGCATACTTGGCCAATAAAGCTGATTCTGATTCTGATTCTGATCTTATAGGCAAAAAGTGTCTAGTTTGGTGTAAGATGAATAAGTGTAAAACTCAAGCACTGTGGGACACAGGTGCCCAAGTTTCAATAATGAGTGCACTGTGGAAGTCAAATAACTTACTGTACCTGATTTGAAAGTTCACCCAATCAGTGATTTACTAAGTAGTGATGAACTTTTAGATCTGAGAGCTGTGAACGGATCTGAAATCCCCTTTCAGGGCTGGGTAGAAGTTAGCCTTAGCCTTTGTGATCCAAAAGGGAAAGCCACAGCTCAGGATGAAGTTGTAGTTCCAATCAGTGAGTCGTGATATTAAGCAAAAACCAATAATAGGGTTTAATGCCATTGAAGAACTAATAAAGCAGAATCCTAGTCAATCTAGTGACAGAGTGTCCTTACTCAGAGGTTCACTAAAAGTTGGAGCAGGCAAAACAGAGGCGCTTTTGGACCTTATCCACACAGCTACGAGTGAGACAGCTACTTACCCAGTCAGAACAGGACGCACAGTGGTTGTAGTGCCAAGCGGACAAATACACTTCATTAGCTGCCCTATTAAAACAGACCTAAAAGTACAGACAGAAATGCTTTTTGAGCCAGATGAAAACTTATCTTTAGATGAAGGACTAAATTTTAACTGCCAGTTACTAAGTGTATCAGACACTACCCGTAAAGCTAAGATTTATGTCACTAATACTACAAAGCATGACATAGTTCTACCAGCGAAGACTGTTATAGGTAGCATTGAGAGAGTAACCCACTGCTACTCAGTAGATCTGAACCAAAGTCAGATTAGTTCAGTTGAAGCTGAAAACTGTCAAAACTCACCTAACCCACTTTGAAAGACTTGGGACCCACCCGTCAATTTGGGTCACCTCACCACAAAACAACAAGCTGCTGTCATGGAGGTGCTTAGGGAGGAATCAAGTGCATTTGCCAAGCACAAAGATGAAGTAGGCTACATTAAAAATCTGAAAATGGATATTAAACTGATTGATGAGATTCCTGTAGCCAAAGCCTATAATGCAGTCCCTCGTGCTCTCTATGATGAAGTTAAAAATCATATCCAGGACTTGTTGAATAAAGGTTTTGTTTGCAAATCAACCTCACGTTATGCCTCTCCAGTGGTGTGCGTAAGGAAACATGATGGAAGCCTAAGACTGTGTATCGATTATAGGGGCCTTAATAAAAAAACCATCCCAGACAGGCACCCTATACCACGCATCCAGGAGATACTTGATGGACTTGGCGGCAACATGTGGTTTAGTGTGCTTGACCAAGGCAAAGCATACCATCAAGGTGAAATCAGCGAGGACTCAAAGAAATACACAGCCTTTACAATGCCTTGGGGGTTGTATGAATGGAACAGAATTCTATTTGGTCTCACCAATGCATCCTCAGCATTTCAGCGCAGTATGGAGGAGAGACTGGAAGGACTAAGGGACAAAATATGCACTCCATACCTGGATGATGTTTTAGTGTACAGTCGGACATTTGAACAACACATTGAGGACTTAAGATCTGTTCTCAAACGTCAGCAAGCTTGGGGAATAAAATTAAGACCCGACAAATGTGACTTGTTCAAAAATGAGGTCCATTATGTAGGCAAAATCATTTTGGCAGAAGGTTACAAAATGGACAATAAAGAGGTACAAGCAGTACAAGCCCTCAAAAACACCCCTCCAACCAACATCAAAGAACTCCACAAGCTGTTAGGGTTTTTAGGGTATTACAGGAGTTATGTGCAGGATTTTTCGAGACATGCAAAGTGCTTGTATGATTTGCTCTCAGCTGACCACACTCAAGACTCTAACTCACAACCGCAGGCATGGTCAGCTAAGGTGGGGCAACCTGCACCCACCCAGAAAATCATATGGACTGACACTCACCAAAAAGCACTCAACTACTTGGTTGATGTTTTGACTAATCCACCTGTGATGGCTTTCCCTAGGTTTGAGGACCTGTTTATTCTGCACATAGATGCATCGGAGGAAGGGCTTGGTGCAGTTTTGTACCAGAGACAGGAGAGTAAACTAAGAGTAATCGGAGACGGATCAAGGACACTAACATCGGCTGAGAAAAACTATAGGCTGCATTCAGGGAAACTTGAGTTTCTGGCACTTAGGTGGGCCGTTACGGAGCACTTCAGAGACTGCTTGTTTTACGCCCCCTCAGTGACAGTCTATAGCGATAACAATCCTGTGACCTATGTTTTAAGTACAGCCAAACTAAATGCAATGGGACACAGATGGGTTTCCGAGTTGGCTGACTTTAACATAACACTGAAATACTGACCTGGAAAGAGTAATATTGATGCAGACTTTTTGTCCAGAACACCTGCCAGTATGAACTCGTATATGTCAGAGTGCACTGAGCGGTGTTCACCTGAAGTGTAAAGTGCAATATTAAACACTGTCGAGACACAAAAAGAACAAAATGTGGACTGGATCTCCGCTATAACTTGCAATCCACAAGTAAATGAGATCATTGCTGACCATCAACCGGACGTGAAAATTACAAAACAGGAACTGTTACAAGCTCAGTTGCAGGACCCAGCCATAGCTTATGTCCTCAACCTAAAGAAAACAGGAGAAAACTTTGACAAAACACCAGTGAACAGAGACTTTAAGGTAAAACAACTACATGAGTGGAAAAAACTTTTTGTTTCTGATGGAGGGTTGTTAATGCGCAAAACTGTAACTTATACTCAAATTGTGCTTCCAGATTCATACAATGAACTTGTGTACAAATACCGTCACTGTGAAATGGGTCACTTAGGGGTAGACCGTGTAATGAACTTGGCAAGAAATAAGTTTTACTGGCCTAACATGCAGAAAGATATTGAGATTTTCCTTACTAGTATGTAAATGTAACATTCAGAAGAAACCTACGGTTCAGAGTAGGGCCCCTATGTGCCATGTACCTGCTACTGCACCCTTTGAAATGATTTCTATAGACTATCTTCACCTTGAAAAAAGCAGGGGAGGGTATGAGTATATTTTGGTGTTATATGACAACTTTACTAAGTTTGCCCAAGCTTACCCTACTCGTAATAAATCTGGCAAAACTGCAGCAGATAAGATTTTTAATGACTTTTCTCTGAAATTTGGTTTTCCTGGTAAATTACACCATGACCAGGGCAGGAAATTTGAGAATCATTTATTCAAACAGCTGCAGAAGTACACAGGAATAGTCAATTCAAAAACTACACCCTACCATCCACAGAGGAATCCAGCAGAAAGATTCATTCGTACCTTGCTTTCTATTCTGCGGACCCTGGATGAGGAAAAGAAAGGAAACTGGAGTGACTATGTAAACAAAGTTGTTCACGCTTATAACTGTACAACTAGTGAATCAACAGGTTACTCACCCTTTTACTTACTTTTTGGTAGACACCCACATCTTCTTATTGATTTAATCTTTGGACTGAATGAGACAAATGGATGTAAAACACATGGGGGCTATGCTCAAAAATGGCAACAACAAATGAAAGAAGCATATGACATTGCTGCAAAAAACATTAAAAAGAATCTTGCAAGGGGAAAGTCACATTATGACCAAAAGAGACAAAGTGCTATACTCTCACCTGGGGACAGGGTTCTTGTCAGGAACATGTCAGAAAGAGGAGGCCCAGGAAAGTTACGCTCATATTGGGAGGACCAGGTTCATGTGGTGGTCTCTCAAAAGAGGGACAGCAGCCCTGTTTATGAGGTAAAACCTGAGCGTGGCACAGGGCGTGGTCAGATTCTTCATTGCAACATGTTAATGCCTTGTAATGCTTTGCCACTTCCCCAAGTAACCAGGACTGAGCCAAGTAGCACTAAACCAAAACACAGGCCAAAAGACAAAAACCTGAGCAACACGTCTGAGTATGCAGAGAGCTCAGATGATGTTGACGAACAATATTTTAGACTCAAAGAGTAAGTTGCTACCACCACCATCAGTCTCCGGAGGACTCTGTGGTACCTGTACCTCCAACCGGACTTGACCAAACCATTCAGTCAGAGCATCCTGAGGATACTCAGGAACAGACAATGGACACTCACAAGCTCAGGGCGGATGCTGAGGTGCTTCAAGTGGACATTGTAAATGGACAGGACAATACTGAAATGGACATTCCAGAACCAACAGAGACTGTTTCCTCTCCAGCCCAGCCCAGTGGTGTGGACACAGAGCTGTCAGACATTGTGCTGAAGAGGGCTCAGAGAGAGAGACGCCCAAGAGAAACATTATGATGCACTTGGTCAACCAGTTAAGAGAGTAATTGGTCTTACTGCCAATCCACTGCATGCCAGTGCAGTAATCCCATTCTATGGACAGTATGGAGTACCTTGGATAGCTCCACAAATGCCTTTCTGCCCAGCTTATGTGCCTGTGGGTTATTATTGAACTGTGACACAGATCACCTGTTTAATATTGTTGGAGATGTGAAATGTATTGGTACTTAGAAGGTTAAAACCATTATTGTTACTTAAGTATTTGATACAACAAACTATTGAGATGGTATATAACAAAATCGGTTTGAGTGACATTTGGTCAATTTGATATGTCCAAGTAAGGTTATCTAAGTGTAAAGACTCCGGAGTACATGAAGTGATAGTAACGTGTTAAATTGTTAATACTTGTACTGTTGGGAAAACTACTCCACATGGTTATGAGCTTTATGCTTATTTGAGTAATGAGTTACACGTGATTGTATCACCTGAGGTTCAATAGTATGGTATGCCAAAGTGATCTTGATGCACTGTGAAACATTTACTCTATTCCAACTGTATTCCATCTTGATAACGTCACATGTAACATGCATTTCTGGTTCATATTTGGCCAATGTTGAGGAGAACATTTATTTAGCAGGGAAGGATTGTAGCACTTGAGTTAGTGTTGTGCTAAATATGTCAAAAACATTGCCTGAATTTATTAATAATTCTGCTTTATGCACAGAGTCCCATTGTTTATTCTGTAATGTAGTTATACATCTGCACTAATGGGTGGCAGTCACGCTACAGATTGTTCTTTACCTTGAGCTGCGGCCATCGGTCAAGTGTGTTTTTTTTTTTTTGATGAGGCTCTCTGATTTTGAGCTACTGAACAAGACACAAAAGAGTGTTCTGTATGTTTGCTGCATTGGCCGTTTTTAAAGTAAATAAAAGAACTCGTTTTTCTACACCAAGTTGTCCTGGAGTGGTGTAATATGAGCTTAGGGTTGTTGTCCTGCTGAAAGATAAACCGTCACCCCAGTCTGAGGTCAAGAGTGCTCTGGAGCAGGTTTTCATCCAGGATGTCTCTGTATATTGCATTTATCTTTCCCTCTAACCTGACTACTCTCCCAGTTCCTGCCACTGAGAAACATCCCCACAGCATGATGCTGCCACCACCATGCTTCACTGTAGGGATGGTATTGGCCTGGTGATGAGCGGTGCCTGGTTTCCTCCAAACATGATGCCTGACTTTCAGAGAGTTCAATTTTTGTGTCATCAGACCAGAGAATTTTGTTTTTCATGGTCCGAGAGTCCTTCAAGTGCCTTTGGCAAACTTCAGGTGGGCTGCCATGTGCTGCCATGTGCTTTTTACTCAGGAATGGCTTCTGTCTGGCCACGCTACCATACAGGCCTGATTGGTGGATTGCTGCAAAGATGGTTGCCCTTCTGGAAGGTTCTCCTCTCTCCATAGAGGAATGCTGGAGTTCTGACAGTGTGACCATCGGGTTCTTGTTCACCTCCCTGACTAAGGCCCTCCTCTCCCGATCGCTCAGTTTAGATGGCTGACCAGCTCTAGGAAGAGTCCTGGTTGTTCCGAACTTCTTCCATTTATGGATGATGGAGGCCACTGTGCTCATTGGGACCTTCAAAACAGCAGAAATTTTTCTGTACCTTTCCCCAGACTTGTGCCTCAAGACAATCCTGTCTGGGAGGTCTACAGACAATTCCTTTGACTTCATGCTTGGCTTGTGCTCTGACATGCACTGTCAACTGTGGGACCTTATATAGACATTGACTATTGACTATTTTGTGAACAACTGTGTGGGCAAATATTTTAATAATTTAAGAAAAATGTTTCTCAACTTACAATTACTTGGAATTTTAGTGATTTCATCCTTTACAGTCCATAATATCACCAAAAGATTCAGAGAATCTGGAGAAATTTCTGTACCTAAGTGGCAAGGCTGAAAACCAACATTGAATCATCAGAGTCAGGGAGAGGGACGTGGCTGTGGCATCCGCTCACCTGGACGAGTTGCTGGAGAGGCATAGTGGTGACACCTGGGCAGTGGTCAAGCACTGAAGGAGCTGCACCCGTGCAGATTGCTGAGAGGAGCAGTGGTTCTGGAGCGCTGGAGCCGGTTGCCTGCATTGGGCAACAGCACTGGCCATCAGTGAGGATGCCAAGCTTTGCTGATTGCAACGCGGAGCAGTTTTCACCTTGAACAAGGAGTAGGGAGTATCCGGCTTCCTGAGCCAGGTTGACACCGACAGCAGCAGCGGTCAGACCAGCTTCAGGCTGAGCCAGGCTAACATCAACAGCAGCGATGGCCGAACCGGCTTCGGGCTGAGCCAGGTTCAACACCAGCAGTGGCAGTGACAGCAGCTCCCGGCTGAGCCACGCTCAACACCAGGCCTTGGCAGCCACCGCCAGGCTGCAGCAGACACCACCAGACCAGAGCACCTTTGTTACGGCAATCACACTGTATCTTCAACTATTTTTATTACTTACGTGCACTTTCAGTTTGATACCAAACTCATCTTCTCACTATAATGAACATAATTTTCCATATTTTATTTTGCTGGTTAATTTAACTAACGGTAATGCTGCTAATGTCATAAATGCCCTTCGGGGCAGAGAGGCAAGACCCACGTGCTGGACTGTGAGTTTGTGAAATTTATTGCAAAACACAACAAACATAGTGCAACAAAGTGCTCTTAACACAAAACACAAACAAGAGAGAAAAACTTACAGAAATTGCGCATCAGAGCAAGGCAGGGCTCTGGTGGAGACAAGGGGAATGTAAATCAAGACAGCGGCAATTTGAAAATGAACATAACTCCCCTTAAATAGGGATCAAAACCCTTGACATATGTGGGTCTCTGAATGGACAGGAGAAAGCAATGACATATAATTCGGACCAGCTGGGAATAATGAGGACGTCATCAGAGCTGACAGCTGGCAGGGCCACGCCCAAGCTGAGCAAAACCCCAGAAGGTCATTGACTACAGTCAACCTCGAGAGAAAGAACATAACAAAATACAAACATAATGATGTGACAACAAATGGAGACAGGCAACTCAAAAATACAATAAACAAACTGTAATGAACGTAAATGGGAAAATAAATTATACCAAGAAACAATATAGGATAAATGACAACTGAAAAATGACAACACAGTACAATTATGAAAAACGGTAGACAACCTGAGCCTGGTGGAATCACCCCACGCTCAGAACGTGACAGTCTAGCTGCACTGTGTATATAACTGTGTACATATGTATATTTAGTTACTGCTTTGGCTAACCTATTCTTGTCTTATTATCTTATTTACTATTGCACTGAGTGCTGCTATCCCTTTGCTGCTGTAATCCTGGAATTTCCCCATTGGGGGACTAATAAAGGCTTATCTTATTTTATCTTATCTTATAATATAGTGAATGAGTTTTTTACCATCAAACTCACTTACCACTTCTGTATACTTCAGTTCATCATTAAATAGAGACTTTGCTGCATTAATAATTACTCAATGTACCTTTCCATCCTTACACTCTGTCCCTCAGTGATTGTACTCATGTCATGTTTTGAGAATGTTGTCTCAATCTATTGAGTTGCCTCCTAATGTGCCCAAGTCAATGATTAAGAAAAAATAATTTAATCTTTCAAAATCTTTATGCGGTGCTTTAATTATTTTACTGCTTATGATCTCAGGAAATGTGCATGTTAATCCTGGCCCTGTTGGAGATTTTGGCCTTTCTTCCACCGATTCAACCTTAAGTGATATATCTTTTAATGACTTTTGCGCTCGAAATTGCTTGGGCTTCTTGCACATAAATGCTAGAAGCCTCCTACTGAAAATAGCAAATTTGAAAGTCTGGGTAGAGGGCTCAACTCTCCAAATTTTAGTAATTACAGAGACCTGGTTAAAAAAGTCCACCTCCTACCCTGAGTTACATCTACCTGGTTACAATTTATTTTGACAGGACAGATCTTCAAAAGGTGGAGGTGAGGCAATTAATGCCAGAGAACATCTCAAATGCTCAATTGCCTTGCCCAAATCAATTCCAAAGCAGTTTGATTTGCTCATTCCTCACATTGAATTTGCTAATAACTGGTCCTTATCAGTGGCTGCCTGTTATGCTGTTGACCCCCATCAGCACCGGCCCGTACCTTAATGACCCTGAGCAGTGCGATGGCCCCTTTTACTCGGGATGAATTGGTACTTCTTGGTGATCTTAATCAGGATATGATTAAGCCACCTGACAAGGTTATTCAGCAATTTGATGCACTCAGTCTACATCAGATCATTTGTTCACCCACCAGATATGACACTAAATTCCCAGACAAGGCAACTCTGATTGATGTTATCCTCACAAACTCCCCTCATAGGTATCATTCTGGAATGTTTTGTGCGGGTATCAGTGATCACTGTTTTATTGCATGTGCCCACAAAGGCTGCTTTGTTAAGCAGTCAGCTCGAATTAGTTGCAAACGTGTTTTTGAAAATTTCAGCCCTCAAGCCTTTTTACATGACTTGGCAGATGTGGATTGATCTAGAATCAACCTGATCCCTACTGTAGGCGAGGCATGGAATTTGTTTGGTGAGCCCTTTAACGTTGTTATAAGCATGCCCCCTTTAAAAGGTTTAGAATAAAGGGTCGCCATAGCCCCTGGTTTGACTGCCAGCTTACTGTACTACTTCAACAAAAAAAATGCCACCTGGCGCAACGCTCGAATTTCTAAATCCCCGGTAGATATCTTGGCTTTCAGGCAAATCAGAAATAAGTCTTTGCAAGCTGTTTGCAAGACAAAATCAGATTATTTTACAGAACAGTTCACTTTCTGCAGTTCTGACCCAAAAAGATTCTGGAAAACAATGAAAGACCTAGAAAATAAACCATCTTGCAGTCTGCCTCTGTCACTTATTGCTGGCAACGTATTAGTGTCAGACAGGGAGCATATGAGAGATGGTTGACCGTTTTAATAAATATTTCATAAAGCCAGGCTCTATTGTGGATTCAGCAAATGATGAGTTCTCTTCTACAAATCCTATCATCTGCTCACTTGCACCCCACTCCATTTCCCTCCCAGTTCACACCAGCCCACCCCTGACTCATAGCCTTATCTTATGGGTGATCTCAGAGTGTGAGGTTTTGGATGAACTATGTAAGTTAGACCCCCCAAAAAACACCAGCAGGGTCAGATGAGCTGGATCCTTTTTCAAAATTGCAGCCCCCATCATTGCTGTTTCCATTACTGATATTTTTAACTTGTCCATCCACACTGCAGAAATTCCCCGTGCCTGGAAATCGGCTGTTGTGCGTCCTATTTTTAAGGACAGGGACCAGGCTGATCCTAACTGTTATAGGTCTATTTCTATTCTGCCATATCTTGTCATGTACGTGCGCTTTTACACACGCATGAATGAAAAGAGATGAGCCCACTTGCAGGTGAAGTGTGTGCTTCATTAACAGAGAGTCAATCATACAAAAATGTGTCCAACATAAGTAATCAAATCATCAGCAACAAAGCAGATGAGCAAAGTTCAGTTGAGGCCGGTTGGCTATGGGGAAAAAGTTTACGTCACGCCCCAGGGGAAAGCTGGCCACTGGGGGAAACAAGAAACGTGAACCGGGAAGGAGGACTTACATGAATGAGTCGGAGCGCAGCTGGGCTCTGGGAAAAGCAACACCAAACATAGTCCTGAGAGACAGTAGCCCAAACACGGAGAGATTACTGAACTAAGAGGCTGACTGGGTGCAGAATACAGACTAACGCCATGAGAATGAGTGAAAGAACTGATAGGGAATAAGTACACAGTGAACTAATGACACAGAGTGAATACAGGTGAGTGACAGCAACAGGTGTGCTGATTACAGACTGCTGACTGCAGTGGCAGGTTGAGCAGCCAATGGGGAGTGCCTGGAGGGAGAGAGAGATGCAGAACAGAACACAGAATAATACTAGACAATAAGTGAACAAAACAAGGAGACAAAATATACAATAGTCTGTGTCTGGGGTCTGGAATGACATAAGCCCCCAGACAAATGACAGAGCCTCCCCCTCAAGGGTGGATTCCAGACACACCCAGGAACACCCAAGGCCACCCCCACCCCCCCCCCCAAAAAAGAAAAGAGAGCAGCAAAAAACCACTCAGGGAGGGAGGTGGGGGAAAACGGCTAGAAGGGAAAAATAATCAGCTCAACACACCTGTGCCCCAGCAACCGCTAAGCCCCCACAGTCCCAGGGCTCCAGGGTTTGGGCGGCCAACCAAAGTCCCAGGCCCAGCAGGTGGCCCGCGAACAGTGTCGGGTGGTCTGCCAGCGCAAACGGGCCCCCTGACCAGCAGACTAGTCCATTGGGCAGCCGGCCAGCGTTATTGAGCCACCAAGACTGGAGGGGAGAATAAGGAGGCGATCTTCCCACTGGGAGGCTTAAAGGCAGGAAGCCCGACCAGAGAAGGGAAACCCCAATGGCCTCTGGTGGCGGAGGATGGTGGACCACAGCGGTGCCCGGCAGGGAAGGAAGGAACACCCCAAAAGCCTCAGCGTCCCCCGGCTGGCCGGCGACACCCTCAGTGCCCCCAGCTTGGAACGGGGCTGCACCCACGGTGGCTCCAAGCTGGAGCTTCATTGCAACCACGGGGGTCCCGGTCTGGGACAAGGCTGCACCTACTGTGGACCCGGGCTGGGCCAACGCTGCACCTGCAGGGGTCCCGGTCCGGGACATGACTGCATCCGTGGAGGCTCCAGCCTGGAGCTTAGCGGCACCCATTGTGGACCACGGCTGGGCCAACAATGCAACCTCAGTGGACCCTGGCAGGGCCAAAGCTACACCCACGGTGGCTCCAGGCTGGAGCTTAGTAGCACCTGCTAGGGTCCTGGTCTGGGACATAGCAGCACCCATGATGGACCACAACTGGTCCATGGTTGCACCCGTGGTGGGTCCGGGCTGGAGCTCTGTAGCACCCGTGGTGGGCTCCGGCTGGAGCTCTGCAGCACCTGTGGTGGGCTCTGGCTGGAAGTCTGCAGCACCTGCGGTGGGCTCCAGCTGGAGCTCTGCAGCACCAGTGGTAATCCTTACCTGAGACTCAGCAGCATCCATAGCAACCTCCGCAGCGAGCTCGGCTTGCAAACCTGGATTTTCCATGGCCTCAGGTGGCATTGGCTGCTCTCCGGCAACCCTGGCAGGGAACTCAGAGACAGGAGAGAGAGAGAGAGAGAGAGAGAGAGAGAGAGAGAGAGAGAGAGAGAGAGAGAGAGAGAGAGAGAGAGAGAGAGAGAGAGAGAGACTTTTGACTTTTAAAAAAATGGCTTTATTGCACATTTCAAAATTGCAGAAAGACCAATATCAGTTGTCCAAGTGTGTCACATCTCAAAAGTGCAAACATAACTCATCCCCCTGACCCACTGAACACAAAACATTCCCTACAGCCCATCTATTGATGAACGCCTCCAGATTGTCTACCATTTGATAGTAAGAGAACTCCACCCGGAGTCTGACTTTCAACAAGACCTTGAAAGCGGACACAGGATCCACATTGGCAGCGTTGCTTGCCCGATTTTTCCTCGTCAGCCAGATGGCAAGCTTAGCAGTACCAGATAGGAAGTTCATCAAAGTGTGGGCAGCCTTCCTTGCCACTTTATACTTCGGACCGTAAATGAACAGACCAAAAGAGAAACATTCACCCAAAGCCCGAAACCACTCGCGCAAAATCTCAAAAAGTCCAGATAAACAAAAACATTGGACAAACAAATGCTTGAGGGTCTCAACTTGGGAACAAAACAAACATCCCCCCCCCCCCACAGTCGGATCAAGGTGTGCCCTGTATTTATTCGCAGCTATTGCCCCATGCACAATCCTCCAATGGAGATCTGCTGTGCGTTTCTCAATAGGTTGCTTGTACATGCACCGCCAGCTGCCTTTTGGGGAGACCCCTGGCCCCAAACAACCCGCCCACCTCGACTCCGTGACATCCTTCAGAGAGCGCAGATTCAGAACCTTCACACAGATGTGATACACCGCCCTTGTCCCGACAAACTGGAACTTGCCCAGGTGAGGAATCCTGAAGGTCAGTAGGTGATCCTCTCCTCCCTGCCACTCCCCCACAGCTGGAGTTATGGAAATTGCAGGAAAGGTGGATGCAGTGTCGTCATCCCATTGATTGGAAAGAGTGCGGTTTGTCGCAAACGCTCAAAGCGGTTGTGGCAGGGCGGCGCACACGTCCTCCACCACCCTTTGCAGCAGTCTGACAGATGTAATGTTGGCACTCCGCCTCAGTGTATCCATCGATGTGGTCGACATCCTCATAAGATGACCAAGCTTGGTACAGCGTGCCTCCCGCAAACAACTCCACAGACTGACAGACTGCAGCACCTCAGCTTCGATGAATCGATTGAAAAACAGTGGTTCCTCGAACAGCCACATGCTCAGCGTCTCGTCACGGAAGCGGGCCACGTTGAAGACTCGCCATGCATGCAAAACGGATGTGTAAAAAGCAGATAGTCCAGTAAGGTCCACCTCCCCAGATGTCACGAGGAAGAGCTGCTTATCATAGCCCAAGCGACCAACTCTCCTCAAGAGCAGTTTAGCAGTGTCCATCCAGCAGGGTCCGCATCCTTAAAGGAGTCGTTGTGCAGTTCGAAGCCTGAAGCTGGTGACCTTGGAATGTATGTCCACCAGGCCCTGTCCCCCCTCGGCCATAGGCAGGTAGAGAACTGGCGCACGGACCCAGTGGCGACCAGACCAAAAGAAGTCCACGATGATCTTCTGAATCTCCTCCACGAGGCTCCTGGGCGGTGTCAAAGACACCAGCCTATGCCAGAGAGCCGGGGCAACCAGATTACTCGCGACCAGAACCCTGCCCCTATATGACAGCTGTGGTAGCAACCATTTCCATTTAGAAAAGCGAGCACACACCTTGTCCTTAACACCCTCCCAGTTCTTTCGTTCAAAAGCCTCCGTACCCAGAAAACCCCCCAACACTTTGAGACCGGCCGTCCCCCACTGAAGCCCGCCGGGTAGGCGAGGGACGCCTTGACGCGACCAGTGGCCCACCAATAGACCCTCACTCTTGGCCCAATTAACCCGTGCAGAAGATGCCCTTTCATAAACTGTCAAAGTGTCCACCAGACACTGCACATCCCCGTGGGAGGTGATGAAAACGTTGACGTCATTCGCATAAGCAGACAAGACAATCGGGCGGCAACAGCTTGATGGCCCCGGCAGAACCAGACCACCCAGCTGAGCGCGCAACCTGCACAGCAAAGGCTCAATAGCCAAGCTGTACAGCTGACCCGAGAGTGGACACCCCTGGCGTATTCCCCGGGGTACAGGGATTGGCCGACTCAGGCCTGCCCCCACCTTCACCAAACACTCAGCTCCAGTGTATAGCAGATTGACCCACCTCAAAAACATATTTCCAAAACCAAACCCCCTCAGGGTAGAAAACAAATAGGAATGGTCAACCCTATCAAAGGCCTTTTCCTGGTCCAAAGACACAATCCCAAACTGTAAGTCATGACATTTACTGAGCTGGAGAACGTCACGCATGAGGAAAACATTGTCCATAATGTTCCGGTCAGGAATACAATATGTTTGATCCTTATCCACGATCAAACCCAAGACAGTGTTCAGTCTGTTCGCCAGGGCCTTGGAAAGCACCTTGTAGTCCATGCAAAGAAGAGCCACAGGCCTCCAGTTTTTTAGCAGGGCCAAGTCCCCCTGCTTTGGCAATAGGGACAGCACTGCACGGCGGCAGGAGACAGGTAACGTTCCTTCCCTGTAACAGGCCGTCAGAACGTCATAGAAGTCTGGTCCAATAATATTCCAAAAATGCTTAAAAAATTCTGAAGAAAGGCCATCAAGTCCAGGCGTGCGTCCCAGCGCCATCTGATTCACTGCCACAGTCAACTCATCCAAAGTCAGGGCACAGTCCAGAGCGGCCCTGTCGTCCTGGCCAAGCACCGGAAGGGCCTCGAAGAGCTGATTTTGAGATTCTTTGCAACACGTTCCCGCAGCAAACAGGGCCCCGTAGTAATCCACTGCATGGCGCCGCATCTCGGATGGGTTCGTAGTCAGGCGACCATCTGGGAGTGTCAAGCAAGCCATCAACTTCTTTTTTGCAGTAGACTTCTCCAAATTGAAGAAGAAGGACATTGGTGCATCCATGTCCTGCAGGCGAGTGAAGCGCGACCTCACTAGCGCCCCCTCCACTCTGCCCTGCATGAATGTGCGCAGGGCTGATCTCTTCTCCTGCAGCAAAGGGCCAGCGGTAGAATCCCGACCCGTAACCAAGCTGGCCTCCAGCCTCTTGACAGCGTCCTCAAGTTGACTGACCTTGGCATTGATGATGGCAGTTGAGTTCGCAGCGTACCGTTGACAAAAAAGGCGAATTTGCACTTTGCCAACGTCCCACCACTGTTCGAGGGAACCAAAACGAGCTTTTGTGGTCCTCCAGTGTTCCCAGAAGCACACAAAATACTGACAAAAGGCGTTGTCCTGTAGGAGCTTGTTATTGAAGTGCCAATATGATTTTGCCCGTCTCCCTGGTGAGTTCAGTAACACCGCAGTAGCCAGGTGATGATCCGTGAAACCGACGGGACTTATGTTCCTGTGAAGGAGGCCGGGGCTACAGGTTCTAGAAATATATATCCTGTCTAATCTAGCAGCACTGACAACACCGTCAGTGACCCTGACCCAGGTATACCGTCTCGCATTTGCATTTTTAGACCTCCACGTGTCCACTAAGTCGAACTGCACAGTGAAATTTTCCAAGATTCTAGAAGACTGCAGATGAGGTTCTGCATTAGTGCGATCTACAGTGAAGTCCAAGGTACAGTTGAAATCACCAGCAACAACAAGTTGTTCTTGGTGATAGCGCTGCAATTCAGTAGTCAGTATATTGAAAAAGGCAACCCTTTCTGCGCCGTGGTTTGGCGTGTAAACATTAACCAGGCAAAACACGGAATCCACTATTTGTGCCCTAACAAGAAGCAGCCTGCCCCTCACTATCTCCACCACCGATAAAACTTGTGCATTTGCTGATTCCCCAAACAAAATGGCCACTCCTGCGCTTAGATTGGTGCCGTGACTGAGTGAAAATGGGCCTTTCTACCACAAGCCCCAGTCGACTTCATCTGCCGAAGTGGTATGAGTTTCCTGCAAAAACAAAATGTTGAGACCTTTCCGTTTGAACAGGTCACTAATGAATCCCCTCTTATGATTACCCCTCCCACCATTGATGTTTAAGGTCCCTAATTGTATTTTCTGCATTATGGCGATATTTGTGAGGAGCACCGTGCTTTGCCATGGAAATCATTCCATCTTTGCGCGCTTGGCCTTTTGTCCCCCTGCTGATTTACGCAGGGCTGCAAGGTGCTTCTTCAGGCGGAAGCGTTTTCTTTCATCCAGGAGGTCAACACCAACCTGCTTCCTCAGTACATTAACAGACCGAATGAATTTGTCAGTGTCACTGAAGTAATCAGCAACGTTAACGGCCCTATTATTATAGGTTCCATCCAGGAAAGCATTTATTTCGTCTAGTGAATACAAATGCGCAGTGGCATCGCCAGGTGCCCCAATAGACTCATTTTTAGCAGACTCAGCGTCAGTTTCACACTCCATTCCCTCGTCAGCACAACTCTGCTGACTGGTAGATTCAGCTGGCACGTCAGCTGGTGCAGCTAATCCTTCATCAGTCACGTGTTCCGGGGCGGCGCCTATATCAGCCGACCGGCGTTGTTCCGCCTGCTGCTCTGAAGTTGCAGCAGGCTGCGGAAGCACAGCCACTGATGTCACACAGTGCGATGCTGAGTCAACGTCATTGACCGCTTGTGCGCCATCACCAGTCACGCCCCCAGCTGCAGGCCACGCCGCGGGCGCCACAGGCCAACTGTCCACAGCCACAGCGGCAGGCTCCGGAGCAGGAGCGGCGGAAGGCCCCGCAACGTCGTCCGCAGCCGCGGCGGGTGCGGAGGCCTCGCTGGCAGGCTGTGCGGCCCTGCCGGGCTCCGCCGCGGCAGAAGCCCCCGCAACGCTGTCCGCAGCAGCGTCGCGAGCGGAAGGCGCACCGGCCGCCCCAGCCGTGGCTCCACCAGAGCCCCCCGCCGGGCGCCTGTGCGGGCAGGCAAAACGTTTATGGCCCACATCGCCACATTCAAAACACTTCATCTGTCTCGAGCTCGCATACACCATATAGTAGCCGTCCCCGTGTTTGACCCGGAAGGACACTTCCAGAGTCTGAGTGGGCGAGTCTAGAAACATAAACACCTGTCGCCTGAGTGATTTCACATGTTTAAAGTCAGCTTCCCTGATTCCCAAACTGACGTGTCTAAATGGGCCCGCAAACTTCGCGAATCTGCGGAGCTCCGCCGCCAACTGCTCGTCAGTAATGAAAGGTGGAACACCCGAGACGGTGATAAGCGTCGATGGAACCGATAAGGGGGACACCTGTACACACACGTCCCCGATTACAATACCGCTCGCAACCAGAGCGTGGACATCCTCCTCAGTAGCCAGAAACACAACTACAGCCCTATTCATCCTGGACGCATAGCGGATCGCAGCAGGGCCCACCTGGGCACCCACAGCCATAAGGACCCCCTTCACAGTAACAGTGTCGTCCGGGGGAACGATCCGCACCCCCTGGCGGATAGATGGAGGTGGCATTTCGAAGGTCGCCGTCCTCCTCCCCAAAAATCAAGAGTTTATTATGTGGGCAGTGATGGAAAAACGAAAAAAAAGTCCAATAGACCACGGAGTTCCCTATTTCCGTCCTCCTCCTTCGCCAACTTAGATAGAGAGAGAGAGAGAGAGACCAGGTCAGGGTCGCCGGCAGCTGCAGAGTTTGGCGAGGTGAGTCCAAGTGCAGTGGTGAGCTGCCCCTGTCTCTCCTCACCAAGGATAATGTTATGTACTTTATTTATATAGCCCTTTAAAACAACCCGTAGGTGACCAAAGTGTTTTACAGAAAATTAAACAGCATTAAAAACACACACAGCATTAAAAACAAATAACATACACAAAGAAATAAGAATACATACCTAAAAATGAGAATAAAATAAAAACAAATGCCAAGACAAATATCACCACTACTGGGTATTAAAAGCCAAGCTAAACAAATATGTTTTAAGTTCTGATTTAAAAAGGTCCAGGTCTAATAAGTCAAGGTGAATAAGGCAAGGTTGGTTCTGAAATAGACAAGAGAGAAACTAAGGAGCGTACTCGCCTGAACTCGGGCTCTATCGCCGTCCAGGACTCCAACAATCCAGGATGCAATGACTCATCAGGCTGAAGAGGTGCGGCACCCACGGAGGTCCTGGATTGGGACAGGACCCCCACGTCAACCTCTACCGGGGAAACTGGACCCTTGTCATTGTCTGCAGGGACCCCTGGCAGTGATGGATTCTCTCCGGCGACCCTAGGAGGAAGCTCAGGAGTGACAGGAGAGGAACAGTGGTTAGGGTCACCGGTAGCGGCGGAGCCCGACGAGGTGAGTTTGGATGCAGCTGGGGGCTGCACCCGACTCTCCTCACCAAGAGCCAGGCAAGATTGTGCCAACTCTAAACTATAAACAATAAACTAGACTGGTCACACAATACTGACGCACTCTACAAGAAGGGACAGCGCAGGCTGTTCCTGCTGAGGAGACTCAGGTCTTTTGGTGTACAAGGGGCGCTGCTGAAGTCATTCTATGACACGGTGGTGGCATCAGCCATCACTTCTGGAGTGGTCTGCTGGGGCAGTGGCATTACTGCAGCCGATAGGAAGAGACTGAACAAACTGATTAAGAAAGCTAGCTCTGTCCTGGGGCAACGCCTTGATCCGATGGAGGAGATAGGAGAGAGAAGGACGGTGGCTAAACTGTCATCTCTGCTGGAGTCCGAGTTCCACCCTATGCAGGACATACTGGATGCACTGAGGAGCTCATTTAGCAGCAGACTACATCATCCCAGGTGCACAACCGAGAGGTTTCGTAGGTCCTTCCTACCAACGGCTGTCAGACTGTACAACCTAAGCAGGGCTGCTCGCAGAGATAGCAAAAAGACGTAACAAACTAATAGTTTTTTGTTTTTTTTTTTTTTTTGAATGCAAAAGATGCAATAGACTTACACAATGGTCCTCTCCGGCATACAACTAGGAACATACCGGTCGCTATGGAGGGTGAGAATATGTATGGGCACATAATCATACCATGTAGGATAACTAAATAGACGGTTATGCTGTTTCATCCCACCTAGCAACAATGCTCTGCACTGTGTGTGTTTATATATTTACATATTTATTCCATCTAGCTACAATGCTCTGCACTGGGTGTGTTTATATTTATATATCTATATATTTATTCCATCTAGCTACAATGCTCAGCACTGGGTGTGTTTATATTTATATATCTATATATTTATTCCATCTAGCTACAATGCTCCGCACTGTGTTTTTATATATCTACATATTATTCCATCTAGCTACATTGCTCCGCACTGTGTGTATTTATATACTTGCATATTTATTCCACCTAGCTGCAATGCTCCGTACTGTGGGTGTTTATATATTTACATATTTATTCCATCTAGCTACAATGCTCTGCACTGTGTGTTCATATATTCATATATTTATTCCATCCAGCTACAATGCTCTGCGCTGTGTGTGTGTGTGTGTGTGTGTGTATATATATATTTTATAGTAATATGTACATATGTATATTAGCTGCTCTTGTTTGCTTGTTTTTTTTTTTTCTTGCCTTCTGATTGTTGCTCTGAGTGTTGCTATCCCTGTGCTGTTGCAATCCTGGAATTTCCCGTTGTGGGACTAATAAAGGCTTATCTTATCTTATCTTAAAGGGAGAGAGACAAATGAGAGCACTTGCCTGGACTCAAGCTCCACCGCTGTCCAGGACTCCAACAATCCCGATGACGACGTCTTGGGTCCGGCCTCTAGTGGTCCAGTTCAAGTGCTGGCTCTGCGGCGGCAGCCTCCGCAGCTGGCATGATGGCAGTCCTTGTACCCCCAGACGAGTCCCCCCACACTGGTGGTTCTTCCAGCGTGATGGCTGGGGGTCCACTCCATGCTGGCTCTGCTGTAGGATTATTCAGAGCCGATAACTCCTCCACAATTCGGTGGCCTGGTTCTGGCGGGCGCTCGGGAAAGAAGGGGGGAGACACAGAGGGGATAGGTAAGTCTTGAGTAATAGCAGCAGGAGTAGAGCACTCAGCTGACTGCCCAACCTGAGGCTCTCTTCCGGGAGACAGACAAGGTTTATCATTATTTACTGAGATAGAATGAAAATACACTTGCCTACCCTCCTAGGTCTGGGTGTAAACCACTGCAGGCGGTGAAATGTCATCCTCCTCCACGTTCACGGCCATCCTAGGCCCCCCAGAGGATTGTGGAGGAGCCGGCTCGGCTGACGCGGGAGTGGGCGTGACGGGGGAAGCCCTGGAGGTCTCTTTGGCAGCAGGAAAGGACATCTCATTGAGAGATGCTGTGGGTGAAGTGGAGAGGGCCTGGGCTGGCGTGACAGCTGGCTCAGAGGAAGGCTTCGCTGCAGGAGTGGATGGGCATGATGTTGGGAATTTGGCCGCCGACGAGGTGATGGGCTTCTTACGGCACGTCGATGCAGAGCAACCCTCTCGCCGTGGTGTAGACTCCTCAATGTCTTCTGGCTCCCTCAGTGTCCAGCTGCTCCCTCCTGGGACCGGTGGAGAATTAGGGGAGACAGAGGGAAAAAGTTGAGGAGCGGGGACAGCAGCTGACTGGGAAGCCCCAGCGGATTGTAGAATCTGGAGGTCCTCCACAGGAATCTGGCAAATCACATCAGGCGAGAGTGCAAGAAATTGAAGGAGCACTTGCCTGAATTCTTGATTGGTGAGGACATCAGCTGCTGTATTGGTGTCACGCTCTGTCTCCCCGGGAATAGGACCATGAGTCTGGTGGGAAGAGGAGGACACCGGCTTGGGAGGCACATGATGGGCTTTCGACCTCCGGGAGCACTTCTTTGGCTGCCTCGGTGGAACTGTGGAGGACCCTTTCACCGCTTCCTCGAAACGCTGCCATGATTTACAAATCTGGGTGAGCAGTGGCACCAGCCCCGGATACTTCCAGAGGCCGGGGCACGTCTGCATCACCTCGATATCCAGCAAATAAAAGTTTATCTCCGGGGAGTGGGTGGCACGAGCCCAGGAAGCGAAGTTCACCACTTGCTCGGCCGCTGGGCACTCCTCCGGATTCAGTACAAAAACAGAGAAATCCATGCTGGATGGCTTCTGTACTGGTGAGAAGAACGAAAAAGGTGAAAAAGAAAACACACAACTTCATCGCTGGGCTCTTTCTGGTCACGGCGTTCTGTCATGTACGTGCGCTTTTATGCATGCACGAATGAAAAGAGATAAGCCCACTTGCAGGTGAAGTGTGTGCTTCATTAACAGAGAGTCAATCATACAAAAACGTGTCCAACATAAGTAGTCAAATCATAAGCAACACAGCAGATGAGCACAGTTCAGTTTAGGCTGGTTGGCTACAGGGAAAAAGTTTACGTCACGTCCCAGGGGAAAGCTGGCCGCTGGGGGAAACAAGAAACGTGAACCGGGAAGGAGGACTTACATGAATGAGTCGGAGCGCAGCTGGGCTCTGGGAAAAACAACACCAAACATAGTCCTGAGAGAGAGTAGTCCAAACACAGAGAGTTTACTGAACTAAGAGGCTGACTGGGTGCAGAATACAGACTAACGCCATGAGAATGAGTGAAAGAACTGATAGGGAATAAGTACACGGTGAACTAATGACACAGAGTGAATACAGGTGAGTGACAGCAACAGGTGTGCTGATTACAGACTGCTGACTGCAGCGGCAGGCTGAGCAGCCAATGAGGAGTGCCTGGAGGAAGAGGGAGAGGCAGAACAGAACACAGAGTAATAAGATAAGATAAGATAAGATAAACTTTATTGTCCCTCAAGGGGAAATTTGTCTTGGGCTTGTCACCAGTGCTGCAACCACACAATCCACACATACACAATGGATGTAGTACATAATAAATGAAATAAAACCCAATAAATAATACAAGTACATACATACATAAATATACAGTATAACAGCAGTCATTAAGAACAGGAATTATAAGCGTCCCTGACCTATTTATCTGAGTTTAAAAGTTTTACTGACGTCGGGATAAATGAGTTCTTGTATCTATTGAACCTGCACTTGGGGACTTTGTATCTCCTCCCTGAGGGTAGCCACACATATTCATTGTTTAGTACATGGCTCATGTCACTGATTATTTTTTGAGCTTGTCTACAGGCTGCCTGGTTGTGTAAGATCTGCATGGGTAAATACTCTTTAACTCCAATAAGTTTCCATACTGTATGAATTAAACGCAACACTCTGTTCTTTAGTTTCACAGAGAGGTTGCCAAACCAAGCTGTAATGCTGTATCTAATACAGCTCTCCAACACAGCCTGGTAAAATATTAACATAATCCTTTTATCAACGCCATGTATTCTTAATCTACGCAAGAAATGCAGCCGCTGTTGTAGTCTACTGCAGAGGTAATCAATATGTGTGCTCCAGGTTAATGAATTGTCAATAAATACTCCCAAATATTTATAGGAACTAACCTGTGTTATAGTGTGTTTGTGGATGACCACAGGCCTGTGGTCACCAACTCCTCGAGGGTCAAACACCATCTCCTTTGTTTTATCATTATTCAAAATGAGATGACTGTCATCACACCAATTGACAAACCTCTGAATTTTCTATAAAATAGCTTGACAGATCATGAGTCTTTTGAAGTAGTGATAAAATAGCAATGTCATCAGAAAATTTAATAATTTGATTGCCTGGATAGACACTTCTGCACTCATCAGTGTACAAGGTGAACAAAAATGGTGAACTAACACAGCCTTGGGGTGCTCCTGTGCTGAGGGTTCTAAATTTAGATAAAGTTCCATTTACACTAACTTGCTGTTTACGATAAGTTAAAAATGAGTGGTACCATTTAATAATGACAGGATGCACCTTAAAATCATTTAACCTCTTAATTAAAAGGTGTGGCTGCAGTGTGTTAAAAGCTGAACTGAAATCAACCAATAAAAGACGAGCATATGAGGTTGTCTCCTCCAAATGTTTAAACACAGAATGAGTTAAGGTTAAAATGGCATCCTCTGTACTTCTATTATTTTTATAAGCAAACTGCAGAGGATCCAAAAGTCCTCCAAAATCAGTTTTCAGATTGTCAATGACAATCTTCTTGAGGCACTTCATTACCAGTGAGGTCAGTGCAACAGGACGATAGTCATTATTCTCTTTGCAGCTTGCTTTTTTTGGTACAGGAATTAGAATAGAGCTTTTCCAAATTACCTGGACAGAACACGTATCTAAAGACTTCTGGTAGATGGGATTCCAGGCTTCTGCTAGCTCCTCACTACATGACTTCAGTAAGTGCCCAGAGATCCCGTCTGGTCCAGATGCCTTCCTGGGGCACATACGTGAGAAAAATCTTTCCATAACATGCTGGTCAACTATAATTTTTGCAGAGCCTGAAACTGATATAGCGTGCCCCCAGACACATGACATATCTGTCCAAGGTACTGGAAAGCGTTGTGAATAACCAATTAATTGATTATTTGGAAGCTCATAGCATATTATCAAATTTTCAGTCAGGTTTCAGAAAGGGCTATGGATGTATAACTGCAACCTTTAAAGTCTTAAATGATATCACCTCTGCTTTGGACTCTAAGCTGTATTGTGCAGCAATTTTTGTAGATTTGGCTAAGGCTTTTGATGCAGTGAATCTTATTTGTCTTATTGACAGGTTTAGCAGCATTGGTGTCTCTGGTAAATCTTTGTCCAGGTTTTAAAACTATCTCTCAGAAAGATTTCAGCGTGGGAAATGGGAACAATTTCTCTCAGTCCCTCCCTGTCACTAAAGGTGTCCATCAAGGATGAATCCTTGGTCCCATCCTTTTTTCCATTTACATTAATAACATAGCAAACTCTGTAACAGATTCATCCATCCATCTCTATGCTAATGACACAATTCTCTATTTCACTGGCCCCTCCCCAGATATAGTTTGTCAACAACTTCAACTTAGCTTTAGTAGACTGCAGCAGGCCCTCTCCAGATTTCATCTCAAGTTTTACACTTCCAAGACTAAAGTCATGTGGTTTAGCCAAAAGGGCTATGTCTCCTCAAATACCCCAAGCATTTCCACTATTAATGGGACATCTCTAGACCAGGTTGCAAAGTATAAATATTTGGGAATCTGGCTAGATAACACTCTCCTTTTCAAATCACACTGACAAGCTACAGTCCAAGGTCAAATCAAAAACTGTCTCTCTCTATAGAATGTGTTCCTCTTTTAATTTTTCTGCCAGGCAAACACTGGTTCAAATGACCATCCTTCCCATGTTTGATTATGGTGATGTCATTTACAGAACAGCATGTAAAGGCTTGCTGCAGAAGCTTGATGTCCTTTACCACTCTGCCATACAGTTTGTAATAAATTCTCCCTTCAGAACACAACGCTGCACTTTGTATTCCTCTCTTAACTCGCCATCATTATGCTGAATGTCTGCCCCAAAATTCTCTTGTTTGTTAATATACAAAACTCTCCTTGATCTGTCTCCCCCCTACTTGAATCAGCTGTTGCACACTTCATCCTCTGTATACAACACCTGTTCTGCATATTTAATTAGGTTGACAGTCCCCCCCAAAAAATCATCAATAGGTTTGCCATCCTTTCAGTCTGCTGCACCCGAGACTGGAATGACCTACAAAAACACTCAAGTTGGATGCTTTTATCTCTAAGACAGCTTTTAAAACTATGATTACAAACCACGTTAAGGAAGAATGCCGTTGTCACTCGAACTGCTAGACATAATGTTGTTCATTGTTGTTCCAAACAAGGGAGAAACGATATCACTTCAGAGGAACATGTACATTTCAAAAGCCTACAGTGAGAACAACCACCAAGCAACACTGTATTTCAGTGCAAGGAGTCAGATTATGGAACGATTATGGACCTGAATTAAAATCATGTACAACGCTTGGACAATTTAAACAAAAACTAAAGGAAGAAATACTCCAAACATATTTACAAGACGACATTTAAACTCACATAAGGATTGACATATCCAGCCTGTGTTGTGTTGTAGCTTAGTTTTTTTTTTTTTTTTTCCTCTCTCTGTGACATTCTGTCTTAGATTTGTCTTGAATAGTAACCGCTTAACTTAGCTTAGCTTAGTTTTCTTTTTTTTTTTTTTTTTTTTTCTCTCAGTCACACTTTGTCTTAGCTTTGTTCTAAATTGAAATCACTCTTGTCTTGTTCACTCTTTTTTCTTTGAATTCTTGGATGGAATATGGGTGGGCAATATAAGCTGCGGCTTCAGCCATCACCCATTTCGGATAACTCACGTGGAATTGTTTAGTAGAAGGAGTCTTTGTCTAATTTGACCTTGTTGTTATATTATACAGTTTCTTTTAACCTGTACTGTATTATCCGAAATAAATTCAAATTCATTCATTCATTCATTCATAATACAATAAGGTTCATCAACCAACCTGTCCGCTTTGGCTGCCTTTATGTACATATTTTAGCTATGTCTATGTAATGTCTTGTGATACTGTTTTGTTTTAGCTGTTATTATGACTGTATGTGTTTTAACTGTCTTTGCAAATATTTCTTTTAATATATTTGTCTTAGATTGCCCTCTGTCCCTTCCCCCAGGCCATTATTTACAACTGTGCCGCACAGTTATAATGCGGTATTGTGTGTAGAATTTTGAGGAAAAAAAGAATTTAATCCATTTTGGAATAAGGCTGTAACATAACAAAATGGGGAAAAAATGAAGCACTGTGAATGCTTCCTGGATGCACTGTGACTATACTGTCAAGGTGTTGAATCAGTTGACCGTGTGGTTTTTCATTGTCCAAAGTGCCGCCAAGAGCATGAGAACTTAAAGAAGGCATTAGAAACTGTAGGAATAAAAGGATTTAATTTGGGCAGTTTGTTAAGTATGGGTTTGAATTGTCTTTTTAAGTATTTGATAGAAACTGAGCTAATAAAAAGGATCTTTTAAAAAAATATTTTTTTTTTCACCTTTAACTCTGGTCCACATTCCAACATCGTAGGTGGTGGTAATGCACCCTAATGCTGGTTGCCTTCCACCATTTAAACTCTAAAGAAGATGAAGTGCTGTGTGGGACTGACTCAGCTCAACAGCTTGCTGTGGCTCTCTGAGTTCTCCTGCTGCTCCACTTCCCATGTGCCTCCACCTCTGTACTCTCACCTCCCTGAAGTTCCTTTGGATTCCCCCATAAGCCTGCAAATGTTCTTGGTCATTATTACCTCCTTGGACATTCTCCTGTGCCTTTCCTCCATGCTCGCCTGTCTTCCTTGTTTGTGTCTAGGGATCCTCAGCTTGCACCCACCTGGAAAATAAGTAAGGATCAATTATCGCAAATTCATTAACCAAATCACCACAGGAAGATCCCCGGACCCGGGGAATCTCCATACCCATCACCAAGCTGCACCTAATGACCGGAGCTATTCGCCATCTCCACCTGCAATTATACTTGCCCAAAAAAGGACTCCTTCTCACCGGTACCAACTCCCCCTATCTGTGTAAGCAGACAATCTCTGTTCAGCCCTAGAATATACTCACCGCTGGTTCTCCACATCTCCACCTTATCACTGCAGTAAGCAAAACTCTAAAGCTCAACTATTCAATCCATACTCAGCCAGCATGTCCATGTGGACCCATGATAGGTTTAAATTGGGCTGTTTTATGGGTCCCATGTGGGTTTGTCTGCGGGGTGCACGTTGACGCCATCTGTGTTTGCCCACATGGACTTTATCTGTGGTACAGGTGAGTGGGTAATCTGTTTATCCGCTTTAAACTCAACTGGGCCCCACATGGTAATTTGGGTGAGCAGGTTTCAGTAACACCTGTACCACAGGCAAAATTATGCAAAAAAAAATCCCTTTTTGTCCTCATAAATTTGTAAAAAGTGAAAAATTTACAAAAAAAATCACAAATTTACTAGAAAAAAGTCACAAATTTATCAGAGAAAACTGTGAAATTACTTGAACAGAGTTTTAATCTTACAAGAAAGAAACTGCAAATTTACAGGAAAAAAGTCACAAACTTATGAGGAAAAATTTGAAAAAGTTGCAAATTAACAAAAAAAGAGTAAATCTGTGCATAAATAAATGGGAATTTTATGAGAAAAAAGCCAACATTCATGAGGAAAAGTTATAAGTTTACCGTAAAAGTTGAACATTTCTGAGAAGATTCTAAATTTACAAGA
Source organism: Pholidichthys leucotaenia (assembly GCA_020510985.1). Classification (NCBI taxonomy): domain Eukaryota; kingdom Metazoa; phylum Chordata; class Actinopteri; order Cichliformes; family Pholidichthyidae; genus Pholidichthys; species Pholidichthys leucotaenia. Next base: position 320,930,533 of record CM035845.1, on the reverse strand, counting down.
AAAATGTCACAAATGTATGGGAAAAAGTCACAAATTTACAAGAAAATAGCAAATTTACAAGGAAACAAGTAACAAATTTGTGATGGAAAATGTTGCAGGGTTCCAGTAAAAAAGTGGCAAATTTATGAGAAGTTGCAAATTTACAAGAAAAAAATCACAAATTTATGAGAAAGTTGCACGTTTATAGTAAAAAAGGTTGCGAATTCATGAAAGTTTCAAATTTTGAAGGCGTGAGAACCGAGTGAGATGGTGAGGGGTCGTCGATGGCCTATGCTCCATGGCGAGCTATGGGCTAAAGTAAGTATGTAAGTCAAATTTTGAAGAAAAATGTATCAAATTAGGGGGAAAAGTCATAAATTTACAACAAAATGGCAAAATTATTAGAAAATAAGTTGAAAATAGGAAAACAGGTAAAGTCCATGTGGGCAAACACAGATGGGGCCAACATGGAATCCATGGACACACCCACATGGGACCCATAAGACAGCCCAGATTTAACCTATTCATTCCATTACTTGCACTCTGTCCTCTTTTCTCTGGAGGTCTGATCACTCCAGTAGCCTCTACTTGCCATTTCAATAAAAGCAAACGTTGCACCTGTGTCTCTGTGTGTTTTGTTGTGGTATCTGCTCCTGGGTCCTGAATACAAATGATGTCAGTTCTGCTGTAATTCTGCCAGAAAACATGTAAAACAGAGCACATAAATGCTATGGCCCCCCCTTATCCACTAATGGGCCCAAAAGTGTCAGGTTCAACCTGAGCATTTTTTTGTCCATTCAGACCAAACACAAAGCAAAAGTTTGCGTAGCCCTACCCTCGCGAGTACAGTCACCAAAGTTGAGATTAATAAGCGAAAATTTGCCCTGTGGAGGGGAAGGGTTCCTATCACAACATTTTAATGTAAAATGGCACCCATCGAGGCGGACGTCTTTGCTCGTTCCATTCACGAATGCCAACTTTTTCTCCTTTTTTGCATGTTTGCTGCTCTTTCTCCTCTAGTTATTCTCTGTGCTATTACCTCATTAGTATTGTTGTGTACCTATTACCTTGGCATTCGTTCGGAGAACAGAGAAAGAATTCCATTGCTCAGGAAATGCTGCATTTCTTAACTGTGCACATGATAATAAAGTATTTGAATCTTGAATCTGACAGGGTACATAGTTGGGAAAAATGTCACCACCTCCTCCAGAAACTGCATCTTGAAGTTGTCTGTTTTCAGCACTAAACAAACTGACCGTGTCCAGTTTCAGTAGCTGCTAGCTCTCGTTAGCATATCAGGAGCAGCATAGCAGGGTGTTGGGGTGGATACAAACTACCGCCCCTCTGTTTTAGCTGCGGAGCGCTGGTCCATCTGTCTCAGGTGAGTTAATCTTCCATTGTTGACATGTCTGGTGATGGCAGAATCTCAATACTGATTGGCTATCGTGACCAAACATCAAGCAATTTTTTTTGCCGGAGCTGAACAAAATCGAACTTGGACCAATACGAATTTGCTTGTATTTATGTCTTTTCATGTAATGGTGCTGCATGAAAAAAATTTCTGCTTGTTTGGTGCAAATTCATGATTAGACTTTTTCATGTACATTTGTAACTTTTTTCAAACTTTTTTCTCAATTTGTTTTTCAAGAAAAAAATCACTTTTTTCTTGTAAAATTGTAACTTTTTTAGACAGAAATCTCGACTGTTCTTGTAAATTTGTATTTGTTTTTAATTTGCAACTTTTTTCTCAAAAATTGACTTAGCTTCTGTCCATCTATAAATGCAAGAAAATCTGTGTGGCTGTGTGTGTGTTCCTCGCGTATCTCTCAAACCGTTCCTCAGACTGATGTCAGATTTTATAAGCGCTTTGCTGAGGTTATGACAGTGTGTATCCCCAAATATGGAGTTGTTCAGTCAAAATATGTAATTTTTATCAATAAAAGTTTAGTCATTGCTCTCTCCTTATACCCTGGCTTCTAGAAGTGTGGGCGGGTTTTGGTTTGACTCCATACTGATTGGGTAATATGCGGCATCACGACCAAGCAGTCACCACAGCGCTCCGTGAGCAAAACAAGGAAGTGAAAAGTGACAGATTTGACTAGATGCTTAAAAAATTATACAATAATGTTGCTGTGATTGTGTAGCTCTAAGTAGCTCTAAAGGATGATTCGGCATATGTGGAGAACACGAGGCATGTGAGTACACTGGGAGGTGTGCCAGCGGGGACGCGCAGTCTAGCAAAGAACACCGGTGTATCCAACGCAGGACAGAAACAGCTTCCCGAGGAGGCAAGTCCAGCCTGCCAGGTCAGCGGTAGACTGACATCCCGGCTGCTGCTTTGTGTGCTACTACTGTCCTTTGCAGGACCGCTTGTCCCTGATGGCGCTCGTCCCAGAGTGCTCACGCGAATATCTAAAAATTAAAACTTAATAATAATACTGCCATAATTGTGGAGTGGAATGGCCAGATCAGTTGCATATCATACACGGCCACATATGCACGCTTTGACTAAAGGGCGACCGTCACCAAACAGGACAAAAAACACCCAGATAATGAAATAAGTAATTTTTAGTTAAATAAATGGACAACACTGATGCAACAGTTGCAGTAAAACAGTTCTCTCTGCTGTGTATAATGTTGGGTGTTTTATACTTAATTCGATTGATTACAGTTTTGAAAACCTTTAGCAACCAAATATTGTTACAATATAAAATGCTGCACTACAATAGGTCTCAAATATTTGTAAACGTGTCCTGTTATAGTCCTGCATGAGTTTATTGACAATACACAGAAGAAATTCAATATTACACTGAACTCCATCACTGAACATTGATATAAACTAAAATAATTATAATTATAAGTCATTGAAGATCACATAAATAAATGATCTGACAAACAAATAAAGAAGGGTTCCTAAACAGTCACTAATACTGGATGTCTCATTCATTTTCTAAAATTAGGCATTCTGCAATTAATATTCACACAGTCAAATAAATCGTAGTGCCATTTACTCCCTTTTATATTTGTCAAAGTCTAACATGTGTGACTGCCTACATATAGGCTACACCTCTTTGTATTCCACTTTCAAACACAGCTTACAGCCTGGAAAGCCTAATTGGGATACAGTACCTGTTTCAGACACGAATACTTGCTTTCTACAGGCAATGCACTAGTTTCTTGCAAATTTGCAATTCTTGTAAATTTCAGTTTTTTTGTTGCAAATTTGCAACTTTGTTCTCACAAATTTGCTGCTTGTTTCTCGTGAATTTGCTACTTTTTCCTCATAAATCTGCAACTTTTTCTTTGCTACCGGTACTTCTTTTCAGATGACAGCTCTCAGAGGCCAGTGAAGCCAACAGCCACTGTTTCTCATCATTAGCATTCTCCATGACTAAAGTCCACCAGTTTATACAGTCTATTTGGCAGCACCAAAACAAGCCTGAGAGAGCACCCCAGTAACTTTCCACTGTTCCACCGCAGCGGGCTGCTGCACCATTTTTATTGCGACATGCAGAGGTGGCATTTACACAGTCATAAACACTCTCCCACTGCTCTGACGACTTGTGAACTTTCTCTTTGTTCAGTTTTTAAGCTACGCTCTAACTAGCGGAGGGTACAGCTGCTCTACAGCGCAGGAAGATGGTGCCTTACTCATGAGAAGTCAAGTCACGGAGTTCACTTTGATCATGAGTTATTCTTTTTAAAAAAAATGTACTTTATTCTTCAGTATTTTGTTATTGAATTATGATTGTACTGATATCGTTATACTCTGCTGTGGCGAACACATATTTTAAGAAGCGGGGGGAACATGGGGCGACTTAACAAGACTGGAGGTGTTGGGGCCTTTCGCACTGCTTGCAGCTTCAATAATCACATTTTAGAGGGTTGACAAACAGCCTTGGTGGAGGTATGCAATCCCCGAGTGCCTCTAGTATTGCAGTCTCTGCCACAGTGCAAAGTATGACATTACATTCCAAAAGCTGCTTCTGCAATGAAAATGTTAACTTTTATTGCATAACCGATAGGCAGTCAGAAGAAGAGTTCACCCCTTTTCGGACCCTGACAGAAACCTGCTTCCAGTTTCCGATGATCCAGCTGCATCATCCAAACCCACCAACATCTGCCACCAATTTGCCCATGCTTCCGGATACAACTGCTAAACTGAACCACCGCCTGCTGCATCTCCTCCGCCCGTACGGCTTTCACCGCTGACCTGGGTTTGAGGACAGCCCGCAGGTCCAAGTCGTCCCGGTGCAGCTCGGCATTGAAAATAACACGACAGCAACAGAACTGCAATTCTGACCGCCTCTGACCTTTAATCCTAGCTTGATCTACACCCTTCATCCTCATGTCTGTTGGTGGCCTGCTGCTTATTTGGGGCTTCTGACGCCTGAGTGCTCCAACCGCTGTCATGCTCCTCGTACTTTTTTTTTGGAGATTTGTCAGAATGTCGAGGGTGGGCAGAAGGAAGCAGATGTCTCATATTCTGACATCTGTGAAACCATGGAATATGCAGAGTAATAGAGACGGTACCCAGATGGTGGATGAGGGGTGCATAGTTCAGTCGAGGTTGTTATGTTGGGTGGTAGGATTAAAGATGATCAGGCTGGAACTCCCGTGCACAACTTTTAATTTCACAACGTGTGCATAACAGCAGCAGCACACCACACTTAAACCCTAATTTCTTCACTCTCTTCTTCTACTCTCTCAGTTCTGTGTTCCCACTATGTCACCTAGTGGCAGACACAACATCCCCCCCTTACTTGAAAAAGCTGCATATACATATCAAAACATAGTATCCTGAACACTACTTTTTTTAAGTAGCTTGCTTTTTGTAAACACCTCGTAAACATGACCTTAGCTGGAGACATCACATTTTAGTCTTGATAACATGTGAAAGGTAGCAATTAACAAATGCAGTTATGAGGCTTTATTCTGTACCTCGAACCTTAGTGAATAAAATGAACTTATTAAATGTCACAGGGCTTAATTGTATTTTACTACTGCAACTTTTAACATCACTGTAATAGGTTCATCATAGATTTATTTGAAACTTCCCTCTGTACATTTGGAATACATTATGGTTACTGTTTTGTCTTAACCCGGCTGGAAATCTTTCAGCCATGCAGGTGGAGTAACAACTCTTGCACTTTGAGAGTCACTGACTCACCTTTGGCATGTTTTACTGTGCTGAGTGAAGGTTCAGCTGAATAGTAAGACAGTCTGGATACATTCCATCTCTTGTCGTCACTCAGTACATACAGGTGCATCTCAATAAATTAGAATGTCATCAAAAAGTTAATTAAATTCAGTAATTCAATTCAGAAAATGAAATTCCTATATTATATAGATTCATTACACACAGAGTGATGTAGTTCAAGTGTTTATTTCCTTTAATTTTGATAGTTATGGCTTACAGCTCATGAAAACCCCAAATTTAGTTTCTCAAAAAATTTGAATATTTCAAAAAAATAATTTCAATTTTTTTTTTTTTTAATAGAAATGTTGGCCGACTGAAAAGTATGTCCATGTACACACTCAATACTTGGTCGGGGCTCGTTTTGGATGAATTACTGCATCAATGCAGCGTAGCATGGAGGTGATCAGTCTGTGGTACTGCCGAGGTGTTATGGAGGTCCAGGTTGCTTTGATAGTGACCTTCAGCTCGTCTGCATTGTTGGGTCTGGTGTTTCTCATATTCCTCTTGACGATACTCCATAAATTCTCTGTGGAGTTGAAGTCAGGCTAGTTTTCTGGTCAATCAAGCACCGTGATACCATGGTCATTAAACCAGGTTTTGGTACTTTTGGCAGTGTGGACAGGCACCAAGTCCTCCTGGAAAATGAAACCAGTATCTCCATAAAGCTTGTCAGCAAAGGGAAGCATAAAGTGCTCTAAAATTTTCTGATAGATGGCTGCACTGACTTTGGACTTGATAAAACACAGTGATAAAACACAATTCTTCTGGCGGCCGGCCCATGTTGCTCAGCCACCAGGATGGAGGGGGTGAAGCAGGAGGCGGCCTGCCCACCGGAAGGCTGACTAGAGGGCAACCGGACTGGGGAGAGGGAACCTCCATGGCCTCCTCAGTGGCACCTGTGGTGGGCCCCGACTGGGCCGGCTCTGCTCTGGGATGGCAACAGGAAATTCTGATTTCAGCTGAAATCTAATTTGGTCGATTGACTTATGGGGGGCTGGGGGGGCACAGCCCCCCTGAAGCTGGGAGGTTTTCAGTAAAACAGAAGTAATTTAGACTGAAAAAAAAAATGATTTAAAAAAATGAAATACTAGACTTAGATAAATCATTAAATTTATTGAAAAGTTAACTTACTTTTTCTTCAATGTTGTCTCACTGTCTTTAGTCCAACATATTTAACAGTTCTATTAGAGTTTTTTACACTATTTACACCGGTCACCAAGTCACTTCTAATGTGAAACTTTCTTCCTTTTGGCAGCAAGCTGTGTCAGTCTCTGAACTTTGAACTTCATCTCCTTTTCTGGTTTCTTCAGAAACTGTCCGAGTGTTTCTGTTACCTCATTGAACTTTGAGCCAATTTTCACCTTTACTGTCACTTCGCCCCCCGAAGCTCCTGGGTTTTTATGATTTTTAAGTACCAGAACTGTGCTTACATGACATAAAACAAACAGCTGAATGCCACTTATTACTGTATAATATTGACTTATGTTCCAAGAAGATAGCATTCCTAAACTAGAAAAGCACTCAGAGCGCATACCTCCACCAAGGCTCCTTCCGTTTGACATGGATCAACTCCAAAATGTAATGGGTTTGTGTGTAGGCCTATAGCCACTTGTGGTGAAAATTGCATCAAAGTCTGTCCATCAGTTTTGGAGTATTGTTGCTAACACACTGTGAGAAGATAAGCGCCTTGGCTGAGGTATGAATTCTCAGATCATCACCAAAATATAATGGGTTCCGCTCTAGCCCAAGAACCACCTCTGGTGAAAATTTTATCCAAATCCATCCAGTAGTTTTTGTGTAATCCTGCTGCACAAATACAAAAAAGCCCTTGGTGGAGGTATGCACTCTCAGATCATCACCAAAATCTAATCATCTGTTCCCCGTGCCATTACACACCTTTCCTGAAAATTTCATGAAAATCCGTCCATAACTTTTCCTTGCTAACAAACAGACAGACAAACCAACGCCGATGAAAACATAACCTCCTTGGCGGAGGTAAATATTCCAACAAGCATTATCCATCACATGCTTTAACACTTGATCAAATCAAAATCAGTTAATTTTATCTATTCATCCATAATAGAAATAAAATTCCAACATACCATTACTTTTTATAATTTCAGCATTCATTTCAGATCACCAGTTTCAATCTCCATTGAGTCTTGAGCAGCTCATTTTCCTCCCCCGCGCAGCCCAGCTCATACAACCTTGTACGCTGCACTCAAACGGAAACTGGCGGACAGAGTCGACTGGACTCCTGAACGGGAGCAGGCGTTCTGAGGTTAAAACAGCGCTCATTACAGACGCCTCGGACTTAGGCAAGGCGGCCGTCGTGGAGCAATGCGTTGCCGGTTCTTGGCAGCCGCTCACCTTTTTTTTAAGCAGGTCTTTGCACGACAGTGAGCGTAAATACAGCGTGTTCGACAGAGAGTTAATGGCTCTCCACCTGGCCATACGCCACTTCCGGTTCTGGCTGAAAGGGCGCATCTTCACCGAGTTCGTGGACCACAAGCCGCTAACGTACTTAACGTACTTTATCTTCCTGGAAGATAAAATAAAGCGGAATTTGGCGAATTAGCAGAAAATCACATCCCTGAGAACACGCCGCCATGAATCTTTGAAAAAGCATACAACGAGCCATTTGATTGGTCCAATTGCAGGGCTGTCAAGCTACTGCAATATAGCAGTAGCTTGAACACAACACATCCGGGTTATCGCGGGGGACGACTTCCGGGGAAGCGCCGAGCGCTTATGTACTCGTGTTGATTGTCGCTAAAATCGGTAACAATAAGGCACCTTACCCCCCCTAAAATTTTCTCAACGGATTTAGACGATTCACAGAAATGATCAATTTGAAAATAAATCGGCGGAAATCCGCGGATCGGCGGAAAATTGCCATCCCTGCGCTGCTGCACCCACGACGGACTCCAGTGAGAGCCTAACTGCACCGGCGGTGGCCCCTGACTGGGCTGGCTCCGCTGCACCCACGAGGGACTCCAGCGAGAGCCTAACTGCACCCATGGTGGCCCCTGACCAGGCCGGCTCCACTGCACCCACGATGGACTCCAGCGAGAGTCTAGCTGTGTCCGCGGTGACCTCTAGCTGCAGCTCAGCCGTGCCCACGGTGGACCCCGACCGGGCCAAGGCTGCACCCTCGGTGGAACCCATGCTGGAGAGTAGCCTCCATGATGGGTCCAAGCAGGAGCGCAGCACCCACATCGGGCTCACCCTGGAGTGCAGCCCCCACAGCCTGCTGGACCCATGGCGCGCGGCCTGTGGAGGAGACCACATGACGACCTCAGCCCTCTGGGAAGCTGGACCTGCAACGTCATCGGGCGGTGAGACTGGCTCCACAAGGACCCCTGGAAATGGTTGTTTCTCTCCGGCAACCCTAGAAGATGGCTCAGGAGCGGGAGAAGAAACAGGGTTGTTAGGGTCGCCGGCAGTGGCGGAGCACGGCGAGGGAAGTTCAGACGCAGCTGTGCACTGCGCCCAACTCTCCTCACCTAGAGCCAGACAAGATCTCTCTAAAACTGCCATAAGAAACACAAGAGAGAGTACTTGCCTGAGCTCAAGCTCCACCGCAGTCCAGGACTCCGTCGATCCTGGCGACGAACTCTCGGGCCTGGCCACCCAGAGGTCCAGCTCCGGCTCCAAGTCCGCTGCAGACACCTCCGCAGCTGGCAAGATGGTGACAACAGTCCTGTTAGCTTCCTGCAGCAGCTCCAATGCAGGGGACTCCACCAGTGTGGCTGCAGGGGGACCCCTCCGTGCTGGCTCCGGGAAGGGATCATCCGGAACCACCGGCTCCTCCATCCTCTGGCGGCTCGGTTCTTGGATCAACAGGCACTCAGACAAAGAGGGAGGAGACACAGAGGGAGTAGAGGATAAGTTCGCCGCTGCAGCCGGAGGAGAGGACCCAGTGGACTGCTGAGACTGGGCCTCTCCCTCGGGAGACAGACAAGGGTTTTTATAGGTTACTTGGGTTAACTGAAAACACACTTGCCTGTCATCCCGGCATTCGACGTTCTTGGCTGTAGCAGGCGGGCTGTTGTCCCTCTCCATGTCCACGGAGTTTTTGCCCCCCCCCCCGCCCCCACGGTACCGATGACTCTCTCGGTGTGGCTGCAGGGGACCAGCTCCATGCTGGCTCCGGAGCAAAATCCTCCAGGGCCCTCAGCTCCTCCATCATCCGGTGGCTCTGCTCACTCTCGGGAATCAATGGGGAGAACACAGAAGAGACAAGAAAGTGGTTTACCTCCGCAGCTTGAGGGGAGGACCCAGCGGGCTGCCGAAGCTGAGCCTCTCTTCCGGGAGACAGACAGCTTTTATCATTATTATGCTTAATAGCACAAAAACACACTTGCCTGTTCTCCCGGCGCTCGATGTTCACAGCTGGGGGGAGCCAGCAGTCATCCTCACTCACATCTGCGCTGGCTCTGACTCCCCCTCTGGAAGATGGAAGAGCTGGTTCGTGAGACGCGGAAGTGGGTGTGAACTGGGGAACCATGGCCCTCTCGGCGGCTGGAAGGACATCAACAGCGGAAGGAGGGGAAGGCCTCTCCTGGTGTCCCCTCACCGGATGACGCCGTGGTTTGCTCTCTGGGACGGACCGTGCTGGAGACGGAGGAGGGTCAGGCGAAGAGTCCCGAAGAGTGAAGGCCTGCTGATCTCCAGGTCCCCGTCTCGGCGCCGTGCGGAACATCAGCCCGGGAAAGGAGCGCTGGAGCGAACTCACAGTCACCAGCAGGTCAGCGAACTCGGGGTACCCCATAACCCGGGATAAGCCTCCAAAACCTCCATAGCTCCTTCCAAGCACTCCAGCTTCCTCTTCGGTCCTTGGGTGGCGAGGGCCCTGTTGACGAAGGTCCGGATAGCTTCGGTGGCCCATCCCTCCTCGATTGTGGGCAACTCTGCAGCCACAGCCTCCACAGCAGACGAGATGGTGGTGACAGTCCGATGTTCCTCCAGCAGCGATTCCTATGGTGGCTCAGTTGGTAGAGCATCCGCCCCACACCCGGGAGGCAGGGGTTCAAATCCTGGCCGGGTCATGCCATAGACCATATAAAAGTGGAACTTCCTGCCGTCCAGCTTGGTGCTCAGCAATAACGGAATGGAGGAGGGAAATCTGTGGCGGCGCCTTGCACGGCAGCGGCCCTCTGATTCTGCACTGGGGTGTGTGTGATTGACACTGTAGATAGGTAAAGCACAATCTCATTCTACTGTACATGATTGGTTGTATGGTTGAATGACAGTAAGGGTGATAAAAAAAAAAAAATCCTCCAGCGTAGCTGTAGGGGACCCTCTCCACGCTGGCTCTGGGAATGGATCATCCAGGGCCACTGGCTCCTCCACTGTCTGACGGCCCTGACCTTGGGCCAATGGGCCCGCAGGGAGAACGGGAGGAGACACGGAGAGGAGAAAGGGTAATTTGATATCTGCAGCTGGAGGAGTAGACCCAGTGGACTGCTTAAACTGGGTCTCTCCCTCGAGAAACAGACAAGACTTAATACTATTTGGTGAAATAGGGAGATAAAGTACTCACCTGTCATCCCGGTTGTTGGTTTTGACAGCTGCAGACGGTAGACAGTCATCCCTCTCCGTGTCAGCGGTGACGTAGGCCCCTCTGCAGACTGGTGGAGGAGTCGTGTCCATGGTGACGGAGGTAGAAGTGGCCGGGGTGAGTTCAACGGAGCTCGGAGTGACAGGAACCGCTGCAGACAAGGAGGGCTTCTCCCGGTGTCTCCTGGGACGATGTCGATGACTGTGTGCTGGAGCTGGAGGAGCTGAGACAGGAGCGGGCATCTCGTGCTGGCGGGAGGCAGGAGGAATGGAGCCCCGGGAGTGCTTGACTCTCGGTGTGAGCTCGGTCTTCTTAGGGGATTTCCTCACCCCTTCGCTGCACCCATTCCGCAGTGCTGCCAATTGGTCAATCCTCTTCATTCTCTTGGCATGCGTAACGAGCTGAGGGCACCGCCAGACCTCTGCCTCCGCCAGACCTATGTACCAGAGAATGTCCTCCGGGGTAGAATAAATGCTGGCCGATGTGATGAGCCCGTCGATGTCCATCAATGCTTTGCAAATCTCCTATCCCAAGCTCAACGGATAGTTGCGGGGCGCCAAATCCGTGGCCCACTCCAACACAGCTCAGTCTCAAAAAATCACACAAAAAGAAGGAACGGGAAAAAAAGATGTGTGGGTGTATCTGCTAAATTCTATGATTCAGCTGGATCATTCTGTCATGACCTCCCCGTGCGCCTCTCCATGGCGCACGGCGAGGAGAGAAAGGATGAGGATTTAAACACTGAGTTACACCACACACATGTTTATTAACACAACACATATAACACAGAACAGCTCAGATACACGTAGAGTCCTCTAGGCTGGCCAACACACACACTGGAGGGAAACAGCAGCGGACAGCGCACAGACAGATACTCACAGTGCGGGGGCAGGCCGAGTGGTCACAGCCATGACAGCGAGCACACATGAAAACAGTCCTTAGTGACGTGACGGTTAGATGGCAGAACACAGCCATCTAACACGTGCAGTGATCCAGCGGCGTCTGTCCAACAAAGCACTCCTTTAATACAGACACCGCTGGCATGGCAAATAGGGAACACCTGGGCGAGGCATGGAATGATGATTACCAGGACTGGAAACAGCTGATGAGCCAGAAGGAGAGCGAGGGGGCATGGCTGGGCTGGCAGACTGTCAGTAGCATGAGGGAAAGGAGATGACAGATGCTGACTAACAGCTGCCGGTCAGGCAGTGGCTAGAGTCATGGAATAAGTACAACAATACATCAAAATACACATAACCAGCAAAGCCAACCCCACAAAGAGATCAAGGCCGAGCCGGGGAAAGCCAAGCTGGCTTGGCACGTGACATATTCCCATACAATGCAGTTGAAGAGGCCAACATCAAAGCGCAATTTGCAGTGAAAGCCAGTTTGCTTAATGATTCTAATGAACAGCATTGTTGGGAACAAACTACAAGCTGGCACTGTGCGGATGGGTGGCTTCTTGGTGAGTAAATTCATGTAATTGTCCTAATAATAACCCACCTCATGTGCAACGCGCCTGTGTGCCCCCAAATATCACCCTGTATTCAAGGTTTCATTACAAGGCAGTGGTTGGGGTAAGTGATTTTCTTTTTTTTTTTTTTTTTGCTGATTAAACTACAGCTTCATAGCATTCTAAAAAGCCACCAATTGCCTCTGTGTGTACAGTAGTTATGTCAATAAATACATGCATAAAGTTTGAAATCCAACAGTCTCACCCTTTCCCCGATGCACTTCATTCATTTACAGTAGTAGTGTGTGTAATCCATGTAAGTTGTATTGAATTTGCATTTTGGACATAAAATAGGTACTTGTGGAGTCTAATATAATCTGCTTTCAATTGACAGGTGACCGTGGCTACCCACTAAATAGGTTCATATTGTCTTCTTTTTCATTACTGTTTTCCTTTATTCAACGAGCTGACCCACCCGGTCAAGGTAAAGTAAGGATCTCCTTCTCATCCCTGTCTGAATAAAGGAAAACAGTAAACTAACCTTACTAGTGCATGCCCGTGCATGCCCGTAGAAACCTGTGCATGCCCGTAGAGGGGATGCATTGGAACAGAATTCTTTCCAGTTACAGGACAGTTGGTATAGCAACACAGCACTAAGTGGCAATCACATGTGACGGCTTTTGTATGCAGAAAAACATAAAAATCACACAAAATATGCCCTTCCATCTGGGGCTGTTTGCCCCTGCTTGTTACTTCTTCTCCTGCCTGTCACTGTTGCTTAACCTGTGTCTATATATGGCTTGTAGGGAGTCATGTGCTCTGTCTATGTACTGCCATACAGACATCATCTGGTGAGTGTTCTTCTTCTTCGTTCAGACCACTGAAGGGTCTCCCTCCTGTCTCAGATGGCTGTGTTATTCACAGTCATGCCTGCGGCATACTGGTGGAACCTGAGGTGTTTCATGTTCACCGCATCTTTTCTGACGTGCAGCAGTTCTCCTCATTATATTGCTCTCCATCTGGTGGGTCTTCTTCTTCGTTCAGACCACTGATTGAGGGATAGGTGTGTCATATTTCTAGTTCATGGGCATGATCCTGAAAAAGTGGCTTTCAACCCTGTTCAGGAAGGCCCATGCATGCCTGTAGAAACCAAGAAACCGGAGCACCCGAAGAGAATCAGTGCTTTGCTTGGCATTTTACACATTTGTAGTGTAGACTGGCATTCGTCAAGGTTACACATTTGCCGTCATATAGGCATGGTGAGTCATCCTATGATGTTACACATTTGCCGTCATGTAGGCATGGCAAGTCGTTCTATGATGCCTGAGTTCATAGGACACGCTATGATGATGAGGCAGAGATCATAGGCCATCTTATGATGTCCTAGAAACATGCTTTAAAGTCTGTCGTACCCTATGCTGGTGAAGGGTGTCCTCCTGTCTCAGATGGGTGCGATGTACTGCCGGAACCCCGGGTGTTTCATCTTCATGGCATCTTTTCTGATGTACAGCAGTTGTCATTCTATTGCTCTGCATTTGGTGGGTCTTCTCCTTCTTCTTCTTCTTCTTCTTCTTCTTCTTCTTCTTCTTCTTCTTCTTCTTCTTCTTCTTCTTCTTCTTCTTCGTTGAGACCACTGGTTGACTGGTTGAGGGCTAGGTGCGTCGTAATTGCAGTTCATGGATAGGATCATGAAAATCATAGACACATAGTCTATATGACATCATAAAGACACATTTGTCTATGTGTTATAGGATGTCCTATGATCTCTGTGGTCGATGTGACATCATAAAGACACATTTGTCTATGTGTCATAGACACATACACTACCGTTCAAAAGTTTGGGGTCACCCAGACAATTTTTGTGTCTTCCATGAAAAGTCAAACTTTTATTTACCCTCATGAGTTATAAAATGAATAGAAAATATAGTCAAGACATTGACAAGGTTAGAAATAATGATTTGTATTTGAAATAATAATTTTTTCCTTCAAACTTTGCTTTCGTCAAAGAATCCTCCATTTGCAGCAATTACAGCATTGCAGACCTAACATGATTGCCCAAGGGTTTTCTAATCATCCATTAGCCTTCTGACGCAATGAGCAAACACATTGTACCATTAGAGCACTGGAGTGATAGTTGCTGGAAATGGGCCTCTATACACCTATCTAGATATTGCACCAAAAACCAGACATTTGCAGCTAGAATAGTCATTTACCACATTAGCAATGTATAGAGTGTATTTCTGATTAGTTTGAAGTTATCTTCATTGCTGGAAATTGGCCTCTATACACCTATCTAGATATTGCACCAAAAAACAGACATTTGCAGCTATAATGGTCATTTACCACATTAGCAATGTATAGAGTGTATTTCTGATTAGTTTAAAGTTATCTTCATTGAAAAAAAGTGCTTTTCTTTCAAAAATAAGGAAATTTCTAAGTGACCCCAAACTTTTGAACGGTAGTGTAGAAAATAAGCTGACTGGCCGGTCGGCTGGCAGGCTGGTACAGCTGTTGATGCTGCCGAGGACACAGTCCAAGGACGGATAATTTTTTCACATATAAGGAGTTGTTCAGAACTCCTTATAAGAACTCCTTATAATTCAATTCAATTCAATTCAACTTTATTTATATAGCGCCATTTCACAACAACAGTCATCTCATAGCACTATCAACTGTAGGGGGAACCCCCACAGTTGCAGAAAGACCCCAGCAATCAGGCGATCCCCTGTGAGCAAGCACTTGGTGACAGTGGAGAGGAAAAACTCCCTTTTAACAGGAAGAAACCTCCAGCAGAACCAGGCTCAGGGAGGGGCAGTCATCTGCTGCGACTGGCTGGGGGGTGAGGGGATAGAGAAGATTAAAAGAACAGACATGTAGAGAGCAAACAGCATGATGGGGACTCAATCTATGGGAGAGAACAAACAAATGTTAATGACCAGCAAAAAAAAAAAAAAAATTTCATTGAGAGTGAGGAAAGGAATCAGAATCAGAATCAGAATCAGAATCAGATTTATTGCCATTGTTCATGTAGTACACAAACTAGGAATTTGTTTCGGTGCAATGCTGCAACATTAAACATGATAAAATAAAATAAATAAACTATACATGCAATAAAGTGTAGAATAAAAATGAGTAATACTAGTCAGCAGTTTAAATATATTAGCGAGCAGCAGATAATGTGGAGAACCATATAGTGCAGTCGGTAATGCAAGAAGAAAACAGTGATGATTGACATGAGTCTGGTTGAGCTGCTGTACATAGTGCACGAGAGTCAATAAGTCACTTAGTGTTCAGCAGTCTGATGGCAGAGGGGAAGAAGCTGTTCATGTGATGGGAGGTTTTAGTCTGAATGGACCGAAGTCTTCTACCTGAGGGGAGGGGGGCAAACAGTACGTGACCAGGGTGTGAAGGATCGGCTATGATCCGGCCAGCACGCCTCCGGGTCCTGGAGATGTACAGATCCTGGAGAGATGGGAGCTTGAAGCCGATCACCTTCTCAGCAGTGCGCACAACGTGCTGCAGCCTTAGTCTGTCCCTGGAAGTGGCTCCTGCGTACCACACGGTTATGGAGGTGGTGAGGATGGACTCGATGATGGCTGTGTAGAACTGCACTAACATCTTGGTGGGTAGCTTGAGCTTCCTCAGCTGCCGCAGGAAGAACATCCTCTACTGGGCCTTTTTGATGAGGGAGCTGATGGTCGGCTCAAAAAGGAGTAAGGCCCAGTGCATTACTGGAGGTCCCCCGGCTGACTAAACCTATTAGCAGCATAACTAAGGGAGGGTTCAGAAACACATGATCCCTCCCTAATTGTAGGCTATATCAAAAAGGTAGGTTTTAGCCCTATTCTTAAAAACAGAGATCGAGTCTGACTCCCGAATCTGGATTGGCAGCTGGTTCCACAGGAGAGGAGCTTGATAACTGAAGGCTCTGCCTCCCATTGTACTTTTGGAGATTCTAGGTATTACAAGTAATCCTGCATTTTGGGAGCGTAGTGCTCTGTTAGGATGATACGGTAGTATCAGATCTTTTAAATAAAAAGGAGCCTGATTGTTTAGAGCTTTGTAAGTAAGAAGAAGGATTTTAAACTTAATTCTAAACTCTATAGGAAGCCAATGAAGGGAGGCCAGAACCGGAGAGATATGATCTCTCTTTCTAGTACCTGTTAAAACTCTTGCTGCAGCATTTTGGATCAGCTGAAGACTTTTTAAAGATGTTTTAGGACAGCCTGATAATAAAGAATTACAATAATCTAATCTCGAGCTAACAAAAGCGTGGATCAGTTTCTCAGCATCACGCTGAGACAAGATGCTCCTAATCTTGGCAATATTACGCAAATACATAACAAAGATATAGAGTGATGATAATCAAGTCAGTGGCGGTAACGCACCTGTAAGCTGGTTGCCAACCACCAATCAAATCTAAAAGAAGAAGAAGAAGAAGACACATAGACAAATCTATGTGTGACATCATAAAGACAAATTGTCCTATGATCTCTGTGGTCTACGTGACATCATAAAGATACATTTGTCGTCCTATGATGCCTGAGTTCATAGGGCATTCTATGATGTTCAGGCAGAGATCATAGGCCATCCTTTGATGTCCTATGAAGTGTGACAGACACACAGAGACACACACACAGAGATTTCTTGCTTTTATAGAGTGATAGGGCTGTGAGCAGGCTATTGAATAAATTGTATCTGGCGCTAATGCCGGAAGACAGCGTGCCAAACAAAACATTTTTACGCGCCTCTACTTCATTCAGGAGCGCCTCCAACTCACAGTCCGTGAAATTCCATTAAATCCATTATTTTTGATCATGGATACAGGAGAATCAAAGGTGCAGTGCTTGTAAATATTGATTTGCGTATCTGTATGTAATTGCATATTTAAATGGAAGCGTTTCCATGGAGGAGTCGGTATTTCCTCATGTGCGTTCAATTTCAAGTAGATTGGGATGTACAAAGGAAATGTGCTTGGATTCCTGCGTACGCACTGTTTCATACATCTGGATTTTATTTTATTGTTTTTTGCTTATGGATTTTTCTTGATTTAAACGTATGCCATCTTTCTGTAGGAAATCCATGCAAGTCTTTGTACATGAGGCCCCAGGTCTCCAGGTTTGAATAGAGTTCTTTGCTCCACAGCGTTTGTCAGTGTACAATTTAGACTTGTTCTGTTTATGTTACACTGTGTCGGACAGTAGCATGTTTCTGGCTTTTGTCTTGAACTAGAAAAATGTTCACTTTTGTTTTCATTGTCCTGTTGTGCAGAAGTTCTGATGGAGATGCTCCAGTTGCTACATGAAGATTTGCTCTGTAATTCTGCAAGAAATCAGTTACTGTAGTTTTCCAGTTTTTCTGCATTTGTTCAGCAGTTAGGATGGTCTCTTTAAGCCCTCTATTCCATCTTTCTACAGCACCATTGCATTGAGGGTGATAAACACTGATGCACAGGTGACATATTCCCCTCACCGCAAGGAAATCTGCAAAGGCACTGGAGAGGAACTGCAGCCCCTTGTCAGTCACTGTGTAGTCAGGATTCCCTTCTCTGCTGAAGACAGAGCGTAGAAATGTGATAACAATGTATGTGGTCACATTCTGAGGGAATGCAACCTCTGGCCATTTACTGAAGTAATCTACTAATGTCACAGCAAATCTACAGGAAGAGGAAGCATTTTCAAAAGGACCTACAATGTCCAGAGCCACTTTCTCCCATGGTCTTTGTGGAAGTTCAACAGGCTGAAGCGGAGCAGGAGCAGTCTTAGCAGATTTATCATTCAGTTGGCAAGTAGTGCAGGTTGAAATGACAGATTCTACCATCTTGTCAATCAGAGGCCACCAATAAAGATCTTGCAATCTCTGTTCTGTGCGCAATACACCTTGATGTGTGTCATAAGCCAGCTGGATAACAGTGTGACACAGATAAACTGGAACAGTGTAGCGATGTTCACCTGTCATGACAAGAGTGTCAGATGTTGAAAGTTCATCTCTAAAGAAGCATGGAACTAATATAGGATCAACATCACGTTTACATTTAGGCCAACACTTTTGAATCTGGGTGTGGAGAAGCGTGAATTCAGAGCATTGAGAAGGGGCAGATGTGAACTCCTCCACTGACAGGGCTGAAGCGATAGAGAGCAACCATTTCGGGTTCATCAAGAGAAGCAGGGTCTGCAGTAAGAGGTAATTGACAAACAATCGGTTGCCTGGTTACGTGATCCAGGTCTGTATTCAAGATCATAAGTAAAGCACAATAAGTGTGCAGACCAGAGTGCAACTCTCATTCCAGGATGACCAATGCCTTTAGTGGCAAGCAGAGCGGTCAGTGCCTGGTAATCTGTCCTTAATGTGAAATGTCTTCCTCAGAGCTCGTCATCTTTCAATGGCCCAAACACAAGCTAGTGCTTCTTTTTCGACTACTGAGTATTTTCTTTCTGTAGATGTGAGAGTACGTGAAGCAAATGCCACAGTTTGTTCAGTATTTTCTGAGTGTATTTGGGTAAGAACACCAGTCCATGACCTGATGTATCTGTTGTGACAAATGTTGGGAGAGAGGGATAAAACACCGCTAGCACTGGGCTGTTAAGCAGGAGTTGTTTCAGTTCATTAAAGCTTTGATCAGCATCTACAGTCCAGTTGAAGTCTGAATTAGCATCATCCCATAACAATGAACGCATTGGCTCCACTACTGTAGCAAAGTTGGGTAGAACTTTACTGTACCATGAGATTAGTCCCAGGACAGAGCACAGTGAGGCAAAATCATGTGGGAGTGGGGCATCACGGATGGCAGCAATATGGTCTGCATCAGGTAAGATTCCATCTTTGGAGATCACGTGACCCAGGAATTTGAGGCTGAACTGTCTGAAAGAACATTTCTGCATGCTGAGTCTCAGACCTACATCTGTCAGGCGCTGAAGAACTGCATGTAGGTATTTGTCATGCTCCTGTAGAGAAGATCCTGCAACAATGACATCTTCCAAATAGTTATGTACACCAGGTAGACCTTTAAGTACAGTTCCCATCATTTTTTGAAATGCAGATGGAGCAGAGGCCAAACCATAAGGAACATGGCAGTAGCGAAAAAGTCCTTTGTCAGTAATAAAAGCAGTGAAGTCACAACTGTCTTCATGCAATGGCAGTTGGTGGTAAGCAGAGGCCAGATCAATGGTAGAAAACACAGAAGCACCACTAAGCTCATTCAAAAGTGCATCCATGTGGGGGAAAGAGTGACTATCTTCAACGATGGCTTTATGAGGTTCTTTCAAATCAACACATAATCTAGGTCTGGCGACTTTATGTGTTGTAACCACAATTGGAGAAGTCCAAGGAGAGGCATCTATGCGTTCAATTATGCCATCTCTCAAAAGCAAGTTAAGTTTGTCAGAAACTGCCTGTCTGATGCTAAAGGAAGACGTCTGAGTTTTTGTTGTACTGGAGTAACATTTTCACAAACTTTCATTTTGTGCACAAATCCAGCAACACAGCCAATGGAACTAGAGTCTGTTTTAGTAAGCATTACAGGTGCGGGAAGTGGTGGTTGGTCAGAATCAGTACATGGTGAATGAGCAGCATCGTGACACAGAGTTCATTTAAGTGCTTTAATTAAATCCATCCCCAGTAATGCAAATCCTCTTTGAACAACATACAGTAAAGCAGGAGCGGTTTTGTTGTCAAGAGAAACAGTAGTTTGTAAACATCCAAGCACAGGAATGTCCTCTTTTAAGTAGGCCACTAATTTTATTTCATTTCAGTGAACCTGTAACCACTTAACTATGATCCTTGGGACAGGAGCATTACACCAAATTAATCACACCTGTGGATGCACACCTTATATACAGTATATCCCTTGAATCCACCCATTCTTCCTCTTTCTATCCTCCTGGTCGGCAGAAGTCATGGGCTCGGCTAAGGAGGCTGCAACTCCTCATTCTAGACTCACTATTTTGAGTGGTGCTGTGGAGCAGAGCTTGGATGGTGCATTGAAGCTGGACTCTACCTTTGCATTGCTGGCTGGAGCTCCCCCCACAGGCAGCAAGTCTATACGCCACCCTAATGACAAGTGTCGTGCCACTGATGGGTTCGTGGCTAGCGCCTACCAGTCTGTGGTTATGGCCCCTAGGCTGGCAAATGCTAATACACTTCTTTTAGTGTATTTAGAAGGTCCGATAAGGGACCTAGAGTCAAAAGCAGAACTGACCTTCTACCAGAGTTGGTAAGGATTGTGGACACTGTGATTCAAGGAGATAGCTTTCAGGCTACAGCACTTGGGAATTCCTTGGTCAGCTGACCATGGCCGGTGGCATGTTTGGTTGAGCCAGTCTAGAATGGCAGATATGGGCAACGCTGCTGTTTTGGAGGCTGCGGTAGCACCTGGTGAGGTCTTTGGGCCCACAGCAGAGGAGGTGTTTGACGAGGTGCAGAAGGTGAGACTGCACACGCAGTCCTTTCATCAGCCAGGACCATCCAGGTCAAGTGTCCAGAGACCTCTTGAGGGGTGTGAGAACCCACAATGGCTTCGTTTCACAGAGCCAGGTTCCTTTCAGAGCTCGGGTCACTTGAGGCAGACGGCTTCTCGGCAGCGGGTGCAGATTCAGCAGCACTCACGTCCGCACTCTCGGGAGTGTGTAGGCCATGGTCCTGCCAAGCCCGGCCAGCATCTCTGATGGTACGCTTCCCCTGGCATCAACCTTCACCGCAGCGCACCTCCTGAGTTGACATTGGTGCACCTCATGTCCATGGGTGATCGATACACTGGAGTGTGGATGCTGCCTACAATTCCCCAACTTCAAGGGCTTTTGGAAGCAAAAGTGAGGAGGGCTCTCTTTCTGCTGTTCCGGGCAGTGAGGTCTCGGCTCTACTGGGAAAGAACATAATAAGGTCTCTGTCTCCAGGAGAAGAGAGACGAGGGTTTTTTCACTGCCTATTTCTTGTCTGCAAGTGAATTGGTGCATAACGCACAGAGCTACCAGAGGACTGACCCCCTCCACAGTAGCTTTCGCTACTTGCAGTGGCTGTGTGGCCTAAGGTTAGAGAAACAGAGATAGGTGCTGCCCTATACACCGTATGGTGTCCCACATGCTGTGGGAGGGAATTAACTAACTTACTAGGCAAACCGGGGGTCTCCGTCTGGTTCTGGACCAGAGGCGGTTGAGCAGCTATCCCAAGGTGGTCCCTCTTCTGGTGCTCAGGCTGGGGACATTATTCAGGCCATTGGGCCAGGCGATTGGTTCACAACAGTGGACCTTTACGATGCTGATTTCCATACTCCCATAAATCCAGCCCACAGGAAGTTCCTAAGGGTTCCTTCGGGAAAAACCTTTGGATACAACGTCCTGCCTTTCAGTCTGTCCCTGTCGTCTCGGACGTTCACCAAGTGCATTGATGCTGCACTCGTCCCACTGTGGCAGAGGGGCATTATCCGGATGAAGCTGTAGTGAGGAGCCATATGGAGACCATATTGGCTCACCTGGCAGCACTCGAGTTGCATTTAAATGCAATGAAAGGCTGCCTGGTTCCAACCAGGGTTGTTGAGTACTTGGGGCTCACCCTGGATTCAATTGCCATGAGGGCATCCCTGACTCCAAGAGAAGACATGCTATCAGGGAATGCATCAAGAGCTGCATCTTACAAAAGGACTGTATCAGTGCAGCAGTGCCAGAGGATCTTAGGTCTCTTTGTTGCAGCTGCCCAGGTGTTGCCACTGGGTCTTTTACACCCTCGTCCCCTTCAACGGTGGTTCATATTCAGAAGGTGGTTTTGCCCAGAGACAAAAGGAGGAGGCTAGTTCTTCCGAAGTAGCCTCATGGTTTTCAGGTAGTGGAGACATTCCTCAGCAGTCCGAGATGGTGTTCCTCTGGGCCAAGAGGGCTGGAGGGTGACCATTACAACTGACACCTCCCTATTCAGGCTGGGGTGCAGTCTGGGAGGGCAGGGTTGTTCGGGGACATTGGGCTCTGGCTGCAGACCTGTTTGCGACAGTGGAGAACATCCACTGTGCTCTCCTGGCCTCGATGCACGGCCTGCCAGGTCCACTAGGTGCAGATGCTCTGAGTGTTGCCTGACCTCCAGTGAAACTGTTTGCATTTCCACTACTGCTTCTTCTGCCAGCTTTCCTCGTGAAGGTAAGGCTACTGTCTGTTCAAGTAATTTGATGGCTCTGAGTTGGCTGCAAAGACCATGGATGGCGGAGATCCATGAGATGTTGGGAGGCCATCCTTGGCCTTTCCCAATTAGACTGGATGTTCTCTCACAGGCACAGGGCAGGATTTGGCATCCGAATCCCCAGCTCCTGAGGCTTCATGTATAGCCCTTGAATGGGAGAGATTGTGTAACTTGGTTAGACAAGGAGTTAGACACTGTGCAGGCTTCATGACCCGTCTACCCAGCTGCGGTGCAGTGTGAAGTGGAGAGTGTTTTGAACTGGTGTCGGACCAAGGGTGAGAATCCCTTGACATGTCACATCTCTGTCATCTTGTTTTTTCCTCCAGTACCTCTTCGCCGAGGTTGGGTGGAGTCAACTACCGAGGGGCTATGTGGCAGCAGTGTCAACTGCCCATGAAGAATGTATGGCTTGTCGCCTGGGGTGCATTCCTTGGCTAAGCAATTTTTGAGAGGCGTGAGATGGAGCCACCCATCCCAGCGTCCTTGCTGTCCACTTGGGGTCTGCGGACAGTTCTTAGGGCCCTATGCTTGCTCCCTTTTGAGCCACTGTCCATTGCTGACTTTCGTCTGATCTCTGGGAACACTGCTTCAGTGAATTGAATGTGGTCTCTGTGGATGCAGCATGTCTTAGGTTTGTTGGTGATTGGGTAGCCTACCTGCAGCCAAACCCAGCTTTTCAACACAAAATGCTACTAGGGGGATTGCTTTTCTGCCCTCTCATGCTTCAAGCCTTCTACCCTCCCCACACACTTCTTCAGAGGCAGAGAGGCTCCTTAGTTGTGCCGGTAGGGCCTTTCAGGTTTATGCTGACCGTACGAGGTCTGTCTGCTCTTCAGACAAGCTTTTGTGTTCTATGGGAAGTCCACAATGGGCAGGCCTATCTCTAGCAGTGCCAGTCCCATTGGATAGTTCCCCTTATTGCCTTTGTGTATGTACAAGTTAGAGTGGAACCATCAGTTGGGCTAGTGGCTCACTCGACGCAGGGATTGGCCACTGCATGGGCGTTGTTTAGGGGTACACCCCTGGAGGATGTATGCGCAGCTGCTGGCTGGGCTTCTTCCTCAACGTGTTCCCATTTCTATAGGCTCAACCTGGCCTCATCAGTCATCCCGTCATCTGTTCTGGGGGTCGCAGCAGGTTCTTAAGTTGCAGCTTAGTCTTCCCTCATGCAAGCCGGCACGTGTGCCTTGTGCTCAAAAGGTTTTTGTTTCAACTCCGATTATGTGGAGGAACTGGCTTAACTTGTACGCACTCAGTTAAGTACAATAAAGGAGTCAAACTCGACTGATTGTGTTTGTGCTTCGTGGTGTGATTGGGGCATGGTGCTCCTTTGGCCTGTGGGTGACGCCACCTCCATTCTCCTCAGGATTCATTTGGTATACGGTTGCCATGTGGTTACAGGTTCACTGAAATGAAATAAAATGCACGTTTACAGATGTAAATGCGGTTTTATGACCGAAAGTGAACCTGTAACCATTCATTGTCCTTCACTGGTGGAGGCAAGCTCCTCCCAGTCATTAGAAAGAGAAAAAATGGGTGGATGCAAGGGGTATATACAAGGTGAGCATCCACAGGTGTGATTAATTTGGTATAATGATCCTGTCCCGAGGATCATAGTCCCATGGTTACAGGTTCACTTTCATTCATAAAACCATGTTTAAATCCATTAAACATATGTTTCACTTTAGATGGAGTAAGAGGGCTCTCAGGAAAACAGTTGTTGTACAGAGATTCTGGTATTATGGAAACTGAAGAACCAGTATCAACTACTATTTCACAGTCTGTAGCCTCCCCTTATGTAGCTTCAATATGCACTTTGCAATGCAGTCTATCAGTTGCATTAATTTGCATAGTATTGGCCACGAGCACAACTACTTCAGGCACAACTTCTTGAACTTGTTTAGCTGACCGACATACTTTAGAAAAATGTCCAGTCTCACCACATGCGTTACATTTTTCTTTGCTGTGCGCATGTAGCCTCATCACCTCTGTCTGTAGAGAGAGCAGACAGAGGTGACGAGGGACAGATTCTCTGAAGGGAGAATAATGCAGGAAAGCACAATTACTGTTTGAGCAGTGGAGTCTGGCAGGGAACTCCAACAAGGACCAGGGACAGGTGGAAGGCAGGACCTGGGTGGACGTGATGGTCTTCCTGATCAGGCGAACGCGATCAGCTCCGGGAAACACACCTGCAGGTGGCAGCAACCTGAGGAACAGGAGACACGAGTAATAAGTTCGGGAATACAAGATAACGAGACAAAAGCTTGACATAAAATTGTGGCTGCAAACCCAGACGATCCAGCGATGAACTCTCCTCACACTGGATCTTAAATACGCTGTCACATCAGATGCAGCAGGTGTGTAATCATGCAGGTATGCTCCATCTCCCAGAGTGGGAAACCAGGAACAGGAGGGGAGGGGGAGCATGCTCACCAGACCATCACAGTCACATGAAATGGTGCATCACCACATACAGTAGTGTGAAAAAGTGTTTGCCCCCTTTCTGATTTCTCAGTTTTGTGTATGTTTGTCACACTTTTAAATGTTTCAGATCATCAAACAAATTTAAATATTAGACAAAGCTAACACAAGTAAACACAAAATGTAGTTTTAAAATGAAGGTGTTTATTTTTTTTCCCACAATATCTTTATTGAACCTTTTTTTTTTTTTTAACAAGCATGATACAAACAATCAAACACTAACACTAAAGTACTACAAAAAAAAAAAAATGCACTAAAAACACCAACAACCACCAACAAAATCAAGTCTTCAACAATGCTCCTCTGTTTAGTCTAGACAATCCAATACATAAGTATACATATTATGTTCACCAGTTTGGAATTTACAAGGTCCACACACATCATTCACCTTCTTCTTCAAGAGTTATGTTTAAATTTTTTACATAATCAATAAAAGGTCTCCATATATTCTCAAACACAATTTCCTTTGATTTTAGTATATATGTTATTCTTTCTAATGGAAGGTTTGTTAACATCTGTCTTAACCACTGAGTCACATCTGGTCTATGAGTCTTTTTCCATAATAGTGCAATACATTTTTTGGCATTAAGCAAACTGAGGTCTATGAATGTTCTTTCACTTTTATTAAAATTATGCTTTTCTGGGTACAGACCCAACAAAAACAGTTTAGGATTCAATATGATTTGTTTTGAGATTATTTTTTCAATTGTTACCCTCACCTCTTCCCAAAACATTCTTATTAATCTACATTCCCATAAACAATGAAATAGGGTTCCTTTACTTTCCATGCATTTTGTGCATGTATCTGGTATATTTTTGTTATATCTATTTAACTCCTCCGGTGTAACATACATCCGCATTAACCATTTGAAATGTATCAATTTAAGGCGTGCATTTATTGATTTGGTTTGAGCTTCTGTACAAGCCAATTCCCATTGTTCCTCTGAAATTTCAATTTGCAGATCTTCTTTCCAGTAGTTTAATCTTTTCAGTGAATTTTCACTTGAAGATAGTGTCAATGAGTTATAAAACTCTGAAATAATACCCTTTCTTTTACTATCTTTCATCATCATTTTTTCCAAGGATGAATAAATAGGTCGAGTGAGAGCTTTATTTTGATTTGATCGAATAAAGTTTCTAAGTTGAAGATATTTAAAAAAATGTGTTCTATTGAGATTAAATTTGATCCTCAGCTCTTCAAAAGACATTATGTTGTCTGCACATGGCAAATATAAATCCTGAATCTTTTGTATCCCTTTTAAATTCCATACTTTAAATACAGCGTCCGCTCTCCCTGGTTTAAAATATTGATTACCCCATATTGGACTAAATTGTGACAATAACTGTGGTTCTTTTAAATAGTTTTTAGCTTCACACCATATTTTGATCATATGCTTTACAAATGGATTTTTAACTTGTTTTTGTAATTTTTTTGCCGAATCTGAGTATATGAATATGGGAAGAGGTAAAGGTAAATTGTATGATTCCATTTCAGTCCAGTGAGGGAGATCATTTGATGAAAAATAATATGTCATAGACCTCAGTTGTGCCGACCAATAATACAACATAAAATTTGGACATTTCAGACCTCCACGATCAAATGGTAAATATAATAAAGACAAACGTAATCTAGCCCTCCTGTTGTTCCATATAAATTCCACTAACTTTTTTTTTATTCTTG
Organism: Pholidichthys leucotaenia; assembly: GCA_020510985.1. Taxonomy (NCBI): domain Eukaryota; kingdom Metazoa; phylum Chordata; class Actinopteri; order Cichliformes; family Pholidichthyidae; genus Pholidichthys; species Pholidichthys leucotaenia. Next base: position 320,904,015 of record CM035845.1, on the reverse strand, counting down.
AGAATAGATCTAAAGGTGGTGATAAGGGAATGTATTGAAATAAATAAAGTATTTTAGGTAAAATATTACTTTTAAGTATATTGATTCTCCCGATCATCGACATTGGTAGTGACATCCAGCTCTGAGTTAACTCACTGATATCTGACATTAAGGCTTCATAGTTGACACTGGCGACTGATTCTAGCTTAGGCATAATTTGGATTCCTAAATATTTAAACTGATTTACAACATTGAATTGATTTACCTCAGGGGCTGGGTAATTTCTCTGGGTCTCATTTAGCATTAATATTGAAGATTTAGTTTTATTTATTTTATATCCTGATATTTCCCCAAAATTCTTTATTAAATTCAACAAGGTTGGAATTGATTTTTTTAGATTCGACATAAACAAAATTATATCATCGGCGTACAGGGAGATTTTATGTTCTGTTGGTCCAACTTTAATTCCATATATTTGTGAATGTAAACGTATCGCTATCGCTAAAGGTTCAATTGCCATAGTAAACAGTAAAGGTGAAAGTGGACAGCCTTGTCGACATCCTCTATTGATTTTTATTGGTTTTGAAATATTGTTATTTGTTAGGATTTCTGCTGTAGCATTATTGTATATTATTTGAACCCATTTTATGAAATTATTTCCAAGTCCAAACCTTTGTAGGACTTCAAAAAGAAAGGGCCATTCAACTCTATCAAAGGCCTTTTCGGCGTCCAATGATAGGAGAGCTGTATCCGGTGCTTCTTTATTAAAATAAATAATATTAAATAGTCTTCTTACATTATGGAAGCCTTGTCTACCCTTTATAAAGCCATTCTGATCTCGATTAATAATATTTGGTAAAATTTCTTGTATTCGTCTGGCTAAAATTTTACAGATTATCTTAAGGTCGGCGTTTAATAGGCTTATTGGTCTCATATTTTCACATTTATTAGAGGGCTTACCTGGTTTTGGCAGCAGTATAATTAAGGCATTATTTATGTATGATGGTAAATTATTATTTTGAAATGCTTCTAAAACCATTTCCAAAAAAGGTTTTATTAATTTATTCTTAAATTTTTTATAAAGGTCAACTGGAAGACCATCTGGTCCTGCACTTTTTCCTGATTTCATATTATCAATGGCTAGCCCAACTTCTTCTTGACTAATTTTAGACTCCAATATCTCCCTGTTTTCATTTGGAATACACGGTATAGATAGTTCGTTCAAAAACCCATTTAGTTTTGTTAAATTAGGTTCATTTTTGGTATCCTATAATTTTTCATAGTAATCTCTAAAGGCTCTATTAATTTCTAAAGGATCTATAACTACCTGTCCCTTACTTATAATACTGGTAATTGGTGTTTTAATTTCCAATTGTTTAATCTGCCATGCTAATAATTTTCCTGATTTTTCACCTTGTTCATAAAAAGATTGTTTCAATCTTAGAAGACTCGAGGCAGCTCTATTCGCTGATTTTTTGTCGTATTCAGCTCTCAAAATCAGTAATTCATTCTCCAACCTTGGGTCACTTCCTGCATACACTTTTTCCTGAAGATTTTTTATTTTATGTTCCAATTTAGCTCTCTCCTCTCGAGTCTTCTTAGATTTTGATCCTGTATAACTAATAATATGTCCCCTAATAAAAGCTTTGAAAGCCTCCCACTTTACACATGCTGATGTTTGTGTAGTATTGATGTCAAAGAACTCGTCTATCTGTTTTTCTATATACTTGACAAATTCCTCATCCTGAAGCCATTTATGCTGAAATTGCCATCTACCTGATTCCTTTGTCAATTTTTTATCTACATATATTAGACAACAGGGTGCATGATCAGAGATCACGATGTTATCATAAAAGCAGTTTTGAATCTTGGACCTTAATTCTGTGGAAATCAAAAAATAATCAATACGTGAGAATGTCTTGTAGGTACTGGAATAACAAGAATAGGCTTTAACTTGTGGTTTCATTTCTCTCCATATATCTAACAATCTCAATTCTTTCATAAAATGATTAATAGTCATCCTACATCCAATGTGCGTACAATCCAGTCCTGTTGATCTATCCACACCTGGATTCAATGTACAATTAAAATCCCCTGCTATTATATGTTGCCCTGTAAGTGATGATAAGATGAGAAATAAATTAGCAAAGAACTTCTGATCATCTATATTGGGACCATATAAGTTCACAAGATTTATATTTTCTAATAGCAAAGAACCTTGAATGATTACATATCTTCCAAATTTGTCTCCAATTACATTTTTCACTTGAAAAGGAACTGATTTATGTATGAGAGTCATAACTCTCCTGGCTCGGGATGAAAATGAAGAGGTGAATACACTTCCCTGCCATCTACTCCTAATTCTTTTAACATCCTCCTCTATCAGATGAGTTTCTTGTAAAAACACAATTCTTGAACCCATGTCCTTTATTTTATTCATAACTTGTTTAAGTTTTTTTAAATTTTGTAGACCTCTGCAATTCCATGAAGTTAAATTAAGATTAACACTTTGGTCCATGATCAATAGAGAGTTTGGGATTACCTTGCAGTGTAAACATGCTCATACAGAGAAGCAAAAACATGAGTGGTTGAACATTCATCCTACAAACTACACACAAACAAATTTCCCCTTCCCACACTTGTGGCAAACCCCCCAAAATCAAAAGAAAAATTCTGTCTCCCGATATAGCCATCGACCGTTCCACATCCACGGGGAACAGCCTAAGCCACTCCTTCTTCATCCTCCCAATCACCCTAACTCTACTGCTTTTAATGACGTAACATTAACTCTCCTCTGTAGTTTTCCAACTTAACTCCAAAATTTTTAACAACTTTGTACATCATAGTTTTTTTTTTTGTTTGTTTTGTTTTTGTTTTGTTTTTTTAATATATAATACAATCTATATTTTGTAAACTTACTATTTACTTCAAGTCAGTCAGATGCCTGTGCAAATGCTTAATTATTCTACCTTATATTTTGTTCATGCTTAGCTCCCACCAGTCTCTTCTTCTTCTTTGATCTTCTTGATGAACTCCTGCGCCTCCTCTGGGGTCTTGAAGATGTGGGTTCTGCCCTCATACGTGGTCAGCAGTCTCGCAGGATAGATTACACCATGACGAATCCCAAGGTTGTGCAGCTCCTTACGTACGGGATCAAACTGCTTCCTCAATTGCTGGATTCCTGTGGCCAAATCTGGGTAGAACCGCACCTGCTGGTCCTGGTGTTTAATCTCTCCTTTAGCACGTGCAGCGTTGAAGATCTTCATCCTGTCTCTGTTGCTAAGAAACTTCATAATTAAGGTCCTCGGCGGTCCCTTATCTCTCCGTGGGCCAATACGATGTGCTTTTTCCAGAACCACTGCTGATTGCAACTCCTCGCTGCCCAGCACCTCCGGAATCCACTTTTCCAGAAAGGAACATACGTCCCGACCTTCTGATTCCTCTGGAAGACCCACCAGCCTCAAATTATTCTGTCTCGACCGAGATTCCAAATCCAAAATATTATCTTCCAGAGATTTATTTTTTTTTTCCAAAGTGCGCACCTTTAATTGAAGACGGGTGACGTCATCTTCAGCACTAGCGAGACGGAGCTCCATCTGCGCCGTTCGTTCTACACAGTCACCCAATTCCTTTCTTATTCCTTCCAACGCTGTCATAATCCCATCAAATCTAGAGGAAAAGTCCGCTCTCATTGAACTCATGGCAGCCATCAGCGCATCTGCGCCATTCCCCGCAGAAATCGCACCGCCGCCAGCCTCCTCCGCCATATATGGAGTTTTGTTTGCTGCGTCACAGACCTGAAAGTCCGTTAATTTGGACTGTTTCGGCGGCTCGCTTTTTCCTTTTCCTGGTTTTCCAGCCTTAGGCTTCGCCGACATATCCTCGCCCAAATGCTGGGATACGTTCTGTCCCAAATGAGAGAGTTATTTGCCGATTTTTTTTTCTCCAGGAGCAGAGCAGAGCGAGACACGTCCGTCCTACGTGGCAGCCATAACCGGAAGTCCGAAGGTGTTTATTATTAAGGGAAAACAATCCAAACCTACATGGCCCTGTGTGAAAAAGTGATTGCCTCCTAAATTGAATAACTGATTGGGGCACCCTTAGCAGCAATAGCTGCAATCAAACGATTGCAATAACTGGCAGTGAGTCTTTTACAGCGCTGTGGAGGAATTTTGGCCCACTCATCTTTGCAGAATTGTTGTAATTCAGCCACATTGGAGGGTTTTCGAGTATGAACCGCCTTTTTAAGGTCATGCCACAGCATCTCAGTCGGATTCAAGTCAGGACTTTGACTAGGCTACTCCAAAGTCTTCATTTTGTTTTTCTTAAGCCATTCAGAGGTGGACTTGCTGGTGTGTTTTGGATCATTGTCCTGCTGCAGAACCCAAGTGCACTTCAGCTTGAGGTCACCAACAGATGACCGAATATTCTCCTTCAGGATTTTTTGGTAGACAGCAGAATTCATGGTTCCATTTACCACAGCAGGTCTTCCAGGTCCTGAAGCAGCAAAACAGCCACAGACTGTCACACTATCACCACCATATTTTACTGTTGTTATGATGTTCCTTTTCTGAAATGCTGTGCTACTTTTACGTCGGATGTAATGGGACGCACACCTTCCAAAAAGCTCAACTTTTGTCTCGTTAGTCCACAGAGTATTTTCCCAAAAGTCTTGGGGATCATCAAGACGTTTTCTGGCAAAACTGAGACGATCCTTTATGTTCTTTTTGCTCAGCAGTGGTTTTTGTCTTGGAACTCTGCCATGCAGACAATTTTTGCCCAGTCTCTTTCATATGGCGGAGCCATGAACACTGACCTTAACTGAGGAAAGTGAGGCCTGCAGTTCTTTGGATGTTGTGGAGTCTTTTGTGACCTCTTGGATGAGTCGTCGCTGCGCTCTTGGGGTAATTTTGGTTGGCCGGCCACTCCTGAGAAGGTTCACCACTATTCCATGTTTTCGCCATTTGTGGATAATGGCTCTCACTGTGGTTTGCTGGAGTCCCAAAGCTTTAGAAATAGCTTTATAACCTTTTCCAGACTTATAGATCTCAATTACTTTGTTTCTCCTTTGGTCTTGAATTTCTTTGAATCGCAGCATGATGTCTAGCTTTTGAGAATCTTTTGGTCTACTTCACTTTGCCAGGCAGGTCTTATTTAAGTGATTTCTTGATTGAGAATTCAATTCAATTCAATTCAACTTTATTTATATAGCGCCATTTCACAACAACAGTCAACCCTTTTTTCGGTTCCGGTAGCGGCAGCGGGAGACGTTACAGCGGGGAGGAGCTAGTGCTAGCTAGCATTTGGCCGCCGCCCGGTGCTAATGGGAAACTCGACATACCGGGAGCTGTAGCGAAAACGAAGCGGGTGCCGGGCTGGAGTTTAGGCGGCGTGAAAGAAATATAAGACAGAATAATAGAGAGCGATGGCAAGAACCAAGCAGACCGCCCGTAAAATCTACTGGAGGAAGAAGCCCCCCAGGAGACAGCTAGCCACAGGGCTGCTCGGAGAGGCGCTCTGGCCACCGGCAGAGTGAAGAGGCCTCGCCGTCACAGGCCCGTGGCTCTGAGAGAGATCCGTCGCTACCAGAAATCCACGGAGCTGCTCATCCGTAAGCTGCCCGTCCAGCGCCTGGTGAGGGAGATCGCTCAGGACTTCAAGACCGTCCTGCGTTTCCTGAGCTTCGCCGTCATGGCTCTGCAGGAGACCAGCGAGACCCACCTGGTGGTCTCTTCTTCGCTAAGGGGGTCACCATCATGCCCAAAGACTTCCAGCTGGCCCGCTGCATCCGCGGAGAGAGAGCTTAGACTTTCTGCTGCACATCCACCAGCCATAATGCTCTGCACTGTGTGTCTATATATATACATTTATAGTAATATGGACATATGTTTACTAGATGTTGTTTTTTCTTGCCTTCTGATTGTTGCTCTGAGTGTTGCTATCCCTATGCTGTTGCAATCCTGGAATTTCCCCATTGTGGGACTAATAAAGGCTTATCTTATCTTATCTTATCTTATCTTATCTCATAGCACTTTCAACTGTAGGGGGAACCCCCACAGTTACAGAAAGACCCCAGCAATCAGGCGATCCCCTGTGAGCAAGCGCTTGGTGACGGTGGAGAGGAAAAACTCCCTTTTAACAGGAAGAAACCTCCAGCAGAACCAGGCTCAGGGAGGGGCAGTCATCTGCTGCGACTGGCTGGGGGGTGAGGGGACAGAGAAGATGAAAAGAACAGACATGTAGAGAGCAAACAGCACCATGGGGACTCAATCTATGGGAGAGAACAAACAGATGTTAATGACCAGCAAAAAAAAAAATTCATTGAGAGTGAAGAAAGGAGTGAAGCCCAGTGCATTATTGGAGGTTCCAAGGCTGTCTAAACCTATTAGCAGCATAACTAAGGGAGGGTTTAGAAACACAAGATCCCTCCTTAATTGTAGGCTATATCAAAAAGGAAGGTTTTAACCCTATTCTTAAAAACAGAGATCGAGTCTGACTCCCGAATCCAGATTGGCAGCTGATTCCACAGGAGAGGAACTTGATAACTGAAGGCTCTGCCTCCCATTGTACTTTTGGAGATTCTGGGTATTACAAGTAATCCTGCATTTTGGGAGCGTAGTGCTCTATTAGGATAATATGGTAGTATCAGATCTTTTAAATAAAAAGGGGCCTGATTGTTTAGAGCTTTGTAAGTAAGAAGAAGGATTTTAAACTTAATTCTAAACTCTATGGGAAGCCAATGAAGGGAGGCCAGAACTGGAGAGATATGATCTCTCTTTCTAGTACCTGTTAAAACTCTTGCTGCAGCATTTTGGATCAGCTGAAGACTTTTTAAAGATGTTTTAGGACAAACTGATAATAAAGAATTACAATAATCTAACCTACAGCTAACAAAAGCGTGGATCAGTTTCTCAGCATCACTCTGAGACAAGATGCTCCTAATCTTGGCAATATTACGCAAATGATAGAAGGCAGTCTTAGAAACAAATTTAATATGTGAACTGAAGGACAGATCTTGATCAAAAATAATTCCAAGGTTCCTCACAGAGCTATTAAGAGAAAGAGTAACCGCATCAAAACTGAAAGTTTGATTTGGAAAGGTATTTCTAAGGTTTTTTGGACCAACAAGAATGACTTCAGTCTTCTCTTTATTTAATAGCAGGAAATTACAAGTCATCCAAACTTGGATTTCCTTAAGACAGGCTTCTAACTTGACTAGTTGATTACTATCATCTGGCTTCATTGACAGGTATAATTGTGTGTCATCTGCATAACAATGAAAATGTATACAGTGCTTTCTAATAATGTTGCCTAGCGGAAGCATATATAAACTCAAAAGAGTAGGGCCTAGCACAGATCCCTGTGCAACTCCATAACTGAGCTTTGAGTTGAAAGAAAATTCATTATTGACATGAACAAACTGGAGCCTATCAGATAAATAAGATCTAAACCACTGCAATGAAGTTCCATTAAGTCCAACATAACGTTCTAATCTATCAAGTAGAATATTATGATCAATAGTATCAAAAGCTGCACTGAGGTCTAAAAGGACAAGTACAGAAACAAGTCCATTATCAGATGCGATGAGGAGGTCGTTAGTGACCTTCGCTAAGGCTGTTTCAGTACTATGATGGATTCTAAACCCAGATTGAAACTCTTCAAGTAAACCATTTCCCTGCAGGTGGTCAAATAATTGGGTAGCAACTACTCTTTCTAAGATTTTTGAGATGAAAGGGAGATTAGAGATTGGTCTATAGTTAGCTAAAGCTCCTGGATCCAGCGTTGGCTTTTTGAGTAGGGGTTTAATTACAGCCGTTTTAAAAGCCTGCGGTACATGGCCTAAAGTTAATGAAGAATTGATTATATGAAGAATAAAGCTACCAATAAGTGGGAAGACTTCTTTAAATAACCTGGTAGGAATAGGGTCTAAAAGACAAGTTGAAGGCTTGGATGAGGAAACTATTTTGTCTAACTCTAAAAGGTCAATTGGAGTAAACTCATCAAGACAGTTATCAATTGAAGGAGTTGTGGTAGTTACTATATTTAAGTTAACGGTGGGAAGAATCTGATTGATTTTATCTCTGATGGATGAAATTTTATTATTGAAAAAGTTCATGAAGTCCTGAGTAGTAAGCTCTAAGGGAATGCTAGGATTGACAGAGTCCTGATTCTTTGTCAACTTGGCTACAGTACTGAAAAGAAACCTGGGATTATTCTTGTTCTCTTCTATTAATGCAGAATAATAACTCGTTCTAGCTTTTCTAAGAGATTTTTTATAAATTAAAAGATGATTTCTCCAAGCTAAATAGATTTCATCTAAATTAGTGGAGCGCCATTTTCTTTCTAATTGACGAGTCTTCTGTTTTAAGCTACGAGTTACTGTGTTGAACCAAGGAGTTCGAAATTGTCATGGCGGCCTCTGGGCCGTCATTGGCGTCATCAGTTCCAGCTGCGCACAGACCAACAGGTGTTAATCAACGGCTGTTAAAAGCCAACGTTGCTGACAGCCCGTCACGGAGTCGTCTGTCCTCCTCGCGGAGAATGAACCAGAGCTCCGCTCTCGAGCCTCGTCAAGAACCTCTCGTCAAGTTCAACCACGTAAGAGAACTATTTGTTACTCTACCCCTTGTCTTAACCCCTGTGCACAGGTGGACCTCCCAGGCGGCGGACCAGCTTCCCCAGCCGACGGGGCAACGCCACCTCACCCACGTAGCTCCTCGCTACCACCTCGTCTATCGGTACGTCTTGCTCCTCTGCTGCAGGAACTGTTACTATCTCGGTTGCAGGAACAGACGTCACCAGGATCTGTGGAATCCTCGTCATCACTATCTTCAGTACTGTCATCGCCACAGTCAGAGGAATCACTATCCTCACCATCCTCTGAGCAGTCATCATCACGGTCAGTGGAATCACTGCAGTCATCTTCTCTGGAACTCCCCTTGTCACAGTCACAGGTGGATTCTCTAGCACGGCCACGGACACCTTCACCACCACGTCACACGGCCGCTGGAATTCAGCAGGACGCCCCCTGCGCCTTGCCCAAGTAAGCCCCTTCTCTTACAGTCACCCACGAGTACTGTACAGCAATAATTGTGTCTGCTTGTGTGTTACAGGGTTGCCGGGTCTCCGTCCAGGTTGCTCAGTTCCAGTGACCAGAACACAATACTTGCACTCACTCACGCACTACATTCACTCACGATTCAATAAAGGGATAATTGTCACAATCTGCCCGTGTCAGTGTCTGTCTCCTGGGTCCTAAAACATATCAGTACGACTCCGTCACGTTGACCCCGCGGACAGTGCACTGTCGCGCAAATTCAACACTCTTAGCGCCCGGGTAGATCTGTTAGCACATCAACAGACAGTTATCCTGAATCAATTGACTTTAATTAATAGTCGGCTGGATCGCCTGGAAGGACACCAGACGTTTCCCCCGACTACAAATATCTCAACCCCTGTGGGCTTAGCATCAGGACAGGCTAACATCTCGTCGTCCTCTCGCCTCACCCCTATTCCTACACCTGCCCGGTTCAGCGGAAAACTCGGGGAAGCCCGAGGATTCCTATTACAATGTGAATCAGTTTTTCTCCGCGTTCCGGGAGATTTCACCCTTGATTCCAACCGGATTGGTTATGTCATTAATTTGTTGGCAGGTAGAGCTCTAGATTGGGCATATTCTATCATGGCTAAACCAAGCTACTCTACGCTTACTTACCAGGAGTTTGTGACAGAATTTATGTCTGTGTTTGACCATACTGATAGGGGTGAGGTGTTGACAGAACGACTGTTGAGCCTACAGCAGGGAAAGAGATCAGCTGCTGACTATGCTATTGACTTCCGGGTCCTGGCTGCAGAGATTGGGTGGGAGGAGCCATCACTGTGGGGCATTTTCTTACGCAGTCTCAATGATGAGTTAAAGGATGAGTTAGCGGCACGGAATAAACCAAACAACCTGCACGATTTGATCGCCTTGGCAGTTAGCCTGGATAGCAGATTAAGGGAGCGGGCGGCGGGATGGCGAGCTACTTCCCGTTCGGTTAAACCCCGCCCTCGCGTTACTAACTCTCCTCTTCTCGCTCTACCCGCGCCAGAGGAATCCCCGGATCAGGAGGCTATGGTTATGGGCTGGTCTAAATTGTCAGCAGCTGAGAAGCAGCGCGGCAGGGATCAGGGCCTCTGTTTCTATTGTGGGAAAGAGTCACATGGGGTTTTTGAGTGTCCCAGCAAGCTTAAAAGGGAGGGCCCGTGGATCGCAGTAGGGGGATTCACGGGCAGGAATTCTGAGGAACCCCTTACTAGTTGCCGATTACCCATCAGACTGATCCATGCACATACAGAACACTCCACCCTAGCGTTAGTTGACTCCGGTGCAGAGCAGAACTTTGTTTCTCGAGACCTGGCAACCCGGATGGGCCTGAGCTGTCAGACTCTAGATCCCCCTGTCAAACTTATCACTCTGTCCAAGGCATCTCTGACCACCGTCGTCCATCAGACGGCCCCAGTATCCATTATTGTGTCTGGAAACCACAGGGAGGAAATTAAGTTCCTAGTTCTGCCCGTCTCTTCTTCACCCGTTATCCTGGGGTACCCCTGGCTTCGCTTGCATAACCCCGCCATTGACTGGCAAGCAGGGAGAGTTACAGCATGGAGCACGTTCTGTCTTAGTGCCTGTCTCCAATCTGCGGCGTGCGGCCCCGTCTGTCAAGGTGCCTCAACCTCATTCATCACCACCGGACCTGTCCAAGGTGCCAGAGGTCTACCATGACCTGGGGCAGGTTTTTAGCAAGTCTCGGGCGCTGTCTTTACCCCCCCATCGCCCGTATGATTGCGCAATTGATCTGAAGGCTGGGGCCCCTCTTCCTGCAAGCCGCCTATACAGCCTATCAGCCCCGGAGCGCGAGGCTATGGATACATACATCAAGGAGTCCCTGGCCTCTGGTATCATCCGCCCATCGTCTTCGGCTGTGGGAGCCGGATTTTTCTTCGTCGGGAAGAAGGACGGCTCATTACACCCCTGCATCGACTTCCGGGGTCTGAATGAGATAACGGTAAAGGACAAATACACTCTGCCTCTGATGAACACCACTTTTGACTCCCTCCAGGGGGTGTGCTGGTTTACCAAATTAGACCTTAGGAATGCCTATCACCTAGTGCACATAAGGGAAGGAGATGAGTGGAAGACGGCTTTCCGGACCCCGAGCGGGCATTTTGAGTATTTAGTAATGCCGTTTGGGTTAACCAACGCTCCAGCCGTCTTCCAACGTTTAATAAACGATGTTTTACGGGACTTCCTAAACTCGTTTGTGTTCGTATATCTTGATGACATTCTAATCTTCTCCCGCACACTAGAAGAACATCAGGTACATGTCCGCAAGGTACTACAGCGCCTCCTGGAGAATCAGCTGTTCATCAAGGCCGAGAAATGTGAATTCCACACTGACCAAACCTCTTTCCTCGGGTTTATTATAGCCCAGAACCAGGTGCCCCGGACCCGGCCAAGGTCAAGGCAGTAGTGGATTGGCCTGCACCCACCTCTAGAAAGCAGCTTCAAGGGTTCTTGGGTTTTGTTAATTTTTACAGGAGGTTTGTGCCAAACTTTGGGAATATCGCTCGCCCGCTGACTGCCCTCACCTCCCCTAAGACCTCGTTTCGCTGGAGTGAGGAGGCAGCTGGAGCATTTGAGAAGCTGAAGAGGGAGTTTGCCTCGGCCCGAGTCCTCACGCAAGTGGACCCGAAGCTGCAATGCCTGGTGGAGGTGGACGCCTCTGATTCGGGAGTAGGAGCGGTACTCTCCCAACGCTCTCCCAAGGACGATAAGATTCGCCCATGTGCTTACTTCTCTCGTCGTCTTTCTCCTGCAGAGAGAAATTACAGCATAGGAGACAGGGAGCTGCTGGCGGTGAAGCTTGCCTTGGAGGAGTGGAGACACTGGCTGGAGGGGGCTGCTCAGCCGTTCGTGGTTTGGACTGATCATCGCAACCTGGAGTACCGCAGGACGGCGAAACGCCTGAATGCACGCCAGGCTCGCTGGTCCCTCTTCTTCGGCTGTTTCAACTTTTCCATCACCTACCGGCCGGGAAGCAAGAACGGTAAGCCGGATGCCCTCTCGCGGCAGTTTGACGCTCCATCCTCTGAAGACCAAGAGACCCCTATCCTGCCACCCTCCTGCGTCGTGGGCGCTCTGTCCTGGGGTATCTGCAAGACGGTTCGCCGGGCTCAGAAGACCGAGCCGGACCCCTGGGGGGGGGGCGCCTGTTTGTTCCACGCGCCATTCGGGGTAAAGCGATCGAGTGGGGTCACGCCTCCAAGTTGGCTTGTCACCCAGGGGTGGGCCGGACTGTGGATCTTCTCCAGAGGACCTTCTGGTGGCCAGGGCTACGGAAGGATGTGGTAGGCTACATCCGGGCCTGCGCTCAGTGCGCCACCGGGAAGACGACATCATCCCCCCCGGCGGGCCTGCTACACCCGTTGCCGGTCCCTTCCCGCCCCTGGTCTCACGTTGCTATGGACTTTGTGACTGGTTTGCCCACTTCAGATAACTTCACCACAGTTCTAACCATCGTGGACCGTTTTTCGAAGGCAGCCAATTTTGTGCCCCTGCGGGGTTTGCCTTTGGCCCAGGAAACTGCGGACCTCCTCGTGCAGCATGTGGTCCGTCTCCATGGCATCCCCGCCGACATAGTGTCGGACTGGGGACCACAGTTTGTCTCTCAGGTTTGGAAGGCCTTCTGCGCGGCGCTGGGAGCCACAGCCAGCCTCTCCTCGGGATATCATCCCCAGAGCAATGGCCAGTGTGAGCGGGCTAATCAGGAGCTTGAGGCTGCATTACGCTGTGTCATCTCCTCCTGCTCATCCTCCTGGAGCAAGTATCTTCCTTGGATTGAGTACGCCCATAATGCCATGGTCTCTACGGCTACGGGCGTCTCCCCCTTCAAGGCGTCTTCGGGGTTTGATCCACCGCTGTTCCCGGAGGAGGAGAGGGAGGTAGCGGTTCCCTCGGTCCAAGCCCACATCAAGCGCTGTCGGCGAGTTTGGCTCATCGCCTGCCAAGCCCTGCTTAAGACCACCAAACGCAATATCCAGGTGGCCAACTGGCATAGGAGACCCGCCCTGGACTATAAGGTGGGTCAGAAAGTTTGGTTGTCAACCCGGAATATTGGTGTACCGGCCGAAAAGCGTAAGCTCACCAAGCGCTTCATTGGCCCCTACACCATCAGTCGTATTATTAATCCTGTGTCTGTGCGCCTGTCTCTCCCCTCTTCTATGCGCATCTGCCCCACCTTTCATGTCTCCCAGATCAAACCGTACATCTCTGACCCCCTGTGCCTTGCTCCCACGGCCCCCGCTCCCCCGAGGATGATCGATGGCCATCCGACCTGGGGGGTGACTGCCATCCTGGACGTCCGCAGGCGAGGTTGTGGTCTTCAGTATTTGGTGGACTGGGAGGGCTTTGGACCGGAGGATCGTTCTTGGATTCGCCCAGCGTTGATCCTGGATAAACAGCTGATCCGCGATTTCCATCAGGCGAATCCAGGTAGAATTGGGCAGGTGCCTGGAGGCACTGCTAGAGGGGGGAGTACTGTCATGGCGGCCTCAGGGCCGTCATTGGCGTCATCAGTTCCAGCTGCGCACAGACCAACAGGTGTTAATCAACGGCTGTTAAAAGCCAACGTTGCTGACAGCCCGTCACGGAGTCGTCTGTCCTCCTCGTCGGAGAATGAACCAGAGCTCCGCTCTCGAGCCTTGTCAAGAACCTCTCGTCAAGTTCAACCACGTAAGAGAACTATTTGTTACTCTACCCCTTGTCTTAACCCCTGTGCACAGGTGGACCTCCCAGGCGGCGGACCAGCTTCCCCAGCCGACGGGGCAATGCCACCTCACCTACGTAGCTCCTCGCTACCACTTCGTCTATCGGTACGTCTTGCTCCTCTGCTGCAGGAACTGTTACTATCTCGGTTGCAGGAACAGACGTCACCAGGATCTGTGGAATCCTCGTCATCACTATCTTCAGTACTGTCATCGCCACAGTCAGAGGAATCACTATCCTCACCATCCTCTGAGCAGTCATCATCACGGTCAGTGGAATCACTGCAGTCATCTTCTCTGGAACTCCCCTTGTCACAGTCACAGGTGGATTCTCTAGCACGGCCACGGACACCTTCACCACCACGTCACACGGCCGCTGGAATTCAGCAGGACGCCCCCTGCGCCTTGCCCAAGTAAGTCCCTTCTCTTACAGTCACCCACGAGTACTGTACAGCAATAATTGTGTCTGCTTGTGTGTTACAGGGTTGCCGGGTCTCCGTCCAGGTTGCTCAGTTCCAGTGACCAGAACACAATACTTGCACTCACTCACGCACTACATTCACTCACGATTCAATAAAGGGATAATTGTCACAATCTGCCCGTGTCAGTGTCTGTCTCCTGGGTCCTAAAACATGTCAGAAATCTCTGATTAGACTTTTTCTTTATTAAGGGGGCCACTAAGTCTAGAGTCTGATGCAGAGAAGCTGTAACACTATCTACCATGCTATCAATTACAGAAGGAGCAAGCTGTCTATAGCTTATTTCCGTTGTGTTGACACATGGCATAGAGGAAACAATCTGCATAAAATTGGTAACAACATCATCTGAGAGGCATCTACTGTAGTAATATTTTTCTTTAGGAGCCAAATAGCCAGAAATAGTAAAAATCAAAGGTTAACAGACAATGGTCTGACAGTACAGGGTTATGAGGAGACCCTACCAGATGTTCTATTTCTATGCCATATGTCAGAACAAGGTCCAACGTATGGTGGAGATAATGAGTAGAATTTCCTACTTTCTGAGAAAACCCCATCGAGTCTAATATTGAATTAAATGCCACATTAAGGCAGTCACTATCTACATCCACATGTACATTAAAGTCCCCTACTATAATTATTCATTCTGATTTCAGCACTAAATCAGCTAAGAAATCAGCAAATTCGGATAAAAATTCTGAGTAGTTTGATGGAGGATGATAAACTATGGCAAATAAAATTGGGCTAAGCCTAAAATTGCTAAAGTGCCCAATACTGAGGACCATGCCCTCAAAGGAATTATAACATGCTTTTTGCTTTACATTAACTAATAATTTGGAATGGTAAATTGTTGCTTCTCCTCCTCCACGACCAGAACTTCTGGGATTTTGACAGTTTAAATAACCAGAGGGAGTTGATTCATTTAAACCAACATAATCCTCTTGCCCTAACCAAGTCTCTGTAAGGGATATTAAATCAATCTGATGATCAATTAACAGATCATTGACTAGCAGAGACTTGGGAGTTAGAGACCTACACTACCGTTCAAAAGTTTTGGGTCACTTAGAAATTTCCTTATTTTTGAAAGAAAAGCACTTTTTTTCAATGAAGATAACTTTAAACTAATCAGAAATACACTCTATACATTGTTAATGTGGTAAATGACTATTCTAGCTGCAAATGTCTGGTTTTTGGTGCAATATCTACATAGGTGTATAGAGGCCCATTTCCAGCAACTATCACTCCAGTGTTCTAATGGTACAATGTGTTTGCTCATTGCGTCAGAAGGCTAATGGATGATTAGAAAACCCTTGTGCAATCATGTTAGGTCTGCAATGCTGTAATTGCTGCAAATGGAGGATTCTTTGACGAAAGCAAAGTTTGAAGGAAAAAATTATTATTTCAAATACAAATCATTATTTCTAACCTTGTCAATGTCTTGACTATATTTTCTATTCATTTTACAACTCATGGTGGTAAATAAGTGTGACTTTTCATGGAAAACACAAAATAATTGTCTGGGTGACCCCAAACTTTTGAACGGTAGTGTAATATTTAACAAACCACATTTAATTTTTAAATTATGAGGAGGAACAGAGGCCAAGTCATTCAATTTAGAGGCTTCATGTTTAATTTGAGCTTTACCAACTTTTTGTTTAATCACTTTGGGATGCTTATATATTATATTTTTATTTGCTTTGGAGGGAGCAGACAATGATTCTCTGATGGGGAAGACAGGGGCTAAGTTGAGTTGTGGCGGATGAAGAGGAGCTGCAGAGAGGCGTGTAAGACTGTGACTCTGCTTCCTGGTCCCAGCTCTGAGTTGTCAGGGTTTTGGAAATTTGGATAAAAAAGATACCAGATTGTTAGATAAATGAGAAGCACCATCCAAAGTGGGATGAACGCTGTCTCGTCTCATAAGACCAGGTTTTCCCCAAAATGAGCTTCAATTGTCAATGTAGCCCACGTTGTTTGTTTTTTTTTAATGGCGCCGGAGGCAGGGCGGCCGTACCAGCAGTAACTCTCTCGTGTCTTTGTGTTTCTATCTGTTTATACCTGTATATAGTGTGTCTCTTATTAACCAGGGCTCTGTAGGAATACTCGGACTAAGACTGGACCAACTTTTCTCTCTTTTTAGCCGGTCTTTTTTCTAGTTTTCGTCACTTTTTCTCTTCCTCGGACAATTGAGATCAACAGAGGTGGGGGCGGACGCATTGTTTACACACGTGAACAGCTGATTGCGCTGAGGAGGCCGGCGCCTGGAGCGCTGCGGCCGGCAGTGAAGCCCCTCATCCCGGACGAGCTGAAGAAGAGACACCGCGGGCGAAGGGCTGGAGCGAAGGTGAGGAGGAGGAGGAGGAAGCATAAGCCGGCTGTACCGATGATCATCACCGGAAACGTGCGTTCCATAGGAAACAAGACTGATGAGATCACAGCGCTGGTCAGGACACAAAAGGAGTATCGTGAGTGTAGTTTCATGTGTTTTACGGAGACATGGTTACACTCACAGATCCCAGATGTAAACGTAGCGATACCTGGCTTCAAGACTATACGGGGGGACAGAGACGTGAAAAGCAGCAGGAAAAAGAGAGGAGGAGGCATGGCTCTTCTTGTTAATGAGCGGTGGTGTCATCCCAGACACATTTGTGTGAAGGAAAAGTGCTGCAGCCCGGACATTGAACTGCTGGCTGTCAGTATGAGACCTTATTATATGCCGCGAGAAATGAAGTGCGCTTTAATTGTTATCGTCTATGTCCCTCCGTCAGCTGACGCAGCGGTGGCCTGTGACGTCATCAGCTCCACTGCGGCCACATTACTGGAGAAGCACCCGGATGCATTCATGGCCATCACAGGTGATTTTAACCATGTCTAAGTGGGAAAAACTTTACCCAACTTTCACCAGTTTGTTGACTGTCCCACCAGAGAGAACAAAACACTGGATCTACTGTATGCCAACATCAGGGATGCATATAGTGCCACAGCTCTACCCCCCATTGGTAAATCAGATCACTGCATGGTCATGTTAACACCCAAGTACGTCCCCCTAGTGCAAAGGCAGCCTGCTTATACACAGACTGTGAGGAGGTGGACACAGGAGGCTGCTGATGCACTGCAGGACTGCTTCGAGACGACAGACTGGAGCGGAATCTGTGAACCACATGGGGTGGATATAGACAATATGACCAAATGCATCACAGAATACATTAGATTCTGTGAAGACAAGACCATGCCAGCTCAGACTGTACACTGCTTCTCCAACAACAGACCATGGGTCACCAGTGACCTGAAAGCACTTCTGAACAAAAAGAAGAGAGCTTTTAGGGCTGGAGACAAGGAGAAGCTGAGGGGAGTGCAGCATGAGCTGAGTGAGATGCTGAGGAGGTACAAAGACAATTATAGGAGGAAGTTGGAAGAGAAACTCAGGCAAAATAACACTAAAGATGTGTGGGAGGGAATGAAACAAATAACTGGGTACAAGGGGAGAGTCGAGCAGCCATCTGGGAGCCAGGAGAGAGCTGAGGAACTGAATCTGTTTTTTAATAGGTTCAACTCACAGTCTGTCACCCGAGCAACACAACCAGACCCCCACACACCCCTCCCTACCCACGCTCCCGTGCAGAACCTCTCTCCATCTTCCTCAGGGGGCACCAGGACCCCCCCTCACTTCACGGTGACTACAGATCAGGTGGAGAAACAGCTGAAGAGACTCCGTCAGCGGAAGGCTTCGGGCCCGGATGGCATCTCCGCTAGGATCCTGAGGACCTGTGCCAACCAACTAGCTCCAGAACTGACACACCTGTACAACCTGAGCCTGAGTCTGGAGAAAGTACCGGTGCTGTGGAAGACATCCTGCCTGGTTCCTGTCCCCAAGAAGTCATCTCCATCGGATCTGAATGACTATCGACCAGTTGCCCTCACATTTCATGTGATGAAGGTCCTGGAGAGACTGGTCTTAGCCCACCTGGGGCCGCAGGTGGAGACGTGGCTGGACCCTCTGCAGTTTGCATATCAGCCCCATTTAGAAGTTGAAGATGCTGTCATCTACCTGCTGCAACGAGCCCATCAGCACCTGGATGGTGGAGGAGATACTATGAGAATCACTTTTTTTGATTTCTCCAGTGCCTTTAACACCATCCAGCCACTGCTGCTGGGCGAGAAGCTGCGGGGGATGGGGGTTGACAGCTCTGTGATCTCCTGGATTACCGACTACCTGACAGGCAGACCAGTTTGTCAGGCTGGGCAGTGTCTTGTTTGGAGTGGTGGCTAGTGATACGGGAGCGCCACAGGGGACTGTGCTCTCTCCTTTTCTTTTTACCTTATACACCACGGACTTTCAGTATAACACTGAGTCATGTCACCTGCAAAAATTCTCTGATGACTCAGCTGTTGTGGGGTGTATAAGAGGAGGAGAGGAGGGGGAGTACAGGGCACTGGTAGACAGATTTGTGGAGTGGACGGAGCAGAATCACCTGAGGTTGAATGTCAGCAAGACCAGGGAGATGGTGATTGACTTCAGGAAGAGGAAGGCTGCTTCTCAGCCACTGCAGATTAGGGGGGAGGATGTGGGAGTGGTTGAGGACTACAGATATCTGGGTGTCAGGATCAGTAGCGGGTTGGACTGGAGATCCAACACCGATGCTGCACACAAGAAGGGGATGAGCAGACTCTATTTCCTGAGAAAACTGAGATCCTTCAGCGTGTGCAGCAGGATGCTGGAGCTTTTCTACCAGACTGTTGTCGCCAGCGCCATCTTTTTTGCTGCGGTCTGTTGGGGTAGCAGTATCAGGGCCAGAGATACCAACAGACTTGACAAGATTATCAAGAGGGCTGGCTCTGTAATTGGTCTGAGATCGGAGACCTTTGAGACAGTGGAGGAGAGGAGAACACTAAATAAACTGCGATCCATCATGAACAATCCTGATCACCCCCTCCACCACACACTAGGTAGGCAGCGAAGCACTTTCTCCAGTAGACTACTACAGCTTCGTTGTCGAACGGCCAGGTACAGGAAATCTTTCCTGCCACATGCAATTTCACTGTACAATAACTCACTATGATGTTGTATTCTGGTCATAGCTATGCTGCCACACTGCACCTTACAGACTAACTGGTACCTCACATTTCACTCTGCTCCTGATAGTCCTTCTTTGTGCAATGGGATGATTCATGTGTTTATACGGGTCATCATCATATATTAAGCTATGATGTATATAGGTTCTATAGTCGTGTTAGTTTCTTTTTTACTTTCCATAGGTAATCCCTTTGTCTGTCGTGTGTGTTTCTGTTGTTTGGTTGTCAACTGTCATGCTGCTGTTACACTGTAATTTCCCAGTTTGGGATCAATAAAGTACATCTATCTATCTATCTATCTATCTATCTATCTATCTATCTATCTATCTATCTATCTATCTATCTATCTATCTATCTATCTATCTATTGTTTGCAGGACACCACACAACAGCCAGCGGTTCAAGGATGACAAGCGGCTAAACATGTCATCACTGGTCAGATTGGGGAGGGGCCCAGAGAACACTACAGAGTCTGACATTGTTTCGGCAAAGTCACACACCGATTCTACATTAAGTTTCGTGACTTCCGACTGCCGGAGACGGATGTCATTAATGTCAGCACAGAGAACAGAGAACAGGTGAGGCAGTAATCAGGCCTGGGTGCAGCTAGAGAAATTGAACTCAGCTTTCCAAAGATGTGATAAACCACAGTTAATTTATGGTTTGGGGGGGGGCAATCACTTTTTCACACAGGGCCATGTAGGCTTGAATTTTTTGTTACCCTTAATAATAAACACCTTCATTTAAAAACTGCATTTTGTGTTTACTTGTGTTATCTTTGTCTCATATTTAAATTTGTTTGATGATCTGAAACATTTAAGTGTGACAAAAATACAAAAAAAAAGAGAAATCAGTGCGATGTTGTTCATAGGATGTATTATTGTGTGACACAGGTAGTGGCTCCACCTTTCCGGTTCCGCCGCCACCCGGTGTATAAGAGGGCTGTGAGGAAGAGGGGCAGTCTCTTTGACCACCTCTCTACCTGACAGAAGTGTCTGTATTATCGTTGTGAGTCCTCATTAAAGTCTGGTTCAGTTCCACTGTCAGCCTCGTCATTGACCCTCGGTTATCGACAACATTTGGTGATGAGGATAAAAGTATGGACGCGGGAATTGCTACCATTCGTCCGTTTCTGGAGCTTCCCGGTGAGCCGCCAGTCCCGTGGGAGAGCTACACTTTGCCAATCTGAATCAAAGTCAACGGTGCAGGCTGTGGACCCAGACAGCGATGACGGCATGCAGGAGGAGTATGCTACCGATGTGAAGATACGGTCCGCCGTGGGATTGCCCAGGTGTTTGGGTTGTGGGTCCACCAAGCACCATTATAAGACTAGAGAGTGTCCAGCAAGAGGACGACGCTGCGGCATGTGTGGATTCTTGCATCATTTCGCCAGGGCATGTTACAGGTTCGAGTGAGGGGATCCGATGGAGGATCTCCCCATTTCGCCTCCCATGGTTGTTTGCAGTGTATCTCCAAGTGTCAACGGCTGTTCTTTCTGTATGGGGAGGCTGGACGGAGTGACAGTGCTGTTGCTGGTTGACACGGGAGTGGTGAGATTGTGTTGGGTTGGGAAACCATGTGCAGTTCCTTCTCACAGTCTTGGGTTGGAGAAGAGTGGTCGGGCTGTGGTCTGTGGGACTGGCCGGTTCCACAAACGATGGACAGAGCTGTGCAGGATGAACCTTTGCCTAGTAATCTGGACAATGTGCAGGACCAATTCTATCCAGGGCCATCGCGGGAGGGTCCCGGTGATAGTGCCCAAGTAATCCTAGTTGAGGGAACTGGACGGCACGGTGGGCCGCCTGTGACAGTGGGTGGCGCCGAGTGGAGGGCCCATTCTGCTCCTGGATTTCGGCTGAAAGGGACCAGAGAGCAGGGGGTCACAATGGCGACACCGATGGAGAAAATGAAAGCGAGATGGGCAGGACCAGCTGGCACGGTAAAACGACATGCCACACAGGGACACTGGAAGCCGAGTTGGGCTCCTCTGGGAGTCGCTGATGTAGTCTGACCCAGAGAGAAAGCCCAGGGTTCAAGGCAAATGACGAGATGACCAGGGGCGGCTGCAGGTGGTGGCTGTTCGGGAGGATGGCTACCTTCAGCTGTCTGATGTCTCCTGGAGGCATCCCACCGAGCTGCGGCGTGCCAAAGAAGAGAAGGAGGTGTTTAAGGCCTTGGCGTGCGCCATCCCTGGGCATGAGGAAAAGAAGGTGCATCGGAAGGGAACCATCTGAAGGTTTTCCATGGGGTGGTTCCTCTGCTGGGGCAGACTGATGGTTGGGGCAGTATGTTTATTGCATGATGTTGGAATGGGGAAATAACCTATTTTGGGCCGGGATCCATGCTAGGCTAAAGGCTAACCCCTCCAGACCAGCGGTACCGTCGCTTCTTCTATCAAACGTCCGCGCCCTCGAAAACAAGGCAGACGAGCTGCGTTTGCTGAAAGAAACCCGGAGAGAATGGAGGGACTGCTGTGTGTTTGTTATCACCGAGACATGGCTCCACGACAACATTCCTGACGAGGCCATTCAGCTGGAAGATATGGCGATGTTCCGGGCCGACAGGGAAATGGTGAGCTCCGGTAAGAGCCGGGGGGGTGGGCTATGCATCTATGTTAACAAGAACTGGTGCGTTAATGCCACGTTAGTGTCTAAACACTGCTCTCCGTTGGCGGAGTTCCTTATTGTTAATTGTCGGCCTTTTTATCTGCCGAGGGAATTCAGCAACGTGTTTGTAGTTGGTGTTTACATAGCGCCGAGCGCTAACGCTAAAGCTAATGCTAAGAAGGCACTCGGGGAACTGCACAATGCAATCAGTAAAATCCAAACGTCACACCCGGACAGTTTTGTGGTGGTTGCGGGGGATTTTAACCACACCAGCTTAAAGACTGTGCTCCCCAAGTTTAAACAATGTGTAGACTTTAAGACCAGAGGAGAGAATATGTTGGACTTAGTGTACACAAACACAGATGCATATAAAGCGTTACCCCGCCCCCATCTCGGCCGTTCTGATCACATGTCCATGATGCTGGTTCCTGCCTACAAACCTTTATTGAAGCGCAGCAGGCCAGCAGTGAAACAAATCAGGATTTTGCCAGAGAGTGCAACCTCTGCACTGCAAGACTGTTTTCATCACACAGACTGGAGGATCTTCAAAATAGCAGCCTCCCAGGAAGACAGGACAGATGTGGAGGAGTATGCTGATTCGGTCACCAGCTACATCGCGAAGTGCACAGAGGATGTCACTACAGTGAAGACCATCACTGTGCGGGGTAATCATAAGCCCTGGATGACTGCAGAGGTGCGCTCGCTGCTTAAAGCCAGAGATGCAGCGTTCAGAGCGAAGGACAGGATTGCCCTCCGCTCAGCCAGGTCTGCGCTTTCAAAGGGAATTAAGGTGGCAAAGCGCGCCTATGCGGAGAAAATCCAGGGACACCTCTGTGACACTAGGAACACCAAGCAGATGTGGCAGGGAGTTCGGACACTGACGGGCTTTAAGTCTAGGCAGGGGGTCGATGATGACGACGCTTCGCTTCCAGACAGGCTTAACGACTTCTTTGCACGTTTTGAAGCATCAAACTCGACAATCAGAGGGAGGGCCGGCCCACTCCCACCATCGGTCGGACCAGCTTTTACCATTAACACAGCGGACACATGGAGGACCCTATCCAGAATCAACCCACGCAAAGCTGCAGGTCCAGACAACATTCCGGGACGTGTGCTCCGAGACTGCGCGAGCGAGTTGGCGGATGTCCTGACTGACATTTATAACATCTCCCTGAGTCAGGCCATCGTTCCCAGATGCTTCAAGACCTCTATCATTGTACCGGTGGCAAAGAAACCAGTGGTGTCATGTTTGAATGACTATCGTCCTGTTGCACTTACACCAATTGTGATGAAGTGTTTTGAACGGCTTGTCAAACCACACATCACAGCCTGCCTCCCTGCATCACATGACCTGCTCCAGTTTGCATATCGTTCAAACCGCTCCACGGAGGATGCTATAGTCACCACCCTACACTCTGTTATCACCCACCTGGATCAGAAAGACACCTACGCCAGACTCCTGTACATTGATTTCAGTTCAGCATTCAACACCATTATTCCCCAGAGACTGATAGAGAAATTACTCCTTCTCGGTCTGAACACCGCCACATGTCTCTGGATCCTGGATTTCCTGACTGAGAGACCTCAGTCTGTCCGGGTTGGAAACAACATCTCCAGCTCTGTCACGCTGAGTACCGGAACCCCTCAAGGCTGCGTACTCAGTCCACTGTTGTTTACACTTCTAACACATGACTGTGTATCCAAACACGAGGGGAACCAGATTATTAAGTTTGCAGATGACACCACGGTGGTGGGACTTATTCAGAGGGATGAGGAATCAATGTACAGGGAAGAAGTGAGAGACCTGGAGGGCTGGTGCAGGGAGAACAATCTGGTGCTTAACGTGGACAAAACAAAGGAGATGATTATCGACTTCCGGCGGTCACAGCCTGAGCACGTCCCCCTCAGCATCGGCGGCCGTTTAGTGGAGAGAGTAGAGAACATCAAGTTCCTCGGAGTGCAGCTCTCGCAGGACCTGACCTGGAGCAAGAATTCCTTGGAGATCAGGAAGCGAGCTCAGCAGAGACTACACTTCTTGAGGAAACTCAAACAGGCCTCTCTCCCCATCTGCATCCTCAGGACCTTCTACAGAGGTGTGGTGGAGAGTGTTCTGACGTATTGCATTGCTACATGGCATGGTACTCCAGCTGCAGTATGTCAGACAAAAAAGCCCTGCAGAGGATAGTCAAGGGGGCGGAGAGGGTAACTGGAGTCTCCCTCCCCTCTGTCCAAGAACTTTTTCAGAACCGTTGTAGGAGCAGGGCACTGAACATTGTCAAGGACCGTTCTCACCCTCTGCATAAACACTTTGAACTTCTTCCATCTGGTAAACGATTCCGGAGCATCAGAGGCAGAACCACCAGACTGATCAACAGCTTCCTCCCACAAGCTGTCAGGATGCTGAACAGCTGACCCGGAATCTCACATACACACTACTGCACCTATGGACATTTTGTATATTATAGTTAGTTATTCTTTTTCCCCAAGTATGTCTCAGGGATGTGTGAATGGATGGGGGGGTAGGAGCTATGTGGGAGTGTGTCTTAATCATGCTGCTTCTTATATGGATGCCGAGAGAAGCGCAATTTCATCTTGCCTGCACTGCAGTTGTATGTACAGCAATATGACAATAAAGTTTGATTTGATTTGATTTGATTCTGTTAAGGGGATTGTTTTAGATTATTTATTTTAGGAGCATGGCAATTTTTTGTTTAAAGGACTGTGTTTTAGCAGAGACGGCATAATAATCCGTCTAGCCGTGTGGGGGTGGAATGGTAGTCCACCTGTTCCCCCTAGCTTTAGTTGTTTTGTGTGAATGTTATAGGCACTGATATGTTTCTGTTTAATTTTAGTGTGTGATTCGGGTTATAAATTGGGGAGGGTCTTGATTGTGTGTGTGTTTTGGACCTTTTTGAAGAGGGAGGAAAATATGATGTTCATAGGATGTATTATTGTGTGACACAGGTGGTGGCTCCACCTTACCAGTTCTGCTGCCACCCAGGGTATAAGAGGGCTGTGAGGAAGAGGGGCAATCTCTTCAATCACCTCTTTGCCTGGCGGGAGCATCTATATTATCATTGTGAGTCCACAATAAAGTCTGGTTCATTTCCACCTTCAGCCTCGTCATTGACCCTCGGTTATAGACATAACAATGAGGAAGGGGGCAAACACTTTTTCACACCACTGTAGGTATTATTGTTGGGTGATAGCGATGATGAATCCAACTTCAGCTTGTTCATTTTGCTGCCAACAGATGTGGCGTAAAACCAAACATGAGTGCTAAATGACAAGCTAGCACCATTTCAGCGTTAGTTTCCATGCACTTTGCCCTCTTCTTCTTAGCATGTTCAGATGAAATAGTCAGAAGTGCACATTATGTGGAGAGGCTTTAATAGAAACTACACACTGTGACACTAAAAGAAATTTTTACAGAAAGTCATTTTAAATTACACTCTAAGGAGACATCCATTCATCTTCTTCTGCTTAATCCTTTTCGGGTTGTGGGGGGCTGGAGCCTATCACAGCATCTCTGAGCGAGAGGCAGGGTACATCCTGGACAGATTGCCAGTCCATCACAGGGCCAACACAGAGAGACAGACAACCATTCACTCTCATATTCATACCTAAGGAGAGTTTAGAATCCCCAGTCTGATGCCAGTTAACCTAACTTTATGGGGGACCCATGCTGTGGTATTCATCTCAGACTGGAAGGAAGGGAGATGCAGTAATTTCCTCTGACGGAAGAGCATGGGGATTAAGGGGCTGGGGGACAAAAGGGATTGTGATGCGAGAATGAATTGTGATGCAGGACCTCAGGCAGCAGGGGCGTGTGAGTGTGGTAAGATAAAAGAGAGCCCCTGCTACAGAATGGAATGTTTTCTGATTCTGAGAGATGTGAGAGAGGGAATAAAGTTCATCTTCTCTGAATGCTTGGCCTGGTCATTCCTCTCTCCACACTGGTGACTCTTGACGAATAATGGAACATGAGGCAAACACCCCAGAGATGACCCGGATGGGAAGCCCCAGCAACGCGTGCGCCGTTTCGGTCAAACTACCAGACTTTTGGCTGCATGACCCGAAGTCTTGGTTCCTCCACACCGAGGCCCAGTTCGCGCTTCGAGGAATAACGGCAGATGACACCAGATATTACTACGTGGTCGCAGCGCTGGATGCTTGCACGACTCAGCAAGTAGCGAGCCTGCTCCAACAGCCCCCAGCCCACGACAAATACGGGGCTCTCAAAACTGTTCTGACCCGGCGCTACACGCTCTCGGACTGCAAGAGAGCGGAGAGGCTCCTGACGTGCTCCGAGTTGGAAGACGGGTCGGCGGTCGAACTGATGGAGAAGATGTCGGCGTTGATGGGCACGGACGAAGGGCATTTTCTATTTGCCCACCTTTTCCTCCGGAACCTCCCAACGCTGGCCAGAGCGGTCCGTGCCAACTCGCTGTTGCTGGCCGCACGTGACTACTGTGCGCTAGCCCAGGAGGCAGATCAGATCATCCTCACCACCAGAGCCCTCACAGTGAATGCAACGGGGGCCAGGAAGCGCCAGAGAGACACGCTCTGCTCCTACCACCGCTGTTTTGGAGAGGACGCACGCTGATGCGTGCCACCGTGCCAATTAAAGCATTCAGGAAATGCCAGCTGCAACCGTCGGTGAAGAAAGCAAGCTGCTCTACGTGACAGATTCACGCTCGGGGAGATGGTTCCTCGTGGACTCCGGCTCGCAAAAGAGCCTCATCCTGCCGTCCTATCCCGACCGACTAGCGGGAGCCAGCATCCCCGAGCTGACAGCTGCAAACGGCTCAGACATTAAGACTTTTGGTAAGAGGACACTGACTGTATCCCTGCATGGCCGTACGTACCAGTGGACATTCGTCATTGCGGCATGCAGTTTCCCAATCTTAGGTGCTGATTTTTTGTGTGCACACGGACTACTAGTTGATGTTGCTAACAGATGCCTGATTAATGCAATGTCTTTTGATTCTCTCCCCTGTACAGCTTGAGGAGCCGGGCCAACAATGTTAGCCAATGTCACAGCTCCAGGTGGTAAGTTCACACACTGCTCACCTAGTTCCCAGCACTCATGGTCCTGACGTTTTTGGCGGCCATCACTAAACACGGGGTGGAGCACTTTATTACCACCACCGGGCTGCCCGTTTTAACACGACCTCGGCACCTGGACACAGCTAAACTGGCCATAGCACCCGAGGAGTTTGCCAACTTGGAAAGGTGGGCATCATCAGATGATCAAACAGCCCATGGGCATCCCCACTACATATGGTCCCTAAGGCCGAGGGATCATGGCAACCTTGTGGAGATTTCCGCAGATTAAACAACGCCACAGCGCACGACTACTACCCAATCCCCCATGTTCAGGATTTTTCCGTTCACCTTGCCGTTTGTGTTCGTTTATCTGGATGACATCCTGGTGGCCAGCGCGTCCACGGACGAACACGTAACCCACCTCAGGATGGTTTTCCGGATGTTAGAGGAGCACGGGTTAATAATCAACTCGGCGAAATGCCAGTTCGGCGTGACGGGGATCGATTTTTTGGGACACCGCATCTCACCGGAGGGGACGATACCCTTGCTGGACAAGGTGCACGCAGTGGCGAATTTTCCCCCAGCCTCAGACGGTCAGGGCACTGCAGAAGTTTTTGGGGATGGTTAACTTTTATAACCATTTCCTCCCCCGCGCAGCCCAGCTCATGCAGCTGTTGTACGCCGCACTCAAGAAATGGAAACCAGCGGACAGAGTCGACTGGACTCCTGAGCGGGAGCAGGCGTTCTCTGAGGTTAAAACAGCCCTGGCAAACACCGCACTACTGGCGCACCCGGACCCGGTAGCTCGGATAGCGCTCACTACTGATGCCTCGGACGTGGCCATAGGGGCCGTCGTGGAGCAATGCGTCGCCAGTTCTTGGCAGCCGCTTGCCTTTTTTAGTAGGGCTTTGCGCGACAGTGAGCGTAAATACAGCGCGTTCGACAGAGAGTTACTGGCTCTCCACCTGGCCATATGCCACTTCCAGTTCTGGCTGGAAGGGCGCACCTTCACTGCGTTCGTGAACCACAAGCTGCTAACGTACGCGATGGCCAAGATTTTGGAACCATGGTCGGGCTGGCAGCAGAGGCAGCTGGCCGTGATGTCGGAGTTTACAACCAACATTCAGCATGTGGCCGGTAAACTTAACGTGGTGGCGGACTGTCTCTCACGCGCCTTAGTGGCCCCAGCCTACGTAGGGATAGATTACATGGCCATGGCCATGGAGCAGATCGGCGATGCGGACGTGTGTGTGCTCCAGTCTGGACCAACAGGGTTAAGGCTGGAGAGCAGGGTACTGCAAGATGGGGGCCCTCCCCCCCAATTTGTGACATCTCCACAGGACGCCTGCGCCCGGTGGTCCCACGCGCTTGGCGCCGCAGCGTTTTTGAGTCCGTTCACTCCCTGGCGCACCCAGGAGTGCGCGCGTCAGTCAAAATGGTGGGAGTGAAGTTCATCTGGCCAAGCCTGCGCAAACAGGTGAAAGAGTGGGCTGCAGCCTGCGTAGCGTGCCAATGAGCCAAAGTGCACAGGTACACAAAGGCCTCTTTGGAGCCGTTCCATATCCCGGCTAAGAGGTTTGACCACGTTCACGTGGACCTCGTGGGCCCCCTCCCACCATCGCACGGGTTCACGCACCTCCTGACAGTGGTGGACCGCACCACACGATGGCCAGAAGCAGTCCCACTAGCTTTCACTGCATCCGCAGACGTGGCACGCATTTTTTTGACAACATGGGTGGCACGTTTTGCCACCCCTTCGGACATCACGTCTGATCGGGGCCCTCAGTTTGTTTCCGACCTCTGGTCCACGATGGCCTGGAGCCTGGGCGTTGCAATTCATCGCATGACCGCTTTCAACCCACAGGCCAATGGGTTATGCGAGCGTTTCCATAGGTCACTGAAAGCAGCGGTCAGGCCTTCGTTTACGGATGCAAATTGGGTGGACCGGTTGCCGTGGGTTCCATTAGGGTTGCGTTCCGCACCGAAAGAGGATTTGGCCAGCAGAGCTTGCTTTTTTCTCAGCCGCTTTGGCTCCCCGGGGAATTTTTACCAGATAACCCCGCTCCAAACACCCATCCGTCCCCGCGTTCACGGCATAGCGCAGACGCAGGGACGCTACCTGGCCCGGCCCACCACTGTTTTCCCCGCGCTTTTGTGCCGAAAACCTTGAAGGACGCATCGTTTGTGTTTGTCAGGCGCGATGCCCACCGACCCCCATTGCGCCCACCCTACAATGGCCCGTTTAGAGTGCTGGAACCTGGGGACAAACATTTGTGTTAGATTTGGGGGGTCGCCGGGAGAAAATCTGTATAGACAGGCTAAAGCCCGCCTTTGTGGTGGCAGACAAGCAGGTGGAGTTGGCTCGAGCTCCTCTGCGTGGAAGACCCCCCCTGAGAACTTCCCAGGTAAACGACTCATCAGAACAGTCACACGAGCATGCTGAATGCCCCCCCCCCATTGTCCATCCACAGACGGACGCACCACCAGGAACCCCCCACCGGCACAGTAGCACCTTGGAGCTGAAGACCCCCTGTTACAGCAGCTATGAGCGGAGGCTGAAGCTGAGAGGATGTGAGGGTTAAAACTCAGTCTGAGACTCTGGGTGTGGGGGGGGAACCCATGCTGTGGGATTCATCTCAGACTGGAAGGAAGGGAGATGCAGCAATTTCCTCTGACGGAAGAGCATGGGGATTAAGGGGCTGGGACAAAAGAGATTGTGATGCGAGAATGAATTGTGATGCAGGACCTCAGGCAGCAGGGGCGTGTAAGTGTAGTATTATAAAAGAGAGCCCCTGCTACAGAATGGAATGTTTTCTGATTCTGAGAGATGGAATAAAGTTTATCTTCTCTGAATGCTTGGCCTGGTCATTCCTCTCTCCACAACTTGCATGTTTTTTTGGCATATGGGAGGAAACCGGAGAACTCCCGGAGCAAACTCAGGCAGACACGGAGAGAACATGCAAACTCCACACAGATCACTGTTGGTCGGGGGCTGAGATTGAACCCAGGATACCCTGGCCAAGGGTGAGTTGCTGTGCTGCCGCAGTGCTAACCACTCTGCCACCGTGCTGCCCCAAGGCCATTGTCTCTAAGGAGACAGTGCTAGCTAAACCTGCTAACTGAGATAGAAAACATTCAAAATTTCATTAAATTATCAGCAGTTTTGTTTTGGTTTTTCAGGGGTAAGTTATGTTTTGTACTAAATAATATCTACAGTATTTTGCATTCGGCATCCAAGACTGCCCTTCCACTGCTTCCCTCTAACTAGTGCATTGCCTGTAGAACGCAAGTATTCCTGTCTGAAACAGGTATCCCAATCAGGCTTTCCAGGCCCAAATGTAGGCTGTGTTTGAAAGTGGAATAAAAAGAGGTGTTGCCTATTTGTAGACAATCACGTTAGACTTTGACAAATATAAGAGGGAGTAAATGGCACTAAGATTTATTTGACTGTGTGAATATTAATTACCGAATACCTAAATACTGAAAATGAATGGGACATCCAATATTAGTGACTGTTTCAGATCCCCTGTTTATTTGTTTGTCAGATTACTTACAGTCATGTGGAAAAAATTAGGAAACCCTGTATAATCTTGTGTGTTTTTTGAACATATTTGGACATATGGATATTTAATATCAATGTTAAAAACACTGGGAGATTCATGTAATACAACTAAACAATTAAAAATGAATTAAAGACTTTTTTCAAATTTTCTGTAAAATGTAATTATAAGCAAATAGTGAGGAATAAATTAGGACACCCCCCATCTTTTTCTGGGACAACCCCACTTTCACTCCCACTTAAAATGGTTAAAATAAATGTTAAAAAATTCAAGTAAAAACCAAAACAAGGTTATGTGAACATTTCTTAATAAAGAACTGAATATTTAAAGGGGTGTCCACATTTTTTCACATGACTATTTCTGGTTCCAAATTATGAAATCATTCTTTGCTGAAGGAAATTGTTCCAACTCAAAAGTCTGGTCACGAACTGTTTCTATAATCCGAGGACCAGAGCTGTAACCCTATCCATTGGCCATAAAGTGGAAGTTAATCCCTTCTCCAGGACTTTGTCATTCTCCCTTTTCTGCTCTTTGACAAAGGAATGTTTCAAATTGGCAGATTTATTGTTGACATAATCCAGACGTGTGGGGAGTCAAGATTCTCCAGTAAACAACCAGATAGTTTCACAGTGCCATCTGGTGGACGAATCAGGAATTTTTAATATTTTTCTCTTTGCAGTGGAATTTATGCAATATGGACAAATAAACTAATTCATATCCTTTCTCTCAAGACAGTATCTGCTACTGAAGACCTGGTTGAACTCTGGGGATTGACAATGTGGTTTCAAATGCTTTTATTGATATGATTTGATATATATATTGCTTTATTTTCAGGAAGAAATTAATTATTGCATGCTTACTATTACAAATTAATTACAGTTAAAATGTAGAGACATTGTATGTTATTATTATTGATATAATGATATTATGTCTTAGTCCCTGAAGTTTAAAGAATTTATGCTTTCATAGGCTGCACACATACATTAGGAGGG
The DNA here is from genome assembly GCA_020510985.1 of Pholidichthys leucotaenia. Classification (NCBI taxonomy): domain Eukaryota; kingdom Metazoa; phylum Chordata; class Actinopteri; order Cichliformes; family Pholidichthyidae; genus Pholidichthys; species Pholidichthys leucotaenia. The sequence goes on along the minus strand of CM035845.1, from coordinate 320,872,478 downwards.
TCTCACTTCCCATATCAAATGTTTCTTTCCCCTCCTCTTTCTTTAGGAGACCATAGCTGCACTTACTGACCAATAGAACTCCAGGCTTTACTGCATCTCCTTGTTTTTACTTTGAGTTTATGACTTTTGTTGGACGAAGCTCAAATGTAATTAGTTCAGCTCAGATTTCATGAAATTCAGTGAGACTCTGCCACCCCTGGGAAAAACTTGTTTTTCTGTTTTCTTTGTTCAGTTTTGGGGCAATGGTCAAGCTGTACAGAGCCTCTTCTGCTCTCTCATTTTTTTCTCTCTTCCAAGTAAGGCCCAGAGCCTGTCGTGCTCTGTGAAAATCCTGTTTCTTTTCTTTAAAATTCCTTTTTCTTATTTTAATCTTTTTTTCTTTAAATTATCATGCAAGAAAATTTTGTTTGATTTTTTTCTAAGCTTAAACCAACTCATTTAAACCACCATTGGAAGAAATGGTGTTGCAGTGGGTTTTGTCTCCATTTTGAATTTCTAATTGGACTTTGCACAATAAACAAATTCCTTCTTCAGTGCTTGCTGGAGAACAGTCCAATTGCTATCTTGGGAGCACTGCCTTGTGGGAGAATCTGTCTATCAGCCTCTCCATCAACAGAATTCACGGACATCCAGCTGAATTAAGGTTGGCACATGGGGGGCCTTGCTACCACCAGGGACACGATCTGACTCTGTGGTTGATGGTCTGTTATTTAATTTAACCTTAATTCTTCAGAATATTCCTAGTATAAGTTTTTTAAACTTAATTTCATGCAAACTCCCATCAGAATTTCAAAATGCATGTTGTCCTTTCAATAATTTACTTTCTATTTTCAGAGTAACACCAATTTTCTATTTTTATAAATAATCATCATTTTCTTCATAAAATTGCATCCACTTTTCTTAACCAATGCTATTTTATGGTTTTCCAATTTCTAGTATACTGAAAATTAAACACTTGGTTCCACAAATGCTTGATTCATAAGTAACTCAGTAATAGTCTATGATGCCCATGATACATGTTGAATTCTCTGTTTTAAAGTTATCCAAATATGTTAACCTATTCTGACCTTTCTTATTAAATATGGGAGTTATTGTTTGATTTCATGTCCATCTTCTTTATTATTAGCCGATAAGAACTCACAAGGGTTTTTTTTTTTTTAGACTGATTCATAATTGGTACAAATAAAGAATTGTTAATAAATTTTCCATTATCTGGACTGGTGCCCTAACGAGGATCTGAGTGTAATGAAAATAAATCTTCATTCCTACTCACATTCATATTTATATTAACCCCTCGCACTCTGGTCAATTTCCCTAAAAACGCCAAAAAATAACATGCCCAAAGTAAATCAAAAGCTGTTCTTCAACCCTTTGCAGAATCTTCATGGGGTTGGTCTCATTTAAAAGAAAACACTTTGAATTTTTTGGCAAAACAGTCATAATCTCTCTAAGTGCTCCGGCCACTGAGTAACAGTCATCTAAACATACTGAACTTGAAGAAAATAAATTTGGCCTGGGTGTTTTTTTGGATACAAATGCTTGCAAATAACACACAGCTTCAGATCCGGGCGGGAAAATGCAACAGAAATGTAGAACCAAGTGTTATCCAGCTGAGGTCAAAATTTTGTAACAATACCACAAAAAATGAATATACTACACAGCTTTGTTCTCAGGTAGTTCCCAGGCGTTTTTGGAGGGGCAGCGCGGTGGAGGAGTGGTTAGCACTGCGGCAGCACAGCAACTCACCCTTGGCCGGGGGATCCTGGGTTCGATCCCAGCCCCCGACCAACAGTGATCTGTGTGGAGTTTGCATGTTCTCCCCGTGTCTGCGTGGGTTTACTCCGGGATTTCTCCGGTTTCCTCCCACATGCCAAAAACATGCATGTTAGGTTAATTGGCATCAAACTGGGGATTCTAAATTGTCCTTAGGTATGACTGTGAGAGTGAATGGTTGTCTGTCTCTCTGTGTTGGCCCTGCGATGGACTGGCGATCTGTCCAGGGTGTACCCTGCCTCTTGCCCAAAAGATGCTGGGATAGGCTCCAGTCTCCCCGCGACCCGAAAAGGATTAAGCGGTAGAAGATGAATGAATGAATGAATGAATGTTTTTTTGGATACAAATGCTCGCAAATAACACACTGCTTCAGATCCGGGCTGGAAAATGCAACAGAAATGTAGAACCAAGTGTTATCCAGCTGAGGTCAAAATTTTGTAACAATACCACAAAAAATGAATATATTACACAGCTTTGTTTTCAGGTAGTTCCCAGACATTTTTGAACTGTGCCAAATTGTGCCAAATGGCACAGTTTGGAAAAACGTCTGTAACTTTTGAATGATTCAATATAGAAGCTTGATGTTGGGCTCTAATGAAAGGTGACACTCAGGGCTGTGTGTGTGTGTGTGTGTGTGTGGAGGGGGGGGGTTGTCCCCCCCCCCCCGCTACAGAGGACGGACATCGTTCGTGCGCCGCGGTCCGTCATGTAGCAATGACGCACAGTTGTAATTTACCGATCGGTCAAAAGTCATTTTTGATTACAATTTTCAGGGATAAAGAATAATTTAGCTTATAACACTTACCTGTTCACAACAGCAGCGTAGCTGGCAAACTTCTCTTCCTCATTGTCAGACGAGCGTGAAGCTGGTCCTCTTATTACGGACTCATGGTTTTGGTCTCACAACCCGGTCAAAACATAATTCCATTATTGTGGTTTTGTGCTTCCATGATTGCGGTTTTGGCAAACGATTTTTCAAAACAAATAAGAACAGTAGTAATAAAAAAAGACTGGCGAACGCGTGTGTGTCACCCAGCCTTCATCGTCGGCCTCCATCGGTCTATGATGACCATGGAAGAGAATCCTAAACGTCGCCTCTGCTGGGACAGCACCACCTGTGGCTGAACAGGGCGATGCGCGAATGGCAGTCCCTGTCACACAGGTCGCACTTGTGGGTGGTCTCCGTGCTGCTGGGTCTGTGGCAGTTCTTCCTGCAGGTCCTTTTTTCATCTGCTGCAGCAGTCAGTCTCTGTTCACCCAGCCTTACACAAAACAGCTTTCAAACTTCTGTGCTTCGATTGGCTGGCTGAATTTGCAGCCGTTGGTAGGCGAGTCCTTCTTGCTAGGTTTTCAGTCATTGGTTCTTCAAGGTTTCAGAAACCCAATTCAAGGCTCTTATTAGTCGAATGAGAGGTCAATCATATCTAATCTGTTCGCGGCTGTGTCTGTAGTGGAAGAACGGAAATGCAGCTTTTTTTTCAGTGTGCCCTAGGACGCAGAGACGTGCCCGCCCGTGGTACACAGAAGTGCAACAGGTTAATACTTGTACCCACATTCTTCTTGGTTGTCCATTGATCCGAGGATGACCGTCCCTCATGTGTTAAGTCCTCTTCTTGAGTGCGCACGGAGATGGCTGCTTAGGCCGATCCTCGATTGGCAGACACGGCTGCAGTACGGGCAAGGAAATTGCCCAGGTAATAACGCCTTTCTTCGTGCCCGTGCTTCAGCTACATCAGCTCGCCTCTTCTCTTCAAAGTAGTCTTGCTCCTGGGTAGTGAGGGCGCGCCAGCCTGGCTTGTTCATAGCTCGCAGCTCTAATTGTTTGGGAAGGATGCCAGTGTGTCTGATGTTGAGCTTCATGCAGTCTTTGAATCTTTTGCGTGGTCTGCCTTTGTTCCGCTTCCCAGAGCAGAGTTCACCGTACATGAGCTGCTTGGGCAGCATGTTGCCATCCATCCGGATTACATGACCAACCCATCGGAGCTGGACTTTCAGAATGGCCTTGATGCTGGTCATCTCAGCTCTGTCCAGGACCTCAAGGTTTGTGACCTGGTCTTTTATTTTTTTTTGTACTTATTTTGTACCTGTAGGTAGATTTGTTTTGCAGTCTGGTGACAAGCCACCAGCTGCCGGTCGTTGCGTGCGCAAGCGTCCCGTATCCCTAACCTGCATGTTTTTGGCATGCGGAAGGAAACCGGAGAAATCCCGGAGTAAACCCACGCAACAAGGGGAGAACATGCAAACTCCACACAGATTACTGGAGTCATTGGTCTTGCCAGTGAAGGTTCATGATCAGCCGTAGACTTCTCATGTGGAACTTCTCCATCTGCTTCAGGTGTTTTTTGTACACGGTCCACGTCTCTCACATCCATAGAGAAGGTTGGTGAGGACAACGGCCCTGTAGACTTTGAGCTTCGTGGACAGCTGGATGTTGTGCTGGTTCAGGATGCGAGCTCGGAGACGACCGAGAGCTTCACTGACCTTGCAGATTCTGGCGTTGATCTCCTTATCCAGGCTGCCATCGTTGCTGATGGTGCTGCCAAGGTACTTAAAGTCATCTACCGTCTTCAGTTGGGTACCCTCAATGGAGATAGAGGGGGGAGGGACGGTGGAGGTGGGTGCTGGTTGGAACAGTACCTCTGTCTTGCTGAGGCTGATGGTAAGACCAAAAAGGCGGGAGGCTTCTGCAAACTTATTCACGATGATCTGGAGATCAAACTCTGTTTGGCTGCACGGTGGTGCAGTGGTTTAGCACTGTGGCAGCACAGTTTTACCCTCGGCCGGGGGATCGCGGGGATCATGAGATCGTGGGTTCGATCCCAGCCCCCGACCAACAGTGAGCTGTGTGGAGTTTGCATGTTCTCCCCGTGTTGCGTGGGTTTACTCCGGGATTTCTCCGGTTTCCTCCCGCATACCAAAAACATGTAGGTTTAGGGCGCTCGCGCACGCAGCGACCAGCAGCCGGTGGCTTGTCACCAGACTGCAAACCAAATCTACCTACGGGTACAAATAAGTAACAAAAAACAAAACAAAACAAAACAAAACAAAAAAAAACTCTGAGTGGGCCATCAGGGCACAGTCGTCAGCAAAAAGTGCTTCCAGGACAATCTTTTTTGCGACCTTTTTTCTTAGCCTTCAGTCGGCGGAGGTCGAACAGTGAGCCATCAAGTCTGTATCACAGGTATACCCCAAGGTCCAAGTCCCTGATGACATGGTTGAGGACGCAAGAGAAAAAGAGGTTGAAGAGGACCGGGGCCAGTACACACCCTTGCTTGATGCCATTGCTGATATTGAATGGCTCCGATACCTCTCCACCTGAGAGAACCTTCCCAGTCATGTTGTCGTGAAACTGGCGTATGAGGTTTACAAACTTGCCTGGGCACCCAAGCTTGGATAGGATGATCCAGAGGGCCTCCCTGTTCACTGTGCCGAAGGCCTTAGCCAGGTCCATAAAGGCCACATTTACGTGAGTACATGTTTTGTTCTCAACATTTCTCCTGCACTTGGCGGACAGAGAAGATTATGTCCACGGTGCTACAGTTTGGGCGGAATCCACACTGTGTTTCTGGCAGGTTCCCTTCAGAGATTTTGTTAATCAGTCGGTTGAGGAGGACCCAGGCCAGTATTTTTCCAGCAATAGATAGAAGGGAAATACCTTGGTAATTGCCACAGTCAGACTTGCTACCCTTAATCTTGAACAGGGAGACAACAGTGGCATCCCTGAAGTCTTTGGGCAGTTGTTCTTCGTCCCAGATGCTGGTGAGAAGGGAATGGAAGATTTCAAGGGCCACAGGACCAGCTGATTTGAATATTTCCACCGGGATTCCATCCATCCCAGGTGCTTTGCGTGAATTGGTCTACCTAATCGCATTCAAGACTTCATCCATTGTAGGGAGTAGGTCGAGGCAGTGGATGGTGGGTTTTTGTGGGCTCAGATTGAGGGCGTGGGGGTCTACAGTGGAGGGCCTGTTGAGCAGGTAGCTGAAGTGCTCACTCCTTCGTGCATTGATGCTGCTCTTCTCCTTCAGCAAAGTTGAACCGTCTGCCGATAGGAGTGGGGTAGTGCATGGCTTGGCAGGTCCATATACTTCCTTGATGACACTGAAGAACATCTTCCCATCTTCATCTTACTCACATTCATATTTATATTAATACTTGTACTCACATTAAGATACCTATAAACCCATAAATCCGCTACACTGTATTTGTGTGATCTTTTATCACTTATAATCAAGATAATAGTGTATCTTGCACTTTGGGGAGTTTTTCAGTCATTATTATAATTATTTTAGTACTGTGGAGTGTGTGAAATAAGAGGCTGATTCATGGCAGACGGTTTATTACACACTGCCCATCTCTCAAGCACAGAACAGACTGACACCTTTAAGCAGGCACTCTTCTTTTACCCAAATCTCTCCTCCCGAGCAACGGTGAATTGGCCAGAACCGCTCTCGCCACTGTTGGAATATTCCGGAGGAAGAGGTGGGCAAACAGAAAGTGCCCGTCGTCCGTGCCCATTAACGCCAGCATCTTCTCAATCAGGTCTACGGCCGAACCATCTCCTAACTCGACCCGCGTCAGGAACCTCTCTGCTCTCTCACAGTCCGAGAGCGTGTAGCGCCGGGTCAGCGCAGCCTTGAACGCCTCGTATTTGTTGCTGGCTGGAGGCTGATCGAGCAGGCTCGCTACTTACTGAGCTGTGTGGGCGTCCAGCGCTGCGACCACATGGTAGAATCTAGTGTCGTCTGCCGTTACTCCCCGGAGGGCGAACTGGGCCTCTGTGTGGTGGAACCAAGAGTGCGGGTTGTGCTGCCAGAAATCAGGTAGCTTGACTGAAACCACACACGCGTGGCTGGGGTTTCCAGACCGGGCTGTCTGTGGGATGGCTGCCGCCTCGCTGGAGCTTCCTGACCGGGCCGGCTCCGGGGTTCTTGCCTCGTGTTCCATAATATGTCTTGGGTCACCAGTGTGGAGTGTGTGAAATAAGAGGCTGATTCATGGCAGATGGTTTATTACACACTTCACATCTCTCAAGCACAGAACAGACTGACACCTTTAAGCAGGCACTCTTCTTTTACCCAAATCTCTCCTCCCAAGTTTCATGGCATTTTCCCACACACAACATGACATTTGCATTACACTGCATTCAACCCCCTACGTCCTTGACTCCTTCCTGCTATCTCGCCAGGAACCTCCTGAGCATTGTTCCCCCATGCTTATCCACTGTCTCTTGTCTGAGATGCTAAATAATCTGGTGCTAAACTTCCACCCCCCCCACCCCCCCAGCATCTTAGATAGAACAATAGAACATCAGTCCACACGCTGTCTGGGTTTCCGTCTCCTCCCGTATCTGCTGTAACTGGGGTTTGCTGCCTCCGTGGCGCTGCTGTGCCGGTGGGGGGCTGCTGGGAGTGTGTCTGACTGTGAGCGGGCCGTGATGAGAGGGGGGGGCACTTCAGTCTGTCCGTGTGGCTGCTCTGGGGAATCGTTTCCCTGGGGAGCTCTCCGTGGGGGTCTTCCTCGCCGAGGGGCCCTAGCCAACAGCACTTGCTTGTCCGCCACAGTGAAAGCGGGTTTGAGTCTGTCTATGCCAATTTTTTCCCGCCTACCCCCCAAGTCTAGCAGAAAATGCTTATCCCCTGTTTCCAACACTCTGAACGGTCCATCATATGGTGGGCGCAATGGAGGGCGGTGGGCGTCGTGTCTGACGAACACGAACTCCGCGCTCTTCAAAGTTTTAGGCACGAAAACACGTGGAAAACAGTGGTGGGCAGGGCCCGGCAGCATGCCTGTGTTTGCGCTACGCTGCAAAAGCTGAGACGAGGAGCTGCCCGGAGTGGGATTATCCGGCAGAAATTCCCCGGGCAGCCGTAGGGGCTGCGTGAAAACCAGCTCTGCCGGGGAAGCTTCCAGATCCTCTTTTGGCACGGAGCGCAACCCCAATAAGACCCACGGCAGCCTGTCTACCCAATTTGCATCCGTCAGTGAAGCCCTGAGCGCTGCTTTCAGTGATCTATGAAAACGCTCGCATAAACCATTGGCCTGTGGGTTGTATGCGGTTGTACGGTGAATTGTAACACTCAGGCTGCGGGCCATCGCGGACCAGAGTTCGGAAACAAATTGAGGGCCCCTGTCGGACGTAATGTCCGACGGGACTCTAAAACGTGCCACCCATGCTGTTAAAAAAGTGCGTGCTACGTCCGCGAATGTGGTTGCCACCAGTGGGACTGCTTCTGGCCAGCGCGTGGTGCGGTCCACTACTGTCAGGAGGTGCGTGCACCCCTGTGATGGCGGGAGGGGGCCCACGAGGTCCACGTGAACATGGTCGACGAACGCGGTGAAGCTGCGCCCTTCCAGCCAGAACTGGAAGTGGCGTATGGCCAGGTGGAGAGTCAGCAACTCCCTGTCAAACGCATTGTATTTACATTCACTGTCGCGCAAAGTTCTGCTGAAAAAGGCGAGTGGCTGCCAAGCCCCGGCGACGCGCTGCTCTACGACAGCCCCTATGGCCACGTCTGAAGCGTCGGTGGTGAGCGCTATCTGGGCCGCTGGGTCCGGATGCGCCAGCAGTGCGACGTTTGCCAGGGCTGCTTTGACTTCCGAGGACGCCCGCTCTCGCTCCGGGGTCCATTCGACCCTATCTGCGGGTTTCTGTTTCTTGAGCACGGCGTACAGTGGTTGCATGAGCTGCGCTGCGCAGGGAAGGAAACGGTTATAAAAGTTTACCATCCCCAAAAATTCCTGCAGTGCCCTGACTGTCTGAGGCTGGGGAAAATCCACCATGGCGCGCACTTTGTCAGTCAGCGGGATCGCTCCTTCAGGAGAGACGCGGTGCCCCAAAAAATCAATCTCCGTCATGCCGAACTGGCATTTCGCCAGGTTGATTATTAACCCATGTTCCTCCAACCTCCGGAAAACCGTCGTGAGGTGGGTTTCGTGTTCGTCTTCAGACGCACTGGCTACCAGGATATCGTCCAGGTAGACGAACACGAATGGGAGATCGCGCAGCACTGCATCCATCATGCGCTGGAATGTCTGTGCCGCTCCTTTTAACCCGAATGGCATGCGCAGGAACTCGAATAGACCGAACAGAGCTATCACCGCTGTTTTGGGTACGTCCTCAGCACGCACTGGGACTTGGTGGTAACCGTGGACCAGGTCTATTTTAGAAAAAATGCGCACTCCGGCGAGGTGAATGGAAAAATCCTGTATGTGGGGAATTGGGTAGCGGTCGTGCGCTGTGGCATTGTTCAACCTGCGGAAATCACCGCACGGTCGCCACGATCCCTCAGCCTTAGGGACCATGTGTAGCGGGGATGCCCATGGGCTGTTTGATCGCCTGATGATGCCCAACCTTTCCAGGTTGGCGAACTCCTCGCGCGCTATGGCCAGTTTAGCTGCGTCCAAGCACCGAGGTCTTGTAAAAACAGGCGGCCCGGTGGTGGTGATAAAGTGCTCTACCCCGTGTTTAGCGATGGCCGCCGAAAACATCGGGACCGTGAGTGCTGGAAACTGAGTGAGCAGTGTGTGAACTTACCTCCTGGAGCTGTGACGTTGGCTTGTGCTGTTGGCCGGGTCACTCGAGCTATACAGGGGAGAGAGTCAAAGGACAGTGCATTAACCAGGCGTCTGTTAGCAACATCCACAAGTAAACCATGTGCACACAGAAAATCAGCCCCCAGGATATGGTAATTCAGTGCTGCTACGACAAAAGTCCACTCATATGTACGGCCGTGTAGAGATAAGATCAGTGTCCTCTCACCAAAGGTCTTAATTTCCGAGCCGTTTGCTGCCAACATCTCAGGGCCGCTAGGTCCTGCCAGCCGGTCGGCGTAGGTCGGCAGGATGAAGCTCTTCTGGACTCCAGTGTCCACGAGGAAACGCCTCCCCGAGCGCGCGTCCATCAGGTAGAGCAGCTTGTTCTCTTCACAGAGGGTCACAGCTGCAACCGACTGCCGGCCGTGACGTTTTCCTGAGCGCTTGAATTGGCACGGTGGCGCACATCTGTGTGCATTCTCTCCGAAGCGGCAGTGGTAGAAACAGAGCGTGTCTCTATGGCGCTCCTTGGCCCCCGCTGCTGCTACCGTCGGTGGCTCCTCGCCTCCTCTGGTCGTCTCGCTGGGCTCCGCTGCTGCCGCGTTGACTGTGATCGCCCTGGTGGTGATGATGATCCGGTCTGCCTCCTGGGCTAGTGCACAGTAGTCATGCGCGGCCAGCAACGGCGAATTGGCCAGAACCGCTCTCGCCACTGTTGGAATATTCCGGAGGAAGAGGTGGGCAAACAGAAAGTGCCCGTCGTCCGTCCCCATTAACGCCAGCATCTTCTCAATCAGGTCTACGGCCGAACCATCTCCTAACTCGACCTGCGTCAGGAGCCTCTCCGCTCTCTCACAGTCCGAGAGCGTGTAGCGCTGGGTCAGCGCAGCCTTGAGCGCCTCGTATTTGTTGCTGGCTGGAGGCTGATCGAGCAGGCTCGCTACCTGCTGAGCTGTGCGGGCGTCCAGCGCTGCGACCACATGGTAGAATCTGGTGTCGTCTGCCGTTACTCCCCGGAGGGCGAACTGGGCCTCTGTGTGGTGGAACCAAGAGCGCGGGTTGTGCTGCCAGAAATCAGGTAGCTTGACTGAAACCGCACACGCGTGGCTGGGGTTTCCAGACTGGGCTGTCTGTGGGATGGCTGCCGCCTCGCTGGAGCTTCCTGACCGGGCCGGCTCCAGGGTTCTTGCCTCGTGTTCCATAATACGTCTTGGGTCACCAGTGTGGAGTGTGTGAAATAAGAGGCTGATTCATGGCAGATGGTTTATTACACACTTCACATCTCTCAAGCACAGAACAGACTGACACCTTTAAGCAGGCACTCTTCTTTTACCCAAATCTCTCCTCTCAAGTTTCATGGCATTTTCCCACACACAACATAACATTTGCATTACACTGCATTCAACCCCCTACGTCCTTGACTCCTTCCTGCTATCTCGCCAGGAACCTCCTGAGCATTGTTCCCCCATGCTTATCCACTGTCTCTTGTCTGAGATGCTAAATAATCTGGTGCTACAGTACAGTTTATATCACTGTTCAGTGACGGAGTTCAGCGTAATAATGAATTTCTTCTGTGTATTGTCAATAAACTCATGCAGTAATATAACAGGACAAATTTACAGATATTTGAGACCCACTGGCTGCTGCTTTACCCGTGTGCCTGTGAAGGACTGCGATCCACCGGTTCACCTGCTGCTTCCCCCAGCCCCCCACCCCCGCCTGCGCACCTTGTGTTCTTCATGCCAAATTATCCATTAGACCTACGCAATCACGTCAACTTTATGGTATAATTTTTTAACCATGAAACCTTAAGTTGATCTTTTGTCGCGATTTGCCCTACAGGTAGCATTACTGTACGTGGACTACTATTGTTGTTTTTCCAGCCTTATTCCTTTTCTTTTTTATATTCTGCACACCACTAAAGAGAGCGAGAAATGCTATTTCAATTCCCCTGTATGTCCTGTACGTATATCAGTTGTTCTGATAAATATGCCAAAATGTCAGAACACTGGTGGATCCAATCAGCTAGTTGCTTAAACCACAGAGCTCAGCTGTTTTCCATGATAAATCAACTTCAGGGCAAAAGCACACTCCATGCATTGTCTTTTTTTCACTTTATTGAAAATAACTTTATTTTCATCGCCATCAGTTATTGTGCCTTTGAGCCAGGTCGTGTCTGGCCGCTGCTTCTACCTGCATGTAGACTGCATGTAAACACTGGACTTATTCTATGCAAACTCTAAGGAGGCGTACACCTCATCACCACTCCCCCCACTCGGGAGATCGGATCACAACTTGGTTCATCTCCTGCCGCTGTACAAACCCCTAGTACACAGACAACCTCTGGTCATGCGCACGGTGAAGATATGGTCTGAGGAGGCAATGGACGCTCTAAAGGACTGTTTTGTAACCACTGCCTGGGAGCAGCTCTGCGATCCACATGGTGAGGACGTCGATGGCCTCACTCACACCATCATGGACTACATCAACTTCTGTGTGGACAACACCGTACCCACCAAGACCATACGGTGTTGCTCGAACAACAAACCCTGGATCAACCCTGAGATAAAAACACTTCTGAGAGAGAAGAAGAGGATCTTCAGGTCGGGGAACAGGGAGATGCTGAAGTCCGTACAGAGGGAGCTGAGGAGGAAAATCAGAGAAGGCAAGGACAGCTTCAGGAAGAAGATGGAGGACAAGCTGCAACAGAGCGACATCGGTGGGGTCTGGAGAAACCTTAAAACCATCTCTGGGCTAAAGAATACCTCCTCCCAGGCCACGGGGGGCAGGGAGTGGGTGAACAATCTGAACCTGTTTTTTTAATAGGTTTGACCCACCGTCCTTCCCCCCACCTGGACACCAACCACTGCTGCCTCTACAATCATCAAGACCTGCTGTCCACACCCCACTCCACCAACACCCCCCCACTCCCAACACACAGCCCCCCAACCTGACCCTACCTAAGACCCAAGTGAGGACGGAGCTGAGGAAGATCAAGGCGAGGAAGGCCTCGGGACCGGATGGCATCAGTGCAAAGCTCCTCAAGTCCTCCACAGACCAGCTGTGTGGGATTGTGGAGCACATCTTCAACCTGAGCCTGAAGCTGGGGAGGGTACCACAGTTGTGGAAAACATCTTGTGTGGTACCTGTACCAAAGACTTCCCACCCCAAAGACCTGAACAGCTGCAGACCAGTGGCCCTGATGTCTCACATGATGAAGACCCTGGAGAGACTGCTCCTTGCTCACCTCCGCCCCCTGGTAGGACCAGCGATGGATCCACTCCAGTTCTCCAACCAGCATGGCATTGGGGTGGAGGATGCAGTGATCTTCCTCCTTCACCGTTCCCTGTCCCACCTGGAGAAGCCCGGGAACGTGGTGAGGATCATGTTCTTTGACTTCTCCAGTGCTTTCAACACCATCCAACCGATGATCCTGAAGGACAAGCTACTGTGCGCAGGGGTGGACCAGCACCTGTCATCATGAATCCTGGACTACCTCACTAACTGGCCACAGTTTGTGAGAACCCGGGATTGTGTGTCCAACATGATCATCGGCAACACGGGGACGCTCCAGGGAACGGTTTTGGCTCCCTTCCTGTTCACCCTTTATACTACGGACTTCTCACACAACACAACACACTGCCATCTACAAAAGTTCTCTGCCGACTCTGTGATCGTTGGCCTCATCTCCAACGGAGATGAAGCTGAGTACAGAGGACTTATCCAGGACTTCGTGGACTGGTGCCATCGGAACTGCCTCCAGATCAACGCAAGGAAAACTAAGGACCTGGTGGTGGACTGCCGCAGGCAAGGACAACCCCTCACAGCACCAGTAAACATCCAGGGAGCAGACATTGAGATGGTGACATCCTACAAGTACCTGGGTGTTCATCTGAACAATAAACTAGACTGGTCACACAATACCGACGCTCTTACACGGTGGTGGCATCAGCCATCACTTTTGGAGTGGTCTGCTGGGGCAACGGCATTACAGCAGCGGATAGGAAGAGACTGAACAAACTGATCAAGAAAGCTAGCTTTGTCCTGAGGAAACGCCTTGACCCAGTGGAGGAGATAGGAGAAAGAAGGATGGTGGCTAAACTGTGATCTCTGCTGGAATCCGAGTCCCACCCTATGCAGGACATACTGAACGCACTGAGGAGCTCATTTAACAGTAGACAACATCATCCTAGGTGCGCAACCGAGAGGTTTCGCAGGTCCTTCCTACCTTCAGCTGTCAGACTGTATAACCTAAGCAGGGCTGCTCGCAGAGATAGCAAAAAAAATGTGACGACCTCATAGTATTGAATGCAAAAGACGCAACAGACTTACACAAATGGTCCCCTCCAGTATACAACTAGGACAATATCAGAAGCTATGGAGGGTGACAATATGTATGGGTACATATTCATACTATGTAGGGTAACTAAATGGACAGTTATGCTGTTTATTCCATCTAGCTACAATGCTCCGCACTGTGTATATATATTTATATATTTATGTGTACATACAGTATGTATATTCGCTGCTATTTTCTTATCTTCTAAATTATTGCTCTGAGTGTTGCTATCCCTGTGCTGTTGCAATCCTGGAATTTCCCCATTGTGGGACTAATAAAGGCTTATCTTATCTTATCTTATTTTATGTTCTGTGTTGATTTGTCAAACCCGGTCCCGCTGACACTCCGCCCAGTTTGCTTGCGCACCTCATTCTCCACATATGGCAAATTATCCTTTAGACCTATGCAATCACGCCAACTTTATAGTATAATTTTTTTAAGCATTAAATCTTCAATATTGTCTTTTTCTTGTCAAATTGGTCATTTTTTTCACTTCCTTGTTTTGTCCAGGGACCACTGTGGTGACTGACAGGTCATGATGCTGTGTGTTATCCAATCAGCATGGTTGTGATGCCACATATTGTCCAATCAGCATGGCTGTGATGCTGTGTATTATCCAATTAGCACAGAGAGTTGGACTCCACCAGGGCTGCCCTTTGTCACTGATCCTGTTCATAATTTTTATGGACAGGATTTCTAGGTGCAGCCAGGGAATGGAAGGTGTCATGCTTGGTGACCACAGGATCTCATCTCTGTTGTTTGCAGATGATGTTGTCCTGTTGGCTTCATCCAGCAATGACCTACAGGTCTTACTGGGACAGTTTGCTGCTGAGTGTGAAGCGGCTGGGATGAGAATCAGCACCTCCAAGTCCGAGTCCATGGTCCTCGGCCAGAAAAAGGTGGATTGTCCTCTCTGGGTTGGGGACAGGCTCCTGCCCCAAATGGAGGAGTTTAAGTATCTTGGGGTCTTGTTCACGAGTGAGGGGGAAATGGAATGAGAGATTGACAGACGGATTGGAGCAGCATCTGCAGTGATGCGGACGTTGTACCGGTCTGTTGTGGTGAAGAGGGAGCTTAGTTCTATGGCAAAGCTGTTGATTTACCAGTCAATCTACGTTCCTAATCTCATCTATGGTCACGAGCTTTGGGTAATGACCGAAAGAACAAGATCGCGGATACAAGCGGCTGAAATGAGCTTTCTCCGTAGGATTGCTGGACTCACCCTCATAGGGTGAGGAGCTCAGTCATCCGGGAGAGGCTCAGAGTAGAACCGCTGCTCCTCCACATGGAAAGGAGTCAGTTGAGGAGGTATGGGCATCTGATTAGGATGCCTCCTGGACGCCTCCCACTTGAGGTGTTTCAGGCACGTCTCACTGGGAGGAGACCCCGGGGAAGACCCAGGACTCGGTGGAGAGACTATGTCTCCCAGCTGGTCTGGGAACGCCTTGGTATCCTCTCTGAAGAGGTGGAGCAGGTGGCTGGGGAGAGGGAAGTCTGGGCTTCTCTGCTTGAACTGCTGCCTCTGCGACCCGGACCTCCGGAAAAGCGGTAGAAGATGAATGGATGGATGGATGGAACTCCATATTCAGGGATGCACACCCTTGTAACCTCAGCAAAGCACATTTAAAATCTTAGGTCAGTCTAACGACCTCTGACCTAACTGTTATTTATGAATAATGAGAGAGTCAGAGTTGATCTTCATGCAGCCAACAACAACAACAACCTTTATTATAGAGAACCAAACTATTTATACACAAGGACTGTGCCCGCCTGATGTCACGCCAGGGGCGGGTATGGCAGCACACACACACGCCACACTCACTACACCACAATTCCCATCCCCCTTACAAAAATCCAAACCACACACACAATCAAGACCCTTCTCAATTTAGGACCCGAATCATACACTAAGAGCACCAGGGAATCATGAATTGTAATAAAAATATCCTAACACACTCAACCAAAAGAATAACAAAATTGGACCAAGTCTCTTAAAACACATAAAAAGTAATCCCATAACACCACATACAGTACATACTCTCATGCACACCAGCAAAAACACACACACACACACACACACACACACACACACACACACACACACACACACACACACACACACACACACACACATATACATACATACCTATACAGTATATATACACGAATCTGTCCCTCTTGGATCTGATAAATGCACGCATACCCGGAGGTCAGCGTTCGTTTGCATGTATTAGCTCTAGAATAGCCACAGTTATCCAAGTAACGGAAGCGTCCGGGGGGCCGCCCGCGAGGGGAGACCGCCCCGCAAGGGTTTTGGATCTGATAAATGCTAAATCTGATAAATGATAAATCTTCACCATCGCCTGCTCATTTTCCTGGGACCCTCAGTGCTGCTGTCCAGCACGCCGTCCCTCCGTGCTCGTCGGTCCGGCCCCGTCCACTTTTAGATCCGCTGTCATGGCTCCAAACACCCCAGCCCCCTGTGGCTGATGACATGATTTGAGACCCAGAAGGCAGACAGACTCATGAATAAACTCAATTATCTTTTATTGTTTAATGTACTGTATGTGTAAATGTGTGCATGTGTGCATGAATGTAACAGCCGGGGTGAGCAGAGCACCGTACAGACTGACAACCCTATGGAAGAGAAGAGACAGGGGAATTAGTGACGACACTCAGGAGAGAGTCTCACAGGCGAGGCCCCGAAGGCTCCGGTCAGAGAGACAGTGTCTAGGCCCCGGTTGCAGAGGAGATGAGAGGTGGACTTGATACAGTGCAGGGTGTGCTCGGTCCGCTGCCACGGATTTCCACCTGTGCACAGGGGAGCAGAGTGTAGAGTGGTAATGAGGTTTGGAGTTGGCTTACTTGGCTTCTGGGAGCTGGGACTCCCAGAAGAACAACGAGGAAAGAAGGAATCACAGGAGCTGGAACTCCGGAACGTAGGTGACAAAGCAGTGTAGAGGTCTTTGCCAGACAAGGGAGCTAGACGACTCCATGCAGACCAGAGGGCAGCATGGCTTAAGTAGGCAGGATGATGAGGAGAGCAGGTGTGTGTGCAGCTGTGGAGGAATTAGGCGACAGGCAGGCAGAACGGATCACTACAGCTGAACTCTGGGGAGACCTGAAGCCTGCTAGTCGGCAAAATATTATCAAGGTATACAAAAATGAACAAACCCAGAAAGTCCCTCAACACATCGTTAATGAGCCGCTGGAACACAGCGGGAGTGTTGGTCAGCCCAAACGGCATGACGAGGTACTCAAAATGGCCACTGGGGGTCTGGAACCCCGCCTTCCATTCATCTCCCTCTCGGATTTGCACCAGGTGGTAAGCGTTGCAGAGGTCCAACTTTGTGAACCAGGAGGCCTGCTGGAGGGAGTCAAACACTGTTTGTTGAGTGGGAGTGTGTACTTGTCTTTAATGGTGATGTTGTTGAATTCCTGGAAGTTGATGCAAGGTCACAGTGAGCTGTCCTTCTTGCCCAAGAAGAAAAATCCCACTCCCACCGCTGAGGACGATGGGCGAATTATGCCAGAGCTCAGGGACTCCTTGATGTAGGTCTCCATGGCCTCCCACTCTGGAACCGACAGGCTGTAAAGCTGACTAGATGGTAATGGAGCCCCGGGCCGAAGGTTAATGGCACAGTTGTATGGGCGGTGTGGTGGTGGTGGTGGGGGACAATGCTTGGGACTTGCTAAAGATGGCCCCCAGATCGTGGTATTCCGGGGGAACCCTGGACTGATCAGGCAGGGGTGGGGGGGTGGGGGGTGTCAGGGGCACCTAGAGGCATGGAGGGCGAGCATGTAGTAGACTGGAGACAAGCACTTAGGTAAAACAAACTCCCCGGGATGATATTCCCGGAGTGCCAGTCAATGGAGGAGTTGTGCAACCGGAGCCAGGGATATCCCAAAATGACTGGGGAGGTTGAGACCGGAAGCACAAACAACCTAAGCTGCTCACGGTGATTCCCAGACACTAGAACAGAAACCAGGGCAGTTTGTTTTGACACCAAAGCCAATGGAGCCTTGGACAGGACAATGAGCTTTAGCGGTGTCTTTAACGGATGGCAAGTGAGCCCCAGTCGGGTTGCCAGCTCCTCAGAAATGAAACTCTGCTCGGCCCCCTGAATAAATGAGTGCATGTGTGGGGATCTCTAGATGATTGTGAATAAAATGGATGGGTAGCAGGAACTTAGTGAGGGGATTGCTTTGGAGTGAGTCTGTGAGTCCCCCTATTGCGACGTACGGACTCCCTCTTTCAGTCGGATGGGACAAGTAGCTACCTCATGTTCCTCGCTGCCACAATATAGGCATAGATCCAACTCCCGGAGGTGCTGTTTCTCTGCTGGCGGCAACTTGGACTGACCCACTACCATAGGCTCAGGGGAATCTAATGTATCAGCGGGAGGAAGGGCCAGCAGGGGGAGCTGCGGGGAGTGGCGAAACTGAGTGCCTGAGCAACCAGAAGATTTACGCTCATTGGCCCACTCCCTTAACCGATTATTATCCCATAACCGATTATGGCCAGGGAAATGAGCTCAGTTAACTTACTGGGTTTTTCCAGATGGGCTAGCTTGTCTCTCAGGCTAGGGCTAAGGCTACGGATGAAGATGCTGCAAAGGGAGGCGTCCTCCCATCCCACCTCTGCGGCTACCACCCGGAAGTCTATGGCATAATCGGCTACCGATTTGTTCCCTTGTCTTAAGTTGAGTAACCGGGCAGTGAGCACGGTATCTCGGCCCGAGTGATCAAACACCTCATTTAACTCACTCACAAATTGATTATATGTTAAATTATCATAGTCAGCCCTAGCCATAACCGCGTAAGCCCAAGCTAACGCCTGCCCCTCCAGAAGATTGACTACATAACCTATGCAGCTGTGATTGGTGGGAAAATTCCCTGGTACCCGCTGGAACACTATCCTACATTGTAATAGGAAACCCCTAGCCTCTCCTAGCTTACCGCTAAAGCGTGTGGGCGTGGGAACTGGAGTCAGCCAGGATGGTGGAGCTAGAGAAGGGATGGAGCTAGCTGGAGCGGCCGTGCTACCGGAAGCCGGGGGAAAGGACTGAGGACCTGACAGGTGATCCAGGCGGGAGTTTATCCGGACCAGCTGTGTGAGTATTACCTGTTGTTGGTGCAATAATTGGTCTACTCAAGCCTCTAAGATGTTAACTTTGTGCGCCAGCGCACTGTCTGCTTGGTCGTTTTGACGGAGTTGTACTGACATGATTCGAGACCCAGAAGGCAGACACAGACTCACAAATAAACTCAATTATCTTTAATTGTACAATGTATGTGTAAATGTGTGCGTATGTGCATGAATGTAACAGCCAGGACGAGCAGAGCACCGTACAGACTGGCAACCCTATGGAAGAGCAGAGACAGGGAAATTAATGACAACACTCAGGAGAGATGGTACAGTTATAGTCCAGTCTTACTGTAGGCAAGTTGGTGAGTCGCACAGGCGAGGTCCTGGAGGCTCCAGCCAGAGAGACAGTGTCTTCGGCCCCGGTTGCAGAGGAGATGAGAGGTGGACTTGATGCAGTGCAGGGTGCGCTCGGTCCGCCACCAGGAGGAGGAGGTCCACCGCCATGGATTTCCACCTGTGCACAGGGGAGCAGAGCGTAGAGTGGTAATGAGGTTTGGAGTTAGCTTACTTGGCACTGGGGAGCTGGGACTCCCAGAAGAATGACGAGGAAAGAACGAATCACAGGAGCTGGAACTCCGGAACGTAGGCGACGAAGCAGTGTAGAGATCTTTGCCAGACCAGGGAGCTAGACAACTCCATGCAGACCAGAGGGCAGCATGGCTTAAGTAGGCAGGATGATGAGGAGAGCAGGTGTGTGCGCAGCTGTGGCAGAATTAGGCGACAGGCAGGCAGAACGGATCACTACAGCTGAACTCTGGGGAAACCTGAAGCCTGCTCGTCGGCGCCACTTGCTGACCCAGGCACCTCGCTGCTGCTCCCAGCACCCTCATTCCAGGCACTCTGCTGTGCTGTCTCCATGCCCGATTGTAGCTGCTCTCTCCCAGGGCTCTCACCTTCAATCTGGTCGCATCACTCTCCGACCCATGCGCCTTGTCGCTGCTCTCAGCACCCTCATCCCAGGTGCTTCGCTGCGTCGTCTCCATGCCCGGCTGTTGCTGCTCTTCTCCGGGGCTCTCAGCCTCCATGGTCCCGCTCTCCAGCTGCCCAGCCTCCAGTTGCGGGGGTGACTCCTGCTGCTGCTCTCCTTCTCCGCTGTCGTCACGCACCGTGCCATCAAACTCATCAGTGCTCCGGTCCTCCACCTTCCTGCACTTCGCAGCTGGCCCACCGTCTTCAGTGACCGAGGACTCTCCCTCTCGCAGTCCCGGTCCCACCACGAAGTCTAGCTGGCAGCTTGGAGCTCTCTTTTGGGTGCAGTTAGCTTTGCGGCTAACCTGCCCATAGGCACTGACTGGGCCATTAGCTTCTCCAAGCTAACTAGGCTAGCCGCTCTTGGTGCCAATACTCCCGCCACCCACAGCCTCGTGGTCCTCATCTTGCCAGCAAAGAATTTGGCCAGCCGCTTGACAGCATTCTCATACATCTTTGTCACACCTAACATACCAAGAATTCTTCGCCCCTCTGCACCGAGATGGGTAGCCAAAAGCACCCGTCATTGTCCTCTGTCGAGTCTGCTTAGGCCCAGTGCCCCGATGTAACCCTCAAACATGGCCCGCCACTGTGGCCACAGGATCATCGGCTGTCCCGTGTACTCTAGGAATGGTATCAGGGGTTGAGATAGCCCATACGCTTCCATAGTTTTCTTCTCGTCGCAAAAATGTTATGTTTGAATAATGAGAGAGTCAGAGTCGATCTTCATGCAGCCAACAACAACAACCTTTATTATAGAGAACCAAACTATTTATACACAAGGGCCATGCCCGCCTGACGTCACGCCAGGGGTGGGTACGGCAGCACACACGCACACACGCCACACTCACTACATCACACTAACAACCTTTTGTAATCTGCACTTTTACTCAGCAGCTTGTGACAAAACCTCCTATTTATACCACATGCTCCCAGAGACGAACATTAAGGCTCGTTAAAGCAGTTCCAGCTTGTTAGCAGTTTGTTTGTGGGTAAAGCTATCAGGCATCAATCTAGATGCTTGTTTCATCCTCACAGCAAGCAGATCTCAATCAGAAGATCTGTCTACAGTGCATCCAGAAAGTATTCACTGCGCTTCACTTTTTTCACATTTTATGTTGCATCCTTACTCCAAAAGGGATTAAATTCCTTTTGTCCCTCAAAATTCTACACACAATACCCCATAATGACAACCTGAAAAAAGATTTTTTGAGATTTTTGTAAATTTATTAAAAATAATAATAAAAAAGAAATCACATGTACATAAGTATTCACAGCCTTTGCTCAATACTTTGTTGATGCAACTTTGGCAGCAATTACAGCTTCAAGTCTTTTTGAATATGATGCCACAAGCTTGGCACACCTATCTTTGGGCAGTTTCGCCCATTCCTCTTGCAGCACCCCTCAAGCACCATCAGATTGGATGGGAAGCATCGGTGCACAGCCATTTTCAGATCTTTCCAGAGATGTTCAATTGGATTCAATTCTGGGCTCTGACTGGGCCACTCAAGGACATTCACAGAGTTGTCCTGAAGCTATTCCTTTGATATCTTGGCTATGTGCTTAGGGTCATTGTCCTGCTGAAAGATGAATCATCACCCCAGTTTGTGGTCAAGAGCGCTCTGATGCAGGTTTTCATCCAGGATGTCTCTGTACATTGCTGCATTCATCTTTCCCTCTATCCTGACTAGTCTCCCACTTCCTGCTGCTGAAAAACGTCCCCACAGCATAATGCTGCCACCACCATTGGTATGGTTATGAGCGGCGCCTGGTTTCCTCCAAACATGGCACCCGGCATTCACACCAAAGAGTTCAATCTTTGTCTCATCAGACCAGAGAATTTTGTTTCTTATGGTCTGAGAGTCCTTCAGGTGCCTTTTGACAAACTCCTGGTGGGCTGCCATGAACCTTTTACTAAGGAGTGGCTTCCGTCTGGCCACTCTACCATACAGACCTGATTGGTGGATTGCTGCAGAGATGGTTGTCCTTCTGGAAGGTTCTCCTCTCTCCACAGAGGAATGCTGGAGTTCTGTCAGAGTGACCATCGGGTTCTTGGTCACCTCCCTGACTAAGGCCGTTCTCCCCCGATCCCTCAGTTTAGATCGCCGGCCAGCTCTAGGAAGAGTCCTGGGGGTTCCGAACCTCTTCCATTTACGGATGATGGAGGCCATTGCCATGTGCTCATTGGGACCTTCAAAGCAGCAGAAATTTTTTTGTACCCTTCTCTAGATTTGTGCCTCGAGACAATCCTGTCTCAGAGGTCTACGGACAATTCCTTTGACTTCATGCTTGGTTTGTGCTCTGACATGCACTGTCAACTGTGGGACCTTATATAGACAGGTGTGTGCCTTTCCAAATCATGTCCAATCAACTGAATTTACCACAGGTGGACTCCAGTTAAGCTGTAGAAACATCTCAAGGATGATCAGTGGAAACAGGATGCACCTGAGCTCAAGTTTGAGCTTCACGGCAAAGGCTGTGAATACTTATGTACATGTGATTTCTTAGTTTTTTATTTTTAATAAATTTGCAAAAATCTCAATTTTTTTTTTCACATTGTCATTATGGGGTATTGTGTGTAGAATTTTGAGAGAAAAAAATAATTGAATCCCTTTTGAAATAAGGCTGCAGCATAACAAAATATGGAAAAAGTGAAGCGCTGTGAATACTTTCCGGATGCACTGTATGATATTGAAAAGTCGAGGGTTCATTGAAGGTTTCTAAATCAGAAACTCAGGAGTGGCAGAGAAGTATGTGACGGTGGTGCAGGACATGTATGAGGACAGTAAGATGGTGCTGAGGTGTGCTGCAGGAGTAACGGATGGATTCAAGGATCAGCTCTGAGCCCCTTCTTGTTTGCCGTGATGATGGACAGGCTGACGGACGAGGTCAGGTGGGATTCTTCGTGGACCGTGATGTTTGCAGATGGCACTGTGATCTGTAGTGAGAGTAGGGAGCAAGTGGAAGAGAACCCGGAGAGGTGGAGGTACCAAGTGGATGCACCCAGAAAAAGAGCGGGCTGATTGGAAGGAAATTTTAAATAAACATGGGGAAAACAAAGACAGAAGAATAATATTACAATTTTTCAAGAAATAAACTGTAATTTTAAATAAGAAAATTCACACAGTCACCTGTAACTTCATAGAAAAAAACCCTCCAAAACCTGGAATGAATTTTTGGAGATTTGAGGCATCACCAGTTTATGCAAGCAAAACTGATTAATTTAAAAGACAAAATCTGAAAATGTTTGATAAAAATCAAAGTTTATTATAAGATTGACTTGTTGTTGGTGACATTAAAACAGTTACTGTCTATTGGGATTAGTCAAATCAAGGAAATACATTGTTTAAAAAGAAACAAAAGGCAGGTGTTGCATTTCCTCAGGCTAAAATGAAGCTTATATTTATGGCTTGTGTAAAGAGTAAATGATTTGTGGCCCACACAGGCGTCCAAGTTGTTTAAAGTGGAGACATTTTTCTGCTGCTTCGTCAGCAGCAACATGCAGGGAGATCACAGATCAGAGGAAAAATAAAGCTTCCTTCTTCAGTGATCTTCTGCTGCAGCAGGGAAGAACGTTAAAGGAGAATCTGAAGGTGAGTGAACTTAAAAATACACTATCCTTCTGTCACAACTCATCTCTGACACTCATCTCCACCCACTCCACCCTGCCTGCACTCTCTTCAATTCAATTTATTTCAGTTCAGCTTTATTTATATAGCGCCACATCACAACAGAAGTAATCTCATAGCGCTACAAAATGCAGAGAAAATCCCACAATTTCAGAAGGACCCAGCAATCAGACAATCCCCTGTGAGCAAGCACTTCTTCACCTCTTGTGCATTTTCTATTGCTTTGGATGGTTGACCCCAGGTATTTAAACTCATCTACCTTCACTACCTATACTCCCAGCAACTTCACCATTACACCTGCCTTCCTGTCATTCAAACATGTGTATTGTCTTGCTTTTAATGGCTTTCACTCTTCTTCTCTCTAGAGCATACCTCCGCCTATCCAGGTTCTCTTCCACCTGCTCCCTACTCTCACTACAGATCACAGTGGCGTCTGCAAACATCATAGTCCTGCCTGATCTTTTCTGTGACCCAAAATTCACCACAGTTTAACTTTATGGGCTGTTTTCTGTCAAACATTCCACAATTTTCTAACCATTTCTGTCTCATCTTAGAAACTCCACCAACTGACACGAAAGGCTCACAGTTATTGTGACTCTCTCCTCCACAAACTGGATTTTTTACAGAATAATTGTCCTGCCCAAGAAGCAATGCTGGTAATTTTCCACCCTGTGTACTGTGATTTATGAAAGTCATATGAAAAATACCCTGCTGAGCAAACCACGTAGACATGACTCAGCCTTGAGAAATAATGGGTATTTTTTTTTCCTCCGATGTTTTGCCCTGATATTAGATATAGAGATAGATGAGCACAGAGGTTAGAAAATGCAAGACTGGAAATACAGTACTTGGTTTTCTGCTAATATTGTGTGAGATGACTTTTCTAATTTATATTAAAGTCAAATTGATAGACTGATTCAAATATTTACTGACATTGAATTACCTGAAATTGCTGCTTTCCTTTGATCCACTTGTACAGTGGCGTGAAAAAGTGTTTGCCCCCTTCCTGATTTCTCAGTTTTTTGGATGTTTGCCACAATTAAATGTTTCAGATCATCAAACAAATTTCAATATTAGACAATGATAACACAAGTAAACACAAAATGCAGTTTTTAAATGAAGGTGTTTATAATTAAGGGTAAAATAACCCCCAAACCTACATGGCACTGTGTGAAAAAGTCAACTTTTGGCCTACTTCACAAAGTGAAGTAGACCAAAAGATCTTCAAAAGCTAAACATCATGCTGCAATCCAAAGAAATTCAGGAACAAATGAAATGAGTAATTCAGTTTATAAATCCATTTCTAAAGCTTTGGGACTCCAGCGAACCACAGTGAGAGCCATTGTCCACAAATGGCAAAAACATGGAACAGTGGTGAACGTTCCCAGGAGGGGCCGGCTGACCAAAATTACCCCAAGAACACAGTGACGACTCATCCAAGAAGTCACAAAAGACCCCACAACAACATCCAAAGAGCTGCAGGCCTCACTTGTCTCAGTAAAGGTCAGTGTTCATGACTCCACCATAAGAAAGAGACTGGGCAAAAATGGCCTACATGGCAAAGTTCCAAGACGAAAACCATTGACGAGCAAAACGAACATAAACGCTCGTCTCAGTTTTGCCAGAAAACATCTTGATGATCCCCAAGACTTTTGGGAAAATACTCTGAGGACTGATGAGACAAAAGTTGAACTTTTTGGAAGGTGTGTGTCCCATTACATCCGGAATAAAAGTAACACAGCATTTCAGAAAAGAAACATCATACCAACAGTAAAATATGGTGGCGGTAGTGTGATGGTCTGGGGCTGTTTTGCTGCTTCAGGACCTGAAGACCAAAACATCCTGAAGGAGAATGTCCGACCATCTGTTCATGACCTCAAGCTGAAGTGGACTTGGGTTCTGCAGCAGGACAATGATCCAAAGCACACCAGCAAGTCCACCTCTGAATGGCTTAAGAAAAACAAAATGAAGGCTTTGGAGTGGCCTAGTCAAAGTCCTGACCTGAATCTGACTGAGATGCTGTGGCATGACCTTATAAAGGCGGTTCATGCTCGAAACCCCTCCAATGTGGCTGAATTACAACAATTCTGCAAAGATGAGTGGGCCAAAATTCCCCCACAGTGACGTAAAAGACTCATTGCCAGCAATTGCAATCACTTGATTGCAGCTGTTGCTGCTAAGGGTGGCCCAACCAGTTATTAGGTTTAGGGAGCAATCACTTTTTCACACAGGGCCATGTAGGTTTGGATTTTTGTTTCCTTTAATAATTAACACCTTCATTTAAAAACTACATTTTGTGTTTACTGATCTGAAACATTTAAGTGTGACAAACATACAAAAAAATGAGAAATCAAGAAGGGGGCAAGCACTTTTTCACACCACTATGCAGTGGGGCAAAAAAGTATTTGGTCAGCCACCAATTGTGCAAGTTCTCCCACTTAAAAGATGAGAGAGGTCTCCAATTTTCATCATAGGTATACCTCAACTATGAGAGACAAAATGAGAAAAAAAATCCAGAAAATCACATTAATGATTTTTTAATGAATCAAATGGTAAATTCCTCTGTAAAATAAGTATTTGGTCAATAACAAAAGTTTATCTCAATACTTTGTTATATACCCTTCGCTGGCAATGACAGAGGTCAAATGTTTTCTGTAAGTCTTCACAAGGTTTTCACACACTGTTGCTGGTATTTTGGCTCATTCCTCCATGCAGATCTCCTTTAGAGCAGTGATGTTTTGGGGCAGTCGCTGGGCAACATGGACTTTCAACTCCCTCCAAAGATTTTCTATGGGGTTGAGATCTGGAGACTGGCTAGGCCACTCCAGGACCTTGAAATGCTTCTTACAAAGCCACTCCTTCGTTGCCCGGGTGGTGTGTTTGGGATCATTGTCATGCTGAAAGATCCAGCCACGTTTCATCTTCAATGCCCTTGCTGATGGAAGGAGGTTTTCACTCAAAATCTCACAATACATGGCCCCATTCATTCTTTCCTTTACACGGATCAGTCGTCCTGGTCCCTTTGCAGAAAAACAGCCACAAAGCATGATGTTTCCACCCCCATGCTTCACAGTAGGTATGGTGTTCTTTCTCCTCCAAACACGACAAGTTGAGTTTTTACCAAAAAGTTCTACTTTGGTTTCATCTGACCATATGACATTCTCCCAATCCTCTTCTGGATCATCCAAATGCTCTCTAGCAAACTTCAGATGGGCCTGGACATGTACTGGCTTAAGCAGGGGGACACATCTGGCACTGCAGGATTTGAGTCCCTGGCGGCGTAGTGTGTTACTGATGTAGCCTTTGTTACTTTGGTCCCAGCTCTCTGCAGGTCATTCACTAGGTTCCCCTACGTGGTTCTGGGATTTTTGCTCACCGTTCTGGTGATCATTTTGACCCCACGGGGTGAGATCTTGCATGGAGCCCCAGATCGAGGGAGATTATCAGTGGTCTTGTATGTCTTCCATTTTCTAATAATTGCTCCCGCAGTTGAATTCTTCACACCAAGCTGCTTAACTATTGCAGATTCAGTCTTCCCAGCCTGGTGCAGGTCTACAATTTTGTTTCTGGTGTCCTTTGACAGCTCTTTGGTCTTGGCCATAGTGGAGTTTGGAGTCTGACTGTTTGAGGTTGTGGACAGGTGTCTTTTATACTGATAATGAGTTCCAACAGGTGCCATTAATACAGGTAACGAGTGGAGGACAGAGGAGCCTCTTAAAGAAGAAGTTACAGGTCTGTGCGAGCCAGAAATTTTGCTTGTTTGTAGGTGACCAAATACTTATTTTACCGAGGAATTTACCAATTAATTCATTAAAAATCCTTCAATGTGATTTTCTGGATTTTTTTTTCTCATTTTGTCTCTCATAGTTGAGGTATACCTATGATGAAAATTGGAGACCTCTCTCATCTTTTAAAGTGGGAGAACTTGCACAATTGGTGGCTGACTAAATACTTTTTTGCCCCACTGTATATGCTTTGTCATTTTATCAAAGTGTGCAGCCACAGGTGATTGTAGGAGCATACACTGACCAGTACATACAGAGTGGCATTTATGTCAGGTTCTGAGCATGGATGTGTTTTTCCTAACCCAGCTCAGTTTGGTTATTATTTATTTTCACGATCATGTCCCTGTGTTTGTTCCTTTGTATTTGCCATTTATTTCTGCCTGCTATAATTATCTTCTTAGTTATGTTTTGTCATTCTCCTTACCTTAGTCTTAGTTTAGTTCTTCACGGTGGCGCAGTGGTTTAGCACTGTGACAGCACAGTTTTACCCTCGGCCGGGGGATCGCGGGGATCATGAGGTCGTGGGTTCGATCCCAGCCCCCGACCAACAGTGAGCTGTGTGGAGTTTGCATGTTCTCCCCGTGTTGCTTGGGTTTACTCCGGGATTTCTCCGGTTTCCTCCCGCATACCAAAAACATGTAGGTTTAGGGCGCTCGCGCACGCAGCAGCCGGTGGCTTGTCACCAGACTGCAAACCAAGTCTACCTACGGGTACAAATAAGTAACAAAAAAAAAAAAAATCTTGTCTATTAGTGTAGTGACCATTCAAAACTTAAATTTAAAAAAGAAAACTTAACTTTAACTCAAATAATTACTACTTGCACCATGGGTTTGTGATTTACGTAGGCAAAAGAAGTCCACTGTCTAAACAATTTATAGCATTTTCTGTCACCATGGGATGAGACGCCGTCTCGGCGCTCAGCCCATGTCTCCTCATCCCTGCCTCTCTTTAGGCAGCATCTCTGTCACCATGGGAGGAGACGCCATTTCGGTGCTCAGCCCATGTCTCCTCGTCTCCGCCTCTCATTAGACAGCGTCTCAGCTGGCTCCCAGCTGTCAGTATTACGGGACGGCTGGGGCCAATTAATCCTCATCAGCTGGGGCGCTGCTAATGAGAATAAAAAGGAGCAGCCTCGATCACTCGGGGCTGCGACTTAAAGCACTACAGGCTGAAACCCCTATTCCCGGCGTCAGCCCTTACTCCTCTTGCAGTAACCTTGTGAGTGTTCCCTGCTGTGAGTATTATGCCTTGGTATCCTATTCTCCGGTGCCAGCCCTTTACTCCTGTACCGTTCTACTCGTGAGTTTAACCTGTTTATGAGTAGCTGTGCTTTGGGTCTACAACGACCGTGTTCCTTACCCCGTGTCCTTATCCCTTGTTCCTAACCCTTCCTTATAATAAACATCTCAACTCACTGGCTCACCCTCGGCTCTTATTGCGTGGCTCCCTAGAGCCACGTGTAACAGTAAGTCGCAGCCAGACGAGTTGCCGGCGGCCGTGAATTTGTGGAACTGTACCTTCCTTGTCCGGGTGTTAGCGCCATTAGCATGCCGTTTCCCAGGAGTCACTCCCGACGCCAGGGCGAAGAGCTGAGGTCCATCTCGGGGGCTGTCGACAGGACGCTCTTCACCCTGTACGACGCCTCCAATTCGAGACGCTGGCATCCGGGCCATGCTGAGGATCTCCTGGACTGTCACCCTCTTTCTTTGTTCCATCTCGAGGTCAGTGCCAGGATTGACGCCATGGTCACACAGCGAGAGAAGCTCCGCGGGTTGGATGGAAACCCCGGCAGGACGCCGAAGTGGATGACGTTGCCCCCCGCTTCGGGACCCCGTTCCTGCTGCCATTCCTGCCTGGGAGTCGGCGGGTTGGATGGAAACCCCGGCAGGACGCCGAAGTGGATGACATTGCCCCCCACTTCGGGACCCCGTTCCTGCTGCCGTTCCAGGCTGGGAGTTCGCACCACCCAGAGGGCTTCCCCCGTTCTGCATTACGTCACTCGGGATTCCACCCCATGGAGCCGCAGCTGACAGCAGTTACGTCTGGGACCGAGCGGCTGATGCGATTCCCGCTGTGTATCCATTCACCATCTGCAGGCACGTGGCGGCGGCAGTGAGATTGGTGGAGAGGACTCCAGAGCAACGAAGCCTTCCCAAGCTCAATGCCTTCCTCGCCTCGGTCTCTGATCAGGAGCGGCGATTCCTGGGTTCCCCCCTTGCTTCGTACCCTGGGAGAAGTCGTCATCACATCGCCAAGTCACCTCAGCATGAACCCCGTCCGGACCCAGTTCTGGGCTGCTGCCAGGACCTCTCCTCCCACGCAGCTGTCACCTTCTCGCCTCGTCAGTGTGGAGATTTCACAGCCTCGCTCCCAGAGCCTCATTCCCCCGCTGTCATCCCAGGACATTCGGGCTGGCTCACCGCGGCTGTCACGCCCTCCTCCTCGACGCGTCTCCTGACTACTGTGTGTGCCTGGAACCCCGGCCTGGTGAGCCCTCTCCTGGAGACAACGCGAGCGGTCCCCAGACGATTTCCCAGGGGGTCCTCCGTTATCGCCTGGCGGGGAGAGGAAGAAGCTATGTCCACGACAGCGGGTGCCATTGAACCTCCAGGAGGCAGGCAAGTCTTAGTTTATTTACATCAGTTTTATGATTTGCTCTGTCACACTCCTGGAGGTGGAGTTCGGGGTCCGCGGCTCCCTGAACTCCCACCACCTGCTGTAACCTGTGCCTTTAATCCTGCATCCTCTGTGTCTCTCTCCGCCGAGCGATCCCCGGCTTCGGGTCAACGTGGTGGGATAAGGAGAGGGCCTGCGGTTCCGCAGCTACGTTGTGGACGGAGGAGGAGGACTGACTGCTACGTGGAGTCTGCGCCGACGACCAAGCGTCCCCGGGTCTCCACAGAGGTGCGGTTCGGTCCAGCGGGACGAGGTTCTCTTGCCATCACGCCGCGTGGACCGTTGGTGTGGTTACCAACGCGGGAGGAACCTCAAGCTGGGCTGACCATCATGCTGGCTGCGGGGCCCGACGCAGCCGAGTGGGAGCCTGACAACGACCTCCGGAAGACGGATCCTGGATCTTCGCAGTCCTGGACGGCGTCGGAACCCGAGATCAGGCGAGTGCTCTCCTCTCTTTTCTCTCTCTATTTCTCTGAGCACTTTAGCCTGTCTCTAGGGGGGATGAGCCGGGTGCAGCCGCCCGCTGCATCCGAGCTCGTTTCGCCCGGTTCTGGCGCTGCCGGTGATCCTGATCCCGGTTCTGTTTTTTTCTCCCGAGCCTTCTTCCAGAGTCACCGGTGAGGAGTTGCTGTTCCTCGTGATGCTGGAGGGTCCAGGTTCAACATTGGAGGTCGGTTCTGGGGCAGTGTCCGACGTGGGTTCGCCTAAGACCCAAATGGGGTCCGACGTGGGTGCTGCGCCAGCGTTGTCCAGGTCCGGTGAGGAGGTGGCTGTTTCCCAGCGGCCTGACGCTCGTTGCCCTCGTCATCGGCTCTCCCCTGTGCCTCGTCCACCGGGACCTGCTTTGACCCTTCGTCCGTCTCAACAGTCCTGGTGGTTGAGTGATGCGGGTCGACGGCTCGACCCGCAAGACGTCCGGTTTGGCGATCTGGTCCAACTCCCTGACAAACCTTGTGCTTCTGGGTGGCCTGGCACGGCTACCGGCGGACTGGTTTCTCGGGATCTGGGTTTGGCTGCACGGTGCGCAGTGGTTAGCACTGCGGCAGCACAGTTTACCCTTGGCCGGGGGATTGTGGGGATCGTGGGATCGTGGGTTCGATCCCAGCCCCCGACCAACAGTGATCTGTGTGGAGTTTGCATGTTCTCCCCGTGTTGCGTGGGTTTATTCCGGGATTTCTCCGGTTTCCTCCCACATGCCAAAAACATGCATGTTAGGTTAATTGGCTGTTCTAAATTGTCCCTAGATATCTGTTTCCTATAGGCCCTTAGAATAGAGGGTTAGTATTAATGAAAGCGCTTTGAGTGGTCTTTGTGACTAGAAAAGCGCTATATAAGTGCAGGTTAGTTAGTTAGTTAGTTAGTTTGGACTTAGCCGCCCGAACATTTTCCTCTTATATTTAGTGCTGTGTATTGTGTTTTTCCCTTGTTAACCGTACTCAGCATCTTATCCCACTGTTATCCTATGTACCTGTCACCGTTATTCCTCTAGGTGACCCCTCGTATATTTAGCGCTGTGTATTGTGTTTTTTCCCGTATTAACCGTACTCAGCATCTTATCCCATTGTTATCCTATGTACCTGTCACCAGTATTTCCCTAGGTGACCCCCCGTATATTTGGCGCTGTATATTGTGTTCTCTCCTTATCAACCATACTCAGCATCTTACCTCATTATCCTGTGAACCTGTCACCATTCTCCCTCTAGGGGACCTCCCGTATATTTAGCGCTGTGTATTGTGTTTTCCCCTTATTGACCATACTCAGCTTTTTACCTTATTGTTGTCCTGTTATCCTGTCACCGTTATTCCTCTAGGTGACCCCTCGTTTATTTAGTGCTGTGTATTGTGTTCTCTCCTTACTAACCATACCCAGCATCTTATCTCATTGTTCTCCTGTGAACCTGTCACCAGTATTCCCCTAGGTGACCTCCCGTTTATTTAGTGCTGTGTATTGACCATACTCACCATCTTATCTTATTGTTGTCCTGTTACCCTGTCACCGTTACTTTCCTAGGTGTCCTTCTTGGCATATGGTACCGTGTATTTTGTTATCTTTCTACTTACCGGTGCACGTCATTCCTACTATTTTTGTCCTGGTCTTAGCCCGCTTTTGTTTCATGGAGTAATGTGTTTTGGTTCCTTTATCAACCATACTCTGTGATCACCTTCCTGTTCTATTTAACGTTGTGTATTGTGTTTGCTATTTATCACTTGTACTCAGCGTTTTTGCTCTGTTACGTTTTGGTGGTTTTTTTCCTTGCCCTGGCCACACATTGTTTGTATTCTGAGTAGTGTTACCAGTGTCTGACTCAGTTTTCTCCCCATCTGTGCCCTGGGTTAATTATTCCCTGTTTTGTAATGTATTGTATTTGGGTTTTTTCTTCTCTCTGCCCTGCTACCCTACATTGTCCATTGGGTTTTTTTTTTCCTTTCCTTTGCATCTCCCCCTCCGGTCCTGCCCCCCTTCCACCCACCCTAGGTGGCGGGGGGGAGCTGGGGTGTTCCTGGTCGTTCGGGAGCCCGACCTTGAGGGGGGGCTCTGTCACCATGGGATGAGACGCCGTCTCGGCGCTCAGCCCATGTCTCCTCATCCCTGCCTCTCTTTAGGCAGCATCTCTGTCACCATGGGAGGAGACACCATTTCGGCGCTCAGCCCATGTCTCCTCGTCTCCGCCTCTCATTAGACAGCGTCTCAGCTGGCTCCCAGCTGTCAGTATTACGGGACGGCTGGGGCCAATTAATCCTCATCAGCTGGGGCGCTGCTAATGAGAATAAAAAGGAGCAGCCTCGATCACTCGGAGCTGCGACTTAAAGCACTACAGGCTGAAACCCCTATTCCCGGCGTCAGCCCTTACTCCTCTTGCAGTAACCTTGTGAGTGTTCCCCGCTGTGAGTATTATGCCTTGGTATCCTATTCTCCGGTGCCAGCCCTTTACCCCTGTACCGTTCTACTCGTGAGTTTAACCTGTTTATAAGTAGCTGTGCTTTGGGTCTACAACGACCGTGTTCCTTACCCCGTGTCCTTATCCCTTGTTCCTAACCCTTCCTTATAATAAACATCTCAACTCACTGGCTCGCCCTCGGCTCTTATTGCGTGGCTCCCTAGAGCCACGTAACATTTTCAAGTGGTTTATTTACTCCAAAACAGGCAAACAGAAGTTCCCACTACTTCCTGCCTCTCCTGCTCTGGTAAAAAAAAAACATAGGCCCACCCAGGTGCATGCTGGTTCTATCCCTGTCTGCCTCACTTATATAACCTAGGTGCCCACGGTGTTACCCAAACAACCCAAAATAAGCCTAATTAATTATGCAAACAAAAGTAAACAAACAAACTACTCATAAACTAAATAAACAAAATTACCAAATTAAACACTACCAAAATATAACTTATTTAATCCTAAACAAAACAAACAAATTAAACTAAATATCAACCAATAAGTACTCCACCATCCACCAGGGGGTGCTGCAACCCTCAGCACCCCTACTTCTCATGGCCTTGGCTAGGGCCAACGAACTTGGTGCTCAGGTTCACATTGGGATCCTTACCATGATCTGTGGGTTTGGAGTCAAAAGTCAAGGTCACAGGATCATAAAAGGTCAAATGTCAGTACTTTAACTCGACAGAAAATAAGGTCACGGCCACCACATCTGGTACATAATGGGGGGCGGGGGGGGGGGGCTGAAAAGATCATGGGCTGACCATGGTGCAGTCGTCAAATTTGACCAAATGTTGTTTATTTTTCAACATAGTCTCCCCTTTGGTCCACACACTTCTTCCATCAGTGTCATATCGCTTAGATCCCTGCAGTATAGAAGCTCTCTAGTTTCTAGAATTTAGAAGCTCTCTAGTTTTGTTGCTGTTATTGTCAGGTCAGGCATTGGTTTTCTTGCTACTGGATAACCATGAAAACCGGCACTACCTGTCCCATGGGTCGGGCCGTCAGCGACTCAACCGGCATTCCTACCCTTCCGAGGGCGTGGAGGGTGAAACTGGGCATCGTGACAGAACTAAAAACAATATCTGTCACAGGTCTGTGGTGGACCACTCCCAGTTACACGGGGTGAGACTGGACATCCTGGCAGATAAGCACATCTTTCACAAGGTCTGTGGTGGACTTTTGCCAGTCTGTGCATCATAACATGCACTACACAAAGAGCAGAGATAAACAAACCTATCATCTGGTCAGTCACTGCAACAGATACTGGAGTCAGTGTGTCTTGGCCAGTCCTTACCACTGATAATACCTCTATTTGCCAAAAATGTGCCACTAGTCCAGCAAAAGCTAGCTGTACTCAAATACTTTGCAAGCAGTTTCATGAAATGGTCAGTCAGAAAGCAATTCATACTGGCTTGGACGTCTCCCGGGTTAACAAAGTCAGGAGCTCCTGGCAGTGGAAGGCGAAGGACAGAGCTGCGCGGAGGAATCAGATCAGACCTAAATGAAACAGTCATTATCACCCCCAGCAGACTGCTATGATGATGATGAGTTTTGTTGCTGTAACTTCAATTCAGCTTTTTTTTTTAATATAGCACCATTTCACAACAACAGTCATCTCATAGCACAACTACAGGAAGACCCCAGCAATCAGGTGATCCTCTGTGAGCAGCACTTGGCAATGGGAAAATCTCTCTTTTAGCAGGAAGAAACCTCCAGCAGAACCAGGCTCAGGGAGGGGAAGTCATCTGCTGCGACTGGCTGGGGGGGGGGGGGGGGGGGGGAGGGGGTAGAGAAGAAGAAGAAAAGAACAGACATGTAGAGAACAAACAGCATGATGGGGACTCAATCTATGGGAGAGAACAAACTGTGACAATACGTTACCACCCTGAGATCCCTGTGGTATAGAAGCTCTTTAGTTTTGTTGCTGTGGCATAACTCCTTCTTAGTCAGTCTATGAATTTTTCAGCCCCCCCTCATAGGTTGACCTTGGGACTAGCACTTATGGCTTTACTTTTGAGGTCATAAGGTAAAAGGTCAATGCTTGCATTCCTATGGCCC
The DNA here is from genome assembly GCA_020510985.1 of Pholidichthys leucotaenia. Classification (NCBI taxonomy): domain Eukaryota; kingdom Metazoa; phylum Chordata; class Actinopteri; order Cichliformes; family Pholidichthyidae; genus Pholidichthys; species Pholidichthys leucotaenia. The sequence continues at coordinate 320,837,628 of CM035845.1, read as the reverse complement.
ATTACTATAGAACGTGTAAAGCTTGAATCACCAAACTTTGTGCACAGGTTCACCTAGTAATCAAAAATCACTGAAATTTCACACTCACAATGATAGCATCCTTCTTTAGAATCACATCAAATTTCATGCCACAGTGTCAGTCTGTTTTGATTTTACCAGCTAATGAATTTGTACAGTCTCTGTTTGGTTTGTATTTTCTGATTTATAGCTTCTCATGTAGTTATTCAAACTTAATGAAACATCACACTCACAGTCACAACAGTAATCTTTTGAACCCCACCAAATTTCATGTAATTCTGTTCACAGTGTGTGCCACAATAACCATCTTTATGAAATATCTATCAGCCTTTGTGTCTTGTCAATGGAAATTTTTGTTTTGAGAAAGTCAGACTTTGAACTGAAGGAGTCATGTGATTCCTTATGAAAAAAATATTTTAGGGGATGAAATAAATCTTTAAGTGAGAGAGTGAGAGCCTCTGAACTGACACGCACTATAATTACTCCCTCAAAGGACATACTTATCTTTCAATTATCCTGGTGGCAGCGGCACACTGTGGTTGTATACTGGGCAGATCCCAGTAGTAGACAGCAGGAGGCTGTGGTCACACTGGTGCAGCTTTATGAAACTTAATCACGGCATTGTTGAGAAAGAGAGAACATGCCCGTCCATCCATCCTGGCATAAATAAGGGCTGGATAAAAACCTCATCAATGACTTGGGAAAAGTGGAGATTTGTTTTTGTGCATTTCTTTGGATGGGCCTTTGGTCTTTCGTCCTGCTATGCTGCTAAATGAATCATGCTGGGAAATGTTTCCGTCAGCGAGTCTCCGGTCCAAAACCTTAAGAGTTCTGGTGAGTCATTCCTTCTGGAAAATGAGTCCAATGTTTTTTGGTGAGCGATGAAATGAATGTGTTTCATGACCTAAGAGGGCAGAGCAAAAGCACAGCGAGGTGCTGCTCAGCGTTCAAAGCACAACAGGAATGATTTAATCCAATCCAAATCCATCCCGAACTATAAAAACACCAGAGCTGGACTTAAGTGGACAAAAGAAACCAACATTTTTTTCCACAATAAGAATGTCAGGCATACTCACACAGTGACTAACAGATATGAAATCTTGGACGGTTTATTTGTGTGGTGGGAAGTGACGCATCTACCAGTGGAAAACTTCACTGTTTTAGTGGTTTTGGTTACAATTCTTGTTGGTTTTGATAATTCACCTACATCACCATTGAAATCATAACACAGGACTAAAACAAAACTTTGTATCTAGGGAAAAAATAAATAAAAGCATCAATATCCCACTCTGGAATTTCACAAGAGGATTATGGACAACACTTGCAGCCGTTTCTGGTCCACCACCCCAAATATTTCAACTGATACCTCACAGCATCCATTTCAGTTTTGATCATCACCTAGCAACTAGGGCTAACATGTAACATGAGGGTAAGACATTCAGGAATAAAGCTTTATGTTCTCCCTTTTCTCCTCTGACAAAGAGAATCTTTTATTTTCACTGATATGATCAACACAGTAGCTCCTGCTTCCTGGATTTAAAGGTCTCATTCATTGACATTGTGTTTTTATAGGTTTTTAGCTTCTGAAATGTACCTATTGGTCACATGATTATTGGAAACATCAAAATGCTCACTTCTCTAAAAAACACACACACAGCATTTATATCATTTCAGTCTCTGATGAGGTAGGTATTTTAACCAGTGTTGGGCAAGTTACTAAAAAATAGAAACCAGTTGCAGTTACTAGTTACTTTTTTTCAAAAGTAACTGAGTTACTTAACAATTACTGCATGATTAATGTAACTAGTTACTTGGAAAAGTAACTTTCATGCTCCTTTTAAAAGCATACTTGAATCATCTTGCACATAGGGCGAAATAATTTAACTAATGGATTGCAGTACGGGCTTATTAATGTCAGGCTGAAAACAGACTGTTTCAGACAGAGCTTTGAGAACATGTTCAGTCTGTTTTATCTTGCCTTGAGAGCTCTTAATGTAGGAAAAATCTAAAGAAAATCAAGACAAAATTGCCAGTAATTTCCTCATTTTGGAAGTGAGAAATAGGGTTTGTAGAGTGAGAGGAAAAAAAGAGTGAAAATCACTCCAAAAGAGTGAGTTGGCAACACTGCATAAAGCTGTCAACGTTTCTCACCTTTAATATTATGGATTTAATCCGATGTGCAGTGATCCAAAGAAAATGTCCATTATCCACAGTCCAGATGTCTGCTGTGACAGAGACATGAGCCAGTCCCTTAAATTCCTTTTGGAGCTCAAAATCCAGTTGGTCCATTCTTAGTCCAAGTATTCCTACAGAGCCCTGGTTAATAAGAGACACAGTATATACAGGTATAAACAGATAGAAACACAAAGACACAAGTGAGTTGCCCTTTTTTTTTTTTTTTTTAAATGGCGCTGGAGGCAAGGCGGCCGTACCAGCAGCAACTCTCTCGTGTCTTTGTGTTTCTATCTGTTTATACCTGTATATAGTGTGTCTCTTATTAACCAGGGCTCTGTAGGAATATTCGGACTAAGAATGGACCAACTTTTTATCTATGTTAGCCCGGTCTTTCTCTAGTTTTTCTTTTCTTTTCTCTTCCTCGGGTAATGGAGATCAACAGAGGTGGGGGTGGACGCATTGTTTACACATGCGAACAGCTGATTGCGCGGAGGAGGCCGGAGCCTGGAGCGCTGCGGCCGGCAGTGAAGCCCCTCATCCTGGATGAGCTGAAGAGGAGACACCGCGGGCGAAGGGCTGGAGCGAAGGTGAGGAGGAGTAGGTGGAAGCATAAGCCGACTGTACCGATGGCCATCACCGGGAACGTGAGATCACTGGGAAATAAAACAGATGAGCCTACAGCGCTGGTCAGGACACAAAAGGAGTATCGTGAGTGTAGTTTCATGTGTTTTACGGAGACGTGGTTACATTCACAGATCCTGGATGTAAACATAGTGATACCTGGCTTCAGGACTATACGGGGGGGACAGAGACGTGAAAAGCAGCAGGAAAAAAGGAGGAGGAGGAGTGGCACTTCTTGTTAATGAAAGGTGGTGTCATCCTAGACACATTTAAAGGAAAAGTGCTGCAGCCCGGACATTGAACTGCTGGCTGTTAGTATGAGACCTTATTATATGCCGCGAGAAATGAAGTGCGCTTTAATTATTATCGTCTACGTCCCTCCATCAGCTGACGCAGCGGTGGCCTGTGACATCATCGGCTCCACTGTGGCCACATTACTGGAGAAGCACCCGGATGCATTCATGGCCATCACAGGTGATTTTAACCATGTCTCAGTGGGAAAAACACTACCAAACTTTCACCAGTTTGTTGACTGTCCCACCAGAGAGAACAAAACACTGGATTTATTGTATGCCAATGTCAGTGGTGCATATAGTGCCGCAGCTCTACCCCCCACTGGCAAATCGGATCACTGCATGGTCATGTTAACACTCAAGTATGTCCCCCCTGTGCAAAGGCAGCCTGCTTACACATGGACTGTGAGGAGGTGGACACAGGAGGCTGCTGATGCACTACAGGACTGCTTCGAGACGACAGACTGGAGCGGACTCTGTGAACCACATGGGGTGGACATAGACAATATGAATGACTGCATCACAGAATACATTAGATTCTGTGAAGACATGACCATGCCAGCTCAGACTGTACACTGCTTCTCCAACAACAGACCATGGGTCACCAGTGACCTGAAAGCACTTCTGAACAAAAAGAAGAGAGCTTTTAGGGCTGGAGACAAGGAGAAGCTGAGAGGAGTGCAGCATGAGCTGAGAGATGCTGAGGAGGTTCAAGGACAATTATAGGAGGAAGTTGGAAGATAAACTCAGGCAAAACAACACTAAAGATGTGTGGGAGGGAATGAAACAAATAACTGTGTGCAAGGGGAGAGTCGAGCAGCCATCTGGGAGCCAGGAGAGAGCTGAGGAACTGAATCTGTTTTTTAATAGGTTCAACTCACAGTCTGTCATCCGAGCAACACAACCAGACCCCCACGCACCCCTCCCGACCCACCCTCCTGTGCAGAATGTCTCTCCATCCACCACCCCCCCTCCTCAGGGGGCACCAGGACCCTCCCTCCCTTCACGGTGACTACAGATCAGGTGGAGAAACAGCTGGAGAGACTCCGTCAGTGGAAGGCTTCGGGCCCTGATGGCATCTCCGCAACGACCCTGAGGACTGTTACAACTCACTCTGGGCCGTCACCTGCCTCAGCTGCGCGCCCACCTGGGGGTAATCAGCCCCGGGCTATATAGCCCGTTCTGCCTGGAGCTTCGGCACGGAGCCGTCTGCTATGCTACGCTCTTCGTCCTGCGCACGCTCTGATTCCTCTCAGCCCTGTGCATCATCGTTGGACTCTCTGTTGGCACGCAAGCTCAACAATTCCAACTTACCCCATCTCCCAGGCTCTCCCCTGTGCACAGGTGGATCCCTCAGGCGGCAGTTCTCTCCTCGCGGAGGTGGAATTGCTCCTCTTACCACGTTGCGCTTCACTGCGCTTCACCGGGTGCGCCCAACAGACGCTGTCTCCCTGGCAGGAGGCCCAAAACCCAAGCCGACGCCATCTCCTGGACATCTGCAAGTAAGCCCTGTTAATTCATCATCCATTATTACACAGCTGAACCTAACACCTGTGTCTGGGTCTGTCTCTAGGGTTGCCAGGCTGTACGGCGCTCTGTTTCACCCCCGGCTGCAGCTCGTTCACCCACAAGACACTTACATACTGCATACACGCACCCACACACCTGCTGATAACTCAATAAAGATAATTGTATTGAACTTGAGCCTGTGTGTGCATGTTCCCTGGGTCCGACATTATGACAAGGACCTGTGCCAACCAACTAGCTCCGGTACTGAAGCACCTGTACAGCCTGAGCCTGAGTCTGGAGAGAGTACCGGTGCTGTGGAAGACATCCTGCCTGGTTCTTGTCCCCAAGAAGTCATCTCCATGGTATTTGAATGACAACCGACCAGTTGCCCTCACATCTCATGTGATGAAGGTCCTGGAGAGACTGATCTTAACCCTCCTGAGGCTGCAGGTGAAGACGTGGCTGGACCCTCTGCAGTTCGCATATCAGGCCCATTTAGGAGTTGAAGATGCTGTCATCTACCTGCTGCAACGAGCCCATCTGCATCTGGATGGTGGAGGAGATACTGTGAGAATCACTTTTTTGATTTCTCCAGTGCCTTTAACACCATCCAGCCACTGCTGCTGGGTGAGAAGCTGCGGGTGATGGGGGTTGACAGCTCTGTGATCTCCTGGATTACTGACTACCTGACAGGCAGACCACAGTTTGTCAGGCTGGGCAATGTCTTGTCTGGAGTGGTGGCTAGTGATACGGGAGCTCCACAGGGGACTGTGCTCTCTCCTTTTCTTTTTACCTTATACACCACTGACTTTCAGTACAACACTGACTCATGCCACCTGCAGAAATTCTCTGATGACTCAGCTGTTGTGGGGTGTATAAGAGGAGGAGAGAAAGGGGAGTACAGGGCACTGGTAGACAGATTCGTGGAGTGGACGGAGCAGAATCACCTGAGGTTGAATGTTAGAAAGACCAGAGAGATGGTGATTGACTTCAGGAAGAGGAAGACTCCTTCTCAGCCACTGCAGATTAGGGAGGAGGATGTGGGAGTGGTTGAGGACTACAGATATCTGGGTATCAGTATCAGCAGCGGGTTGGACTGGAGATCCAACACTGATGCTATGCACAAGAAGGGGATGAGCAGACTCTACTTCCTGAGAAAGCTGAGATCCTTCAATGTGTGTAGCAGGATGCTGGAGCTTTTCTACCAGACCCTGTCACCAGCACCATCTTCTTTGCTGCTGTCTGTTGGGGTAGCAGTATCAGGGCCAGAGATACCAACAGACTTGACAAGATTATCAAGAGGGCTGGCTCTGTAATTGGTCTCAGACCAGAGACCTTTGTGACAGTGATGGACAGGAGAACACTAAATAAACTGCGATCTATCATGGACAATCCTGGTCACCCCCTCCACCACACACTAGATAGACAGCAAAGCAATTTCTCCAGTAGACTACTACAGCTTTGTTGTCGAACAGCCAGGTACAGGAAATCTTTCCTGCCACATGGAGTTTCACTGTACAATAACTCTCTATGATGTTGTATTCTGGTCATAGCTATGCTGCCACACCGCACCTTACAGACTAACTGGTACCTCACATTTTCACTCTGCTCCTGATAGTCCCAGGGATGGCAACAGGAAATTCTGATTTCAGCTGAAATCTAATTTGGTCGATTGACTTATGGGGGGGGCGGGGGGAGGGGCAGCCCCCCTGAAGCTGAGAGGTTTTCAGTAAAACAGAAGTAATTTAGACTGAAAAAAATGATAAAAAAAATGAAATAGTAGACTTAGATAAATCATTAAATTTAATGAAAAGTTAACTTACTTTTTCTTCAATGTTGTCTCACTGTCTTTAGTCCAACATATTTAACAGTTCTATAAGAGTTTATTACACTATTTACACTGGTCACCAAGTCACTTCTAAAGTGAAACTTTCTTCCTTTTGGCAGCAAGCTGTGTCAGTCTCTGAACTTTGAACTTCATCTCCTTTTCTGGTTTCTTCAGAAACTGTCCGAGTGTTTCTGTTACCTTGTCGAAATTTGAACCAATTTACCTTTACTGTCACTTTTCTCTCAAGCCAGTTCCATCGCAACTTATTTTTGACACTTTTGTCTATTTCTAGCACTGATGACTCCTGATCCTTCGATAAAAATCTCATAATTCCGCTGAAAACAATACCGAAAGCTCAGAATTCCAACACGAACCAGGGATGTGATTTGGGGTTGGGGAAATTATCTGAAAATTTAGCAGGGGGTCTGGGGGCTGCAGTCCCCCAGCGGGGTCTGGGGCAGAGCCCCAGTGGGGGGGCAAGGGGGGCGAAGCTCCTGGGTTTTTATGATTTTTAAGTTCCAGAACTGGGCTTAAATGACTGAATGCCACTTATTACTGTATAATATTGACTTATGTTCCAAGAAGATAGCATTCCTAAAATATTCCAACAAGCATTATCCATCACATGCTTTAACACTTGATCAAATCAAAATCAGTTAATTTTATCTATTCCATAATAGAAATAAAATTCCAACATACCATTACTTTTTATAATTTCAGCATTCATTTCAGATCACCAGTTTCAATCTCCACTGAGTCTTGAGCAGTTCATTTTGCACAATCACTGATGTAGCCAAGTCTTAGAAATATTCAAAAGTTATGAGTCAATGTCCACTGTGCACTGTCAATTTCAAACTGTTTGGAATCATAAAAGTAATCTAACTAAATTGTTTTGCTATTTTTTTCTCCTCAACATCAATGTCAGGGCGCTGCAGGAGTTTTTGGGGATGGTTCATTACAGCCGTTGTACGCTGCACTCAAGAAACGGAAACCGGCGGACAGAGTTGACTGGACTCCTGAGTGGGAGCAGGAATTCTCTGAGGTTAAAACAGCTCTGGCAAACGCCGCACTACTGGTGCACCCAGACCTGGTGGCTCGGATAGCGCTCACTACCGACGCCTCGGACAATGCCATAGGGGCCGTCGTGGAGCAATGCGTTGCCGGTTCTTGGCAGCCGCTCACCTTTTTTAGCAGGTCTTTGCACGACAGTGAGCGTAAATACAGCGTGTTCGACAGAGAGTTAATGGCTCTCCACCTGGCCATACGCCACTTCCAGTTCTGGCTGAAAGGGCGCACCTTCACTGCGTTCATGGACCACAAGCTGCTAACGTACTTAATGCACTTTATCTTCCTAGAAGATAAAAAAAGTGGAATTCTGCGAATTAGCGGAAAAATCACATCCCTGACAAAGCATACAACGAGCCATTTGATTGGTCCAATCGTTTGCAACTATCCAATCACAGGGCTGTTTACAATACAGCAGTAGCTTGAGTACATAACATCCGGGTTATCGCAGGAGACTTGAAGCGGGGAAGCGCCGAGCGCTTATGTAATCGTGTTGATTTTCGCTAAAATCGGTAACGATAAGGTACCTTAACCCCCCTAAAATTTTCTCAACGGATTTAGACGATTCACAGAAATGATCAATTTGAAAATAAATTGGCGGAAATCCGTGGATCGGCGGAAAATTGCCATCCCTATAGTCCTTCTTTGTGCAATGGGATGATTCATGTGTTTATATGGGTCATCATATATTAAGCTATGATGTATATAGGTTTTATAGTCGTGTTAGCTTTACTTTCCATGGGTAATCCCTTTGTCTGTCATGTGTGTGTTTCTGTTGTTTGGTTGTCTACTGTCATGCTGCTGTTACACTGTAATTTCAGTTTGGGATCGATAAAGTATATCTATCTATCTATCTATCTATCTATCTATCTATCTATCTATCTATCTATCTATCTATCTATCTATCTATCTAAATGTGTTTTAACTTCAGTGAATCACAATTTCAGATGTCTGATGGAAAATGACTTTTATCAGATCTTCATTCTGTAACAACCTATCTGGCAATCAGTTGGTTTAATTCTTGCTGGGTCACAAACTGTCCAGATGCATACCTGTGCTTGAAACCCAATCGTGGGTGTTCAGATAGCGTAAATCCACTAAAACGGTGTTAGCATAGCATAGCACTAGTTTTGTAGGACCTTGTTGCTGTTCTTAGGCACTTCTGAAGACTGCAGTTGGTATCAGCTGCATTTAGCCTGCAACCCACTAATATGCTTTTTTCCTTTGTCACGGTTAAGGACAAAAGCAACTCTTTGCAACAGGTTACATTGACTGATGGCTGTGTCAGCTACATAGGGTCAGTTTGTATTATTAGCGCTAAAAATATCTATCCATATTAATAAAACGAATAACACGAGTAACGCATCTGATCAAATTTCAGTAACTATAATGCATTACTGAATTTGTAAACAGTAATTTCATTACACAGCATGTTATTGCAAAAATAGTGGCGTTGCTGTAACATGTTACTTCCGACACTGGTTTTAACCATTCAGTGTTTGCTCTGGTATGTTTAATTCAGTTCAATTCAACTTTATTTATATAGCACCATTTCACAACAACAGTCATCTCATAGCACTTTCAACTGTAGAGGAAACCCCCACAGTTGCAGAAAGACCCCAGCAATCAGGCGATCCCCTGTGAGCAAGCGCTTGGCGACGGTGGAGAGGAAAAACTCCCTTTTAACAGGAAGAAACCTCCAGCAGAACCAGGCTCAGGGAGGGACAGTCATCTACTGCGACTGGCTGGGGGGTGAGGGGATAGAGAAGATGAAAAGAACAGACATGTAGAGAGCAAACAGCACCATGGGGACTCAATCTATGGGAGAGAACAAACAGATGTTAATGACCAGCAAAAAAAAAAAAAAAAAAAAAAAATTCACTGAGAGTGAAAAAAGGAGTGAGGCCCAGTGCATTATTGGAGTTCCCCAGGCTGACTAAACCTATCAGCAGCATAACTAAGGGAGGGTTCAGAAACACATGATCCCTCCCTAAATGTAGGCTATATAAAAAAGGAAGGTTTTAACCCTATTCTTAAAAACAGAGATCGAGTCCAGATTGGCAGCTGGTTCCACAGGAGAGGAGCTTGATAACTGAAGGCTCTGCCTCCAATTGTACTTTTGGAGATTCTAGGTATTACAAGTAATCCTGCATTTTGGGAGCGTAGTGCTCTGTTAGGATAATATGGTAGTATCAGATCTTTTAAATAAAAAGGGGCCTGATTGTTTAGAGCTTTGTAAGTAAGAAGAAAGATTTTAAACTTAATTCTAAACTCTATGGGAAGCCAGTGAAGGGAGGCCAGAGCCGGAGAGATATGATCTCTCTTTCTATTACCTGTTAAAATTCTTGCTGCAGCATTTTGGATAAACTGAAGACTTTTTAAAGATGTTTTAGGACAGCCTGATAATAAAGAATTACAATAATCTAATCTAGAGCTAACAAAAGCGGGGATCAGTTTCTCAGCATTACTCTGAGACAAGATGCTCCTAATCTTGGCAATATTACGCAAATGATAGAAGGCAGTCTTAGAAACAAATTTAATATGTGAATTGAAAGACAGATCTTGATCAAAAATAATTCCAAGGTTCCTCATAGAGCTATTAAGAGAAAGAGTAACCGCATCCAAACTGAAAGTTTGATTTGGAAAGGTATTTCTAAGGTTTTTCTAAGGTTTTATTCGTATGTCATGAAAAGGAAAACCCTGGCCTGATACTCGCCCTGCTGCTCTACTATGGTCCAGCCGAGCTGTCTGTCTGTAAACATGTAACTGAGTGGGGAGCCCAAGGTGTTAGCTTCAGAGCTAACAGTGCTAGTAGGGAGTTAGCTTACCAAGCATGATTTATGAGCGTATATTGTTATTTTTTAAAATTTCAATTACCCTAATAGACATTCATGTTTCCATCTGGTTCACTAATCGATAGTTGATAATACATCTCACTACGTTCTGGTTTATTTTGTTGCATTTTAGATGTGATGCTATATTGAACTCTTAGCATTAGCTTGACTGGACAGTCAGAGGCAGTCAGGCTAACGTAGGGGTTGGCAACCTGTGGCCCCGGGGCCATATGTGGCCCTTCAGCCCCCATGCTGCGGCTCCCTGCAGTTAAAACTCAAAACACATAGAAATTATTGAAGCTCATTTTAATTCTTTTATTTTTAATTAATTTATTTTTTATTAATAATCATCATGAACATAATAAACAAAAAGACAAAACAAACAAACAAAAATTAATATAAACAACTTCAACAAGACATCAACAGTAAGAAAATGAAGACAAAAATAAGCATACTGTGGTGACCCAGCACGCTGAGGACGGACATTATCTCACACTCATCAGGGCTGGAGGAAGTGGAGGACAATTGACATACGAGCAGAGAGCCCCAGGGGACAATCAGTCTGGACTGTTATGTATGCATCCTCGGAGAGGACATCTCAGCGCCAGCTGATGTCATGCTAATGATGGGTATTAAAAGACAATCACTATGCTAATGTGGCATGCATTCTCTCTGTCTGTATAACGTATCAAAGAGCTTGTTAGACATGCCTAAGCAATGCAGTAGCTCACCAAGCTACGAAGCGTGTTTCACTATGTTGGAGGAAATAAAACCTTGTAACCTTCCAGCTCGTCGTATCTTGCCTGTTCTATTACCTCCACAATATATCATTATGTGCATTTATGTAAAATTTATAAAACGTGAGGAAATTCGGTGAAAAATTAAACATGATGATGATTAACAAAATATTACAACAAGAAAAAAGAAATATCTAAAAAGTAAGTGTGTATACAGTATCTCACAAAAGTGAGTACCATAGTGTTTTTCGTGGGACATGTTTTGGTGTTACACGGGCAGTGACGTCGCCCAGGGTATCAGAGGGCTGCGCGGTAGAGGGGTTGTCTCTTGATCACCTCTCTGCCTAACGGGAGCATCTGTCTGGATACTGTGAGCATCTGATAAAGTCCTGTGTAGTTCACCACTCGCCTCATCATTGGTCTACATTTTACAGACATAACATTTGGCAAGAAGGATAAAGTATGGATGCTGGCGTGCCTTCTTTTTGACCATTTTTGGAGTCTCCATGGGAGCCTCCGGTGCCTTGGGCGAGGTGGTTCACCGCTTTTCAGAATTACTTGGTAGCACTGAACCTCGGCAAATTGAAGAAGGTATGAGCACGGGTGATTTTAGTCCACAATTTAGGTATGGAAGGACAGCGTATCCTTGCTACCTTGGAGGCTAGCGATAGCTTTGAGGACATGGTTGAGCTAATGGTGTGACATTTTCATGCGCCTGTAAACATCATTGTCAGGAGGATTAAGTTTTGGCAGCACCACCAGTGGATCGGCGAGTCGGTGCAGCACTATGTTGTGGACCTGCGGCAGCTGGCTGAAGACTGCCAATTTGGTGATTTGGAGGAAGAAATGGCCCGCGACCAGCTGGCAGAGCACACGCTGTGCTCGTCAGCATGGTCAAAAGTATTAACACACTCTGGCGAATTGACTCTAGCCACGGCTGTGGAAATAGCTCAGCAGTGTGAAGCAGCAGACAAGTTATCACATGACCTCGGTGAAAGAGCTACGTTGCACCACTATGACTCACAATCGACGGCGCAGGCTGTGGATCCGTACGGCGAAGACAGTGAGCAAGGGGAATGCACTGCAGCTGTGAAGATGAGGTCTGCCCCGGGATCACCCAAATGTTCGGGTTGTGGGTCCACTAAGCACCGATGTAAGGCTAGAGAGTGTCCGGCGAGAGGTAAACGCTGTGGCAAGTGCGGATACCTGCATCATTTTGCCAGGGCCTGTAATAGGTTTGAGCGAGGGGAACAGTGACACAAAGCAGATACCCCTGCTCCAACTCCTACGGTGATTCACACCATCTCCCAGACCGTGCATACTGTATGGTGAAGTTGGATGGCAAGGAGGTGCCGTTACTAATGGACAAAGGCGTGGTGAGGTCCGTGCTGAACTGGCCTACTGTGAGGAGTTTTTTTCCCATATTACTGTGTGAGAGGTCTTTCAATGCCATTTTGTGGATATAGTGGGAATAGACTGCCCATTGTGGGCTCGCTGGAACTGACGGCTCGATACAAGGCAGCGGAGGTAGCAAATCTGCAGTTTGTGGTGACCGCCAGTGGAGCAAATGTGATGGGCTGTGACCTTTTCTACTGACTTGGCTTCACGATCAACACTGGTGGTGGAGAGGAGTGGTCGGCTGTGGCTTGTGGGACCGGCCGGTTCCGCGAGTGTTGGACGACGCAATATGGGACAAACCTTGGCTTAGTATTCTGGGAGATGAGCAGGACCAACCCCATCCTGGGCCATCGCGGGAGGGTGCTTGCGCCAGGGTCCAAGTTACCCTAGTTGAGGGATCTGGGTAGTGCGGTGGGGCACTCGTGATGTCGGATGGAGCCGAGTGGCTGGCCCAACCTGCCTCCGGAGTTTGGCTGGGAGGTACCGAGAAGCAGGGGTCACATTGGCTTTGCCAGCATCTGAAATGAAAGCGAGCGGGGCAGGACTGGCTGGCACGGTAAAATGACGTGCCACACAGGAACACTGGAAGCCGAGTCAAGCTCCACTGGGGGTCACTGATGTGGTCCGGCCCAGGGAGATGGCCTTGTTGAGAGGGGTTCACAGGAAGAGAAAATGGCAGGAGGACCAGTGGCAGCTGCAGGTGGTGGCTGTTTAGGAGGACGGCTACCTTCAGCTGTCTGATGGTACATGGAGACAGTCCAATGAGCTGCAGCGTGCCAGTGAAGAAGGGGAGGTATCTCGGCATCGATGTGGGTCCGGGCGCCAAGAGAAGAAGATGCTTGGGTTGGGACCCGCCTGACGGGTCTCTGGGGTGTGGTTTCTCCTCCGGGACTGACTGGTAATGGGGGTCAATGTGTTCAATATATGCTATATAAAATGCCCAGAATTTAGTTCCTATGCATGGTGTTGAAATGAATATTATTCTGATAGTTTGTTTGTATATATGTTTGTTGTGATAACGGGATTGCTTTATACCTTACAGTATATTAGGAACACGGCAGGTTTTATTTTATGGAATATTTCGTAGCAGAGAAGGCACAATAATCCATCTAGCCATGCGGGGGTGGGACAGTAGTCCACCTGTCCCCCCCTAGCCTTAGATGTTTGTGTGAATGAGGTAGGCCCTAATGATTTTCTGTTCACTTTAGAGTGTGATTCAGGTTCCAAATTAGGGAGGGTTTCAATTGTGTGTGCTTGCCCATTTTTTAAGGGGGAGGGGAGAGAAATGTAGTGTTGTTCATGGGACATTTTATGGTGTTACATGGGTGGTGACGTCGCCCAGGCTATAAGAGGACTGTGCGGTAGAGGGGCTGTCTCTTGACCACCTCTCTGCCTAAGAGGAGCATCTGTCTGGATACTGTGAGCATCTAATAAAGTCCTGTGTAGTTCACCACTTGCCTCATCATTGGTCTACGTTTTACAGACGTAACAAGTACACCCCTCACATTTTTGTAAATATTTTATTATATCTTTTCATGGGACAACATAGAAGTTATGACACTTTGATACAATGTAAAGTAGTCGGTGTACAGCTTGTATAACAGTGTAAATTTGCTGTCCCCTCAAAATAACTCAACACACAGCCATTAATGTCTAAATTGCTGGCAACAAAAGTGAATACACCCCTAAATGAAAATATCCAAATTGTGCTTAAAGTGTCAATATTTTGTGTGGTCACCATTATTTTCCAGCACTGCCTTAACTCTCTTGGGAATGAAGTTCACTAGAGCTTCACAGTTTGCCACTGGAATCCTCTTCTACTAATCCATGACGACATCATGGAGCTGGTGGATGTTAGAGACCTTGCGCTCCTCCACCTTCCGTTTGAGGATGCGCCACAGATGCTCAATAGGGTTTAGGTCTGGAGACATGCTTGGCCAGTCCGTCACCTTTACCCTCAGTTTCTTTAGCAAGGCAGTGGTCATCTTGGAGGTGTGTTTGGGGTCGTTATCATGTTGGAATACTACCCTGCAGCCCAGTTTCCGAAGGGAAGGGATCACGCTCTTCTTCAGTATGTCACAGTACATGTTAGCATTCATGGTTCCCACAGTGAACTGTAGCTCCCCATGCTGGCACTACTCATGCAGCCCCAACCATGAAACTCCCACCACCATGCTTGACTGTAGGCAAGACACACTTGTCTTTGTACTCCTCACCTGGTTGCCGCCACACACGCTTGACACCATCTGAACCAAATAAGTTTTTCTTGGTCTCATCAGACCACAGGATATGGTTCCAGTAATCAATGTCCCAAGTCTGCTTGTCTTTAGCAAGCTGTTTGCGGGCTTTCTTGTGCATCATGTTTAAAAGGAGCTTCCTTCTGGGACGGCAGCCATGCAGACCAATTTGATGCAGTGTGCGGCGTATGGTATGACCACTGACAGGCTGACCCCCCCACCACCACCCCTTCAGCCTCTGCAGCAATGCTGGCAGCACTCATACGTCTATTTTCAAAAGACAACTTCTGGACATGACGCTGACCACGTGCGCTCAACTTCTTTGGTTGACCATGGTGAGGCCTGTTCTGAGTGGAACCTGTCCTGTTAAACCACTGTATGGTCTTGGCCACTGTGCTGCAGGTCAGTTTCAGGGTGTTGGCAATCTTCTTATAGCCTAGGCCATCTTTATGTAGAGCAACAGTTCTTTTTTCTAGATCCTCAGAGAGTTCTTTGCCAAGAGGTGCCATGTTGACCTTCCAGTGACCAGTATGAGAGAGTGTGAGAGCGATAACACCAAATTTAACACACCTGCTCCCCAGTCACATGTGAGACCTTGTAATACTGACGAATCACATAACACTGGGGAGGGAAAATGGCTAATTGGGCACAATTTGGACATTTTCACGTTGGGGTGTACTCACTTCTGTTACCAGCGGTTTAGACATTAATGGCTGTGTGTTGAATTATTTTGAGGGGACAGCAAATTTACATTGTTATACAAGCTGTACACTGACTACTTTACATAGTATCAAAGTGTCATATCTTCAGTGTTGTCCCATGAAAAGCGTTCATAAAATATTTAAAAAAATGTGAGGGGTGTACTCCCTTTTGTGAGATACTATATATATACAGTATATGTGTGTGTTGCACGTGCAAGGATGTGCTATGTGGATATGCAAATGTGTGAGACTCTATTCAGAACAGAAACTCATATTCTTAAAAGAAAATATGCATAAATAAATAAATAAATAAAATAAAATAAACAGTAAAATTATTACATATTCAACTATTATGCATATACTGTAGAAGAGAAATGGGCAACACTGAAGGATACGGTGTATCAGACTGCGAGTGATGTATTAGGCTACCCTGAGAGGAAACATCAAGATTGGTTTGATGAGCATGATGAACACCTGAAGAAACTACTAGAAGCGAGGAATACAGCTAGGCAGGAAAACCTACAGTGTAACACAAGGTCGAAAAAGAAGAAATACTCAAAGGCTCAGAGTGAGCTACAGAAGTACACCAGAGAGATGAAGTCCAACTAGTGGGATGAAAAAGCGGAGAAACTTCAAACTGCAGCAGACAGGAAGGACATGAAAACATTCTTCACAGGTTTGAGAGAAATCTACGGCCCTAAACCAAGAGGATTGATCCAACTAAAGGCTATGGATGGTGAAACGGTTTTGCAGGAGAAAGACAAGATCCTGGACAGATTTGCAGATCACTTTGACCAACTACTAAACAACCCTGGAGATCTCACTGAAGAGGCTAAAGAAGCTCTAGTGCAGCGACCAGCTGTATCAAGTCTGGATGAACCACCAAATTTTGATGAACTAATGGCAGCTATCAGGACAACAGAGGATGGTAAAGCTCCAGGATGGGATGGAATTCCAGCCGAAGTGTGGAAATTTGGTGGTGTTCAGCTGACCAACTGCCTGCACAAGCTCATCCAAGAAATATGGGATGCCCAGAAAGTACCTCAAGACTGGAAGGATGCAAGTATTGTGCCTTTGTTCAAGAAAGGTGACAGGAAGGACTGTGGAAATTACCGAGGTATATCACTACTAAGATAAGATAAGATAAGATAAGATAAGTCTTTATTAGTCCCACAACGGGGAAATTCCAGGATTGCAACAGCACAGGGATAGCAACACTCAGAGCAACAATCAGAAGGCAAGAAAAAACAAGCAAGCAAGAGCAGCTAATATACATATGTACATATTACTATAAAATATATATATACACACACACACACACACAGACACACAGTGCAGAGCATTGTAGCTGGATGGAATAAATATATGAATATATGAACACACAGTGCAGAGCATTGTAGCTAGATGGAATAAATATGTAAATATATAAACACCCACAGTATGGAGCATTGCAGCTAGGTGGAATAAATATGCAAGTATATAAACACACACAGTGCGGAGCAATGTAGCTAGATGGAATAATATGTAGATATATAAAAACACAGTGCGGAGCATTGTAGCTAGATGGAATAAATATATAGATATATAAATATAAACACACCCAGTGCAGAGCATTGTAGCTAGATGGAATAAATATGTAAATATATAAACACACACAGTGCAGAGCATTGTTGCTAGGTGGGATGAAACAGCATAACCGTCTATTTAGTTATCCTACATGGTATGATTATGTGCCCATACATATTCTCACCCTCCATAGCGACCGGTATGTTCCTAGTTGTATGCCGGAGAGGACCATTGTGTAAGTCTATTGCATCTTTTGCATTCAAAAAAAAACAAAAAAAAAACAAAAAAAAAAACAAAAACTATTAGTTTGTTACGTACTAGCCACTGTTGGTAAGATTCTCTCACGTGTACTACTGAACAGACTCAGTGAACACATATCGCAGAATGTACTACCGGAAACCCAGTGCGGCTTTAGAAGTGGAAGAAGCACAATGGACATGATTTTCTGCTTGAAACAGGTTCAAGAAAAGTGTATTGAACAGAACATGCCGCTTTATGTAGTCTTCATAGACTTCAGTAAAGTCTTCGATACTGTTTCGCAACAAGGACTTTGGCAGGTACTCAAGAAATATGGTTGTACAGAGAAGTTTGTCAGCCTGATCGAGGCACTCCATACAGGTATGCAAGCAAACGTGGTAATGAGGGGTTCAGTATCTAAAGACTTTTCAGTAAGCAACGGGGTGAAACAAGGGTGTGTGCTGGCACCTACACTCTTCTTGCTATATCTGGCAGCCATGCTTGAGGTGGCCTTCAAAGACACTTCAGAAGGAGTATACATTCAAACAAGGAAAGAAGCAGACTTGTTCAATGTGGCACAGTTTAAAGCCAAGAGTAAGACATCGATAAAGATAGTAAGAGAAATGCTCTTTGCCGACGACAGTGCTCTAGTTGCACACAGCATGGAAGATATGCAATCTTTAGTTGAGAAATTTGCAAGAGCAGCTAGCCAATTCAGCCTCCAAATCAACATCAAGAAGACAGAGTGCCTTTATCAACCACCAAAGTTCCAATTATCAACATCACTACCAGAAGAGATCAGCATTGGTACAGAGCCACTAGTCAAGCGCAAGACTTTCAAGTACCTAGGGAGTACTGTTTCAGAGAATGCTAGGCTGGAGGTTGAACTATCTCTCAGAATGGGAAGAGCAAGCGCTGTGTTTGGAAACTTGAGGGAGAGACTGTGGAACAATCAACATGTGTCTATCTGTGTGAAATGCAAAGTGTACAGAGCAACAGTACTGGCTACTCTATTGTATGGTGCTGAAACTTGGACTGTCTACAGAGTGCAGATGAAGAAACTCCACGTGTTCATGATGAGACACCTTTGAGCCATGATGAACATCTCATGGAAAGACAAGATCACCAACATAGAAGTGTTGAAACAAGCTGGTCTACCATCAATGGAGGACATGCTAATACAGATGAACCTGAGATGGCTCGGACATGTTGAGAGGATGGACCACCAGCATCTCCCTCGGCAGTTACTCTACTCACAGTTATGTGAGGGCAAACGCAATCAGGGTAGACCAAGGCTCAGATTTAAAGACACTGTAAAAAGAAATTTGACATAGACAGGATTTCCTGGCAGCAGAAGGCTAAGGACAGAGCTGTGTGGAGGAATCTGATCAGACCTTAATGAAACAGTCATTGTCGCCCAAGACAGACTGCTATGATGATGGGTAGACTACCGGCATGCCCATGTGACCAAGTGCATTATTCTGCCACTGCTTTTGGTCACGTCCTGACTACACTCAAAAGTCAGTCACAAAGTCCTTTAGGTGGTGGGGCCTCTGCCGAAAGCGGGCCAAATGCTGCTCAGGTTGCGCTGCTGCCGCCGGCTCTAGTAAACGCTCCTCAAGAGCTGTCAGTCCTGTGTCCCTGAAGTCCCAGCCTCATTTTGTCATGTCCGCAGCCATCTCCTGATCTGGGGCCAAAGTCAGTGCCACTTTCCTGAGGAGGCTGGCATGCCATCGCGACCCGTCAGCAAGGCGAAAGGTGGCTGGGGTCAGCTGTGCTGTGATCTGCATCGGCGTTGTCCAACAACGCAACAGAGCAAAACAGTCTTTCACCATGGTCTCCATGTCTTTCTTGATGCCTGGCCGCCAGACTGAGCCCCTACACCATTGTTTGACTTTGACGACACCCAGGTGACCCTCGTGCACCATGGTCAGGATGCGACCTTTTAGCGCCTCTGGAACACCGTGCAGTGCCCTCTTGCCGCACAGACGTCATTCCAGTATAACAAATCGTCCTTGACTCTGCGGAAGGGTGCTAGTTACCCACATTGGAAGGCCAGCCCTTGTGAATAAAGGTGCTCAGCTGGGTCAGAGTTGGGTCTTGTTAGTATGCCGCCTGGAGCTCTTGCAGGGAGACAGCATTTTGGATTGGCCATTGCAGCATGTCGATCAGCTCTGGCTCCAGGGGGTCTCAGTCGCCATTTGGAGTGGGGTTAGGTGTGGCCAGGGACAAGAGGTCCGCCACTACGTTTTCTCTGCCCGGCCTGAACTCGGTGTTAAAGTCATATGCTTGAAGTCTTTCTGTCCACCTGTAGATGCG
This sequence comes from Pholidichthys leucotaenia, assembly GCA_020510985.1. Lineage (NCBI taxonomy): Eukaryota > Metazoa > Chordata > Actinopteri > Cichliformes > Pholidichthyidae > Pholidichthys > Pholidichthys leucotaenia. The sequence goes on along the minus strand of CM035845.1, from coordinate 320,818,090 downwards.
CAGAAGTTTGTGCCCCAATCCCGATGTTTCCAGCAGTGCTGTGAGGGCTCTGTGGTCTGCCTGCAGCGTGAAGTGTCATCCATATAGGTACATGTGCCAGCCTTCAAACACCCAAACGCACGCCAGTGCCTCCCTTTCTCCCACTGAGTACTTCTACTCAGTGGAAACGAGTAGTGACCTAGTGGCGAGTGGAAACGAGTAGTGGCCTAGTGGCAAGTGGAAACGAGTAGTGACCTAGTGGCGTTCGCCTCGAGGTGCTCAGTTCCTCCTTGCAGTTGTGACAGAATGGCTCCTACTGATGTGTTGGAGGCGTTACATATCATGAACATGGGGCTTTGTGGGTCGAAATGGGCACGTACCAGTGGGAGGTGAGCTGTGTCTTTAATTGGCTGATGGCGGCGGAGCATGCCAGGGTCCACACCCATGGTGCATCCTGCTTCAGGAGGGTGCATAGCAGCTCTATTGTCTCCAAGTACTGGGGAGTGAAATGTCCGTAAAAATTCACCATGCCCAAAAAAGATAAGAGCTGTGTGGGGCACAATGGTTTGGGTAGTTGCAGTACCACCTCGATGTTTGAGTATAGGGGGCTCAGGCCCTTGCCAGACAGGCAGAAACCCACAAACTCGATGGTCATTGCTCTAAAGATGTATTTCTCCCCGTTGAGTGTCAGGCCGTGTCTCATTAACATTTCCATAACCTTATCAAGGCGGGCGTCGTGGTAAGCCAATGTTGCGCTGTGCGCCACAATGTCATCCAAGTACACTACCACCCCTGGGAGACCGGCGGAGATGGTAGCCATGATCTTTTGAAAGCAGCTCGGGAAGGAACTAAGGCCGAAAGGCATGTAGGTTTACCTGAATACTCCATGTACATGATGAAGGCTGTTAGGTTGCGGCTGTCTGCGTGAAGGGGAACCTGTAGGTAGCCTTGGCGGAGGCTCTGTTTGGAAAAAAACTTCGAACCATGGAACGCTGCCATCAGTTCCTCCGTTGTGGGCAGGGGATATTTGCTGGGGACCATTCTGAGGTCAATACGTGGTCGTAGGCCATCCATCTTCTTCTTTACCACCAACAAGTTTGACATCCAGGAAGATGTGTCGACCGATAATGCTGATGTCCAACAGCTTCTACAGCAGCTCTGCTGTGATGTCGTCCCGTGGTGCAAGGGGTAGCCAGTGGAGTGACTGAACTTTTGGAGACACCGTTGGGTCAATGAGCAGTCAGTGGTTGAAAGAGGTGAAGCAGTGCAGCCCTGTGAAAAGTGCTGGCCAATGGTGTTGCTAGGATGAGGTGACTGCCAGAACGATAGCGCCCTTTGGGCTGGTGATGGAGAAACCCAGCTCGCTGATCAGGTCGATGCCCAGCAGATCGGCCCACTGGTGTGTCACTTGGAAGGTGAACAATGGAACAACCTTAGAGCCGTATCGCACAGAAAAACTGACCGTCCCTACCATACCGATTCTGGCATGGCCGTAAAAGAATAAGTCCGCTGCATTAGTTGCAATGGTTTCCAGAGCAAACAGCTTCCTGACCATAGACATGCTCAGAAGCGACCTTGAGGGTGCTGTATCCAGCAGCAGTGGCACGCTGACACTGTCCAGCTCCACTGTGCAGCTCCACTGTGCACCACCTGAATGGCCAGTTTTTGGTGCCAACTGAGTGAACGGTGGCTAAGCCTGGTTAGTGGGCCATTGAATCTGTGAAAGTTGAGAGACAGACCCTGGCAAAGTGGTTTAGCTTCCTGCAGCGGTAGCATTTCATTCCCCTAGCTGGGCAGGCAGTTGATTGGGTCTGATGTTTGGATGAACCACAGCCATCACAGTGTGGGCGCTCACCTGCATTGTCCTTCCTACCCTTCTTCTGGTTGTAGTGGGGAGAAGCAGAACCCGCATGCTGGGTGCCTGCGGTGATATCCTGTGCTTGTGGGGACAAACGAGGAGCGTGTTGGCTAGGCGGCATGAGCTGCGATATTAGCTGGTCGGCCATTTCCATTTGGGACGCCATTCTCACAGCTTCACCTAGTTTTAACCCGAAAATAGCTTATTCCGCAGCCACTTGTTAGTATTCTCTGCCAGCTTGTCACATATTAATTTTCTAAATGACCAAAAGCACACCTGCTCGTTAGGGCCTGGAGCACTGTAGCAAACTGCCGGATCGTCTCGTCTGTGCGCTGACATTGTCGGCTGAAAACTGCTTGTCATGCCGTTACACTGCATCTGTCAGCAGAAAGCCTGTCCATCTCTGCCACACAGTTTTCGTATGTGTCTGTAGAGTCCAAGGATCAAAGCACATGCAACTCCTCGGAGTCAAAACTGTATTCTTGCAACCCCTTTAGCCTCTTGTTAGCATTGTTTAAACATTGTTAAACAGTGGTGATAAAATTCTGAAATATTTCATGTCATTGGGTTCAGGGGACTGGTGGCTCACCTGGTTGAGTGAGGAATGGCTGCAGGGGTGCCACGCAAGCTTTAATATCAAAGTTATCAGGGTTTATCCTTGTTGCCATTTGTTATATCTAGAAATGAGGCGCTGATAACAGATGTGAGCCAAACTCTCCTTTATTCAACACACAATTAACTATATACTGTATATACATTAGGGTGATGCCGTATGGCGCCATGGCCAGTTTGCCACGTGATGATGTCACCTGCAGTGAACCACTATGTCCAAAACATCACAATATACATGGGGATGTGCAAGGTGTTAGATATTGTATCTATAATATATACTAGTTGAGTGTACCAATATAGCAGTGCCCTGGGTGTAGTGGGAGGTGACGCCCCGCCTCCTGGGGTGGCGTCACTTGGAGTATAAGAAGCCACAGCGGGAGACATTTTGTCTCTTTGCTGTGGACTCTCAGGCAAGCGTAGTGACTCCTGTGTTCCTGTGTGTTCTAATAAACTTATAAAACGTCACTTCGACTCCCCATCTTTTCAAGACGTAACACAAGGTTTCAAAGCCAGGTGAAAAGTCAGGTGGAGAAAAAAAAAATCAAAAACGGATTCCACATCTCATTGAATAAATTTATATCATTTCTGTGGTAAAAAAAAAAAAAAAAAATTCCCTCTAATGAGATGTATCCTGTAAGAAGGTTATTCTAGGGTGTGTTCAGATGTAATTCTGACTGACCATTTCATGAAACTGCTTGCAAAGTATTTGAGTACTACTAGCTTTTGCTGGACTAGCAGCACATTCTTGGCAGATAAAGGTACTATCAGTGGCAAGGACAAGCCAAGACAAACTGACTCCATTATCTGTTGCAGTGACTGACCAGATGATAGGTTTGTTTATCTCTGCTCTTTGTGTAGTGCATGTCACAATGCACCGACTGGCACAGTCCACCACAGACCTTGCGACAGATGTGTTTATCTGCCAGGATGTCCAGTCTCACCCTGTGTAACTGGGAGTGGTCCACCACAGACCTGTGGCAGATATTGTTTTTAGTTCTGCCAGGATGCCCTGTTTCACCCTCCACACCCTCGGAAGGGCGGGGATGCCAGTTGAACAGTTGAATCGCCAACGGCCCGACCCATGAGACAGGTAGTACCGGTTTTCATGGTTATCCGGTAGCAAGCAAGCCAATGCCTGACCTGACACAAAAGACACTACTTGTTCCAACAACAAATCATATATCAGGGACCCCTAATGAGAACTGGACATAAAATGGCTAGGAAAAAAAAGGTCCCCCTCAGCAAATCCGAACCCCTCATTTGAGTCAAGACTTCTGTATAACAATAGGAAGTCAATCAAAAATGTCAAAGCCATACTGGTGACACCATGAAATGGAGTGGAAATTACACAAATGCCCAGATCTACTGCCCTTTGGCCTTGACCACAACTTGGATGCAGACCCACCGGAGGATCACTGTGAATGAGTTTGGTGAGTGTCGGGGTAAATGCCTAAGAGGAGTAGCAATTCCTGAGAAATGCAGAGGGATGGATGCTATGTCATTGCATTACCTCCTTGCGGCTTTGCCAGAATGAGCTAAAGACCAAATGCCTATAAGGTAATGATGAGTTAAAGCTTCTGTATAATCCAACCAGAAATACAGACATTATAGTGGCGTCAACGTAAAATGTCAAACCGATGAGTTAAAAACACTGTATCCTCTGCAACTTTGTTGTGTGGGGTATAACAAGTCTGTTTTAACTTAATGGAGATAATCTGTACCACAGACTTTTTTTTTTTTTTTTTTTTTTTTTTGCTATTTTGTATACTTTATTGATCCCCAGAGGGAAACTCAGAGCATCCACCTGGATGGATGAGGCAGCCACGGTACGGCACCAATCCCTTCACCATTCATACACACTTTCACATCTAGGGCCACTTTAGAGTCTCCAATTAACCTAACTTGCATGTTCCTGGCCTGTGGAAGGAAACCGGAGTACCCGGGGTAAACCCACACAGACAATGTAGACATAGCTGCATTTAGTGAAACAAGACTGCCTGGATATGACAGCTTGGAAGACCATGGGTACATCTTCTTTTGGAGTGGGAGATCAACTCAAGAAAGGAGAGAAGCAGGAGTGGGCTTTGCAGTTAGAAAGGAGATAGCAGCAATGCTTGATGAGGAACCGGTGCTAATCAACGACAGGATAATGACTATGAGACTCCCACTACAGCGGAAGATACACTACCATTCAAAAGTTTGGGGTCACCCTGACAATTATTTTGTTTTTTCCATGAAAAGTCACACTTATTTACCACCATGAGTTGTAAAATGAATAGAAAATATAGTCAAAACATTGACAAGGTTAGAAATAATGATTTGTATTTGAAATAATAACTTTTTCCTTCAAACTTTGCTTTCGTCAAAGAATCCTCCATTTGCAGCAATTACAGCATTGCAGCCCTAACATGATTGCACAAGGGTTTTCTAATCATCCATTAGCCTTCTGACGCAATGAGCAAACACATTGTACCATTAGAACACTGGAGTGATAGTTGCTGGAAATGGGCCTCTATACACCTATGTAGATATTGCACCAAAAACCAGACATTTGCAGCTAGAATAGTCATTTACCACATTAGCAATGTATAGAGTGTATTTCTGATTAGTTTAAAGTTATCTTCATTGAAAAAAAGTGCTTTTCTTTCAAAAATAAGGAAATTTCTAAGTGACCCCAAACTTTTGAACGGTAGTGTATATGCCACACTCATCAGTGTATATGCCCCAACAATGACCAACACAGAGGAGGTGAAGGAAGAGTTCTACAGTGATTTATGTGAGACTATCAGGCGTGTACCGACTGATGACAGGCTGACACTCATTGGAGATTTTAATGCCAGAGTTGGTTCAGACACCAAGAAATGGAAAGGAGTGCTAGGCAGTTATGGAGTAGGCAAGTGCAATGCTAATGGAGAACTTCTACTTGCACTATGTTCAGAGTACAACCTTGTGATAACCAACACTCTATTTAAGAACAGGGACACACACAAGAAGACATGGATGCACCCAAGATTCAAGCACTGGCACTTACAGTATTAGACTACATCATAGTCAGGCAGAGAGACATAAGGGATGTATTGGACACCAGAGCAATGAGAGACGCGGCTGTGGTACTGATCATGTTATGCTGAGATCTAGATAAAGGATTTGGAGACGAAAACAGCACTGCAGGACGGGTGCGAAGCCACCACAGAAGCTAAACACTAGTGCACTGAAAGGCCAACAGAAGCAGAAAAATCTTGCACAGGAAATGGATGAAAACTTGAAAGACTGGGACAGCAACAACTCAGAGAATAACATAGAAGAGAAATGGGCAACACTGAAGGATACGGTGTATCAGACTGCGAGTGATGTATTAGGCTACCCTGAGAGGAAACATCAAGATTGGTTTGATGAACATGATGAACACCTGAAGAAACTACTAGAAGCGAGGAATACAGCTAGGCAGGAAAACCTACAGTGTAACACAAGGTCAAAGAAGAAGAAATACTCAAAGGCTCAGAGTGAGCTACAGAAGTACACCAGAGAGATGAAGTCCAACTAGTGGGATGAAAAAGTGGAGGAACTTCAAACTGCAGCAGACTGGAAGGACATGAAAACATTCTTCACAGGTTTGAGAGAAATCTACGGCCCTAAACCAAGAGGATTGATCCAACTAAAGGCTATGGATGGTGAAACGGTTTTGCAAGAGAAAGACAAGATCCTGGACAGATTTGCAGACCACTTTGACCAACTACTAAACAACCCTGGAGATCTCACTGAAGAGGCTAAAGAAGCTCTAGTGCAGTGACCAGCTGTATCAAGTCTGGATGAACCACCAAATTTTGATGAACTAATGTCAGGTATCAGGACAACACAGGATGGTAAAGCTCCAGGATGGGATGGAATTCCAGCAGAAGTGTGGAAATTTGGTGGTGTTCAGCTGACCAACTGCCTGCACAAGCTCATCCAAGAAATATGGGATGCCCAGAAAGTACCTCAAGATTGGAAGGATGCAAGTATTGTGCCTTTGTTCAAGAAAGGTGACAGGAAGGATTGTAGAAATTACCGAGGCATATCACTGCTAGCCACTGTTGGTAAGATTCTCTCACGTGTACTACTCAACAGACTCAGTGAACACATCTCGCAGAATGTACTACCGGAAATCCAGTGCGGCTTTAGAATTGGAAGAAGCACAATGGACATGATTTTCTGCTTGAAACAGGTTCAAGAAAAGTGTATTGAACAGAACATGCCGCTTTATGTAGTCTTCATAGACTTCAGTAAAGCCTTTGATACTGTTTCGCGACAAGGACTTTGGCAGGTACTCCAGAAATATGGTTGTACAGAGAAGTTTGTCAGCCTGATCGAGGCACTCCATACAGGTATGCAAGCAAACGTGGTAGTGAGTGGTTCAGTATCTAAAGACTTTTCAGTAAGCAACGGAGTGAAACAAGGGTGTGTGCTGGCACCTACACTCTTCTCGCTATATCTGGCAGCCATGCTTGAGGTGGCCTTCAGAGACACTTCAGAAGCATGTTGGATCTGACAGCTGGATCGTCACTTCCTTGTGGTAACGTATCGTCACTTCCTGTTTTGCTGTCTGCCTGTGTGGTTTGCCTGTGTGGTTGCTCTCCAGCCACTAGCTATGGCTACTAGCTCTCTTTCCTCTCCTCTGGTGTGCTCTCTCTGTCAGATGTTTAGCTACACCTCTGCCTCTTTTAGTGATAACGGTAAATGTAATAAATGTTGTCTTTTTGAGGCGCTCGATGCGAGGTTGTCTGATTTGGAATCCCGGCTCCGCTGCATTGAAACACCGTCTGCACCAGTTAATCTTGACGGACGCCCATTAGCTGCAGCGGAGCTAGCTAGCTTAGGCCCCACTGTCAGCGGTTCCCCGGCTCTCCTCCGCAGCGAGGAGACTGGGTGGGTGACGGTGAGAAGGAAACCTAGTCGCAAAGCCCCGGTTCACCACCAACCTGTTCACGTTTCTAATCATTTTTCCCCGCTCAGCGACACACCCGCTGAGGAAAAAACTCTGATCATTGGCGACTCTGTAGTCAGAAACGTGAACCTAGAGACTCCAGCGGCCATAGTCAAATGCATTCCTGGGGCCAGAGCAGGCGACATCGAGTCAAATTTGAAGATGTTGGCTAAAAGTAACTGTAAATATTCCACAATTGTTATTCACGCCGGCATTAATGACATCCGTCTCCGGCAGTCAGAAGTCACGAAACTTAATGTAGGATCGGTGTGTGACTTTGCAAAAACGATGTCTGCCACTGTAGTATTCTCTGGGCCCCTCCCCAATCTGACCAGTGATGACATGTTTAGCCGCTCGTCATCCTTGAACCGCTGTCTGTCTGTGTGGTGTCCTAAAAATGACGTGGGCTACATTGACAATTGGAGCTCTTTTTGGGGAAAACCTGGTCTTATGAGACGAGACAGCATTCATCCCACTTTGGATGGTGCTTCTCATTTATCTAACAATCTGGCGTCTTTTTTATCCAAATTTCCAAAACCCTGACTACTCAGAGTTGGGACCAGGAAGCAGAGTCGCAGTCTTACACGCCTCTCTGCAGCTCCTCTTCATCCGCCACCCCTCAACTTAGCCCCTGTCTTCCCCATCAGAGAATCGTTGTCTGCTCCCTCCAAGGTAAATAAAAATATAATGTATAAGCATCCCAAAGTGATAAAGCAAAATATTGGTAAAACTCAAATTAAACATAAAGCCTCTAAATTGAATGATTTGGCCTCTGTTCCTCCTCATAATTTAAAAATTAAATGTGGTTTATTAAATATTAGGTCTCTAACTCCCAAGTCTCTGTTAGTCCATGATCTGTTAATTGATCATCAGATTGATTTAATTCCCCTTACAGAGACTTGGTTAGGGCAAGAGGATTATGTTGGTTTAAATGAATCAACTCCCTCTGGTTATTTAAACTGTCAAAATCCCAGAAGTTCTGGTCGTGGAGGAGTAGCAACAATTTACCATTCCAAATTATTAGTTAATGTAAAGCAAAAAACATGTTATAATTCCTTTGAGGGCCTGGTCCTCAGTATTGGGCACTTTAGCAATTTTAGGTTAAACCCAATTTTATTTGCCATAGTTTATCGTCCCCCATCAACCTACTCAGAATTTTTATCCGAATTTGCTGATTTCTTAGCTGATTTAGTGCTGAAATCTGATAGAATAATTATAGTAGGGGACTTTAATATAACAAATAAATAATAATTTAATTTAACAAAACAACGATAACGACCTTTTTATCAGCAACCTACGTCTGAATCTACGTCTCATCCCGGAGCTCTGGAGAACTCCCGACGGTCGGCAGGCTTCCCGGCCGACTGGAAGTGCTCGCAGGCGGCGTAAGGACCATAAACAAAGGAGGGGTAAACGCGGTGGGCTAAGAGCGAAGCTAAAGCTAACACCGCACCGGCTATCGCTACCCAGTATTTTCCTTGCTAATGTACGGTCTCTGGCGAGCAAAATGAGTGAACTACGGCTTCGGATCACCAACAATAAGAAACTTATGAACTGCAATATCATGATTTTTACAGAAACATGGCTTCACAGTGGTATACCCGACAATACTATCGAGCTAGCCGGCCTACACACGCTCCGGGCAGACAGAGCAGCAGTTGACTCCGGTAAGACAAGAGGGGGGGGATTGTGCATTTATATTAACAAGGCTTGGTGCACGAACTCTGTCACTGTTGAGAGACACTGCTCAGCTAACCTGGAGTTTCTCATGGTTAAATGTAGACCTTTCTATCTGCCACGCGAGTTCACTTGTACCATCATAACAGCCGCTTACATTTCTCCGGATGCTAATGCTAAGCTTGCTATGAAAGAACTGCATGCAGCTATTAGCAAACAACAAACTGCACACCCAGAGGCAGCATTTATTGTGGCGGGTGATTTTAACCACTCTAACCTCAAGACAGTGCTTCCTAAATTCTACCAGCATGTCTCCTGTCACACAAGAGGGGACAAAACATTGGACCATGTTTACACCAATATTGTGGGAGCCTACACAGCAACTCCCCACCCCCACCTAGGTCAGTCTGATCATTTATCCTTGTTCCTTACCCCCAAGTATGTACCGCTCATCAACCGGGTGAAGCCATCAGTGAAGACCATCAAAGTGTGGCCAGAGGGGGTTGACTCTGTACTCCAGGAGAAGTTTAGGAACACAGACTGGAGTATGTTCACCTCTCAGGCTACCTGTGGCTCCCACATAAACATCAACTCCTACACCCACTCAGTCCTGGACCATATCAACACCACTATTGACAGTGTCACCACGGAAAGACAGATCACCACGTACCCAAATCAGAAGCCGTGGATGAACAGAGAAGTGCGACTTCTGCTAAAAGCACGTAACAATGCCTTTAGATCTGGTGATGCACAGGCCTACAGTTCATCCAGGGCAGATCTGAAGAGGGGCATCAAGAAGGCCAAGCACAGCTACAAGCTGAAGGTGGAGGAACATTTTGGGGACTCTGACCCCCGACGTATGTGGCAGGGCATTCAAGCTATCTCTGATTATAAGCCCAGCAACTCCATACCTATAGCCATGACTGTGCCCTTTCTCAATGAGCTAAATAACTTCTATGCTCGTTTTGACAAGGACAACAATGAAAAGAACATCAATTTCCCACCCTCTGATGACCTCCACCACCTCACACTCACCCACACCGACGTCCGTAATGCACTGAGTTATGTCAACGTACGTAAGGCTGCTGGCCCTGATGGCATTCCTGGGCGTGTGCTGAGGGCATGCGCTGAGCAGCTGGCAGGGGTCTTCACAGACATCTTCAATCTGTCCCTGGCCCAGGCCGTGGTACCAGCGTGCTTCAAGACCACTTCAATAGTACCAGTGCCGAAACATTCAACACCATCGTGCCTAAATGACTATCGCCCTGTGGCACTGACGCCCATAGTCATGAAGTGCTTTGAGCGACTGGTCTTGGCACAGCTCAAAAAAGGCCTGCCCCCTACACTGGACCCTCATCAGCTCGCCTACCGGAGCAACAGGAGTACAGAGGATGCGGTTTCTACAGCGCTGCACTATGTACTCTCACACCTGGATGACAAGAACACCTACGCAAGAATGCTGTTTATTGACTTCAGCTCAGCATTCAACACAGTTATCCCCTCCAAGTTGCTCACCAAACTTGGGGACCTGGGAATCAGTACCTCCACCTGCAACTGGATCATGGATTTTCTGACCAACAGACCCCAGCATGTTAGGTCAGGCCCCAACCGTTCTTCTGTCATCACACTCAACACTGGTGTACCACAGGGCTGTGTGCTCAGCCCATTCCTCTACTCCCTCTACACCCATGACTGCAGGCCTATGTATGGATCCAATTCCATCATAAAGTTCGCAGATGACACCACGGTGATTGGACTCATCAGGGACAACGATGAGTCAGATTACAGGGCAGAGGTTGAGCACTTGGCTACTTGGTGCGCTGACAATAACCTGCTCCTTAACACCAGCAAAACCAAGGAGCTCATAGTGGACTACAGGAAGGAGAGGGAAGAGACACATGACCCCATCCATATCAATGGCATAGCTGTTGAACGTGTCCCCAGCTTCAAATTCCTGGGGACCCACATCTCGGAGGACCTGTCCTGGTCAGTTAACACCACCAGCCTGATCAAGAAGGCCCATCAGCGCCTCTTCTTCTTGAGGACATTGAAGAAGAACCATCTGTCAACTGACATCCTGGGCAACTTCTACCGCTGCGTGATAGAGAGCACCCTGACCAACTGTATCACACTCTGGTATGGGAGCTGCTCTGTAGCTGACCGCAAGGCGCTGCAGCGGGTGGTGAGAACCGCCCAACGCATCACAGGGACTCCACTTCCAGCTATAGAGGACGTCTACAGGAAAAGATGTCTGTGCCGGGCACGCAGCATTCTTAGGGACTCCAACCATCCTGCTCATGGACTGTTCCAGCTTCTCCCCTCCAGAAGACGTTTCAGAAGATTTCGGACTAGAACCAGCAGGTTTAGGAACAGTTTCTTTCCAACAGCTGTCATGTTATTGAACTTAGTTCCCCGCTGACTCTCTTACAATCATCTTTTACCATCCTCACCTGTACATAACTGCATAACTACATAACTACATCTAACTTATTGCACATTATTTTCACATAACAGTACTTTTAACTTTCTGCACTGCTGCATATATTTGCATATATTTGCTTAAATTGCACATACTGTTAATTACCGTATATACTGCACTGCTGTCCTTTGCACTTCTGATTGGATGCTAAACTGTGTTTCGTTACCTTGTATTAATACATGTGTAATGACAATAAAGTTGAATCTAATCTAATCTAATCTTTAATATACATGTGGATGTAGATAGTGACTGCCTTAATGTGGCTTTTAATTCAATATTAGACTCGATTGGGTTCGCTCAGAAAGTAGGAAATTCTACTCATTACCTCCACCATACATTGGACCTTGTTCTGACATATGGCATAGAAATAGCAAATCTTGTAGTGTCTCCTCATAACCCTGTACTGTCAGACCATTGTCTGTTAACCTTTGATTTTACTATTTCTGACTAGTTGGCTCCTAAAGAAAAATATTATCACAGTAGATGCCTCTCAGATGATGCTGTTTCCAAATTTATGCAGATTGTTTCCTCTATGCCATGTGTCAACACAACGGAAATAAGCTATAGACAGCTTGCTCCTTCTGTAATTGATAACATGGTGGATAGTGTTTCAGCTTCTCTGCATCAGACTCTAGACTTGGTGGCCCCCTTAAAAAAGAAAAAGTCTAATCAGAGATTTCTAACTCCTTGGTTCAACACAGAAACTCGTAGCTTAAAACAGAAGACTCGTCAATTAGAAAGAAAATGGCACTCCACTAATTTAGATGAAATTTATTTAGCTTGGAGAAATCATCTTTTAATTTATAAAAAATCTCTTAGAAAAGCTAGAACGAGTTATTACTCTGCATTAATAGAAGAGAACAAGAATAATCCCAGGTTTCTTTTCAGTACTGTAGCCAGGTTGACAAAGAGTCAGGACTCTGTCAATCCTAGCATTCCCTTAGAGCTTACTAGTCAGGACTTTATGAACTTTTTCAATAATAAAATTTCATCCATCAGAGATAAAATCAATCAGATTCTTCCCACAGTTAACTTAAATACAGTAACTACTACAACTCCTTCTATTGATGTCTGTCTTGATGAGTTTACTCCAATCGATCTTTGTGAGTTAGACAAAATAGTTTCCTCATCCAAACCTTCAACTTGTCTTTTAGACCCTATTCCTACCAGGTTATTTAAAGAAGTCTTCCCACTTATTGGTAGCTTTATTCTTCATATAATCAATTCTTCATTAACTTTAGGCCATGTACCGCAGGCTTTTAAAACGGCTGTAATTAAACCCTTACTCAAAAAGCCAACGCTAGATCCAGGAGCTTTAGCTAACTATAGACCAATCTCTAATCTCCCTTTCATTTCAAAAATCTTAGAAAGAGTTGTTGCTACGCAATTATTTGACCACCTGCAGGGAAATGGTTTACTTGAAGAGTTTCAATCTGGGTTTAGAATCCATCATAGTACTGAAACAGCCTTAGCAAAGGTCACTAACGACCTCCTCATTGCATCTGATAATGGACTTGTTTCTGTACTTGTCCTTTTAGACCTTAGTGCAGCTTTTGATACTATTGATCATAATATTCTACTTGATAGATTAGAACACTATGTTGGACTTAATGGAACTTCATTGCAGTGGTTTAGATCTTATTTATCTGATAGGTTCCAGTTTGTTCATGTAAATAATGAGTTTTCTTCCAGCTCAAAGCTTAGTCATGGAGCTCCACAGGGATCTGTGCTAGGCCCTACTCTTTTTAGTTTATATATGCTTCCGTTAGGCAACATTATTAGAAAGCACTGTATACATTTTCATTGTTATGCAGATGACACACAATTATACCTGTCAATGAAGCCAGATGACAGTAATCAATTAGCCAAGTTAGAAGCCTGTCTTAAGGAAATCAAAGCTTGGATGACTTGTAATTTCCTGCTATTAAATTCAGATAAGACTGAAGTCATTCTTGTTGGTCCAAAAAACCTTAGAAATTCCTTTCCAAATCAAACTTTCAGTTTGGATGCAGTTACTCTTTCTCTTAATAGCTCTGTGAGGAACCTTGGAGTTATTTTTGATCAGGATTTGTCCTTCAATTCACATATTAAATTTGTTTCTAAGACTGCCTTCTATCATTTGCGTAATATTGTCAAGATTAGGAGCATCTTGTCTCAGAGTGATGCTGAGAAGCTGATCCACGCTTTTGTTAGCTCGAGATTAGATTATTGTAATTCTTTATTATCAGGCTGTCCAAAAACATCTTTAAAAAGTCTTCAGCTGATCCAAAATGCTGCAGCAAGAGTTTTAACAGGTACTAGAAAGGGAGATCATATCTCTCCGGTTCTGGCCTCCCTTCATTGGCTTCCCATAGAGTTTAGAATTAAGTTTAAAATCCTTCTTCTTACTTACAAAGCTCTAAACAATCAGGCTCCTTTTTATTTAAAAGATCTGATACTACCGTATTATCCTAACAGAGCACTACGCTCCCAAAATGCAAGATTACTTGTAATACCTAGAATCTCCAAAAGTACAATGGGAGGCAGAGCCTTCAGTTATCAAGCTCCTCTCCTGTGGAATCAGCTGCCAATCTGGATTCGGGAGTCAGACTCGATCTCTGTTTTTAAGAATAGGGCTAAAACCTACCTTTTTGATATAGCCTACAATTAGGGAGGGATCATGTGTTTCTGAACCCTCCCTTAGTTATGCTGCTAATAGGTTTAGTCAGCCGGGGGACCTCCAGTAATGCACTGGGCCTCACTCCTTTCCTCACTCTCTATGAAATATTTTTTTTTGCTGGTCATTAACATTTGTTTGTTCTCTCCCATAGATTGAGTCCCCATCGTGCTGTTTGCTCTCTACATGTCTGTTCTTTTCTTCTTCTCTATCCCCTCACCCCCCAGCCAGTCGCAGCAGATGACTGCCCCCCCCTGAGCCTGGTTCTGCTGGAGGTTTCTTCCTGTTAAAAGGGAGTTTTTCCTCTCCACCGTCACCAAGTGCTTGCTCACAGGGGATCGCCTGATTGCTGGGGTCTTTCTGCAACTGTGGGGGTCCCCCCCTACAGTTGATAGTGCTATGAGATGACTGTTGTTGTGAAATGGCGCTATATGAATAAAGTTGAATTGAATTGAATTGAACTGAAGGAGTATACATTCAAACAAGGAAAGAAGCAGACTTGTTCAATGTGGCACAGTTTAAAGCAAAGAGTAAGACATCGATAAAGGTAGTAAGAGAAATGCTCTTTGCCAACGACAGTGCTCTAGTTGCACACAGCGTGGAAGATATGCAATCTTTAGTTGAGAAATTTACAAGAGCAGCTAGCCAATTCAGCCTCCAAATCAACATCAAGAAGACAGAGTGCCTTTATCAACCACCAAAGTTCCAATTATCAACATCACTACCAGAAGAGATCAGCATTGGTACAGAGCCACTAGTCAAGCGCAAGACTTTCAAGTACCTAGGGAGTACTGTTTCAGAGAATGCTAGGCTGGAGGATGAACTATCTCTCAGAATGGGAAGAGCAAGCGCTGTGTTTGGAAACTTGAGGGAGAGACTGTGGAACAATCAACATGTGTCTATCCGTGTGAAATGCAAAGTGTACAAAGCGACAGTACTGGCTACTCTATTGTACGGTGCTGAAACTTGGACTGTCTACAGAGTGCAGGTGAAGAAACTCCACGCGTACGTGATGACACCTTCGAGCCATAATGAACATCTCATGGAAAGACAAGATAACCAACATAGAAGTGTTGAAACGAGCTGGTCTACCATCAATGGAGGACATGCTAATACAGATGAACCTGAGATGGCTCGGACATGTTGAGAGGATGGACCACCAGCGTCTCCCTCGGCAGTTACTCTACTCACAGTTATGCGAGGGCAAACGCAATCAGGGTAGACCAAAGCTCAGATTTAAAGACACTGTAAAAAGAAACTTGAAGAAGTTGGACATAGACAGGAGTTCCAGGCAGCGGAAGGCTAAGGACAGAGCTGTGTGGAGGAATCTGATCAGACCTAAATGAAACAGTCATTGTCGCCCACGACAGACTGCTATGATAATGATGATGTTCAGATGTAATAGTCTTTTGGATTTCCAGTTTAAAAATATGGTTCTCTTGGCGATAGCTAGAGAAATAAGAAGTGGCTTCTTATATTTAACTGGCAGTTGATCAACTTCTGCAATATATCCAAGCAAACAAAGTAAATGAGATGGATGGATTCCACCAGTGACATGTGGTCAGGGGAAGCAGGTGAGGCAGATCCTCACCTGTTATCATGAAAAAATAAAAAATAAAGAATTATAAATATATTTTTATTTGTCCACTAATTTGTTTTGTAGGTCTAAATGTAATTTCTGAATGATTCCAATCATATCAACAATATTTATATGTTTAAAATCGATTGAGTGCCTCACCACCCACAAACCTCATCACACGTCACAGGATTCCACAGCCCAGAATAGTAGATAAGGTCTTGGTCATCCTCATCCAAAAAGATGACAGACCCATGTGGCGTCAAAATAATAACCTGTGCTACCCGAAGTACACTGTAAACAAGTGTCTGTATCACTTAAAGCCATTTTAAACATTTTTCTTTGAATGAGCTGTGCCTTATGAATTGTTTTATACTGTATAAGTTGTAAGTTTGAATTGTTAGTCATGAAGTAAATGTTACTACAGATTTCTGTCCAGAAGTCAGAGCTGGAGGAGAAATCCAAGTCATTTTCCCATTTATGTGTCGGTAGCATTGTTTTTACATCAAAATTTGAAATTATCTTATAAAAATTAGAGGTTATTTTTCTAGGGTGTGTAATTTGCATTATTTCTTTAGTTAATCTAGAGGGAAGCAGTAGGTTATTTGTTATGTTAATCTTTGATTTAGTTATAGATTTTAATTGGAGAAATTGTGTTTCCCCCAACTCTATACTCCCGGACAAGTGTAGTAAAAGATACAAATTTATTATTCTGGAAAACATGGTGAATATGAGTTATTCCTTTGTGTTGCCATAATGGAAAATAAATAGGCTTATTATACTGTATGTCATCTGGACCAACCGCCTTTCCATTCTTCATCCTCTTCAAAGCTGCCCTCACTTCCGCCTTGCTAATCCTTGGGACTTCCTTGTTCACCATCTTTCCTTCATCCATCCTCGTCTCTCTCTCATTTTCTTCATTCAACAGCTCTTCAAAGTACTCCCTCCACCTTCTCAGCACACTTGTCATTTGTTAATACATTACCATTTCTGTCCTTAATCAACCAAACCTGCTGTAAATCATTTCCAGCTCGATCTCTCTGTCTAGCCAGTTGATACAAGTCCTTTTCTCCTTCCTTAGTATCCGGCCTGTAGTGGTCTGGCTGTACACTGTTCTCTCTCTCCTACCAATTATCCTACTCTCCACAGCTGCACCCATCACCTTCTGGCAATTAGCATACCCTTTAAATAGCTCCAACGTCCTCTTCTCATTAGGAGTTTGTCAGACAATCCCCATGTCACTTTGAGCCGTGTGTGCAGCCAGTTCTGTCCCTCAACGTCCCTGGGAAGGTGTAAGCTTGTAACCGCAATCTTTTTCTCCAGGACTCTCTGGCAGATTTGGGTCTCCTCCCAGGCAGATTTGGATCCCCTCTGTACAGAGCCTTAACCTGGACAACTAGTGATGGCCAGATGAGGCTTTCTAGAGGACTTGAGGCCTTTCATCAAAATGGCTCTTGGATCCACCTTATTTCTAGACCCCACGATGCCTTGCGTGAATTATGGTAGCAACTTCTGGTACTAGTTTAGAACGTATTGTTGTCACTGAAACAGGACACTTTTCCTTGTTAAAAAAAACAATGACTCAAAAATGCAGGAATACAGCCTTTTGCACCTCAAAAACAGTAATAAAATCGTACCACATCCCATGACTATGGAGGGATGAGAAGATGACCTTAAAAAGTGGCCAGTAGCTGAGTGGCCAGTAGCTCTGTTAGTTAGCTCCGCTGCTAACATTCTAACTGTGGTGTAGTAAGATGGCACCCATACCATCCTGGGTGTAGTGGGAGGTGACGGCCCGCCTTTCCGGTTCCGCCGTCACCCAGGGTACGGCCGGAAGAGACAGGGCCTCTTCACCATTGACCCCTTGACCTGTACGGAGCACCTGTGAGTTTGGTTCTGCTTGTTAATAAAGTGATGTTCAACTGCACCCTGAGCCTCCTCCTTGAGTACCAAGATTAGGACATAACATTTGGCGACGAGGTAAAAAGATGAGGAGCGAGCTATTTCTGAATTCCGGCCATTTTTGGAGGTTCCGGGCAAACCACTGGTCTCCTGGGCTAGGTGGTACGTGGCTTTCCAGAATTTTCTGGTGGCACTTAACCTTGGCAAGCTCAAGAAACAGTATGCGAGAGCAATTCTGGTTCATAATCTTGGTATGGAGGGTCAAAGGATCCTGGACACGCTTGGAGAGGCTGATAGTTATGAGGACACAGTGGAGCTAATGGCTCGCTACTTTTGCACCCCGGAAAATATCATAGTCTGGTGAATTCAGTTTTGGAAGCATCGCCAGTGGATAGGAGAGACGGTACAAAGCTATGTTGCAGATTTATGTCAGCTAGCAAGGGTGTGCCAATTTGGGGCCCTTGAGGAGGAGATGGTCCGTGACCAACTAGCAGAGCACACTCTCTGTTCAGCAGTACGCTCGACCCTCCTGACATTCGCAGGTGAACTGACACTAGCCACGGCTATTGAGATAGCACAGCAGTTTGAAGCAGTGGAGAGGCTGTCTAAAGACCTCAGGGAGAGAAGCACGCTGCGGGATGAAGAACCACGATTGAAGGAGCTGGCTGTGGACCTGGACATGAAGAGGAATACACCACTGCTGTAAGAATTAGGTCTGCCCCAGGAACGCCAAGATGCTATGGCTGGGGGTCCACCAGGCACTGGTACAAGGTAAGAGAGTGTCCGGCAAGGAGGAAGCGATGTGATAAATGCGGTCTTCTGCATCACTTCGCCAGAGCCTGCAAAAATTTTGAGTGGAAGGTCGAAGACATGGAGTGGACCTCTCCACTGTGGATCCTACGGTTGTTCATACCATCTGTCTGAGCACAGATAGGCACATTTTCTGCAACGTGTTGCTAGACGGCATGGAAGTGTCGTTGTTGGTGGACATGGGAGCGGTGGCCTCAGTGTTGAGCTTGCTCACCGTGAGAAGCCTGTTCCTACCGCTACCGCTTGAGAGAGCTCGCGATGCCATGTTTTGGCTACGGAGGAAGCAGGATGGCCGTAGTGGGTTCACTGGAGTTGACGGCGAGGAACAAGTTGGCAGTGATGACTGGCGTCCAGTTCGTGGTGACCGCCTCTGGGTCAAACATTTTAGGATGTGATTTGTTTTATGGCTTGGGGTTCAAGATCGCCAGCGGTGCTGGAGAAGAGTGGTCAGGCTGTGGATTATGGGACCAACTTGCTCCGCACGTGGAAGACGACGTGGTTTGGGACAGCGATTGGCCTAGTATTTTGGGGGGTGATGAGGACCGGTGCCGTGATGACCCAGCATGGGAGGGTTCCAATGCCAGTGTCCAAGCGGCCCTGGATGTGGGAGCTGGATGGCACAGCGGAACCCCTGGGAGGGCTGCTGGTGTCGGGATGACAAAGAGATGGGCAGGACAAGCTGGCGTGGTTCTACGGCGTGCTAGACATCGACATCCATGGAGGGCTTCGGACTGGGTCGATGGGACTGCCCGGCCCAGGAGGGAAGCCTGGTCATGACGTGATGGTCACACAAAGCCGAGTCAGGCTCCCCTGCTGGTCGGGGCATGGCCAGAAGAGACAGGGTCTCTTCACCGTCGACCCCTTGACCTGTACGGAGCACCTGTGAGTTTGGTTCTGCTTGTTTATAAAGTGACGTTCAACTGCATCTTGAGCCTCCTCCTTGAGTACCAAGATTAGGACATAACACTAACGCTTTAAACAAATAAAAACTCTGAGATTTATCAATGTTTCCACCACAATAAAGTTGGCTGCATTTTGTTAAGATATGTTGGACATAATCAAATTTACCTCAGAGCAGACGTAGAGTTTAGTCAGAGCCACAAAGAACCACAACACCCTGCTTGGGCGTTTTAAATTTGGGGTAAAACATCAGATCTATGACATTCATACAAGTGAAAACATACAGTACCTGGTGCGGCTGTGTCTGTACCACCGATCACAAGAACAATCCTTTAGTTTACAGTGCATGATCTACTCATTGCTGTTGAAGCCACAGATTTAGCTGTGCTTATCTGTGAGGAGCCTCACACCACAAACAGCAACAAGTACCAGAACTATGCAAAAACATTTAGAAATACAAAAACTACAAGAGCTGAAATCAGCTGCCACTTGAGTGCAAAACACGTATGTAGACTATACATTAAAATGAATTTGAAAAACTTTTAAAAATGCTATTTTAAATGCCCTTGCTACTCCACTCTTACTGACTGATTTAACAGTAGGTCAGCCGAAACTGGAAGCTGCGCCCATAATCGTTCCTACAGCGGCATCCCCAGGAATTAGGTGGAGAGACGAGGCCTCATGTGACACTTCATTTTCTCTATTAGGCTATCTAGTGGACAAAACGTATACAACATGCAGATTTTTACAAGGGCATTATTGGTTTAGTGTTTTTTTAATTTCAATAAATACACTGTCTTTTAAGAAATATCAGTGATCATAAGGGGAAAAAAGAAATAAAACTGAAGTGACTACAGTGAATGTGCTTGTGCTATTTATCTATTTTTATTAAGCAATAATAACTTTTCAACAGTCTTTGGACTAAGGTGATTTGTTTTTTTGAGATTATTTCTCCAGCTTTGGAGAATATTTTCTCAGAGCACAGAGGATGCAGGTGTGCAAAGGAAGGCTACTGCAAGTTTGTACAGTGTAGGATAGACACATTTTTGTCTTTCCCAGTAAATTCACCTCTGTCCTTATTCTCAAGCAGGGCACAATAGTTCCTTAGCATAATGATCCAAGCTCTTTGAAACACAACAGACACTTCAAGATTCAAGATTCAAAAGCTTTATTATCATGTGCACAGTTAAGAAATGGTACATTTCCTGAGCAATGAAATTCTTACTTTGCTCTCTGAATGAATGCCAAAGTACAGGTACAAAAACAACAATTCTATTAGATCATGACACACTAACAAAGTAACTCAATCCTAATACTAATGGATGCGAATAACACACACCAACACACAGTTAGGCAGTAGGGGAATGAAACTGAAAATTCACTGGATGACTAAAGTGATAGTGGATATTGATAGCAGAGATGATGTGAACCTGAGATGGCATGAACCTATGTACAGTGTGCAAATGAGCATTGTGCAACCTGATGTGTACCTGAGATGGCATGGATTTATGTACAGTGTGCAGCTCATACATTTTTCAAAGCCCTGGGGACGAAAACTCGTGGAAAAGCGTGATGAACCGGACCCGGAAGCGTGTCTGCTCCCGTGCGAACTAACGGTCCCAGAGCAGAGAGAGGTGGTGGCTCCGGGTGCTCTGGTAAAAACTCGCCTGGCAGCCTAAGAGTTTGTGCAAATACCAGCTCCGCTGGGGAGGCGTCTAAGTCCTCTTTGGGCGCAGAACGCAACCCTAATAAAACCCATGGCAGTTTATTTACCCAATCTGCATCTGTGAGCGACGCTCTGAGTGCTGCCTTCAAAGACCTATGAAAACGCTCGCATAAACCATTAGCCTGAGGGTGGTAAGCCGTAGTGCGGTGAATTTTGGCTCTTAAGCCGTTGGCCATCGCTGACCACAGCTCAGAGATGAATTGAGGTCCTCTATCGGACGTAATGTCCGACGGAACCCCGAAGCGCGCCACCCAAGCCGTTAAAAAAACGCGAGCCACCTCCGCGGCCGTGGTCGTCACAAGCGGGACCACTTCCGGCCAACGTGTGGTTCGGTCCACCATTGTCAAAAGATGCGTGAACCCCTGCGATGCCAGTAGGGGGCCCACAAGGTCGATTTGTATATGGTCGAACCTTCTGGCTGGAATGCGAAACGGTTCTAACGGGGCTCTTGTGTGCTTGTGAATTTTGGCCCGTTGACAGGAAATGCAGGCTTTTGCCCATTCCTTCACGTGCTTGCGTAGGCCCGGCCAAACAAACTTTTCTGCCACCATTTTCACCGACGCGCGCACCCCCGGGTGCGCCAGTGAGTGGACCAAGTCAAAAACACGGCGGCGCCACGTGGTCGGAACCACCGGACGCGGGCGCCCCGTCGACACGTCGCAGATCAGGGGGGGCATACCGGTTTGTAAACACTTGCTCTCCAGCCTTAACCCTGTTGGTCCAGACTGGAGCGCGCGCACGTCTGCGTCCGCCCCCTGGTCCGCTGCCATGGCTGCATAATCTATACCCACGTGCACCGGGGCTGCGCGCGCCACTGTGCCGCTCTCCTGCGGCGCGGTCACGGTGGCCCGTTCTGCCTCTGCGCGTGGTGGAGTCGTGAACGCGCGCGAGAGACAGTCTGCTACAACATTGAATTTGCCCGCAACGTGCCTAATGTCAGTGGTAAATTCCGAGATCGCGGCCAGCTGCCTCTGCTGCCTGCCTGACCACGGGTCTGAAATTTTAGCCATGGCGTATGTGAGCGGTTTGTGGTCTACATAAGCGGTGAAGCACCGTCCTTCCAGCCAGAACTGGAAATGACGAACAGCCAAATGCAGCGCCAACAGTTCTCTGTCGAACGTGCTGTATTTTCGCTCAGCCGCGCTTAAGGATTTGCTAAAGAAAGCCAAAGGCTGCCAAACTCCGGCGACCTGTTGCTCAATAACGGCCCCTATGGCTAAATCTGAAGCGTCTGTCGTCAGCGCGATACGTGCTGCCGGGTCTGGGTGGGCCAGGAGCGCAGCGTCAGCCAAGGCTTTTTTAACCTCTGTGAACGCGCGCTCCGGCTCCGGGGACCATTCGACCGCCTGGGTTGGTTTTTGCTTTTTGAGCGCAGCATATAACGGTTGCATGATTTGAGCTGCGTGGGGCAGGAATCGGTTGTAAAAATTCACCATCCCCAAGAATTCCTGTAGTGATTTGACCGTTTGTGGCCGGGGAAAATCCACTACCGCGCGTACTTTATCTGGTAACGGAACCGCTCCCTCTGGGGAGACGCGGTGACCCAAAAAATCGATCCGCTCGGCGCTGAACTGGCACTTGGTTGGGTTAACTATTAAGCCGTGCTCTCCCAGCCTGCTAAAAACTGCTGTGAGGTGCTTTTCGTGTTCGTCCTCTGAAGTACTCGCGACCAAAATGTCATCGAGGTACACAAACACGAAAGGGAGATCGCGTAACACGGCATCCATCATCCGCTGAAACGTTTGCGCCGCCCCTTTGAGACCAAACGGCATGCGTAAAAATTCGAAAAGTCCGAACGGGGTTATTACCGCTGTTTTAGGGATGTCCTCCGGTTGGACTGGGACTTGATGATAGCCGCGAACCAGATCAATCTTTGAAAAAATGCGCGCCCCAGGTGCACCGAAAAATCCTGAATGTGCGGGATGGGATAACGATCGTGCGCCGTAGCATTGTTTAGCCTGCGGTAATCACCGCACGGTCTCCAGGAGCCATCGGCTTTCGGTACCATGTGCAGCGGCGAAGCCCACGGGCTTTTTGACCTATGAATGATGCCCAGCCTCTCTAGGCTGGCGAACTCCTCGCGCGCAATGGCGAGCTTAACTGCATCCAAGCGCCGAGCTTTTGCAAACACAGGAGGACCAGATGTAGGTATAAAATGTTTCACTCCGTGCTTCGCGACTGCCACTGAAAAAGTGGGCACAGTGAGCGCTGGAAATTGGGTGAGGAGTGTGTGAAACTTACCACCTGCTGTAGCGACGTGGGTCTGTGCTGGTGGCGGGGACACTCGAGCTGAACAGGGGAGAGAGTAAAAAGAGAGTGCATTTACCAGCCGTCTATTAGCAAGATCAACTAACAGATTGTGTGAACACAAAAAATCCGCACCCAACATGTTGAAACTCACCGCCGCTATTACAAAAGTCCATTCATATGTGCGGCCATGTAAGCATAAAGGCAAGGTCCTTTTCCCGTAGGTGTTGATGCTCGAGCCATTTGCCGCCGTAGCTCCGCTACCTTGGGGTCCAGCCACCCGGTCCGCGTATGTTGGGGTGATGAAGCTCACTTGGGCTCCGGTGTCTATGAGGAACTCTCGTCCGGAGCACGCATCCGCGATGTAGAGCAGCTTGTTGCCTTCACCGAGAGTTGAAGCTGCTAGCGACCCTCGGTCTTGCCGTTTCCCGAACTCCTGAAGTTGCAGGGCGGCACACACCTGCGTGCCCTCTCAGCAAACCTCTGATGGTAAAAGCAGAGATCCTCTCCTCCGCTGTGTCGGGGCCGCGCATCTGCCACCGGCCCAATGGCTCCACCTCGTCGCGGCCGTGCTGCCGCCGTCGTCGGCCAGCCTGGGTCTGCCGCCTCTGGCTCCCCGCTGTCGTGGGTCGCCGCTGCGGTTGCTTGCCCGCCGCAGGCATCCAGAATCCCATCTGCTTCCTGGGCCAGCTCCCGGAACTCCTCCAGGGTGTGACATTTCTTGCCAGCCAGCGTGCTTCTCGCATGCGTCGGGAGGGTGGAGAGAAAGATGAACTGGAAAAGGAAATCATCCTTGTCCAACCCTCTCAGCTGTATCATCTCCTCCATCAGGGCGCTCGGCCTGTGTCCTCCCTGGTCTAGCAAAGACAGGATCCTCCTCGCCCTCACTTCGGCCGAGGGGGTGAAAAACTTAATGAGGGTGGATTTCAGCTTGTCATACCTGCCGGTCGCGGGTGGCTGCTCCACCAAACTCTGCACACACCGAGCTGTGCTGTTATCCAGTTTAGCGATGACATGGTGGAATTTAGTGTCATCCACCGTTACTCCTGCGAGGGCGAACTGCGACTCCGCTTGCAGGAACCACGACCGTGGGTTATCCTGCCAGAAATCCGGCAGCTTGACGGCCACAGCGTTCGCCAGCTCTGGACTTCGTGAGTCCGGGACCCTGAGACCTTCTCCGGTCATTCTCAACGTCGTTAGTCACCAATGTGGGGAGCCTTGAATAACGAAACTGAATTGCATTTAATTCAAGTTTATTTCAAGCAACCATTCCCACAGTCTGCTCTCATTCTGGAGCAGAGAACCAAGAAGGGGACACACACCCAAGTCCTCACCTTTAAACATTCTCACATCAAAGCATCTCCCTCGCAGGGGAGGTCACTCTCACATCAAAGAATCTCCCTTTATTCCCCTACATCAACCTTTTATTTACATAACTCCCCCCCCTCTCTCCTCTCGAGCCTCAGAGGTCAGGAAGCCTTCTGTTCACACCTATGTTCGAGCCTCAGAGGTCAGGAAGTCTTCTGTCCACACCAATGTCTTCTCTCTCTGTCCTCCACAGGGGCTCCGGCTCTCCTTCATCGTGAGGTTAAATCAAATATGCCTGTGTCCCACATATACATACAACTAGCCAAGTCACATATGCCTATGTCCAACATGTGCATGCACAACTACACAGCCATAGAGACTTTTTCTTCCAGATGGGAGAGAGAATAATGGGGTGCTGCAGTGATGACATCTGAGGTGGACCTGTTGGGCCGGTAGGCGTACTGCAGGGAGTCCAGGGTACCTGGTATACTGTCCTTAATGAGGGGCAGCACCACTGTCTCAAAGCACTTCATGATGATTGGAGTAAGTTCTACCGGTCTGTAATCATTCAGACAGGTTGGCGGGCTCCTTTTGGGGAGGGGGATGATGGTTGTGGTTTTGAAGCAGGAGGGGACTATGTTCTGGTTGCGGGAGAGGTTGAAGATTGCTGTGAGAACGTCAGTCAGCTCTGGAGTGCGTGCTCTGAGGGCCCGCCCAGGTATGTTGTCTGGTCCTGCTGCCTTGCAGGGGTTGATATTCCTCAGTGCTTTGTTTACCTGGCCTGGTGACACTCTTAGTGGGTGGGGTGGGGGGTGGGGGAGCATGAGTGTGTGTCTCTTCTCTGTGCTGTGGCTGGTGGTCTTGAAGCGGATGTAAAAGATGTTGAGATTGTCCGACAGGCTGTCTGTAGAGCTAGTGGTGCTGCTGTTGGTCCTCTTATAGTCTGTGATGTGTTGCAGGCCTTGCCACATGTATGAATGAATGAATCTTTATTTCTGATAGTACAGGTTAAAAGAAACTGAATAGTATAACAAAGGGGGAAAGAAAATCCAACAAGGTCAAATTAGACAATAACTCCTCTGATTATAAAATTCAACATAAGTTATCCGAAATGGGTGATGGCTGAAGCCGCAGCTTATATTGCCCACCCATATTCCATCCAAGAATTCAAAAGAAAAAAAAAAAAAACAAGACAAGAGCGATTACAAATCAAAAACGAAGCTAAGACAAAATGTGACAGAAAAAAAAAACTAAGCTACGACACAACACAGGCTGGATATGACAATCTTTATGTGATTTTACATGTCATCTTGTATATATGTTTGGAGTATTTCTTCCTTTAGTTTTTGTTTAAATTGTCCAAGCGTTGTACATGATTTTAATTCAGGTCCAAAATCGTTCCATAATCTGACTCCTTGCACTGAAACACAGTGTTGCTTGGTGGTAGTTCTCACTGAAGGTTTTTGAAATATACATGTTCCTCTAAAATGATATTGTTTCTCCCTTATTTGGAACAACTTTTGGATATTTGTGGGCAGTGATAGATTCTTCACTTTAAACATTATTATTGCAGTTTTAAAGTCAACCAGATCTTTCAACTTGAGAGCTTTTAATTTAAGAAAAAGTGGGTTTGTTGGTTCCCTGTAAGCTGCTTTGTTTATTATTCTAATAGCTCTCTTCTAGATAGATAGATAGATAGTTTATTTCGAACACAAAAATATAACAAATACAAGCAAATGGCAAATGCAATAAAGTAACATTATACACTGTTCGAAAGGGAGAAGGAAGAAGTGAACACTTATTAATTCCTTCTCCTCTTTTCCATAGATACACCCATGTGAATTTTATACAAATTACCACCTTTCAGACCCCAAGTAAACAATTTACTGTATTTTTTACAAATCAACATTAACACCCATCCATTCTAACATACAATGATGTCCATACATCAAAACCAGCCTCAAACAACACAGATATACACAGTGCTGTCCCACCCACCATTCCATAGTGTCCCATAATATCCCAGAGTGAACATAATGAATCGTACATATAACTACTACCCTTCTAACATATACCCTTTCAGCAAATGGTGCTTATACCTCTTTTTGAATTGATTTCTGTTTGTACATAGTTTCAGTTCCGGCTCCAGACTGTTCCACAAATCCACCCCACAGACAGATATGCACATACTTTTCTTGGTTGTACGTATCTTGGGTTTTGTAAAGTTTAAGTCTCCCCTCAAATTATGATCATTGTCTCTTTTTTTAAAATATTTTTTGTATATTAGTTGGTAGTTGATTATTAATTGCTCTGTACATTACTTGTGCTGTCTTAAATTTAACTAAATTGATGAACTTTATGACATGTGACTTTAAGAACAACGAATTGGTATGGTCTCTATATCCTGCATTGTTTATTATCCTTATAGCTCTTTTTTGTAATGTGCATATTGACTGTAGGTTTGGTCTTAACTACTGTGTAGAAGTTTCCCCAGATTTCTACACAGTAGTTAAGATAAGGTAAAAACAGTGAATTGTACAATAAGACCAATGATTTATAGTCCAAGATGTGTCTTGTCTTCCCCAGTATGCCTATACATTTTGCTAATTTGGCCCGGATGTGACTGATGTGAGATTTCCAGCAGATTTTATTGTCTAGCATCACCCCCAGAAACTTATTTTCCTGTACTATTTCTATTCTGGTATCATCTATCGTTACCATTATTTCATGATTTATTTTATAATTTCCAAACAACATAATCTTTGGGTTTTTTTAGATTTAGAGATAATTTATTTTTGTTGAACCACTGCGTTAATTTTTCCATTTCAGTTGTGACCACCTCTAAAACCTGCTGCAAATTCTCACCAGTGCAAAGGATATTTGTGTCATCCGCAAACAAAATAAATTTCAGAATTTTTTATACTTGGCATATGTCATTTATATATAAAATAAAGAGTTTGGGTCCCAAAACTGACCCCTGGGGCACACCACAAGTGATGTCCATGAAGGGTGATTTGTGCTCTCCAATTTGTACAAATTGTTGTCTGTTACTTAAATAACTTTTCACCCAACTCAGTCCAACCCCTCTTATCCCATACCTTTCCAGTTTCCTTAGTAGTATTCTGTGGTCAATGGTGTCAAAAGCTTTCTTTAAATCTATAAATACTCCTACAGCAACATTTTTTTTTATCTATACAACTAGTAATTTCTTCTATAAATTCAATCAGTGCCAAAGATGTAGATTTATCTGCTCTAAAACCATACTGGCTATCTGTAAGGAGGTTGTGTTTTTCAGTGAAATCATCCAGTCTCTTAGTGAAGATTTTTTCAAGTATTTTGGAGAATTGTGAGAGTAAAGAGACTGGCCTGTAATTTGTGAAGCGATGACTGTCTCCTGTTTTGTATAGAGGTATTACTTTTGCTATTTTCATTTTGTCTGGAAATGTACCAGTTTGAAATGACAGGTTACAGATGTGGGTGAGTGGCTTAACAATTCCCTCAATTACTTTTTTCACTATTGTCATGTCAATTTCATTCCAGTCCGTTGATTTTTTGTTCTTAAATTTACTCACAGTCTTGATAATTTCCTTTTCAGTAACTGCACCCAAAAAGATTGTGTTTGGATTTCTATCTTCTATTTCATTCACAGAACCACTGTAGTTTGTTTCTTGTTTCTGGTGTCACTATTGATTTTGCTAATTCAGGACCAACGTTTACAAAAAATTTATTGAAACCACTGACCACATCTTCCATATTATTTATCAAATTGCCATCTTCGATAAAATATTCTGGATAATTTGCATTCTTAGGACGATTACTAATAATCCCATTGAGTACTTGCCATATTCCTTTTATGTTATTTTTGTTATCCTCTAGTGTTCTGTTGTAATATTCTTTCTTACAGGTCCTCATTATAGTAGTAAGCTTATTTTTGTATTTTTTATATTTGATCTCAGCTTCCACCGTTCTGCATTTAATGAATTGTTTATATAATGTATTCTTCTTTTTACATGCATTTATTAACCCCTTGGTGACCCAAGGAATATTTTTTTTTGTTGTCTGTCACTGTATTGTTTTATAGGACAGTATTTATTGTACAATGATTGAAATATTTGTAAAAATTTATCATATGCTCTATTTATGTCATTTTCATCATAAACTATCTTCCAATCTTGTATTAATAATTCCTTTGTCAGTAAATGCATTGATTCTTTGGTTCTTATTCTTTTATATTTAATATTTTTGGTATACTTTTTCTTCCTATAATCATCTTGATAGACAACAAAAATCGGCAGGTGGTCACTGATATCATTCAATAAAAGCCCACTCCTGATATTATTTTCCATAATGTTTGTGAATATGTTATCTATTAGTGTGGCACTGTGTGACGTGATTCTGCTAGGTCCGGTAATTGTTGGATGTAAGCCCATACTGTACATTGTGTTGATAAATTCTTCTGTCAAACTATGTTGTTTTGAGTTCATCAGATCTATATTGAAATCCCCACAGATAAACATAACTTTATGAGTTAGTTTTGCACACATTTTTTCCATCCACTCCTTAAATAAGTCAATGTTTGATCCAGGTGTTCTATATACACAGCTCACTACTACATTCTTCACATTGTCCAGACAGATTTCTATTGTAATACATTCAAATAAATCATCCACAGTTACTGACAGATTTTCAACAACCTTGTATTTCAAGCTCTTGTCAACATAAATTGCAACTCCTCCTCCTTTTTTCACTTTTCTATTTATATAATTTAATTCATAGCCATCCATGGTAAAATCCACTCCTTTCTCTTCACTGAGCCACGTCTCTGATATTGCCACAATATTGAAGGGCTCTTTAAACTGATGTAAATAATCTTTAATGTTATTAAAGTTTGCATAGAGACTCCTGCTGTTGAAGTGGATCATAGAAATATTGAAATCAGATGTGACCATTGTGTTAAACTGTTCATCTGTGTAGTAATTACAGTCATTATTGATGGAGCTAAATAAATTATTATCAGGGTCTATTTCATATTCTACGTCCTGTGGGTTGTGATCTGTGTATTCAAAAACTTTCAGTTCCTGTTGTCCCTGTTTGTTGATTTTTTGATTCATGTTGTTTAATGTTTTGTTGCAGATGAGTAAAATCTTTCAGTGTCCTACAGTTGTCAGAATTGTTGCTGTGACTCCAGTTCATAATATTCATTGATAATTGTCCAGTTCCATAACATTACGGATGTTAATGACCTTGGCTTCTTCAGGCGATCCGTTTAATTTGATGTATATTTTACAGTTTGATGTACAGGTGTTTTGAATCTTTTTCTGCTTTTTCATGTATCTTGCTTTCCTGGCTTGGCCGCTGGCAAGGCACCCGGCAACGACGGCATACCCCCGACCTGATCAAGCACTGCAAGACCGCCCTACTGCTGCCATTGCATGACGTCCTCTGCCAGTGTTGGAAGGAAGGTGCCGTACCACAGGACATGAGGGACGCCAAGATCATCACCCTCTACAAAAACAAAGGGGAGAGAAGCGACTGCAAGAACTACAGGGGCATCTCCCTCCTCAGCGTTGTTGGCAAAGTCTACGCACGAGTTGTTCTCGTTCGTCTACAGAAGCTTACCGAATGTGTCTACCCCGAGTCTCAGTGTGGCTTCCGCGCTGAGCGATCGACGGTAGACATGATATTCTCCATCCGCCAACTCCAGGAGAAATGCAGAGAACAGAACATGCCCCTGTACGTCGCCTTCATCGACCTCACCAAAGCGTTCGATCTGGTCAGCAGAGAGGGCCTTTTCAAGATCCTGCCAAAGATAGGATGCCCACCAAAGTTGCAAAGCCTCATTGAATCGTTTCACACCAACATGCAGGGGATAGTGCAGCACGATGGCAACGTCTCAGAGCCTTTCAACATACGCAGCGGAGTGAAACAGGGCTGTGTACTTGCGCCAACCCTCTTTGGGATTTTCTTTGCTATGCTCCTGAGGCATGCCTTCAGCACAGCAACAGAGGGAATCTACCTGCACACAAGATCTGACGGCAGACTTTTCAACCTCGCCCGCCTAAAAGCCAGAACCAAAGTACGCGAGGCTCTAATCAGAGACATGCTGTTCGCAGACGACGCTGCAGTCGCAACCCACACACAGCAGGAGCTTCAGACCCTTATGGACCGCTTCTCCCAGGCATGCAAGGACTTCGGGCTTACCATCAGCCTGAAGAAGACTAATGTCTTGGAGCAAGGCACGGAAGCACCACCAATCATCACCATTGACGACTACGAGCTGGAGGTCGTGAATCAGTTCACGTACCTGGGGTCCACGATCAGCAACAACCTCTCCCTTGATACAGAGATCAACAAGAGGATTGGAAAATCAGCCTTCACACTCGCTCGCCTCACCACACGAGTGTGGGAGAATCCCAAACTCTCTGTCAAGACGAAGATGGCAGTGTACAATGCCTGCGTCATCAGCACACTGCTCTATGGGAGTGAGACGTGGACAACATATGCCCGGCAGGAAAAGAGACTGAACTCCTTCCTCTTGCGCTGTATTCGCCACATCCTGGACATATCCTGGCAGGACAAAGTGCCCAACACAGAAGTTCTGTCCCGCGCCGGCCTTCCCTCCATGTTCACTCTACTCAGACAGCACAGGCTCCGCTGGCTAGGCCACGTTCACCGTATGGAGGATGGCAGAATCCTCAAAGACGTCCTCTATGGAGAACTGGCAACTGGCAAGAGAGACGTTGGCTGCCCACAGCTGCGTTTTAGAGACGTCTGCAAGAGAGACATGAAGGCCCTGGAGATCAACACAGAGCGCTGGGAGGACCTTGCAATGGACCGCTCCAAATGGAGAGGCACCCTGACCAGACAGCTCAAGGCGGGTGAAGAGAGACTGACTGCTGCTGCAGATGAAAAAAGGACCCGCAGGAAGAACCGCCACAGACCCAGCAGCACGGAGACCACCCACAAGTACGACCTGTGTGACAGGGACTGCCATTCGCGCATCGGCCTGTTCAGCCACAGGCGGTGCTGTTCCAGCAGAGTAGACGTTTAGGATTCTCTTCCATGGTCATCATAGACCGATGGAGGCCGATGACGCTTTCCTGGCTATTTCTGTGTTTTCCTTCATGAGGTGCTCATTTATGTAAATGTTTGTTCCTTTTAGCTTCCTACCTTGTTTCAGTAGCGCAGTCTTGTGTTTTTTGTTCACAAACCTCATGATCACAGCCGGTTTGTCGCCGTTTTTCCTGGGCAGAGGGAGGCAGGACTCAATGTTGTTGCAGTCCAGCTGAATTTCTTTGGACTGCATGTAGGCCGCCACTTGTTGCTCAGCGGATTCCTTATCCAGCTCACCTCCACTGCTGTCTGCGGCAACTGCTCTCGCGTATGATCGGGGTATGATGTGGAGCCCCGTGATGATCACGTCGTTTGCCTGAGTGCTCTGGTCCATCTCAGCCATTCTGCTCTCCAGAAACGCCAGCCTCCTGTCTTTCTCAGCGTTCTGGTTCCGCAGCGCTTTAATCTCCTCCATTAGGTCCAGGATGCTTCTTTGCTGTGACTTAACAGCGGAAATCTCTTCCGCCAAGAAATCCAGCACTTTTTTTATTTCATCTTCATTTTGCAGAGCTCTCTTGGGGCCCATTATCCCAGCCGATGATCGCTGAATCCGATCGTAGGGGGAAAAAAAAAAAAACACACGTGGGAGAAATCTCTTTGTTTTCCCTGAGCGCGAGGGGCCAATTGCCAATTGCTACACCAGCTTCACCAGCCACTACTGGCAAATTCTCCTTATTTCTCACGAGTAGGTTCACACTCCAGCGGCAGCTACAAAAAAAGCTCAAAACGCCAGCTCCAAACTGCGTTCTAACTGCGTTTATCTGCCTTTTAAACAGAAACGAACTGGGAGCCTTTACCCGTGCGTCCTTACCCGTCCTCACCCGGAACCGGAAGTGAAGCATAAAGAGTGGATATATGTTTGTTTTATATGTATTTCCCCATACTTCATTACAATATGTCATATATGGGAGTATTAATGAATGATACAAGGTATATAGTGTGGGTTGATTCAGTAAATATTTCACTCTGTGTAATATTGCATTTGATTTGGATATTTTACCTTTAATATAATTAATATGTGATTTCCAACACAGTTTATTATCAATTATTACTCCAAGAAATTTAGTTTCAGATACCCTTTCAATCTCTACACCATTTACACTGAGTTTAGATACTGAGTTGTTGTGATGGTTGTTAAAGACTATAAATTTTGTCTTACTTAAATTGAGCATTAATTTGTTTGAATCAAACCACAGTTTAAGCTTTCCTAATTCCTTTCTGAGTGTATCCAGAAGTTGTTCCAAATTGCTTCCACTGCATAATAGATTAGTGTCATCGGCAAACAATATTAAGTCCATTTTTTCTGAAACTTTACATATATCATTTATATACATATTGAATAATAATGGCCCCCAAAACTGAACCCTGTGGGACTCCACAAGTAACCTTCAGTAACTGTGAGTTTTTGTTACCAACACATACATACTGATATCTATTCTTTAAGTAACTACTTAACCAGGACAGTGCTACCCCTCTAATACCACAATTTTGTAGTTTCTTTAATAATAAATTATGATCCACTGTATCAAATGCTTTTTTAAGATCCAGGAATACCCCAACTGAATACTCTTTATTTTCAATGGCAGTTGATATTTTTTCTATAAATTCCATTAGAGCAAATGCAGTTGTCCTCTTGTGTCTGAACCCATATTGCTGCTCACACAATAAATTATTCTTCAGTATGAAGTTGTCAATTCTCTCATAGAATATTTTTTCAAGTATCTTGGAAAATTGCGGCAATAGTGAAATTGGTCTATAATTTGAGAATTCCCCTCTGTCACCCGTCTTGTATATCGGAATTACTTTAGCTATTTTCATTGCATTGGGAAATATACCTGTTTGGAGAGACAGGTTACAGATATACGTCAGTGGTTTCACTTAGCATTCAATAATAGTTTTGACTAAGAGCATGTCAATACCATCACAGTCCGTAGATGTTTTACTTTTAAACGATTTAACAATTTCAATGACCTCTCTCTCGTCTGTGTTCTTTATGAAAATGGAGTCTTTTATAGCAGTGTTATTGCTTATTGTATCATCTGTAGGCGCCATAATGGGTATTTCTTGAGCCAAATTAGGACCAATGCTAACAAAAAAGTTATTAAATTCATCTGCAGGTGAAGCTGCATTCACACTCTGAGTCGTTTTAGGAAAGCTTTGTATAATAAATTTTTCTTTTTACACGCCTTTTGTAATCCTTTGGTTAACTATGGCTTATTGGCAAATTTATGTTTAAGCTTTTTTTTTTTTACTAATGGACAGTTTTTTTCATAAAGAGTGGTTACAATGTTTATAAATGTGTCATAGGCTTCATTTACATCTGATACATAGACCTCTGTCCAGTCTTGCTTCAGCAAGTCTTCTTTAAAAGAACTGATTGCATTTTGTGATTTGTATCTGAACGATTTTAAAATTTTTTCTGTATTGGCCCCCGTGTGGCCATGGATAAGTGCAAAGGTTGGCAAGTGGTCACTTATATCATCTATCAATAATCCACTTTCTATTTTCTTATCAATAATATTAACAAACAGGTTGTCAATAAGTGTAGCAGTGTGAACTGTGATTCTACTGGGATGTGTTATTGTGGGATATACACTCATGCTGTACATAGAGTTCATGAACTCTGTAATTACATTTTGTTGATGTGGATTTAGTAAATCAATATTGAAATCTCCACAAATTACTACCATTTTCTTACTAGTAATATTATTGTACAGCTCGACTAGTTTATCTCTGAATGTCTCAATGCAAGTTCCCGGCGTTCTCTATATACGACTTATAATTAGATTTTTTGTTTTATCTTGGTCAATCTCAACAGTAACACATTCCAAAATCCCTGGTAGTGCAAAGGACATTCCATTTACAAGCTTACACCTATACAGGTCATCAATATACAGTGCAACACCACCACCCTTTTTTTGAGATCTGTTAATATGAAACATCTGATATCCCTCTATTGCCATCAGGGGAGCCTGCTCTTCATTAAGCCAGGTTTCAGAGACTGCAATAGCTGTAAATTTTCTGTCTAGCTGTTTTAAATAGTCCTGAATCTGTGGAAAGTTTTTGTTAAGACTTCTGCTGTTCACAGTGGTTATGAATATTATTGAAAAAGTAGTTATCAGGATCATTATCATTCTCCATCTCTTGTAGTTTATGTTCAGCATAATGGCATATTTTCAGAGTTTGAGTATCCTTACTCTGTGTCAAATGACTTCCTCCAACTGGGGATAATTGATGTCTACTCAAGTCAGTCATAAGTTTTGGTTTGTTTTGCTTATTTTTTTTTTAGTACTTTGACATGGTATATCAAAAGAACTATTCTTACCGTGCGTGTGAATATGGATTATCATTGTCTCTTAATTTTCTTAATCAGTGTTCATCTGTATTTATCTAAGTCAGTAACATCTCTGATCATTATACTCTTTGCTTGCTCAGGTGTTCCATTTAGTTTAAGATAAGATAAGCCTTTATTAGTCCAACAATGGGGAAATTCCAGGATTGCAACAGCATAGGGATAGCAACACTCAGAGCAACAATCAGAAGGCAAGAAAAAACAACATCTAGTAAACATATGTCCATATTACTATAAATGTATATATATAGACACACAGTGCAGAGCATTATGGCTGGTGAATGTGCAGCAGAAAGTCTAAGCTCTCTCTCCGCGGATGCAGCGGGCCAGCTGGAAGTCTTTGGGCATGATGGTGACCCCTTTAGCGAAGAAGAGACCCACCAGGTGGGCCTCGCTGGTCTCCTGCAGAGCCATGACGGCGAAGCTCAGGAAACGCAGGACGGTCTTGAAGTCCTGAGCGATCTCCCTCACCAGGCGCTGGACGGGCAGCTTACGGATGAGCAGCTCCGTGGATTTCTGGTAGCGACGGATCTCTCTCAGAGCCACGGGCCTGTGACGGCGAGGCCTCTTCACTCTGCCGGTGGCCAGAGTGAGTTTGTAGAGTTTGATCCAAACTCTACAATTTCTTGTCCATGTTGCCTGTATCTTATTTTGTCTTTTCAGCATCCGTGCTTGCCGTGCGAGTTCAGCATTTGTTTTAGTTAGGTGTTCATTTAGGTAAACTTCTGTTCCCCGTAGCTTTCTGGCCTGCCTCAGTATGTCATTCTTTACCCTTCTGTTCACAAAGCGCATCACAATTGATTTCTTTGTTTTATTATCTTTCCTGGGTAAAGCATAACAGGCTGAAATTGCATTTGCTTCTACCTTTATATCTTTACTGCCAAGGAACTGAAGCACCTGGTTTTCTAGGGAGACTGATTCACTCAGGGGAGCCTCCTCACCTCTCAGTCCTGTTGTTGCATGAGCGTATGACTGATATTTGATGTCTAGTCCACTTATAACTAGGTCATCCATATGAGAGCCTTGTTCAAGATCCTCGACGCGTCGCTCCAAGTCCGTAATTTTTTTTGTCTTTTTCCTGAATTGTTAATTTTAAGTCTCGCACATCTTCCATTAGGCCTATTATTTTGGCCTGCTGGCTAACCATTTTGGCCACTTCTTCTGACAAGAAGTTCAGAGATTTTTTGATCTCTTCCATCTCCTCCTTCTTTGGTGGCATTTTACTGACCTGTGGATAGTAAAAAACAATCTCTGCTTGTGTCGCCGGTATCCGATCCGACCGACCTCGAATCCAACTGGGCCTCAGCTAGCCAACTAGCCCCTCCGCTGCTAGTCCCGCTGCTTACCGCCGCCGTAACCGAGCTCCTGTCCAGCAACTCCACCGAGTCCCGCCACACACCGCCGCTGCAGCCGAGCTCTGCTGGGGCCCTGGTAGATCCTCCGCTGAGCACCGCCGCCTACGGCCGTCTGCCTGGGTAATTCCTCCGCTGAGCCCCGCCACCAACCGCTGTCTGCCTGGGTAGTTACTCCGCTGGGCCTCGCAACTGGGCTCCGACTCAGGCTATTGTCTGGCTGGGTCCCGGTGGTCCTCCACTGGTCCCCGTCTCCCACCACCGCCGCCCCCGAACTCCGATTCGGCTCACGTCCAACTGCCGCCTCGGTTAGTTCCTCCGGCAAGCCCTCACCAGGGACTGAGTTGCTTCGTGTCGGTGTTAGGCGGCACGACTGGCGCCAGCGTTAAGCTAACTAGCGTTAGCTTAACAAACGCTTTGGGTAAAGCGCAGCAGCGAACCACAAAGAAACGCTAGTCAGTTTACTCACAGTGGCCGGTGAAAGGCGATTAAAGGGGTATTCCAACGGAGGTGGAAATTCAGCCCATGCGTGTGCGTCACAAGCGCCGATCGCTGTTGGTTAGTTATTTTTAATGGCAAAATCAGCAACTTTGTCTCAGCACTGAAAAAGTGTGACCATCCTGGTCGCCATCTTGCTTTTTACCATGTACCCCAGGTCAGGAGTGGAGTAGAGGCTGTCCAGCTTTTTTCCTGTATTGCCTCTTGGCTGTTGCTATAGCCTCTCTCAGTCCATACTTTGCAGCTTTGTACTCGATGTCACAGCCTGATTTAAATGCACGAGAGCGAGCATGCAGCATCTGACGTACCTGACTGTTGATCCAGGGCTTCTGGTTGGGGAACTTCCTGACCTGTATGGTGGGTATGATATCAACGCACGTGCTGATGTACCCAGTCACGTATTCAGCATAATCCTGTATGTTTACAGAACAGTCCTCTCGGGTGACTGCAGCTTTAAACACATCCCAGTCTTTACAGGCAAAACAGTCTTGCAGGGTGCTCTCAGTCTCTGGAGTCCAGTGCTTAATTTGCTTAATAACAGGATTTGTTTGTTTCAGCTTGTGTCTGTCGGCTGGGTACATAAAAAGTGAGATGTGATCTGACTGTCCGAAGTATGTGTGTGTGTGTGGGGGGGGGGGGTGCCGCTCTGTAGGTGCCACTTATGTTAGAATAAACTGGATCCAATGTGGTTTTATCGTGGGTGGGAATGTCCACATGCTGGTAATATTTTGAGAGTACGGTCCGTAAATTGCACTGGTTGAAGTCACCAGCAACAATAAAAACAGCATCAGGATGTTTCGTCTCTACTGTGCTGATAACGTCATGGAGTTTGTTTAGTGCTACTGTGTAGTTGCTCTGTGGACATATGTATACAGCGGCCAAAAACACAGCAGGGAATTCCCTAGGTAAATAATAGGGACGGCATTTCAGTAGCAAAAACTCCACGTCGGGCAAGCAGTGCTTGTAAACGGTTTGTACATCTCCACATTACGAGTGGTTTATAAACACACACACACACACACACACACACACACACACACACACACACACACACTCGTCTTACCAGAGCCTCCTGTTCTGTCTGCCTGGTGTGTTGAGTGAGTTTGTAGTTGAATGGCTCTCTCTGGGACTCTGTCTGAGAGCCAGGTCTTGCAGAAAATTAGGGCACAGCACTTTCTTGTCTCCTGCTGGTCTTCAATCCTTGTTCTTAGTTTTCTAGCTTATTTTCCAAAGACTGAACGTATGCCATTAAGAGACTGGGTAGCGGTGGCCGGCTGGACCAAGCTTTTTGCCTAGCATGTAGCCCTCCCCTCTTGCCTCACCTTTGGTTCCTTCGACCCTGCCTCCAACATGCTCTCTTGGGGTCAACATGCTCACATGGGCTCGGTGCTTCGGGGCCTTCCTGGGGGTGCTGATGTTCACTGTGGGGGCGGACGATGTATTGCAAGTCAGGTCGTATAAAGCCAG
Organism: Pholidichthys leucotaenia; assembly: GCA_020510985.1. Classification (NCBI taxonomy): domain Eukaryota; kingdom Metazoa; phylum Chordata; class Actinopteri; order Cichliformes; family Pholidichthyidae; genus Pholidichthys; species Pholidichthys leucotaenia. Next base: position 320,779,615 of record CM035845.1, on the reverse strand, counting down.
TAAACTCCGTGTGGCTGCTTGACTTGGTGATATCCAGTAGTTCCCAAAGAAGTCCGTGTTTTTGGTGCTGACTCCATCTGAAAATTGGCTGTGACAAATCCCTTACACAGTCAAACATTGACAACACAAAACATGAGGGATGGGGATTTCCATTGTGTATCGCTGCTCACTTTATTTCATCCATCCATCCATCTTCTTCTGCTTAATCCTTTTCGGGTTGCGGGGGGCTGGAGCCTATCCCAGCATCTTTGGGAGAGAGGCAGGGTACAACCTGGACAGATCGCCAGTCCATCGCACGGCCAACACAGAGAGACAGACAAGCATTCATTCTCACAGTCATACCTAAGGACAATTTAGAATCCCCAGTCTGATGCCAATTAACCTAACTTGCATGTTTTTGGTATGTGGGAGGAAACCAGAGAAATCCCGGAGAAAACCCACGCAGACATGGGGAGAACATGCAAACTCCACGCAGATCACTGTTGGTCGGGAGCTGGGATTGAAACCAGGACCCCCCGGCCAAGGGTGAGTTGCTGTGCTGCCACAGTGTTAACCACTCCGCCACCGCGCTGCCCACTTTACAACTACCTCTTAAGTAAGCAGTGAGTTGATGCATGAAATGTACATGTGGGTGTAACAATCCTGTACATTAACTTTTTACCTTAATTATTAAGAATACAGTAATTTTTCCATAAAAATTATTTGTATTGAGATGGTTCAACCTAGTTGGTTTTAAAAAATCTTTGGCTTTAGGGGAGGGAGGGAGGGGAATTTTTCCTTTTTTACAGGCTATCCTCTAGAGTTGATCATCGGCAGAATCCGCTATGCTAGCCACTGTCACATAGGTCTGAGGCGCCGTTGCTATCCGTGCTCAGACCATATTATTATTATTACCATTATTTGGGGCTGTGACCTCGCACTATTATCCACGCTCTCTGGGTAAGGCTGGAACCCCTTCGTCTGGCGCCAGCCACCCTCTCGTCATTCAGCATCGTTTGTAAGTTTGTATCATTGTATGATCGTTTGTATTTTGGCCCCACGTGGTCCTGTTCCTTTGTTCCTTTTCCTTTTTTGCCAATAAACAACGCAAACTCACTGGTCAGCCCTTGGCTCTCATTTATGGCTCGCAAGAGCCATACGTAACAGTAGGTCACAGCCAAGCGAGTTGCCGGAGGCCGTGAGTTTGCTAAATTGGACTCGTTCTTCCATGACTGGATGTCAACTCTGGGAGCATGCCGTCTCCCAGGAGCTGCGTTCGGCGCCTGGGTAATGAGCTAGCGACCGCTCTGGAGTATGTCGACGGGACGCTCTTCACCGCCTCCCTTTACGACAATCCCAATGACATACGCAGGCACCTAGATTACGCTGAGGTTCTCCTGGACGATCTTCCTCGCTACGCTAACCACCCTGAGGTCTGTGCCAGGAGAGACGACATCGCCTCACAACGTGAGATTCTCTGTGGGCTGGAGGGAAATCCCGGCAGGAAGCCAAAGAGGAGTCGTCGTCACCCCTCGCTTCGGGATCCCGCTCCTGCCTCTGTTCCGGCCCAGGAGTTCACACCATCCAGAGGTCCTTTCCCATCGGGCACGACGTCACTCGGGAATCCCCCGGAGAAGCCACAGCTGGCAGCTGTCAAGATCCGAGACCGGGTGGCTGCTGCTCGCTCCGTGGTTCATCCATCCACCATCATTAAGCATGTGATGGTGGCAGTTAGACTGGTGGAGAGGAATCCGGAGTTACGTGAGTTCCCGGAGTTTGCCGACCTGCTTGCCTCTGTCTCCGCACAGGAACGGCGATTCCCGGGTCTCACCTTTGCCTCGCCCCCTGCAAGTAGCCTTCGTCATACCGGTTGTCAACTTCAGCACGAATCCCGTCCGGATCTAGTTCCGGGTCGCCGCAAGGACTCAATTCCCCACACAGCTGTCACTCCTGCGCCTCATCAGAGGGGAAACCTCGCAGCCTCGTCTCCTGAGCCATCCTCCCCTGCTGTTACGTCAGCGCTCTGGGCCCGGCTTGTCTCGGCTGTCGCCCCCTCCTCCTCGACGCATCCCCCAGCCACTGTGTGCACTCAGAGTCCTGACTTGGCGAGCACTGTCCCGGAATCATCACGAGCCACTCCCCGTCGTCCTCCCAGGGGGTCCTCTATTACCGTCCGGCGGCGAAAGGGAGGAGCAACGTCTGTCACAGCGGTCACCACCCAGCCTCCAGGAGACAGGCAAGTCCCAGTTCATTCATCCTCTCATTGTGATTTGTTCTGTCAGACTCCTGGAGGTAGAGTTCGGGGTTCACAGCTCCCCAAGCTCCCACCACCTGCTGTGGCTGTAATTGCTAACCACGCATCCTCTGTGTCTCCCTCCGCTGAGTGGTCCTCGACGCCAGGCCAACGTCGCGGGATTAGGAGGGGGCCTGCGGTTCTGGAGAGCCTGGTTCCGGTTCCGCAGCTACGCCGTGGGTGGAGAAGGAGAGCGGACTGCAGCGTGGAACCTGCGCCAACAAGGAAGCGTCCCTGGGTCTCCACAGAGGAGCGGTCCGGTCCAGCGGGTCGAGGTTCTCCTGCCACCACACCGTGTGGGCCATCGGCGTGGGCACCGGTGCCGGAGGACTCGCAAGCTGCGGGCACCATCATGCCAGCTGCGGAGCCCGACGCAGCTGAGTGGGAGCCTGAGGACGACCTCCTGCCGTCTGAACCTGGATCTTCGCAGTCCTGGACGGCGTCAGAACCCGGGATCAGGCAAGTGCTCTACTTTGTCTTTCTCCTTCATATATTAGAGCATTTTAGCCTGTCTCTAGGGGAGATGAGCCAGGTGCAGCCGCCCGCTGCGTCCGAGCTTATCTCGCCGGTTTCTGGCACTGCCGGTGATCCTGATCCCGGTTCTTCTCTCTCTCCTGAGCCTTCTCCCAGGGTCGCCGGTGAGGAGCTGCCTTCGCCTGCTGTGCCAGAGGTTCCAGGTTCGGGATTGGAGGTCGATTCTGGTGTGGCGCCGACCCAATCGGGGTCCGACACGGGTGCTACCGAGACCCAATTGGGGTCCATCGCGGGAGCAGCTGCGATCCAATCGGGGTCCTACGAGGGTGCAGCACCTGTGGCATCCAGGTCCAGTGAGGGAGCTGCAGATCCCCTGCCATCGGACACTGGACCGGCTCATCATCATCTTCATCCCCCTCTTCACCGACATCATCTGAGTCACTCTCATCTTCCCCCCAAGCTTCCTCCACCAGGGCCCATATGGACCTCTCACTGTAGGCCCGGCTCGCCCTCACTATCTCTCTCCACAGGGAAGCCGTTGCCCCTCTCTCCCCACAGGCCTGGTGGCTGAGCGATGCGGGTCGGCCGCCAGAGGGACTGCCGTACCCATTCGGCTCTTTGGTTCGGCCACCCGACCTATTGGACTTTCTGTTCGGCGATCTGGTCTGGCCGCCCGAGATACTGTTTTTTCTGGCCTGGGATTCCGGTAGGCCGCCTGAACATTTCCCGTCACCGCTGTTGGCAGTTTGGACGCTGGGTGCGGGGAGACCCCCCGAACTGAATTATCTCTGCTGTGCCTAGTCTTTTGTGTTTTTGTGAGGGTGCAGCCATGTAATTTCTTGTAGTTGTTTCACGTTTAGCGTGCCTTTTTTTTCCTTCCCCTCCTGTTTGAGGGATGCCCTGTATCTGGTAGATTTTGCCTTAGGAGCCTCTGCTCTCATTTTAAGGTCTCCTGGGTTGTTTTTCTTTGGGTCCGTCTATACATTATTATTGGCTTTTCTTGGAGTGTTGTGGTTTTTTCTTCCCCGTTCCTCATTATCTGTAATTGCCACGTTTGTTCCCGGCCTAAGTAGTGTTTTTTTTTTCCGTATATTGTTAGCCTGTTATGGAGTCTTGTGTGTTCTTTTCCCCATGCTCTGTAATTGTTTCATTTATCCCCTGCCAATGTTGTGTTTTTTTTTTCTGGCTACACATTATTAGCATCTTATGGAGTATTGTACCTTTTTTTCTCATGCTCTGTAATTGCTTCATTTGTTCCCTGCTATGTTGGTTTTTTTTTTTCTTTTTCTCTGTTCCCATGCACGCCCTCCTGGCCTACGTCCCATCCACCCACTCTAGGTGGTGGTGGTGGTGGGGGGGGGGGCTTGGGTGTTACTTGCCGTTCAGAGCCTGGCCTTGAGGGGGGGGTTGTGTCACATAGGTCTGAGGCGCCGTTGCTATCCGCGCTCAGACCATATTCCTCCTCAGGCCGACTCTTACTTTGACAGCGTCTCAGCGGGCCTCCAGCTGCAAAGCTCTATGGGACGGCTGGAGGCCAATTACCTCTCATCAGCTGAGGCGCTGTCAACTACTATAAAAGGGAGCAGTCCCGATTATTCGGGGCTGTGATCTCGCACTATTATCCACGTTCTTCTCCGGCGTGGGTATGGCTGGAACCCCTTCGTCTGGCGCCAGCCACCCTCTCGTCAATCAGCATCGTTTGTAAGTTTGTATCATTGTATGATCGTTTGTGTTTTGGCCCCACGTGGCCCTGTTCCTTTGTTCCTTTTCCTTTTTTGCCAATAAACAACGCAAACTCACTGGTCAGTCCTTGGCTGTCATTTATGGCTCGCAAGAGCCATACGTAACAGCCACTTGGTACAGGTTGAGCTGAACATAATTATAGTAGTGCTATGGATCGGGATCAGGTGCGTCTACTGTTCTTTTACAAGCTTTAGAAAGGTATTGTGGTATTGTTCAATAAGTCCATTAGTTTTTTTAAAGTGTGTGTGTATATATATATATATATATATCTCCACTGCCTCGTTATTCCCACCACCTGTATATATATATACGTATATACGGTTGGGCCGTCGGCGACTCAACTGGCAACCCCGCCCTTCGGAGGGCGTCGAGGGTGAAACTGGGCATCCTGGCAGAACTAAAAACAATATCTGTCACAGGTCTGTGATGGACCACTCCCAGTTGCACGGGGTGAGACTGGACATCCTGGCAGATAAGTACATCTGTCGCAAGGTCTGTGGTGGACTTTTGCTAGTCGATGCATTGCGACATGCACTACACAAAGAGCAAAGATAAACATACTTATCATCTGGTCAGTCACTGCAACAGATACTGGAGTCAATTTGTCTTGCCCTGTCCTTGCTACTGATAATACCTCTATTTGCCAAGAATGTGCTGCTAGTCCAGCAAAAGCTAGTGGTACTCAAATACTTTGCAAGCAGTTTCATGAAATGGTCAGTCAGATAGCAACTCATACCGGCTCGGACGTCGCCCGGGTTTGCAGGGTCAGGAGTTCCTGGTGGCGGAGGGCGGGGGATAGAGCTGCTTGGAGGAATCTGATCGGACCGTAAGTGAGACAGTCATTGTCGCCTGCAACAGACTGCTATGATGATGATGATGATGACATATATATACTACCGTTCAAAAGTTTGGGGTCACTTAGAAATTTCTTTATTTTTGAAAGAAAAGCACTGTTTTTTTCAATGAAGATAACTTTAAACTAATCAGAAATACACTCTATACATTGCAAATGTGGTAAATGACTATTCTAGCTGCAAATGTCTGGTTTTTGGTGCAATATCTACATAGGTGTATAGAGGCCCATTTCCAGCAACTATCACTCCAGTGTTCTAATGGTACAATGTGTTTGCTCATTGCGTCAGAAGGCTAATGGATGATTAGAAAACCCTTGTGCAATCATGTTAGCACAGCTGAAAACAGTTTAGCTGGTTAGAGAAGCTGTAAAACTGACCTTCCTTTGAGCAGGTTGAGCATCTGGAGCATCACATTTGTGGGGTCGATTAAATGCTCAAAATGGCCAGAAAAAGAGAACTTTCATGTGAAACTCGACAATCTATTCTTGTTCTTAGAAATGAAGGCTATTTCATGAGAGAAATTGCCAAGAAACTGAAGATTTCCTACAACGGTGTGTACTACTCCTTTCAGAGAACAGCACAAACAGTCTCTAACTGTCACGACTCGCCGCTCATCATCCGCCTCAGCTGCGCGCACACCTGTGCCTCGTCAGCCACGGGCTATTTAGCCCATGCAGCCCTGTGCAGCGGTCTGGAGCCGTCTGTTCGCATCGGCACTCTCTCCCAGCTGGATCGTCTCTCCACGACAGCTGAACTACGCTTCCACGTAAGCATCATTCCCCTTACTTCTTTGCAAGTCTTCTCCCCTGTGCACAGGTGGATTCCTTGGCGGCGGATAACCCCGTCATCGCCATCCCTTCCCTCATCGTCGTCACTGGCTCAGCAGGACGCTGTCTCCCAGGCTTCTCCCTTGGCCAACGCCAGCCACCTGTCACCTACAAGTAAGCAGCACATCGCTCATTATACCTGTCTAGGTGTGGTGCCCTTTACCCTTGTCCTCTGCTCTCTCCATAGGGTTGCCTGGCTGTACGGTGCACTGCTCTGTTCCTGTGCATCGGCGTTCACCCTCATCACATACCCATACCTCATACATCCATCCATACACACCTGCTTGTTGAATAAAGCTATTAAACCTTCCCTGAGCCTGCGTGCGTGTTTCCTGAGCCGGACATTATGTCACTAACCAGAGTAGAAAGAGCAGTGGGAGGCCCCGCTGCACAACTGAGCAAGAAGATAAGTACATTAGAGTCTCTAGTTTGAGAAATAGACGCCTCACAGGTCCTCAACTGGCAGCTTCATTAAATAGTACCCGCAAAACGCCAGTGTCAACATCTACAGTGAAAAGGCGACTCCGGGATGCTGGCCTTCAGGGCAGAGTGGCAAAGAAAAAGCCATATCTGAGACTGGCCAATAAAAGAAAAAGATTAATATGGGCAAAAGAACACAGACATTGGACAGAGGAAGATTGGAAAAAAGTGTTATGGATGGATGAATCGAAGTTTGAGGTGTTTGGATCACACAGAAGAACATTTGTGAGATGCAGAACAACTGAAAAGATGCTGGAAGAGTGCCTGACTCCATCTGTCAAGCAAGGTGGGGTAACGTGATGGTCTGGGGTTGCTTTGGTGCTGGTAAGGTGGGAGATTTGTTCAGGGTAAAAGGGATTTTGAATAAGGAAGGCTATCACTCCATTTTGCAACGCCTTGCCATACCCTGTGGACAGTGCTTGATTGGAGCCAATTTCATCCTACAACAGAACAATGACCCAAAGCACACCTCCAAATTGTGCAAGAACTATTTAGAGAAGAAGCAGGCAGCTGGTATTCTATCTGTAATGGAGTGGCCAGCGCAGTCACCAGATCTAAACCCCATTGAGCTGTTGTGGGAGCAGCTTGACCATATGGTACGCAAGAAGTGCCCATCCAGCCAATCCAACTTGTGGGAGGGGCTTCTAGAAACGTGGGGTGAAATTTCTCCAGATTACCTCAACAAATTAACAGCTAGAATGCCAAAGGTCTGCACTGCTGTAATTGCTGCAAATGGAGGATTCTTTGACGAAAGCAAAGTTTGAAGGAAAAAATTATTATTTCAAATACAAATCATTATTTCTAACCTTGCCAATGTCTTGACTATATTTTCTATTCATTTTACAACTCATGGTGGTAAATAAAAGTGTGACTTTTCATGGAAAACACAAAATTGTCTGGGTGACCCCAACTTTTGAACGGTATATACAGTATATATATATATATATATATATATATATATATATATATATATATATATATACTGTATATATATATATGTTTCATTGTCTGGTGAATGTTGTGATTGGCACATCATGAATATATATTTGGGGCTATAGGAGGGAGGGGTGTGGGGCATTAATCAGTTTCTTCCTAGACTTCACAGATCCACATTGCCCAGAGCAAAAAAAAAGCACTTTATTTCATGTTGCGTGCAAAATCATGAATGGCTTCCTGACCCAGTATTGTGGTATGACATCAATGCATACGTCAGCAATACATGCCTCAAAACTAGCTTTGCCAAATATTTCCTGGACAAGCTTGGAGCACTCTCAAAGCTCTGGAGCCTATTGTCCTGTCACTATGGACAACTTCCTTCTCTTCCCCCCGTAAGTGCACTTTCTGATTACCTCTCAACTTCTCCTCCATTATTTCCCCCAAGCTCCTCACCCTATCTCCAGGAGCTTCATCATTATTGGGTCCTCACCTGCAGCGTCTGGAGTCTCCTGCCTTCCTGTTCACTGCCTCATTATTCCCACCACCTGTAAGTGAGACACATGACAATTACTATCATGGTCATGGATCACCGACTTCCTGACGGACCGGAGGCAGCATGTGCGGCTGGGAAAGACTGTCTCAGACTCTGTTAGCACCAGCACCGGATCACCCCAGGGCTGTGTACTTTCCCCCCTGCTCTTCTCCCTGTACACCAACTCCTGCGCCTCCAGCCGCCAGTCTGTCAAGCTGATCAAGTTTGCGGACGACACCACCCTCATCGGGCTCATTTCCAACGGCGACGAGTCCGTCTACAGGAGAGAGGTGGCCCAGCTGGCGTCCTGGTGCAGCCACAACAACCTGCAGCTGAACGCTCTGAAGACAGTGGAGATGATCGTGGACTTCAGAAAAGTCATAGCCCCTCTGCCCCCCCCTTACCCTCACAGACTCTCCCATCACCACTGCGGATTCCTTCCGCTTCCTGGGCACCACCATCACCCGGGACCTCAAGTGGGAGCCGACCATCAGCTCCCTCATCAAAAAGGCCCAGTAGAGGATGTTCTTCCTGCGGCAGCTGAGGAAGCTCAAGCAACCCACCAAGATGTTGGTGCAGTTCTACACGGCCATCATCGAGTCCATCCTCACCACCTCCATCACCGTGTGGTATGCAGGAGCCACCGCCAGGGACAGACTAAGACTGCAGCGCATTGTACGCGCTGCTGAGAAGGTGATCGGCTGCAAGCTCCCATCCCTCCAGGACCTGTACATCTCCAGGACCCGGAGGCGTGCAGGTCGGATCATAGCCGACCCTTCACACCCTGGACACGCACTGTTTGCCCCCCTCCCCTCAGGCAGAAGACTTCGGTCCATTCAGACTAAAACCTCCCGCTACATGAACAGCTTCTTCCCCTCTGCCATCAGACTGCTGAACACTAAGTGACTTATTAGACTCTCGTGCACTACGTACAGTAGCTCAACCGGACTCATGACAATTATCACTGTTTTCTTTTTGCACTACCGACTGCACTATGTGGAACTCCACAATATCTGCTGCTTGTTAATATATTTAAAAATTGCATAGATTAGTATTACTTATTCATATTCTAGCTTTTATTGCATGCATAGTTTTTTTATTTTTGTCTTTAGTGCTACTCCATGTTTAATGTTGCAGCATTGCACCGAGACAAATTCCTAGTTTGTGTACTACATGAACAATGGCAATAAATCTCATTCTGATTCTGATTCTGATTCTGATGGTCTCTTTAATATCCATCCATCCTAACTCTGTGTCCCCTCTCTCCTATTGCAGGGCTGCCAGACTCCTCGCTGCAGTTTCCCATTATTGCATAATAAAGATAATTGTTTAATCATCTACCCTGCTCTCCCTGTTGTCTGCTTTTGGGTCTATTTACCAGCAACATGTCATAGCCCAGGGGTGTCCAATCATGAGCCATGGAGGGCCAAGACCCTGCAGGCTTTACCGCCAACCAGTGTCTTCAGCAGCAGACTTAACTGAATTTCTTCTCACTGATTGGTGATAAGTGAAAACACCTGCTGAAGAGACTGGGTAGAAGAGAAAACCTGCAGGATCTTGGCCCTCCATGGCACATGAGTGGACACCCCTGTCATAGCCTGTCATACAACTCACTATATGCCTTTTCCTCCCCCCCCTTTTTGCCATGTGCCTAGATTCCAAATACTCCTGTCTACTTTCTTCATCTCCCTGACGATTCCACTTTTTCCTTGCTAACCTCTTCCTTTGAATACTTTCCTGTACCTCCTCATTCCACCACAAAGTCTCCATGTATTCCTTCCTCTGTCCACTGGATACACCACATACCTTTCTACCAGTTTCCCTCATACTTTTTCTGTACTTTCCCACTCATCTGGTAATTCTTCCCTACCACCCAGAGCCATGAACTCTGTGCCACCTTATTCTTTCTGTAACTTCCCTCACTTAATCTTTGGCTCTGCCTTCACTGTTTTCCTCTTCTTGCTTTGCAAAGTCATCCTACAGACTACCATCCGGTGTTGTCTAGCTACATTCTCCCCTGCCACCACCTTGCAGTCTCCTATCTCTTTCAGATTTCTCCTTCTGCATAAGATGTAGTCCACCTGTGTGTACCTTCCTCCACTCTTGTAAGTCACTCTATGTCCCTCTCTCTTCTTGAAGTATGTGTTCACCACAGCCATTTCCATCCTTTTAGCAAAATCCACAACCATCTGCCCTTCCACATTTCTCTCCATAAGACTATACCTACCCAGGACCTCCTCATCTCCCCTGTTCCGTTCACCTACATGTCCATTAAAGTCCGCTCCAATCACCACTCTCTCCCCCCTGGGAACACGCTCTACCACTTCATCCAACTTACTCCATAATTCCTCTTTCTTTTCTACCTGACATCCAGCTTGTGGGTCATATGCACTGACAACATTCAACATCACACCTTTGATTTCTAGCTTCAAACTCATGATTCTGTCTGACTCCCTCTTTACCTCCTGAACACTCTTCACATACTCTTCCTTCAAGATTACTCCTACTCCAATTTTCTTCTTATCTACACCATGGTAGAACAGTTTAAATCCACCTTCAATGCTCCTAGCCTTGCTTCCCTTCCATCTGGTTTCTTGAACACAAACTATATCTATCTTTCTTCTTTCCGTCATATCAGCCAGCTCTCTGCCTTTACCTGCTATAGTCCCTACATTTAACATCACTACTCTCACCTCCACACTTCTACCTTTCTTTTTTCTCTCTCCCTCCTAACATGCCTTCCCCCTCTCCTCCTCCTCAATCTTCAACCAACAGTAGCCCAGTTTCCACCGGCGCCCTGTCAGTTAACAGCACTGGTGGTGGTAGTTGTTAACCTGGGCTTCAACCAGTCCGGTGTGAAAGTCTCATTCGTCATGATCTGCATGTTTGATTTGGCAAAGGTTTTACGTCGGATACCCTTCCTAACACATCCCTCCCCATTTACCCGGACTTGGAACCGGCACTAGGACTACACTGGCTTGTGCACCCCCTGTGGCTGGGTTAAGTATAATAATAAATCCTCTGCATATAATTTAATTTTGTGTTGTGAATTGCTGTTCCATTAATTTTATTGTTCTGATGTATTGCTGCAGCAAGAGGTTCAATAAAGATGACTAATAAAGAGCAAGCATTCTTGCCCGGTTCCTCGTTGAAGCATAAAACTTTGTGATGTGACCCCATTTGTTATTTTTGTAGCCCTGGGTGAAATATGTAATGTTTTATCCATTGAATGAATAACTCTCCAAAACCAAATCTATGTAGAGTACTGAATAAAAATGACCAGTTTACTTTATCAAATGCCTTTTCAGCGTCAAATGATACTACGATACTTTGGATTTGTTTTTTTAGGGTGTGATTTATTAAATTGAATAATCTACGAATGTTGTCAGCTGCATTTCTAGTTTTAATTAAGCCTGTCTTTCAGGGCATGAGTTGGACACCACGCCCTCATCCTGATTTATTGGGTCTTTATTTTTTCCATTGCTTGGGTAGCAACCCTCGTTCTCACCTTGAGTTTACATTTTTGGATTTTCTGCATTTATTTGTTAAAGTCATGATTCTGTTCTTAGTCCTGTGATTATTTTTATTACTACTGTTATTATTATTATTATTATTATTATTATTATGATCAGGGAACAGCTATTCCACTAACACACGCTAACAGCTAACAGTGTCATGAGTGGCAATAAATTGCCAGCTCACGTGCAGGGAATGACAACAGAGGAAACACACAATGACACAGAGTAGCAAGTTTGGTTTGAATTTATTAATGCAAAGGAACATTTCCGCAAGAGAAAAATGCAACTCACCAGGGGAACACACAGCCTGAGAAGAGAGATGAGAGCAGGTGAATTAGGACAGAGACTCAAACAAGGGAAAATAGGACTACACTCACGTGGGAGTATAAGAGAGCACGGCAGAAGAACCCAGCAGTTACGGCGAACCTCCCGATGATGCAGGATGGCAGGAGTAGAGCTGGGTGAGGTGTCTGACCAGGTGGTGATGGTCACTGATGTGGTGATGGAGATGGTGCAGGTGACCACACAACAACCCTGGAGATGCACCACAAAGGAGGTAGGAACCTGTGAAGAGGTAAGTAGAAGTTTAAAGGGTTTTTCAAGTTAAAGGATAAACAACGTTTACCTGGCGATCTGTCCAGGGTGTACCCTGTCTCTTGCCCAAAGATGCTGGGATAAGCTCCAGCCCACCGTGACCCGAAAAGGATTAAGCGGAAGAAGATGGATGGATGGCAAGGCAGGTAGTATACCCAAGAAGCCAGCGCCGAGGCATTGAAGAGAAGGTCTATTTAAGTGTTGGCGAGTCAGAGGAACAGGTGCGTCTCATCACGCAGGTGGAGATGATTGCCCGCGGAGTAGGTGAAGGTTGAACCGGACAGGCAGGGGAGGAGTGCGCTCACCAGACAGTGCCCCCCCCCCTCCCAAGGTACACCTCCTGGCGGTCCTCTGGGCTTGGTGGGATGTGCCTTGTGAAAGGCCCAGACCATCCTCTTGTCATGAAAGTTGGAACGAGGAATCCACAACCTTTCTTCTGGCCCAGACGGTGAACGTCCAGATCCTCTGGACCGTGTAGGTGGTCTGGCCGTTGATGATCCGAGGGGGAGGAGGTGGCTTAGGGGGAGGACAGAGAGGGCTGGCAGAGAGGGGTTTGATCTTGGAGACGTGGAAGGTGGGGTGTATCCGCATCGCCAGCAGGAGCTTTAAGCAGACCGTGACGGTGTTGACAATCTTGGAGATGGAAAATTGGCCCAGGATATGAGGAGAATGCTTCCTGGACTCCATCCTCAATGGTACCTGGTCCGCTGATAACCACACCTGCTGCCCGATGGAATACTTTGGAGCCGGAGCTCGCCTGCAATTGGCATATTGGCGATTAAGTTTGGGTGACCAGGCGAGGGCAGCATGAGTGGCTTTCCATAGCCAGCGACAGCGGTGTGTGTGTGGGCCCCCACCGATGGAACTGTCACGTCCCTCTCCGCCATGGGCAGCAAAGGAGGGGTGTACCCCATGGATGCCTCAAATGGGGTCAACCCGGTGGCTGTTGAGACAGCAGTGTTGTGGGAGTACTCCCCCAGGTCAGGTGGGTACTCCATGAACTTGGGTTGGAGGCTGCCATACACCTCAGGGTAGCCTCCAAGGATTGGTTGGCGCGGTCAGCCTGCCCGTTACTCTGTGGATGATACCCAGATGTGAGGCTGACAGTGGTGCCTAAGGAGCAGCAGAAGGCTTTCCAGATTTGAGACGTGAACTGCAGGCCCTGGTCAGACACAATGTCCATGGGAATGCCGTGTAACCGGATGACGTGGTTGGTGAGGAGGTTTGCCATTTCAAAAGCAGAGGGTAGTTTGGGAAGGGGCACCAGGTGGATCGCCTTGGAGAAGCAATCCACACAGGTGAGGATAACAGTGTTACCTTGAGACTGAGGAAGTAAAGTGACAAAGTCCAGGGCAGTGTGGGACCAGGGTCAGTGAGGGATGGGACATGGATGAAGAAGGCCAGAAGGGGGTGAGGAGTGTGTCTTTTTGCAGTAGCAGGTCTGGAAAGCACTGACGTACTCTCAGACGTCAGTTCGTAGGGTGGGCCACCGAAACACCCTACGAACGAGGTTTATAGTCCGGGTAATGCCAGGATGACAGGTAAAAATGCTGGCGTGGCCCCACTTGATGACATCACTGCGGAGAGCGTCTGGGACAAACAGTCGATCATCAGGGCCCCTTCTGGTATGGACTCTGTAGATAGAGCCTGCCGGACCCTCCGTTCCATGTCCCACAAGAGTGCTCCAAGGGAACAGGAGGGTGGAACAATGGATTGGGGAAGGGGGGGACGTGGCGGGGGTTGGGACAGAACTGGTGGGAGAGAGCGTCCAGTTTAATATTGCAGGAGCCAGGCCTATAAGTAATGTTAAAATTGAATCTATCAAAGAAAAGAGCCAAGCAGGCCTGCCTGGCATTCAGCCTGCGGGCCAACTGAAGATATTCTAAATTTTTATGGTCGGTCCACACAATTATGGGCTGGGGCGCTCCCTCCAACCAGTGTCTCCACTCCTCAAGGGCCAATTTAATGGCCAACAGGTCCCGATCTCCTACGTCGTAGTTCCTCTCCACAGGTGTGAACTGCTGAGAGAAATATGCACATGGGTGGAGCTTCTGATCTGAGGCTGAATGCTGCGATTGGACAGCGCAAACCCCCGAGTCAGAAACATCCACCTCTAAAAGGAAGAGACTGAACAAACTGATCAAGAAAGCTAGCTCTGTCCTGGGGCAGCACCTTAACCCAGTGGAGGAGATAGGAGAGAGAAGGATGGTGGCTAAGCTGTCATCTCTGCTGGAGTCTGAGTCCCACCCTATGCAGGACATACTGAATGCACTGAGGAGCTCATTTAGGAGTAGGCTACATCATCCTAGGTGCGTGACCGAGAGGTTTCACAGGTCCTTCCTACCTACGGCTGTCAGACTTTATAACCTAAGCAGGGCTGCTCGCAGAGATAGTAAAAAAAATGTGACGACCTAATAGTATTGAATGCAAAAGACACAACAAACTTACACAAAATGGTCCCCTCCAGTATACAACTAGGACATTATCAATCGCTACGGAGGGTGACAATATGCATGGGTACATATTCATACTATGTAGGATAACTAAATAGACTGTTATGCTGTTTATTCCATCTAGCTACAATGCTCCGCACTGTGTATATATATTTATATATTTATGTGTACATATGTATATTCACTGCTCTTATTTTCTTATCTTCTAAATTATTGCTCTGAGTGTTGCTATCCCTGTGCTGTTGCAATCCTGGAATTTCCCCATTGTGGGACTAATAAAGGCTTATCTTATCTTATCTTAAAATGAACTGGAGCTGGGGGTTAACCTGGGCCAACATAGGGGCGTTGGAGAACAAACCCTTCAATTTGTGAAAGGGCTGTTCCGCTGCCTCGGACCAACTAAAGGGTACTTTTATCGAGGTCAGCTGGATCAGAGGCTGTGCTACCCCACTATAGTTTCTAATGAAATGGCGATAGAAATTCACAAACCCCAAGAAGCGTTGAAGCTTCTTACAGGAGTAGGGTGTAGGCCAATTTAGCACAACCTCCACCTTGGCCAGGTCGGCCCTCAGCTCTCCTTCAGCCTCGATAAAACCCAGGAAAGAAGTGAAGCGGGTAGAAAACTCCCACTTCTCGGCCTTAACATAAAGTTGATTCTCCAGGAGCCATTGCAAAACGGTCCGGACATGGACTGTGTGCTCCTCTGGCGTGCGTGAAAAAAATCAAAATGCCATCGAGATAAACAAAAACAAATTGATTGACCATATTGTGGAGGACATCATTGATCATACGTTGGAAGATGGCAGGGGCATTGGTGAGCCCAAATGGCATCACCAGATATTCAAATTGCCCCAGGTGTGTTTTAAAGGCCGTCTTCCACTCATCTCCTTCGCGAATGCGAACCAGGTGATATGCGTTTCGCAAGTCCAACTTAGTAAATACTCACACACGCTGAAGGAGCTCAAATGCGGAGTTTACAAGGGGTAGAGGATATTTGTCCTTAACAGTAATAGCACTGAGGTCACGATTGTCAATGCACGGGTGCAGGGAATCGTCCTTCTCCCTGACAAAAAAGAATCCTGCCCCAAGAGGAGCCGATGAAGCCCGAATGAGGCCGGCGTTCAGAGAATCTTTGATGTAGCTCTCCATCGCCTCCCTCTCCGGCCCAAAATACTGTAGAGCCAGCTGGACGGCAGCTGCACACCCGGGAGAAGGTCTATAGCACAATCATAAGAGCGATGGAGAGGTAAAGAAAGTGCTCTAGATTTGCTAAAGACCTCTGTGAGGTCATGATAGACCTCGGGCACAAGGCTGAGGTCTGGTGGCTCTACCAGAGAGGAAGAAATGGACAGCATAGGTGGACACTCGGCTGAACTGAGACAAGATGCCAAACAATACGGGCTCCAGGAAGAGATGGAATTATTTGCCCAATTAATAATAGGGTTATGCTATCAGAGCCACGGGTATCTGAGAACCACCGGGTGACCAGATTTAGGGAGAATATAAAATGAAATGGTCTCCCAGTGGTTGCCGGAAAGAAGGACGGACACCGGCTCAGTTTTCTTGGTGATGGTGCCCACCTTATCGCCCGATAATGTAAAAACATTTAGGGACATGGGCAATTTGATCGTGGGGATGTCTACATCCTGCATGAAGCACGCAAATTCTGCTCTGCCCCTGAGTGAATCAAGGCCTTAGCCCTCCTCTCAACCCCCAGAAACTGAATGAGGGCTGAAATGGAGAAGTTACTGGAGGAATGACTGGATTTCCCGCCCGTTAGATCACCCACAGCTACTGAAGGGCTGGATCTTTAGGGCTTCAGCTGATACCTCTGCAGTGTGTGCTTGAGGGAGCCACAACACATGCAGGTGCCGATTCTCCTTCGCCTCTGGCGTTCCTCTGGAGTCAGACGGACCTGGCCGAACTCCATAGGCTCAGAGAAAGAATCGGCTCCAGCTGTGTCAGAAGCCAAAGGGGATGTGTGTGCACTGGACAGGTAGGAGGAGGCTTTGCGCTCCTTCGCGCACTCGCGGTATCGGTTGTCAAGACTGACAGCCTGATCAATTAAACTGTCCAAGGAGGAGGGAACTGCATGAACCGCTAGGTCATCCTGGAGGTGTTCATTTAAACCCTGGAGGAAGACACTTCGTAAGGAAAAGTCATTCAATCCCGAGTCCAGTGTGACAACCCGAAACTCCACGGAGTAGTCAGCAGCTGACCAGTTACCCTGACGGAGTGACATTAAGCAGCTCATGATGTTTCCCTCACTTTCTGTATAGTCAAACATGCGAGTGAATTCGGCCACAAATCTTTCAACTGAATAAGTTGGGCCCTCTAGACTGTCGAGAATGGCTTGGGTCCAGCTGAAGGCCCTGTCCCGCAGTAGGAGGGTCATAAAACAAATTTTGGCTGTGTCATCCGGGTAATCCTCCCCAACCTGGCTTAAATACAGCCGAACATGGCACAACCCCCCCCCCCCCCTGCATTTCCCCACCTCTCTCGCGTACAGGGCAGGCGAGGGAACGGAGGTGGTTCGGCGCATGATGGAAGAAACTGGTGCGACAGGCGGAGAGATAGGCACCGGCTGAGACAAATGGCCAAAATGCTTGGCGGCCATGGCCAGCTGCTGTGTAATGGTTTGCAGCCGTTGAGTCAGCACGACCACCTGCCTCTCTGTGGCATCTAAATGGTCTAAAGTAGAGTGTTCTGCTGATGTCACTCCCGCTGAGCTTGCACCGTGGCTGGCTCATCCTGTCGTGATTGGCAATAAATTGCCAGCTCACGTGCAGGGAATGGCAACAGAGGAAATATACAATGACACAGAGTAGCAAGTTTGGTTTGAATTTATTAACACAAAGGAACATTTTCGCAAGAGAAAAACGCCACTCACCAGGGGAACACACAGCCCGAGAAGAGAGACGAGAGCAGGTGAATTAGGAGGGAGACTCAAACAAGGGAAAATAGGACTACACTCACGTGGGAGTAAAAGAGAGCCTGGCAGAAGAACCCAGCACTTACAGTGAACCTCCCGATGATGCAGGATGGCAGGAGTAGAGCTGGGTGAGGTGTCTGACCGGGTGGTGATGGTCGCTGATGTGGTGATGGAGATGGGGTAGGTGAGCACACAACAACCCTGGAGACGCACCACAAAGGAGGTAGCAACCTGTGAAGAGGTGAGCAGAAGTTTAAAGGGTTTTTCAAGTTAAAGGATAAATAACATTTACTGCTGAGGCAGGTAGTATACCCAACGAGCCAACACCAAGGTGTTGAAGAGAAGGTCTATTTAAGTGCTGGTGAGACAGAGGAACAGGTGCGTCTCATCACGCAGGTGGAGATGATTACTCTCGGAGCAGGTGAAAGTTGAACCGGATGGGCGGGGGAGGAGTGTGCTCACCAGACCATGACGAACAATACCATGATCGTTTGTAAAGTTTGCCTGCCGGAGTACTCACAGTTGAGGACATCAGACTGCTCAAACAGGACCTCAGGGACAAAGATGACATGAGCCTGGAGTTTTCATCTATTGCTACTACGCAAGCAAAACATCTTGCGGTGCTCCGCTCCAGGTCCTATGACAGAGGAGCCACCTGTTGCCTCACCGAGTGCTCTGGATGTGGACAGGAGATGTTTTTACCTTCTTTTCATGTTTTGACTGTCGCTGCTGTCTTCATCAGAAGTGTCTGGATGTGGATCGGAAGGCAGTGTCACTCTGCCCTGAGCTGGGTCACCCACCGCTGGTGGAAACTCCATCATCTCTGGCAGCGTCCCGGTACTGAATGACGACCTTTGGACCTCTCTGGGAGCTAAACCCAAGTCCCAAGCCTGCTCGACTCCATACAACTCGGAGCCATGGGTGCTGGTTAAAAAGGGCAAATGCCAGACCAGACGCTCCCTCCGTCAACCTTCTTTATCGGACACTCTGCAGCTGAGCAATAAATTTCAGATCCTTGCTGCCAAGCATCACTGGGCAGCACATACTGGGCAGCACGGTGGTGCAGTGGTTAGCACTGTTGCCTTACAGCTAGAAGGTTCCTGGTTCGAATCCCCAGGCTGGCAGGGGTTGGAACCTTTCTGTGTGGAGTTTGCATGTTCTCCCTGTGCTGCGTGGGTTTACTCCGGGGGCTCCGGTTTCCTCCCACAATCCAAAGACATGCATGTTAGGTTAATTGGCTGTTCTAAATTGTCCCTAGATATCTGTTTCCTATAGGCCCTTAGAATAGAGGGTTAGTACTAGTGAAAGCGCTTTGAGTGGTCTTTGTGACTAGAAAAGCGCTATATAAGTGCAGGTTAGTTAGTTAGTTAGTTCTCCACCTGCTCAGATGGCGACTTCTGTCATCGCTATTGGTGTGTGATTGTTGGTGTGTGACACAGGTGGTGGCTCCGTCTTTCTGGTTCCGCCAACACCCAGGGTATAAGAAAGCAGGGAGAGAGAGCGGCGGCCTCTTGGCCCCCTCTCTGCTTGGCGGATGTGCATGTGTATGGTGAGAAGGCATCATCAATAAACCTGTGTTCAGTTCAACACTCAGTCTCGTCCTTGGCTCCTACTCCCGACATAACCTTTGGTGAAGAGGATAAAAGGTATGGACGCAGGTGTCACATCAATTCGGCCATTTTTGGAGCTTCCTGGTGAGCCGCCCATTCCTTGGGCGGTGTGGTTTGCTGCTTTTCAAACATATTTGGTGGCATTGGACCTTGAAAGACTGGAGAAGTTGAGAGCACGGGCACTGTTGGTTCATAATTTAGTACTTCAGGTGAATGTGATAGCTTTGAGGAAGTGGTGAAGCTAATGGCACATTTTCGCGCCCCTGAAAACGTCATTGTCCGCAGGATCCAGTTTCGACAGCGCGACCAGCGGACTGGCGAGTTGGTGCAATGGTTTGTGTCAGACCTACGCCAGCTGGTCAAAGACTGTCAGTTTGCAGTGTTGGAGGAGGAGATGGTCCGCGACCAGTTGGGGGATAATAGAAAAATTCCATATTATCTATACTACAATTGATATTAATAATGTATTATTATATTTGAGAAGTATCATACCTTTCATATGCCATGTTTAATGTTTATATGTGCATTCCACATAGGATAAGTTTATATATTCTTGGCCTGTTTCTGTGAGCAATTTCAGCGAGTTCAGACTGAGGATCAGTACATGCGTAAGGAATGATCTAAGCCATTTATTATAATCTCTTTGACACAACCTGGTTTGGGTCACAGGAATGCTCAGGAACTTCTCAGCCTGTACAGATCAGTGGTAGATGGACATTTTGTCAGTTTTATGGATCTCATGTCTTCATGACCCATGTCTCCAGAGTGTCTGACGTCTGCCTGGATAAGCATAGTTATCAGGGCTGTCCCGTTCTGTCCCTTCCCTTATCCTCATCCTCCCTCTCCTTTCTCCTACCTATATATATCAGACTTAGAAGAATGGATCCTTTAGAGATTCTAGGTGTGTCTGAATGTCATGCCTTGCAACCTCTCCCCCATAGTGGCCAACGGGGTGATTTTGTAATAAATGTACACTACCGTTCAAAAGTTTGGGGTCACTTAGAAATGTCCTTATTTTTGAAAGAAAAGCACTGTTTTATTCTATGAAGATGACTTTAAACTAATCAGAAATACACTCTAATATCTAATATACATTGCTAATGTGGTAAATGACTATTCTAGCTGCAAATGTCTGGTTTTTGGTGCAATATCTACATAGGTGTATAGAGGCCCATTTCCAGCAACTATCACTCCAGTGTTCTAATGGTACAATGTGTTTGCTCATTGCGTCAGAAGGCTAATGGATGATTAGAAAACCCTTGTGCAATCATGTTAGCAAAGCTGAAAACAGTTTAGCTGGTTAGAGAAGCTATAAAACTGACCTTCCTTTGAGCAGGTTGAGTATCTGGAAAAAAATATTATTTCAAATACAAATCATTATTTCTAACCTTGTCAATGTCTTGACTATATTTTCTATTCATTTTACAACTCATGGTGGTAAATAAGTGTGACTTTTCATGGAAAACACAAAATAATTGTCTGGGTGACCCAAACTTTTGAACGGTAGTGTACATAAATTCAACTTTCCGCCTGATTATTTGACTTTGAATAATTTAAGCTCAAAATTATTCTAACAGGGGAACATACTGTTTGCCCGGCTACAAGGTAGAAGCTCCTTACATTCTTGGGTGAACTGATGTTGTCCAAGGCCATTGAGTTAGCTCAGCAGTTGGAAGCGGCAGACAAGCTATAGCGGGAGCTCAGTGAGAGAGCGTCACATTGCCATTTTGAACCACAGGCGACAGCGCAAGCAGTGGACCTGGACAGTGACGACAGCGTAGATGATGAAGGGAGCTACACTAATGCTGTCAAGATGAGGTCTGCCACGGAGACGCCCCGGTGTTTGGGTTGTGGGTCCACCAAGCACTGCTATGGAGTTTTTGCGTATGACGTAAGGGGGTGCGCCGCACTGGCCCAGCCAGAGTGTGCCGCCATATTGGATGTCAAGAACCAACAGCAGCAGCAGGGTGAAACAAACCACATAGCTCACGTGTACCTACAAACTCGGCAAAATGGTGTACTCCTGTGCTGCCCATTGATGTACCAACAGATACGGCCAACCAGGACTGGAAAATGTGTCATTCTACAGGTTTCCAGCAGATGAAAATCGCAGAAATGATTGGCTTGGAAACATGCAGAGATCCATCTTGCTGCCTTCTCAATGCTGCAAGGATGAGGGGAAAGTTGTCATTAATGATAAGGGGATTAGCGGGGAATTAAATGGCCGGTGTGAAATGCAAAAAAAAAAAAAGTTGGATTTTTGAATAATTACCTTCACTGACGTAATCTCTCGCTTTCTCATAACTTTCTGAGTCGGGTCTGGTTTGGGGGCGCCTCTCTGCTTGCTACAAAGGACAAAGCACACATGAAAGGGGAAAAAACTATTGTAAATGTGCATAAAATCAGGTATATTTTAATGCGGCGCGCCGTGGAGAGCCTTTAAAAAAAAAAAACACGCAGCGCGCTTCACTTACCTCCGAGTCCGACGAGCTGCTGTTGTTTTCCGACTCGTTTACCGGTGAGGACTTCACATCATCCACATCCCTTTCCGCTGACACTTTTTCCGATATCTTTTCCTCCTGCAACCCTTCGTCTTTGAAAGATGTCATCTCATCGTTTGCCCCCAAATCATTCCCGCCACCTCCGTTCAACTGAGGCATTTCGGCACACCAGAGGAGCGCAGGGGAGCAAGATTAAAAACAAACGCGAAAACAATCAACCTTTTTTTTTTGTTGTTGTTGTTGTTGTCTGATCGGTGTTGTCCAGACGTGCTGCTGCTGTCCTGGGCTGGAAAAGGAAACAGACTGTGGCGGGTTTGGGATAACCCCCACAACAGACTAAGGACAGACAGCTCGCTACTTCTGTTTTTTTCCGCAGCACTACTGTGATGTAATGTGCCATTCATGCATTGTGATGTTAATGTGCCATTCATACATTGTGTTCATGCGTCCTGTCCTTACTGTGACCTAGAGACTGAGATCAATATGTAGATGTGCCTTGTAACCTCTTTGTCCTGCAGCTGGAGCAGAGGCCAGCAATCTACCTATTGTTATGTATGTCTCTCATATGCAAATGCCCATACCAACTGCTGTGAATGCTCTTTCATGTATTGTTTGTAACTGGGTATATATGCTGCACGATTCTGTAACTCACCCTCTCTCCTCTTTTTGACTGCTGCTGCTGACACACACACACTCTGTGTCCCTTTGCTGGACAGCCTCCGAGCCGCCCATTGGGCGAGCTTCGTGACAGCGGTATGATTTAATAAACCTGCTTAAAACCTTCACCACGCTGCTTTATTTCATGCCGCCGCACAGACTACCACAGGGAAACGTCCATGATTCAAAACTCCTCTTTCATTCTCTGATCGTGATCCCGTCCATGTCGGGCGCTGCGTAATTAATCCACATTTAAATTTTGCTCTGCAGTGTGCTAAACGACTAAGGCGGGGATGTCCAATCATGTGCCATGGAGGGCCAGACCCTGCAGGCTTTACCTCCAACCAGTGTGTTCAGCACCAGATTTCACTGAACTTCTTCCCACTGATTGCTGATCAGTGAAAACACCTGCTGAAGCAACTGGGTAGAAGAGAAAACCTGCAGGGTCTTGGCCCTCCATGGCACATGATTGGACACCCCTGGACTAAGGATTTTGGTCCTGAACTTTAAAAAAAAAAAAAAAGATGTGGCAACCCTATCATGAGCAATGAGAGGCAGAAGGGAGCAGGAAAGCCGGAAAGAAGCTGCAGCAGGACTACTGGACTTGTCTGCTGTTATGACTGCTGACAATGACTCCACTGAATCTGACACAGACATCGCAGACACAGTGTCAGAGGCCACAGTGTCAGTTGTTGAAGAGGATGATAGGGATGTCATTATGTCAGACTGTGACTGTGTGTTCTCCTCACTCATTCTGATCGCTAACCATCAGCTCCCTCATCAAAAAGGCCCAGCAGAGGATGTTCTTTCTGCGGCAGCTGAGGAAGCTCAAGCTACCCACCAAGATGTTAGTGCAGTTCTACACGGCCATCATCGAGTCCATCCTCACCTCCTCCATAACTGTGTGGTATGCAGGAGCCACTGCCAGGGACAGACTAAGGCTGCAGCGCGTCGTGCGCACTGCTGAGAAGGTGATCGGCTGCAAGCTCCCATCTCTCCAGGACCTGTACATCTCCAGGACCCGGAGGCGTGCTGGCCGGATCATAGCCGATCCTTGACACCCTGGTCACGTACTGTTTGCCCCCCTCCCCTCAGGTAGAAGACTTCGGTCCATTCGGACTAAAACCTCCCGGTACATGAATAGCTTTTTCCCCTCTGCCATCAGACTGCTGAACACTAAGTGACTTATTGACTCTCGTGCACTATGTACAGCAGCTCAACCAGACTCATGTCATTCATCACTGTTTTTTCTGTTGCATTATCAACTGCACTGTGGTACCCCATATTATCTGCTACTTGCTAATTTTTTTAAAACTGCCTTGACTAGTATTACTCATTATTACTATTATTATTATTATTATTATTATTATTATTATTATTATTATTATTATTACTTATTTTTCTACACTTATTGCACGTTTTTAGTCCTTTAGTTTTTTAGTTTATCTCTTTATCTCATCATGTTTTTAATGTTGCAGCATGGCACCGAGACAAATTCCTAGTTTGTGTACTACATGAACAATGGCAATAAATCTGATTCTGATTCTGATTCTGATTCTAAACAGTACAATTTACGCCTGGGTTGTCACAGTGCACCTGCTGCTCTTGCCATCCAAGATGGCGGCACCTACGGCGTGTTTATGTTTACCCCCGCGAGTCACGTGACTTTTTTGGCCCTACGCAAAAACTCCATAAGGCTAGGGAGTGTTTGGCAAGATGGAAATGCTGTGGCAAATGTAGACTTTTGCATCATTTTGCCAGAGCATGTCACAAGTTTGAGCCAGGGGATCTGAGGTGTAAGGAAGATGTAGGAAAACGTTAATTTTGGATAACCTCTAGTGAGCCCTCAGAAACAGTGTGGATTAGATGCTAATGACAAATGTGAATATTCTTAATAAATGTACCTAAGAGACTATAATTTAATGATTAATAGTAAATGGGAGCATTTATAGGGAATGTATTAAAGTACTGAATATGCACTGTCTAGATATGAGCTGTCAATGGAAGTAGTAGCGTTTCTACGCCAGAGGTGGCGCT
Organism: Pholidichthys leucotaenia; assembly: GCA_020510985.1. NCBI lineage: Eukaryota > Metazoa > Chordata > Actinopteri > Cichliformes > Pholidichthyidae > Pholidichthys > Pholidichthys leucotaenia. Next base: position 320,755,195 of record CM035845.1, on the reverse strand, counting down.
CAGTAATGTTAAGACACTGTGTAGTGTTAGAGAACACCATAGAAGAAGAGTGTAGGCGCTCTAGTGAGCGTTCCAGAGAACGTTCGAGAGAGACGTTGACGCAGAGTGTAGACAGAGAGTGTTTAGACAAGATGGTGTCTAGTGCTGTGCTGTGTAAGTGATGTGCCGTGCCGTGTGAGCTGGAAAAGTGAATAAACAGTCACTGCAAAGTCTAACAGCTTGGCTCAAATCATCCTTCCTCCCTCTTCGCCCCTCCTGGGTGTAACAAAACTTGGTAGCAGAGGATGGTTCAGCCGTGTATAAGACGGTGAGTGAGCAAATAAATAAAAAAGAAAAAAAAAAGGCCGTAACAATGGAGCTGGAGCAGCTACAAGCTAAGCTAACTGAGGCCTTGGTGCCGTTACGGGCCGAACAGCTAAATGAGGTCTGTTTATTTGCAAAGATAAGCCCAGCCGAACCGTCTAAGAAGTACACGCTGATACGACTGTTAATCGAGGAGGTTGAAAAAACCATCGAACGCGAAGAGGAGGATGTTGTCCGCGAGTTTCTGCTAAAGCTAATAGCATGTGCTAACAAAGCTAAGCTAAGTGAACCGTTGACGCAGGCAGCGACAACGGCAGGCACGAGCCGCGAGGCGGAGGCACTCGCCAGTTTACAGAGCCAGTATGCCGCTCTGCATGAAAGTATTATTGACTCAACTAAACGGGTTGAAGAAGAAATAATAAGGCTGACGGATGAACAGGCCGCGCCGCCACCGGGCCGCCATTTTGTGACACAGCCCGAGACCGCGCCGCCGAGCCGCCATTTTGTGATACAGCCCGCGGTCCCCACAGCGCACCTACCGCCAGAAGTGATCATTAAACGGGAGTTTAAGATAAATGGGCAGATAGGGGAGAGGGGCCAAAAAGACAAGTTGTCTTATTCCAATCTCACTCACCAGATTAATATGGGCTTAAGGAAAAAGCACAGTGAGGCTGAGATAATTGAGGCTGTTGTCAGAGCAGTGAGTCCTGGATTGAGTTTGCGCGCTATGCTGGAGATTAAGTCAGATCTCACACTGCCACAGCTGCGCATAATCCTGCAAGGACATTATAAAGAAGATAGTTCCACTGACTTGTATCATCGTCTGATAAATCTCACACAAGACAGTAATGAGTCACCTCAGAATTTCCTGTTTCGTGCCATTGAGCTGAAGGAAAGACTTTTAGCAGCATCCAGAGAGCCTGGCACTGAAGAGCAGTTTAGTTCTGATCTTATTCAGAGGAAGTTTCTGAGGGCGGTGGAAACAGGACTGATCAGTGTTGATGTGAAATATCAACTGAAGCGTTATTTGGAGGATCCTGCCGTCACTGATGAGGTACTGATTTCAAAGATGAATGCAGCAGCCAGTCTTGAATGGGAACGGCATCAGAAATTTAAAAGGCACACAAAAGAACTAAAGGTTCGAGAATGCCGAGTGGAAAATCTAACGGGTCAGTATGCAACCGAGAGACAAGTGGATGGCCAAGAGCGCCCCCTACCATCGACAAAAGGAAAAATCCTTAAATCCCAAAGCACAGTGACCCGTATGGAATCTGAGCTTCTGAACATAGTCACGCAGCTGAAGAGTGACATGGAGGAGATCAAAAAGGCCATACGTGAGTCTCCCAGAGCACCTCGTGCTCAAAGAGCCAGGAGGACACGTGGCTGCAAGAGATGTCAGTCCACCAGCAATGGCGACCAATGCAACCACTGCTTCAGGTGTGGAGTCAGCGGCCACATGTCAAGGGAATGTCGGATAGGGAGGAGACTCGGAAGAGGAATAGGGCAAGTAGACACGGCGGCCAATACTGTCGCAACCACATCAGAACAAGCTAACACACAAGAACTGTATGAGCTCGTTACAGACAGTATTCGGAGGTTAGAAGCAAGGCTGGTAGCTAGGGCCGAGGTACCTCCTGTAGAAACGGTCCGTGTTAATCTACTGTCCCCTAATCGCCAATTACAGTTACTCAATTTGGTTGGAAAAAAATGTGTCATCACGTGCTTTCTTGATGACAAGGAGACACAAGCATTGTAGGACATTAAATCCCCTTGCGCCATCAGTGAAGCTGTTAGCGCAGCCTTCTCATTTGACTGTAAGAAAACAGAGGTGTTTTTGAAAGTGATGCAAAGTGAGGAGGATAGGCTGGGGGAAGGAATGGTAAAAGTTGGCAGTGAGTTGGTTACCATCCCTGCTGGCCAAACCAAAACAGTCAAAGGTTGTGTCAGAGCAGGCTCACTTCCAGACACACAAGACGTCTTATTTGAGCCGAGTCAGTACACCCAGTTACCAGAGGGTTTGCAGATGCAAAGTGGGTTGGTGCAGTTATGGAAAGGGAAGCGATCCATGTTCAAAATACCTATAACAAACAGTACGTCCCGTGATATCCAGCTGCCCGCTAAGACCATTTTGGGGGAAACGCAGAGAGTTAAAACTGCTTATCCGGCAGATATTAGACCCCCTGCTGTAAACCAAGCGACCGTCGACCCGACGACGAGTGAGACAGGAAGAAACAAAGAGACCGAGATGAACTGTGCTGTCAAAGAGACTATGGACATGTGGGACCCTCTAGTTCCCCTTGATCATCTCTCGCCCATACAGCAAGAGCAAGTAAAACAGCTACTACGGGAGGAACGGCAAGCGTTTTCCCGTGATGAGTATGATGTAGGGACAATTCCCTCTTTACAGTTGAAGATCCGACTCAAAGATCACGATCCTGTCAAAAAGACTTATGTTTCTGTTCCCAAACCACTTCATAAAGAAGAAAAGGAGTATATAGAAGACCTGCTTAACAGGGGCTGGATCACCAAATCCAAGTCATCGTATTCCAGTCCAATTGTCTGTGTGCGAAAGAAAGATGGAGGTCTGCGTTTGTGTTGTGACTTTAGAGAATTGAACAAGAAGTCTATCCCAGACAGACACCTGATTCCCCGCATACAAGATATGCTGAACAGTCTAAGTGGGAGTGTGTGGTTTTCAGTCCTCGACCAAGGAAAGGCGTATCATCAGGGTTTCCTGGAAGAGTCGAGTAGGCCCCTCACTGCATTTATCACTCCCTGGGGTTTGTTCGAGTGGGTAAGGATTCCATTTGGTTTGTCCTCAGCACCAGCAGCATTCCAAAGATCTATGGAGGAGTGCTTGTGGGGGTTGAGAGATGATGTTTGTCTGCCTTACCTCGATGATAACCTTGTTCATTCGCAGACTTTTGAAGACCACTTGCGAGACCTGAGAAGCGTCCTGCACCGCTATCAAAGCCATGGAGTGAAGTTGACTCCCCGGAAATGTGAGTTATTCAAGCAGCAGGTACGTTTTCTTGGTAAAATGGTAACAGGACAGGGTTACACCATGGACCCTGCGGACATTGCCCCAGTGCAGACACTCAAACAGCAGCAACCTTCCACTGTGGGAGAGCTAAGGAAATTGCTAGGTTTTATTTCATATTACCGCAGCTATATTCCAAACTTCTCTCGTATAGCAAAGCCTCTTTACGACCTTCTGGCTAAAGATCACACAGACAAAGCAAAGAAAAACTCAAAGAGACATGTCAAAAAGAACGATGGAGGCCACTTACCCTCATCACCCTCATAGAAGTCTTCCCACTTATTGGTAGCTTTATTCTTCATATAATCAATTCTTCATTAACTTTAGGCCATGTACCGCAGGCTTTTAAAACGGCTGTAATTAAACCCTTACTCAAAAAGCCAACGCTAGATCCAGGAGCTTTAGCTAACTATAGACCAATCTCTAATCTCCCTTTCATTTCAAAAATCTTAGAAAGAGTTGTTGCTATGCAATTATTTGGCCACCTGCAGGGAAATGGTTTACTTGAAGAGTTTCAATCTGGGTTTAGAATCCATCATAGTACTGAAACAGCCTTAGCGAAGGTCACTAACGACCTCCTCATTGCATCTGATAATGGACTAGTTTCTGTACTTGTCCTTTTAGATCTTAGTGCAGCTTTTGATGCTATTGATCATAATATTCTACTTGATAGATTAGAACACTATGTTGGACTTAATGGAACTTTGTTGCAGTGGTTTAGATCTTATTTATCTGATAGGTTCCAGTTTGTTCATGTAAATGATGAGTTTTCTTTCAGCTCAAAGCTTAGTCATGGAGTTCCACAGGGATCTGTGCTAGGCCCTACTCTTTTTAGTTTATATATGCTTCCGTTAGGCAACATTATTAGAAAGCACTGTATACATTTTCATTGTTATGCAGATGACACACAATTATACCTGTCAATGAAGCCAGATGATACTAATCAATTAGCCAAGTTAGAAGCCTATCTTAAGGAAATCAAAGCTTGGATGACTTGTAATTTCCTGCTATTAAATTCAGATAAGACTGAAGTCATTCTTGTTGGTCCAAAAAACCTTAGAAATTCCTTTCCAAATCAAACTTTCAGTTTGGACGCAGTTACTCTTTCTCTTAATAGCTCTGTGAGGAACCTTGGAGTTATTTTTGATCAGGATTTGTCCTTCAATTCACATATTAAATTTGTTTCTAAGACTGCCTTCTATCATTTGCGTAATATTGCCAAGATTAGGAGCATCTTGTCTCAGAGATGATGCTGAGAAGCTGATCCACACTTTTGTTAGCTCGAGATTAGATTATTGTAATTCTTTATTATCAGGCTGTCCTAAAACATCTTTAAAAAGTCTTCAGCTGATCCAAAATGCTGCAGCAAGAGTTTTAACAGGTACTAGAAAGAGAGATCACATCTCTCCGGTTCTGGCCTCCCTTCATTGGCTTCCCATAGAGTTTAGAATTAAGTTTAAAATCCTTCTTCTCACTTACAAAGCTCTAAACAATCAGGCTCCTTTTTATTTAAAAGATCTGATACTACCGTATTATCCTAACAGAGCACTACGCTCCCAAAATGCAGAATTACTTGTAATACCTAGAATCTCCAAAAGTACAATGGGAGGCAGAGCCTTCAGTTATCAAGCTCCTCTCCTGTGGAATCAGCTGCCAATCTGGATTCGGGAGTCAGACTCGATCTCTGTTTTTAAGAATAGGGCTAAAACCTACCTTTTTGATCTAGCCTACAATTAGGGAGGGATCATGTGTTTCTGAACCCTCCCTTAGTTATGCTGCTAATAGGTTTAGTCAGCTGGGGGACCTCCAGTAATGCACTGGGCCTCACTCCTTTCCTCACTCTCTATGAAATATTTTTTTTTTGCTGGTCATTAACATTTGTTTGTTCTCTCCCATAGATTGAGTCCCCATCGTGCTGTTTGCTCTCTACATGTCTGTTCTTTTCTTCTTCTCTATCCCCTCACCCCCCAGCCAGTCGCAGCAGATGACTGCCCCTCCCTGAGCCTGGTTCTGCTGGAGGTTTCTTCCTGTTAAAAGGGAGTTTTTCCTCTCCACCGTCACCAAGTGCTTGCTCACAGGGGATCGCCTGATTGCTGGGGTCTTTCTGCAACTGTGGGGGTCCCCCCTACAGTTGATAGTGCTATGAGATGACTGTTGTTGTGAAATGGCGCTATATAAATAAAGTTGAATTGAATTGAATTGAATCTCATGTGATCAGGTGGCGCCCAGAGCATCAAGCAGTAGTTTGTCAGCTTGTTGACCTTCTTACCCAACCCCCAGTGTTAGGTTACCCGAACTTTGAAGAACCCTTCATTTTACACTGTGACGCTTCACAGGAGGGGCTTGGGGCGGTGTTATACCAGCGACAACAAGACAAACTGGTGGTGATAGCATATGGCTCCCGGACATTGTCAAATTCAGAGAAGAACTACCACCTTCATTCAGGGAAGCTGGAGTTTCTTGCCATGAAGTGGGCCATCTGTGAGAGGTTTCGGGATTATCTGTACTATTCTCCACCATTCACTGTCTATACGGACAATAATCCCCTAACCTATGTGCTTACCACCGCAAAGTTAAATGCAACCGCACAGAGGTGGGTAGCAGAACTAGCTGATTTCCAGTTTGTGATTAAGTATCGCCCTGGAAAAGCAAACAGAGATGCAGACGGACTTTCACGTATGCCCCTAGATATGGAGCAGTACATGAACAAATGCACACAGAATGTTGATCCTGATGTGATGAATTGTGTGACACAGGCAGTCAAGGTAAAGTCACAAGAAAATGCACCATGGCTCTGCCCAGTCACCATTTCTACTCTCATTAGTGAAGCAGATCAAGAAGCCAGCTCTATAGCTGAAATATCAAAGACTGATATAAAAAGAGCTCAAGAAGAAGACTCCGTGATTGGAGAGGTGTTGCGCTACGTGTTGTCAAAACAATGGCCAAGAAGTGTAAAGCAGCACAACAGTAAAATTGCAGCTCTAGTCAGGCAAAAACACAAGCTGTACTTGGAAGATGATGGACTGCTTTACAGGAGAACAGCAACACATGACCAGCTACTCCTACCCCAGAAGTTTCACAAACTCGTGTTCAAAGAGCTCCATGAAAACATGGGTCATTTAGGGGTAAAGAGAGTGATGAACTTGATAAGAGAGCGTTTTTATTGGGATCATATGCAAAGAGATGAGCACTACATCACGAGAGTTTGCAGTTGTTTAAAGAACAAACGTCCCAATAAGATAACAAGGGCACCACTGACTAACATTGTCACCACGTACCCATTTGAATTAGTGTCAGTGGATTTCCTGCATTTGGAGAAGTGCAAAGGAGGATATGAGTATATCCTGGTTGTAATGGACCATTTTACTCATTTTGCCCAGGCTTACCCATGTCGTAACAAAGCTGCCCACACCGCTGCTGAGAAGATCTTTGGAGATTTTGCCCTCAAGTTTGGTTTCCCCACACGACTCCATCATGATCAGGGAAGAGAGTTCCAAAATAAACTTTTTGCAAAACTCCAAGAGTACAGTGGTGTGCAGGGGTCCCGAACAACGCCCTACCATCCCCAAGGGAATGGGCAGGTAGAACGATTTAATCGTACACTGTTGGCAATGCTCAGAAATTTGCCCGAAGCAGCTAAGGAAGACTGGAAGTCCTCTCTGGCAAAAGTGGTTCATGCTTATAATTGTACGCGTAGTGAAGCTACAGGGTACGCACCATATTTTCTGTTGTTTGGTCGTAGTCCAAAGTTGCCTATTGATCTGATGTTTGGCCTCACAACAAGAGAGCAGAGTGTTTCTCAGCAAGACTATGCTGAAAAGTGGAGAACTACAATGACTGAAGCTTACAAACTCGCTTCTAAAACAGCAAACAAAGAAGGGATGAGAAGTAAAGCACTTTATGATAAAAAGGTTCACGGTGCTGAATTACTCCCTGGATCCAGAGTATTGGTTCGAAACTTGACCGAAAAAGGTGGGCCAGGAAAATTAAGATCATACTGGGAAGACAAGGTGTATGTCGTGACCCAAAAGAAGTACCCAGACAGTCCAGTATATGAAATCAGACCTGAAACTGGCAAGGGACGCACTCGGGTCATGCACAGAAACCTTTTGTTACCATGTGACTTTCTTCCCATGGAAACAGTGAAGCATGCCTCTAAGAAAATGAGAGAAAGAGACTCTAAAAGACACAGGCATGTGGACAGACAAAGCAACACGGATGATGAAGATGAAGAGGGTTGGAATGCCATAATTGGATTACGAGCTGGGAAGGATCAAGAGCAGCGTCCACTGAGAGCCGATGCACCGGAGTTCTACCCGCATGATGACACTACTCCGGAGGATGAGGACCAGGACCCAGATGACGTCACGCAGGTGCAGCTGGCACCAGAGGTCGACGATCCGGTGGTTCCAGATCCAGCTGAGGCAGACGAGGACCAGAGTGATGAGGTGTCGGAGTCCAGTTCCAGTGACCAGGAGGGACCTGACGAGATTCCTGTTAAAACGTATCCTTCAAGAATAAGAAAACAGCCATTGAGATTGACTTATGATAAGTTAGGCCAACCTAGCACTTCATTGCATTTCATCTGTCTAGAACAAAGGTGTAGAAGCTAAAGATAACCATTGGTCAGACATAATTGTCTTGAAAAGTAACTTGGTAGTTACTGTGATGGTTGATAAAAAAATTGAAAAAAAAAACAAAAAAATTTAAAAACACAAAAAGAGACTTGCAGTATGTTACTAAGGCACAGTCATCACACCAGGGTTTATTTGGTAGGCTATGACTAGATTGAGTATCCTTACTCTCAGGAAAGATGCAGATACCCACCATGATGGATGGAGCGGTTGAAGGTTATCGTGCACAAAGACCTCTTCTGCAAATGTATTGCATGGAATAGGAGATACATGCTGTACTATGGACAATTACCAGTTGCATCTTTATAGACTTTAATGAACTCTGACTCCTGTGTAGTGATACCCTACTTTACATGTAATGCATGATTACCAAATGTGAACTAACAGAAGAAAAGAGGAAAAAACTACTGTTTTCAGAAAGGGTAATGTCGGGACGACATTAACTTTTTGAGGGGTGAGTGTAGGAAAACGTTAATTTTGGATAACCTCTAGTGAACCCTCAGAAACAGTGTGGATTAGATGCTAAAGACAAATGTGAATATTCTTAATAAATGTACCTAAGAGACTATAATTTAATGATTAATAGTAAATGGGAGCATTTATAGGGAATGTATTAAAGTACTGAATATGCACTGTCTAGATATGAGCTGTCAATGGAAGTAGTAGCGTGTCTACGCCAGAGGTGGCGCTCAGTAATGTTAAGACACAGTGTAGTGTTAGAGAACACCATAGAAGAAGAGTGTAGGTGCTCTAGTGAGTGTTCCAGAGAACGTTCGAGAGAGACGTTGACGCAGAGTGTAGACAGAGAGTGTTTAGACAAGATGGTGTCTAGCGCTGTGCTGTGTAAGTGATGTGCCATGCCGTGTGAGCTGGAAAAGTGAATAAACAGTCGCTGCAAAGTCTAACAGCTTGGCTCAAATCATCCTTCCTCCCTCTTCGCCCTTCCTGGGTGTAACAAAGACCCTCCCGCTCCCATGGTTATTCACACTGTGTCCCCGAGTACCAACGGCTGTTCCTACTGTATGGTGGGACTGGACGGGGTGACAGTGCCACTGCTGACTGACACGGGTGTGGTGAGATCTGTGTTGAATTGGGCAACTGTGAGGAGCTATTTCCCACATTATTGTATTAGAGGTGACTCAACGCCGCTGTGTGGTTATGGTGGAGGAAGATTGGCCATGGTGGGATCGGTGAGGCTGGTGGCTAGGTACAAGTCGGCGGAGGTGTGCGACCAGAGGTTCATCGTGACTGCCAGGGGAGAGAACACTATGGGATGGGATTTGTTTAATGGCCTGGCTTTCACCATCATGAGTGGCACTGAAGAAGAATGGTTGGGTTGTGGTTCGTGGGACTGGCCGGTTCCGCGAATGGACGACGGAGCTGTGTGGGACGAGAACTTGCCTGGCACACTGGAGGAGGAGCGTAACCAACCCCACCCAGGGCCATCGCAGGAGGGTTCTGGTGCCAGTGCCTAAGTAGCCCTAGCTGAGGGAACTGGGTGGCACGGTGGGACGCCCGTGACGGCAGGTGGCGCAGAGTGGCTGGCTCCATCTACTCCTGGATTTTGGCTGGGAGGGCCCAGAGAGCAGGGAGTCACAACGGCAACGGCAGCAGCGGAAATGAAAGCAAGTGGGGCAGGACCAGCTGGCACGGTGAGATGACGTGCCAAACAGGAACACTGGAAGCCGAGTAGGGTCCCTCTGTGGGTCGCGGACGTGGTCCGGCCCAGGGAGGAGACCCAGTCGAGAGGAGTTTGGGTCAAGCATCAGAGAGGAGACGACTGGGGGGCGGGGTCTGCAGGTGGTGGCTGTTCGGGAGGATGCCTATCTCCAGCTATCTGATGGCTCATGGATGCACCCTAATGAGCTACGGCGTGCCCAGGAGAAGAAGGGGGTGCTTGGGCCTGAGCATGGGGTGTCCCCGGTGGTGAGGAAGAGAAGGCGCACCAGAGTTCAATTATCCGACAGTTATCCAGGGGTGGTTCCTCTCTTAGGGGAGACTGATAGTTGGACAATGTGTAATACATGTGTCAGAAGGGGGGACAGCCGGTATGTTTATTGTGTTGTGGTTCATGGGATTATTTTGTGCATTTTCTCTTATTTTAGGAACAAGGCAGTTATTTTCTTTTAGTTGGACTGTTTTTTTTTCTAGCTTAAATGGCAGAATAATCCATCTTGCAGTGTGTGTGGGGGGTGGGACAGCAGTCCACCTGTCCTCCCCTAGTTTTAGTTATGTTGAGTGACTGTGATAGGCCCCTTTTAGGTATTTCTGTTTAGTTTTTTTTTTTTAGTGCATGATTCAGGTTCCAAATTTGGGCGGGTCTCGATCGTGTGTGTGTTTTGGACCTTTTTGAAGGGGGGGTGTTGTGTTGGGTCTGGGGACTGTTGATGTGTGACATGGGTGGTGGCTCCAAATTGGAGACCTCTCTCATCTTTTAAGTGGTAGAACTTGCACAATTGGTGGCTGACTAAATACTTTTTTGCCCCACTGTATATGGTGAGAAGGCATCATCAATAAATCTGTGTTCAGTTCAACACTCAGTCTTAGTGGGACTTATTCAGAGGAATGAGGAATCAATGTACAGGGAAGAAGTGAGAGACCTGAAGGGCTGGTGCAGGAAGAACAATCTGGTGCTCAATGTGGCCAAAACGAAGGAGGTGATTATCGACTTCCGGCGGTCACAGCCTGAACATGTCCCTCTCAGCATTGGCGGCCGTTTAGTGGAGAGAGTGGAGAACATCAAGTTCCTCGGAGTGCAGATCTCGCAGGACCTGACCTGGAGCAAGAATTCCTTGGGGATCAGGAAGTGGGCCCAGCAGAGACTGCACTTCTTGAGGAAACTCAAACAGGCCTCTCTCCCCATCTGCATCCTCAGGACCTTCTACAGAGGTGTGGTGGAGAGTGTTATGACGTACTGCATTGCTACATGGTACTCCAGCTGCAGTATGTCAGACAAAAAAGCCCTGCAGAGGATAGTCAAGGGAGCTGAGAGGGTAATTGGAGTCTCCCTCCCCTCTGTCCAACAACTTTTTCAGAACCGTTGTAGGAGCAGGGCACTGAACATTGTCAAGGACCGTTCTCACCCTCTGAATAAACACTTTGAAGTTCTGCCATCTGGCAAACGATTCCAGAGCATCAGAGGCAGAACCACCAGACTGATTAACAGCTTCCTTCCACAAGCTGTTAGGATACTGAACAGTTGATCCGGAATCTCTCATACATACTACTGCACCTACGGACATTATGCATATTATCTGTATATTATAGTTCTGGTTAGCTTTCAAGTATGTCTCAGGGAAGTGTGAATGGCTGTGTTGGGGTGGGGGGGTGAGGGTATGTGTGAGTGTGTCTTAAATCATGTTCTTTTACTTATATAGCTTATATGGATGCCGAGAGAAACGCAATTTCATCTTGCCTGCACTACAGTTGTATGTACAGCAATATGACAATAAAGGTTGATTTGATTTGATTTGATTTTGAATAACATCATTAATCCAGTCATTTTTTCCCTGCATGAACAACAGAGGCCTAATTTCATCTTCATGGATGACAATGCTCCAGGTCATTGAGGTTGCATCATTAGGTAATGGGTGCTGGAGGCTGGTGTACCTCAATTGGAGTGGCCTGCACTTTCTCCAGACCTGAATCCCATAGAAAATGGCATCAGCTGAGTCGCCGTGTAGTGGCCCTGTAACCCTGCACCCCACAACCTCAATGACCTGAGGGCTGCCTTTCAAGAAGAGTGGAATGCCATGCCTCAGCAGACAATAAGTCGACTTGTGAACAGCATGAGACGTTGTTGTCAAGCTGTAATTGATGTTCAAGGGTACATAACAAGTTATTGAGACATTGACATTTTTTGTTGTGGTATACCCACCACTATTGTTGGCTTTTGTTTCAATTAATTGTTTGAGATGAGGAAATCACCATTGCATGCTTCTACTTAAATGCCCTACTTTTATGATATAATATCACTGTAGCGTGAACTTTTAACATTTTCCACAAATTTCACCCAAAACCCAAATATACCAAACTTTTTGTGAGTAGTGTATATTCTCTAGATGAAGGGTTGCTATTTCTCCAGCTATCACCTAGTCCATAATGTTTCATATATTGTTTTTTTTTTTTTTTTACATCTGCTGAGTGGCAAATTCTTAAGCTATGAGGTGAATCTGACCGATCAAGTGCGGGATAGATGACTGTATTTAAGTCTCCAGTGATAACAATGTTTGCTGAATTACATAATAATGAAAAAAGTTATAAAAGAAAGCTGGGTCATCGTTATTAGGTCCATAAATATTAACTAATGTGAACGATTTATTGTTTACAGACAGACTGATTGTTAAAGTCTGGACACGGCCATGTTCATGTCCCAGCTTTATGTTGTTGTTGTTTTCTGTGATCTCCAGGGAATGAGTTCAGCCATGTCCTCGCCCTCAGGTCAGCGTGTTTTCTTTGTGTTTTTCTGCTTGAGCCTTAGGTTAGTGATTGTGTCATGGTATGTGCCCTGGCTGGGTAGAGAGCAGGACTCAGGTGTGAAATGAGCATTAAACACAATTTATTAACATAAAATAAAGCAACTCAGAAGCTGTAAATAATAATTCAAACTCAGGCGAACACAGGCAAAACTAGACATGGAATAACTAAAATTGGCAGAACAGGACAGGCAGGCAGAAGCATGGGTAAATGCCAAAATGACAAATGATGCAGCACCCAGGTGAAAGGCTGCGTCCCTCAAATAAGGCAGACACTAATCCAGTCCTTCTCAAATAGTGGGGGGGCGCGATGCAATGCCGGGGGGGGGGGGGGGCGCGTGTGACCCCGGGGAACAGGCTTTGCTTTTGCCGTGTAAAGTGTAATTGCACATCCACGGCAGCAGGTGGTGCAGTGGCGCTCTCATTGTCAAAGTCTGTGCGGGAGTTTAAAACTTTTTAAATTGCTGTCAACAAACCCCTCGAGAGACACCATGGAGAAATATTTAACAGTAACGGAGAGAGACACAGGTAAAGAGACAAATGAAAGTCTCCCAAAAGCTAAGACGAGGAAATATGACGAAGCTTATCTAGCGCTTGGCTTCACTCTGACTACGGTGGGAGACGAGGAAAGACCGGTGTGTTCACTGTGTCTGAAAGTGTTGGCAGCGGACAGCATGAAGCCAAATAAATTAAGACGTCACCTACAGACATTACATCCTCAACACGTTGATAAGCCGCTTGATTTTTTTCAGCGAAAACGTGCGGAGTACGGCCAACAATCATCCCGCTTTGTGAACGCTACATCAGTAAACCAGCGAGTACTTTCAGCATCATTTAAAGTGGCGCACCAAATTGCGCAGTGCAAAAAACCCCACACAATTGCAGTGTTGTTGATACTGCCTTTTTCTACCTTTTTCTTCAGACTAAAATGTTAAATATATTGGTACTCCTGTGTTAATGTTCCAGATCAATTTACATTTAATATTATTTATTGATTGAATTATTTTTCTCAGCATCAAATGGTCCAGTTGGTCAAAAATGTTTCTAGTTTAAATAAGGATTGACATATTTTTTATTTCAGGCACTTTGATGCACTTTAAGTTTTTTTTTTCTGTTTTAGACTATAACAGGGTTTCTGTGTGGCAAAATAAAGTTAATATTTGTTGAAAGTTGATTTATATTGCTTTTTTCGTTTGTTAATGTTAAAAAGGATACAATTTTAGGTATACTTATACAATTTTTATAGATAATGATCTTATTTATAGTCACTGCAGCGAGTTGGGGGGGGCGCGAAATATTTTCTCTTTCCTAGGGGGGGCTTTGCAAAAAATAATTGAGAAGCACTGCACTAATCAAACGAAACACAAAACAGCTGTGAATAATCAGGAAATTAACAACGTAGAAACCAAGCAAGGCCAAGGTGAAAATAAACACACATAAAACTCAAACCCAAGATAGAACATGAATATGATTTTCAAAATGACAAACGGAACAAAAGCAAGGATAATCAAAACACAACCAAGATCATGATAATAAACAACAGTGTGTGGTGATCCTGAGTTTGGTTCCATACAAGGCCCAGGTCTCCTGTTTATTTCCCTTTCTTCCATATGTATTTCTAATTACTGTAGCAGCAACTTCTCCTCAGGCCAATCCAGGAGATCACTTTTCTTCATTTTAAAGTAATTTCACTTTTCTTTATTTTAAAGCAACTCTCACTCAAGGTCTGGTCAAGAATGCTGTGTGTCTTCAACAAAGCCCCAATGTAAACAATTTTACTTTTGTAGAGAGACTTGGTAAGGATTTGCTTTTAAAGGCTTAAGTGGACCATAAACTCTTGGAGTCAAATCCCAACTGGACAGTTCATGTTGATAGTATCCATTCATACCAGGAACTGATACTCTTAAAAAGTCATAAACTTCTTAAGCTGGCAGATATATGGCCTTCTTTCTTCTTTTAGACATATTCCAGAACCCTCTAGGCCCCTCTGCTCACATTCCAAAGACCTAAAAATTATCTACAGCTCAACAGTACCTCCTAGTGGACATCTATGGAATATGTTTCATTGTGCATTCTGTTAATTCTGATTTTAAGCTTTTCTTTCAGATATCATCTCCCCGGGATTCTAAGGACATTGTGAAGATAATCGCCAATAATGGTTTGCCATGATTCATTAATCCTTGATTTAAATGTGAGTGCATGTCTTAGGAATGTTTTATTTTCATGAGTGTTATTCAAATGAATGTTAAAATTATTGGTAATGGTATAAATGCATGGTCACTGAATATTAGCCTTGAGTCACTTAAATTAGTTAGATTTTATATTGAGTATATAATTCCATAAGAACTGAATGTTTTATGAATCTCTGTCCATCTTCCCTCTCCTGATAACCAATCACCATGTTGCCTTTCTGCTGGATAACGTACTGGCATTTGATTGGCTATTCACAAACAAAGAAATGTTCCCTCCTTGGACAAAAGCCCATTCAAACTCCTCTTTATGGAAGATGATTGGTCTGCCTTGCGGCCGGTCCCATTTTATGACCCAGCAGCGTGCATGCATCAGAGCCACCCTGCATACTCAGAACAAAAGAACGTTTTTGTTTTCACTTCTTCAGAGTTCTTTGTACTTCCTTGCAGTTTTCTTTTGTCTAAATTGTTCTGTGAATTTTAAGAAGTCTTTTGTGTGTGTGAACCTTGTCAAATCCTGTGTTTGAGGTTGAAAATTATCCCTATGAATTGGAACACACGTTCAGGGCTGCACGAGGTCATTAGTAGTTGGTGATGGATTTAATCTATATCAACACTACCTGTTTTCACCAGAAAAAAGAAGAAAAAGCAAACTGATGAGGAAAAAAGTCTCATCTTTAGGAGTAAAATTTCTCAAATTTACATAAACAATTCTAATCAATAGAAAAAGTCAGAAATTTACTAGAAAGAAAGCTGTAAATTCAGAGAAAAACTTGGACCCCCTGGTGGGCCGTTTTTGGCCCCCGAGCCACACGTTTGACACCCCTGGACCAGCACATTAAAAATACATAATTAGAGGTTTTACTTCAATGAAAAAGTTGCATATCACAGATATCATAGATAATTTCAGATAAACAAAAGTTCACCTCAGAAGAAGCTTCATTTGCTCTTTACAGAAACAAAGTTTAATCACTTTTTCTCTCTGTCATATGAAAACTTAAATTTGAAATCTGTGGACAGTAAACGAGAGCTTCTTGCTATAAAAATCATTATATTTAACCACAGAGGTAGGAGCTAATGTGGGGGGAAAAAGCAGTTTAACTCACAGGTGGAATCAGGTGAATCAGGTGGCGTTCCCCTGGTGATCTGATGGCTGACAGCGGTGACAGGTGTGTTTTCCTGGCCTGCTGTCAGTTCGTCACTGTTTCTGGCCACAAAATGAACCG
Organism: Pholidichthys leucotaenia; assembly: GCA_020510985.1. Lineage (NCBI taxonomy): Eukaryota > Metazoa > Chordata > Actinopteri > Cichliformes > Pholidichthyidae > Pholidichthys > Pholidichthys leucotaenia. The sequence continues at coordinate 320,739,328 of CM035845.1, read as the reverse complement.
ACCTATGGAGTACAGCATCTGCGGTTTCTCCTGTACCCCAGCCTGGAGCTGTCCTGTGTACCACGCTGGGAGTTGAGCCAGACCACCCCTACGGTAACAGTGGACCAATGAGAATACACTGTGTGTGCAGACAGTGCTCATGGAGTTGTAGTTTTGTAGTCTCACACTGTGATAGGCTTATTATTTAGATGCTGCTTGAGAAAACTACAACCCGTCAAAGTGGCTCGTGGGAACGGCTGTCTTACCCGCCACTGGTGAAATACACCTGCCAGGAATGGGTGGGCAGGTTTTAATATCAAGCCCTGTGTGTGTGTGTGTGTGTGTGTGTGTGCGCGCGCGCGCACGTGTGTGTGTGTATATATACGTATATATATATATATATATATATATATATATATATATATACAGTATATATGTATACAATTTTTATTTGTATTTATTTTTTAAATTATCATTTATTACAATTGGATACATTTCTCAAAGGAAACATACTTTTATGAACGTAAAATATATATACGTATATATTTTAAACTATTTATTATGTTGTCAACCATGCTTGACAGTGTCACATCTGCCAGCAGCTGCACAGACAGCTGCTCAGACTCTCCTCGGTGCATGTGGAGAGCACAGAGAGCAGCAGCTTCCTGCTTCTCCTCCCCACTCTCGGTAAGACATGAACAGATCCAGAAAAAGTAAAATCACAGAGGAAAATAGAGTTTAATTCTGTGTGGACGGATTAATTTGTGTTCATATATGGTTGCTGTGGAGAGAATTTCTCCACGAGAACACAAACAAGCAGAAAAACAGCCACCTCTGCAAGATGGCGCCCACCGCTGGTGAACGTTTTTGCTTGTTCCGCTCTCGAATGCCAACTTTTCTCCTTTTTTGCATAGTTGCTGTTCTTTCTACAGTGCATGGAGGCCATCCACTGCTAACATGCGACTGACAGACACTACTGGATATTGCCATGTCAAGCAGCCACACGGAGTTTACTGGCTTTATACCACCCGACCTGCAATGCATCGTCCGCCGCTGTGGTGAACATCAGCACCCCCAGGAAGGCCCCGAAGCACCGAGCCCATGTGAGCATGCTGACCCCAAGAGAGCGTGTTGGAGGCGGGGCTGAAGGCGCCGAAGGCGAGGCAAAAGAGGAGGGCTACATGCTAGGCTAAAGGCTTGCTCCAGCCGGCCACTTCCCAGTCTCTTAATGGTAAACGTTTGGTCTTTGGAAAAAAAGCTAGATGAACTAAGAACAAGGATTGAAGACCAGCAGGAGACAAAAGAGTGCTGTGCCCTAATTTTCTGTGGACCTGGCTTTCAGACACAGAGTCCCAGAGGACGCTATTCAGCTACAGACCCACTCAACACACTGAGCAGACAGAACAGGAGACTCTGGTAAGATGAGGTGTGTGTGTGTGTGTGTGTGTGTGTGTGTTTTTATAAACCACTTGTGGTGTGGAGATGTACAAACCATCAACAAGCACTGCTCGCTCCATGGGGAGTTTTTACTGCTGAAATACCATCCCTATTATCTACCGAGGGAATTTACTGCTGTGTTTTTGGCCACTGTTTCCATCTGCCCGCAAAGCAACAACACAGTAGCGCTAAATAAACTCCATGATGTCATCAGCGCAGTAGAGACGAAACATCCTGATGCTGTTTTTATTGTTGCTGGGGACTTTAACCAGTGCAATTTATGGACCGTACTCCCCAAATATTACCAGCATGTGGACATTCCCACCTGCGATAAAACCACATTGGATCGTGTTTATTCCAACATAAGCGTCATCTACAGAGCGGCACCTCGCCCCCACTTCGGACAACCAGATCACAGCTCACTGTTTATGTACCCAGCCTACAGACAAAAGCTGAAACAAACAAACCCTGTTATTAAGCAAATCAAGCACTGGACCCCAGAGACTGAAAGCACCCTGCAAGACTGTTTTGTCTGCACAGACTGGGATGTGTTTAAAGCTGCAACTCAAGAGAACTCTTCTGTAAACATATAGGATTATGCTGAATACGTGACTGGGTACATCAGCATGTTCGCTGATATTATCGTACCCACCATACAGGTCAGGAAGTTCTCCAACCAGAAGCCCTGGATCATCATTCAGGTACGTCAGATGCTGCGTGCTCACTCTCGTGCATTTAAATCAGGCTGTGAGGTCGAGTACAAAGCTGCAAAGTATGAACTGAGAGAGGCTATAACAACAGTCACGAGGCAGTACAGAGAAAAGCTGGACAGCCTCTACTCCACTCCTGACCCGGGGCGCGTGTTGCAAGGCTTGCAACACATCACAAACTACAAGAGGACCAACAGCAGCACCACTAGCTCTACAAACAGCCTGCCAGATGATCTCAACATCTTTTACACCCGCTTCGAGACCATCAGCCATAGCACAGAGAAGAGACACCCACCCCCCACCCACTAAGAGTGTCACCAGACCAGGTAAACAAAGCATTGAGGAATATCAACCCCTGCAAGACAGCAGGACCAGACAACATACCTGGGTGGGCCCTCAGAGCATGCGCTGCAGAGCTGACTGACGTTTTCACAGCAATCTTTAACCTCTCCCTCAACCAGAACATAGTCCCCTCCTGCTTCAAAACCATAACTATCATCCCCCTCCCCAAAAGGAGCCCGCTGGCCTGTCTGAATGATTACAGACCGGTAGCACTCACTCCAATCATCATGAAATGCTTCGACAGAGTGATGCTGCCCTTCATTCAGGACAGCATACTGGGCACCCTGGACCCCCCGCAGTATGCCTACCGGCCCAACAGATCCACCTCAGATGCCATCGCTGTAGCACTCCATTATTCTCTCTCTAACCTGGAAGATGAAGACTCCTACATCAGGATGCTCTTTGTTGACTACAGCTCCACCTTCAACACGGTCATCCCCTACAAACTCACTGACAAACTGACCTCACTTGGCCTGCACCCCACCCTCTGTGACTGGCTACTGGACTTTCTAACTGGCATGCCCCAGTCTGTCAGGTTGGGTAACAGGACCTCAGCCAGCATCATCACAAACACAGGTGTCCCACAGGGTTGTGTTCTCAGCCCCATCTTCTACAGCCTCTTCACCCACGACTGTGTTGCCTTCCACAAGGACAATATCATCCTAAAGTTTGCGGATGACACGGCAGTGATGACGAAGCATCCTACAGGAGGGAGGTGGCCAACCTGGTGTCATAGTATGAGGACAGCATCCTCACCCTCAACAAGGACAAGACAAAGGAGATGATTGTGGACATGAGGAAAGGGAGGAGAAGACCCCATTGACCGCTGTTCATCCGGAAGCTTGAGGTGGAGAGGGTGAGCAGCTTTAAATACCTGGGCATCCACATCAGCGAGGACCTTAAGTGGACACACAACACCACAAAGCTGGTTAAGAGAGCTCAACAGTGACTGTACTTTCTGAGGAGGCTGAAGAAGTTTGGCATCTCGTCCAGGATCCTCAACAATTTCTACAGCTGCATCATCAAGGATATCCTGCATCACTGCGTGGTACGGCAGCACCACTGCCCTGGACCGCAAATGCCTGCAGAAAGTGGTGAAGACAGCAAAGATGATCATCAGGACTCTACTCCCCTCTCTGCAGAGCATCTACCACCGCAGAGTCCAAAGGAGAGCACCCCCCCACCTCCCCAGCACAGAATGTTCACACTTCTACCCTCAGGCCAGATGACCAGACTGAAGAACTCCTTCTTTCCCACTGCCAGACTCCTGAACAGATAACTCCAAAAACTCCATAACACAGCTTTGCTTATAGGAACTCACACATTGTATTTGGTTCCTGGTTGATCCTTGTCATTTTCCCATAGAGTTTAGAATTTAGAATTACAGACGTGGACAAAATTGTTGGTACCCCTCTGTTAATGAAAGAAAAACCCACAATGGTCACAGAAATAACTTGAATCTGACAAAAGTGGTAATAAATAAAAATTCTATGAAAATTAACCAGTGAAAATCAGACAATGCTTTTGAATTGTGGTTCAACAGAATTATTTTAAAAAACAAACTCATGAAACAGGACTGGACAAAAATAATGGTACCCCCAGAAAAGATTGAAAATAATGTGACCATAGGGACATGTTCAACCAAGATGTGTCCTCTAATTAATATCACAGGTGTCTACAAACTTGTAACCAGTCAGTCGGCCTATTTAAAGGGTGACAAGTAGTCACTGTGCTGTTTGTTGACATGGTGTGTACAACACTAAACATGGACCAGAAGAAGCAAAGGAGAAAGTTGTCTCAGAAGATTAGAAAGAAAATTATAGACAAGAATGTTAAAGATAAAGGCTATAAGACCATCTCCAAGCAGCTTGATGTTCCTGTGACTACAGTTGCTCATATTATTCAGAAATTTAAGCTCCACAGGACTGTAGCCAACCTCCCTGGATGTGGCTGCAGGAGGAGACAGATAATACGAATGGTAACAAAAGACCCCAGAACAACCTCTAAAAACATTCATGGTGAACTCCAAGGTCAAGGTACATCAGTGTCAGATCGCACCATCCGTCGTTGTTTGAGCCAAAGTAAACTTCATGGGGGATGACCAAGGAGGACACCACTGTTGAAAAGAAATCATAAAAAAGCCAGACTGGAATTTGCCAAACTGCATGTTGACAAGCCACAAAGCCTCTGGGAGAATGTCCTATGAACAGACGAGACAAAACTGGAACTTTTTGGCAAGGCACATCAGCTCTATGTTCACAGACGCAAAAATGAAGCATACCAAGAAAAGAACACTGTTCCTACTGTGAAACATGGAGGAGGTTCTGTTATGTTCTGGGGCTGCTTTGCTGCATCTGGTACAGGGTGTCTTGAATCTGTGCAGGGTACAATGAAATCTCAAGACTATCAAGGTATTCTAGAGAGAAATGTGCTGCCCAATGTCAGACAGCTTGGTCTCAGTCGCAGGTCATGGGTCTTGCAACAGGATAATGACCCAAAACACACAGCTAAAAACAACCAAGAATGGCTAAGAGTCAAACATTGGACTATTCTAAAGTGGCCATCTATGAGCCCTGATCTAAATCCTATTGAACATCTGTGGAAGGAGCTGAAACATGCCGTCTGGAGAAGGTACCTTTCAAACCTGAGACAACTGGAGCAGTTTGCTCATGAGGAGTGGGCCAAAATACCTGCTGAGAGGTGCAGAAATCTCATTGACAGTTACAGAAATTGTTTGATTGCAGTGATTGCCTCAAAAGGTTGTGCAACAAAATATTAAGTCAAGGGTACCATCATTTTTGTCCAGGCCTGTTTCATGAGCTTGTTTGTTTTCAACCTTCCCCGTTGTCGTGCCCTACTGTGATGTCCTCAGATGTCAAGGAAGTATCTGAGTGTAGCTGTCCTCCGTAGCTGTTGAGGAGAGTGTGTTGAGCTCCGACCAGGTAATCGTCCTTTTTCCCAACTCCCTCAGCCATGAGCCCCGCTGCTTCCTGGGTGTGCTCTGGCTGAAGCTGTCTCTGGTACCCTGGCATCACCAAGCGCCTCAGCCGCGATATCCCTGAGCTGTTCTGTCTCCCCTGGTCGTGAGCTCCGCCCTCCTCCGGTATGTATATTTTCCCTTTTGGTTTGTGTGTTTAATATGTCATGGCCATGTTTTCTTTTAATAAATGCTGCAACTCACAGATGGCGCTTTGGTGTCTTGCTTTGCCTGTGAAACGGGTGCTTTATGATATATATTTCTAAATGGCTTAATTTGCACCAAATGATTTTTAAAGTTACAGTATATTATTTAGAAAGTTGTTTAGAATTGTTTTGATTTATTCCAAAATAATCTGTAGAACAGGTGAAGGATGCAGATTTACAGTTTATTATATTAATACATTTGAATAAGGAGCATTATGAGGAAACATAAAAACAATGAAAAGTAGCTTCTTCTAAATAAAACTTTCATCTTTAATTTATTAAAATATCAGGAACTAAAGCTGTGATCACAGGTGAAACTGATCACAGAGCAATAATGGATGATATTTTTTAGATTTAAACAATTTATAAATGTGCCGATAATTAAGAAACTATACAAAAATATAGTCAGATATTCAGAAATTCATTTTTTAACACAAAACAATTTGTAAAATATTTCTAATACCTTTATTTCATGAACGAAGCTGTATATAAAGCTTGAGTTTTTTCACCATTGTAGCATGAATTTATTAATGCCACATAATATTCAGAGCTTGACATAACGCACGGCTCAGGAGACGCACACACACAGGCTTAGAGTAGTTCAAAGAGTTTATTAACAGCAGGAGTGAATGAGTGCGTGTCTGCGGGATGTAAATGTGTTGGTGATGGTGTCTGCTCCAGGCACAGAGGCAGGTGACCGTACAGCCGAGCAACCCTATGGAGAGAGCACAGGGAGAGGGTGACGGGCATACACCAACACAGGAGGAATTTATGGCGAGAGAAGGACTTACTTGGTGGGTCAGGACAGCTGGCACAACAAGGGGGCGAAGCCCGGAAGACAGCCACCTGGAGAGCTCCGTACAGCAGCGAGGATTGGGCGATGGAGTGGAGATGTCCGCCGCTGGGGAATCCACCTGTGCACAGGGGAGAAGACTGAAGAAAAGAGGTAAGCGATCTTCTTACCAAAATGGTGACGCTGAAGGGAAGTATGCTCACAACGGTGAGGGACGAAGTCTGACGGCTTCAGGCCGAGCCTCCGGGCGAGACGGCCTTTATCCCTCGCCGCTGATGATTGTCAGGTGCGTGAGCAGGTGGCGCCGTTGATGAATGGCGCGGCGTGACAGTACTCCCCCCTCTAGCAGCGCCTCCTGGCGATGGCTTATCCGGGTGCGCTCGGTGGAAGTCCGCGATGAGCGATGGGTCCAACACAAACGACGGGGGCACCCATTGTCGATGCTCGGGCCCATAGCCCTCCCAGTCCACCAAGTATTGCAACCCACGACCTCGGCGCCGGGAGTCCAGGATGGAGGAGACGGACCAGGCCGGATGGCCACCAATCATCCGGGGCGCGGGTTGCGCTGCAGGAGGAGGGCAAAGGGGGTCAGTGACTGCCAGTTTCACCTTCGACACATGAAAAGTGGAATGGATGCGGAGGGAGGGGGGAATAGCCACGCGCACAGCCACCGGGTTGATGATCCGGGTGATGGGAAAGGGACCCATGAAACGCTGTGCCAGCTTCCTCCTCTCGCCTTTTAATGTGACGTCCTGGGTAGACACATACACGAGTTGCCCAACTCTGTACGCCGGGGCAGGTCTTCTGTGCCGGTCCGCCACGGTCCTGTTGCACTCCGCTGTGCGTAAAAGCGCATGACGCGCGGCAGCCCAGGTGGAGCGGAACTGCCTAAGGTGCGCCCTAACGGAGGGGACAGTCACCTCGTTCTCCTGCGCTGGAAACAGCGGGGGGTCGTAACCCAGGGACGCCTTGAAGGGGGACATCCCCGTTGCAGAAGAGCGGGCGGTGTTGTGGGCATACTCCACCCAGGCGAGATGGTTGCTCCAGGACGTCGGCTTGGATCTAGTAACACAGCGGAGCGCAGCCTCCAGCTCCTGATTGGTCCTCTCACACTGCCCGTTAGACTGGGGGTGATGGCCGGAGGAGAGGCTCACCTTGGCTCCGATGGCGTTACAAAAGGATCTCCAAACCTCGGATGAAAATTGGGGGCCCCGGTCCGAGACCACGTCCACCGGAATCCCGTGCAGCCTGACCACGTGTTGGACGAGGAGGCCCGCCGTCTCCAGGGCAGTAGGGAGACCTCGCAGGGGAACGAAGTGCGCCGCCTTGGAGAAACGGTCCACAATGGTCAGGACGGTGTCAAAGGAGTTGGAAACGGGGAGTCCGGTGACGAAGTCCAGTGCGATGTGCGACCAGGGCCTGCCGGGGACGGGCAGAGGCTGGAGCAGACCCGCTGGGGGGGCATTTCCCGACTTGCTGGTGGCACAGATTGGGCAAGCCCGGGCGTAGCGGGCTGCATCCCTCCGCAGGCCTGGCCACCAAAAGGACCGCTGGAGGAGGCTGATCATCCGAGAGGTGCCGGGATGACAGGTGAGCCGGGAGGTGTGGAGCCAGTGGATGACCTCTCCTCGGACCGCAGATGGGACGAACAGTCTTCCCTCCGGTCCGCCGCCAGGATCAGGTTCCACCTCCTGCGCCTTCCGGATCTTGTCTTCAATGTCCCAAGAGATGGCACCGAGGACGCACGACCTGGGCAGGATAGTGTGGGGCGTCTCCTCAGCCTCCACGGGGGTGAACTGCCTAGAGAGGGCGTCAGGCAGGCCGTTTTTGGAGCCCGGCCTGAAGGTGATCGAGAAGCGGAACCTGGCGAAGAACAAAGACCAGCGCGCCTGGCGGGCATTCAGGCGCTTGGCAGATCGTAAATACTCTAAGTTCTTGTGGTCCGTCAGGACCACAAACGGCAGGTCCGCCCCCTCTAGCCAGTGGCGCCACTCCTGTAAGGCGAGTTTAATGGCCAGGAGCTCTCTGTCCCCCACATCGTAGTTCCTCTCCGCCGGGGACAGGCGCCGGGAGAAGAAGGCGCACGGCCGTTTGGCGCCATCGTCAGGTGACCGCTGGGATAACACTGCTCCCACTCCCGTGTCCGATGCGTCCACCTCCACAATGCACTGCAGCGCGGGGTCGACCTGGCGAAGGACCCGGGAGGAGGAGAACTCCGCCTTCAGCGCCCTAAAGGCAGCAGCGACCTCTTCAGTCCACCGGAACGGGACCTTCGGGGACGTGAGGCGGGTCAGCGGTCCGACGATCGAGCTGAAATTTGGGACAAAGCGGCGGTAAAAATTGGCGAAGCCAACAAACTGTTGCACCTGCTTCCGGGATGCGGGAGTAGGCCACTCCACCACCGCCTTCACCTTCTCTGGGTCTGGGAGCACCTGATCTTGAGCGATGATGAATCCCAGGAAGGATGTGGTCCTAGCGTAGAATTCGCATTTCTCAGCCTTCACGTACAGACGATTCTCCAGCAGTCTTTGGAGGACCCGCCTCACATGGACCTGGTGCTCGTCCCTGGACCTGGAGAAGATAAGGATGTCATCCAGGTAGACGAACACAAAAAGGCCGATGAAATCCCGGAGGACGTCATTAATGAGGCGCTGAAAGACGGCAGGAGCGTTGGTCAGCCCGAACGGCATGACGAGATACTCAAAGTGGCCGTTCGGGGTACGGAAGGCTGTCTTCCATTCATCTCCCTCCCGGATCCGGACGAGGTGGTAAGCGCTGCGTAAATCCAGCTTGGTAAACCAGGTCGCCCCCTGGAGGGAGTGAAAGGCAGTGTCCATGAGGGGCAGGGTGTAACGGTCCCTCTCAGTGATGTCATTCAGCGCTCGGTAGTCTATGCAGGGGCGGAGGGATCCGTCCTTCTTCCCGACAAAGAAAAACCCTGCCCCCACGGGTGACGACGATGGGCGAATAATCCCAGCGCTCAGAGATTCCTTCAGGTATGTATTCATGGTCTCCTTCTCCGGTGCCGACAGGCTGTAGAGCCGACCAGATGGCAGGGGAGCCCCCTGGCGGAGGTTGATGGCACAGTCATATGGTCGATGCGGGGGAAGAGACATAGCTTTAGATTTGCTAAATACCATACCCAGGTCGTGAAATTCTGGAGGCACCAGTGACAGGTCCGGAGGTGCTGTATCCGCCACAGGGGGAGCCGCGGACGGGGAGCAGGCGGCGGACTGAAGGCAGGTGCCCATACAGAAGGTACTCCATGCCGATACCCCAGCGGACCTCCAGTCCAGGACAGGGTTGTGGAGGCGTAGCCAGGGATACCCCAGGATGACGGGCGACACAGAGTTGGGCAGGACGTAAAATACCATCTCCTCCCGGTGGTTCCCTGAGATGATGACTGGGACAGGCATGGTTTGGTGAGAAACTCTCCCAAGGGAGGCACGGGAGAGATGGACCAGGGAGATGGGGTGTTTTAATGCCTGACAGCGGATGCCCAATCGGGTTGCCAGGCCTTGTGAAATGAAGCTGCCCTCTGCGCCCGAATCCACCAGTGCGTGGGTGAGGTGCCCAGTGGGATTGTGGCAAAAACGGATGGGCAGCTTTAATTGAGTGAGAGAGTCTAACCGGTTGGGACCCGCGAGGCTCCCTACAGCGATTCGCGGACCCCGCCGACTGGCTTTCCGCGGGCAACGCTCCACAGTGTGTTGGTCACCTCCGCAATACATGCAGAGGCCCAACTCACGGCGGCGTTGTTTCTCCGCAGGGGAAAGCTTGGTCCAGCCCGTCACCATCGGCTCCGACTCCTCGGGGCACAATGCTGGCGGCGCCGCCAGGGGGCGAGCTTGGAACAGGTGCGGCGAGACTCCACGAGGGCGAGAAGAAGAAGACTTCCGCCCCGAGGAGCGCTCGCGCAGCCTGTTATCCAAACTTATCGCTAAGGATGTCAGCTCCGCTAGCGTCCCAGGGATATCCCGTCCAGCCAGTTCATCCCTCAGATCACTATTGAGGCTGCGGAGGAACAGGCCACAGAGGGAGCGTTCCTCCCAGCCCAATTCCTCCGCCGCTACCCGGAAGTCGACCGAGTAGTCCGCTGCCGACCGGCCTCCCTGCTGGAGAGCGAGGAGCCGATCGACCTGGACCGTCTCGGTTTGAGAATGGTCAAAGACCTCCAGAAAGCGCCTCACGAACTGGTCATAGGTGAGGGTGGCATAACTGGGCCTCGCCATTACGGCGTAGGTCCAAGTTAACGCACGCCCCTCCAGAAGATTCCCTATGTAACCAATCCGACTGTGATCCGAGGGAAAATCTCCGGGCACACGGTGGAACACGGACTCACACTGCATAATGAACCCCCGCGCTCCGCCGAGCTTACCGCTAAAGCGGGCGGGGGTCGGAATCGGTGTGAGCCGAACCGGTGCCACTGGAGCCGGCTGGACGGCCGCTGGAACAGCAGGAGCCGCGCCACCCTGACGAGCCGGGGGGAACGGCTGTTGAGGATCCAAGCGGCCCAACCGGTTAGTTAAATTCAATAATTGATTAAAGATCACCTGTTGTTGATAAGCTATTTGATCCACTCTAGCCTCGAGAGTGGAAAACCGGTGTGCGAGCCCGCCGTCCGCCGAGCCGCTCTGCTGAAGCCGTACTGACATAACGCACGGCTCAGGAGACGCACACACACAGGCTTAGAGTAGTTCAAAGAGTTTATTAACAGCAGGAGTGAATGAGTGCGTGTCTGCGGGATGTAAATGTGTTGGTGATGGTGTCTGCTCCAGGCACAGAGGCAGGTGACCGTACAGCCGAGCAACCCTATGGAGAGAGCACAGGGAGAGGGTGACGGGCATACACCAACACAGGAGGAATTTATGGCGAGAGAAGGACTTACTTGGTGGGTCAGGACAGCTGGCACAACAAGGGGGCGAAGCCCGGAAGACAGCCACCTGGAGAGCTCCGTACAGCAGCGAGGATTGGGCGATGGAGTGGAGATGTCCGCCGCTGGGGAATCCACCTGTGCACAGGGGAGAAGACTGAAGAAAAGAGGTAAGCGATCTTCTTACCAAAATGGTGACGCTGAAGGGAAGTATGCTCACAACGGTGAGAGACGAAGTCTGACGGCTTCAGGCCGAGCCTCCGGGCGAGACGGCCTTTATCCCTCGCCGCTGATGATTGTCAGGTGCGTGAGCAGGTGGCGCCGTTGATGAATGGCGCGGCGTGACAGAGCTATGTATATAAAAAACTTTATAAGCAGCGTAATCTTAATTTTAAAGGTCAAATTGCCATTGCGGAAATGGCTCTTTGGTTGGCAAAGGTTGCAGACCCCAGGTCTAACCAAATTGGAGCTCACCTCAGCAGCGAGAGGCTGACCGAGACTGCCTGACGTTAGCTTCACTGTCGATCTGAGTGGTTTTGGTCATTATTTTCTATCTATTCTGTTCAACCCCCACTGGGATCTTTGTTCATCTACCAAAATTGACCATATACTGTACATCACTCTTAAGCTACATTCCAATCGATCCCCAGAGGGGAAATTGAGGGCATCCACCTGGATGGATGAAGCAGCCACAGTATGGCACTATCCCTTAACCATTCACACACACATTCACACCTAGGGCCACTTTAGAGTCTCCAATTAACCTAACCTGCATGTTTTTGGCCTGTGGGAGGAAACCGGAGAAATCCCGGAGTAAACCCACGCAGATACAGGGAGAACATGCAAACTCCACACAGATTACTGTTGGTCAGGGGCTAGAATCGAACCAGGGATTCTATGGCCAAAGGTGAGTTGCTGTGCTGGTGCAGTGCTAACCACTGCGCCATCCATCGCACCACCCATGTTAACTGCCCTTCACAAAATTTCTCCATTTGAAACACCCTGTCCATCGTTACCACGGTAACTATGGACACGTACTGATACTATGGTGGATAATTTATATTTCTTAAAATATTAATACAGATATATTTGTATTACTATCAGTTGATATAAACAATAACCATCATCAGTTTAGCTTGTTAATAACGTTAGCAACAATAGTTTTCTTTACTCATATTTGAGGCATAATGACTTATGGATAATCTTCTTGTCAACTTCCCGTGAAGTGATGTACCGTTGTTCTCTTCTTCCCTGCACAGTTGTCAGTTCCTTTTGAACTGAAGACTGTAGCGAAATCAAAGGGTTTTATAAGTAATTTAATCTTGGTACATGTATTAGTGTAAACATGAATGTGAGTAGGAATGAAGATTCACTTTCATCACACTCAATTCCTCGTTAAGGCACCATCCATGTTTAATGTTGCAGCATTGCACCGAGACAAATTCCTAGTTTGTGTACTACATGAACAATGGCAATAAATCTGATTCTGATTCTGATCCATTTTTTATAGAGGTGGAAACTCTTATGTACAAAGACTTAAGCTTAAGAATTTAGCAGCTGGTAAGTTAAGCCTTAGTTAATAATCCTATTGAAAATATTTGATCAGTCTCATAATAAACCCTTGTGTGAGTTCTTGTCTCTGATGGTCAAGAAGATGGACATGAAATCAAACAATAACTCCCATATGTCTTTCAATGATTTAATAAGAAATGTCAGAATAGGTTAACATATTTGCATAACTTTAAAATAGAGAATTTACATGTATCATGGGCATCATAGACTGCCACTGAGTTACTTATGAATCAAGCATTTGTGGAACCAGATGAAGCATAGTTTAATCAGTCACATCCGGGCCAAGTTGGCAAAATGTATAGGGATACTGGGGAAGACAAGACACATCTTGGACTATAAATCATTGTTCTTACTGTACAATTCACTGTTTCTACCTTATCTTAACTACTGTGTAGAGGTCTGGGGAAACACCTACAAGACCAACCTACAGTCAATATGCACATTACAAAAAAAGCTATAAGGATAATAAATAATGTAGGATATAGAGACCATACCAATTCATTGTTTTTAAAGTCACATGTCATAAAGTTCATGGATTTATTTAAATTTAAGACAGCACAAGTAATGTACAGGGCAATTAATAATCAACTCCGAACTAATATACAAAAAATATTCAAAAAAAGAGACAATGATTATAATTTGAGAGGAGACTTAAACTTTACAAAACCTAAGATACGAACAACTAAGAAAAGTATGTGCATATCTGTCTGTGGGGTGGATTTGTGGAACAGTCTGGAGCTGGAACTGAAACTATGTACAAACAGTTATCAATTCAAAAATAGGTATAAACATTATTTGCTGAAAGAATAAATGTTAGAAGGGTAGTATTTATATGTACGATTCACTATACTCAATCTGGGACACTATGGAATGGTAGGTGGGACAGTACTGTGTATATCTGTGTTGTTTGGGGCTGGGTTTTGATGTATGGACTGTATGTATGTTGGGATGGATGGGTGTTAACGTTGATCTCATATACACATTAATGGTGGTGTTAATGTTGATATAGATAATGTTGATATATACAAAATATAGTTAATTGTTTACTTGGGGTCTTAAATGTGGTAATTTTTATATATTTCAAATGGGTTGTATTTATGGAAAAGAGGAGTTGGAGTTAATAAGTGTTCACTTCTTCCTTCTCCCTTTTGAGTACTGTATACTGTCACTTCATCGTACTTGTCATTTGTTTTGTTTTTATTTTTTTACTTTTTTGTTCGAAATAAAGTATCTATCTATCTATCTATCTATCTATCTATCTATCTATCTATCTATCTATCTATCTATCTATCTATCTAGTATACTGGAAATTGGAAAACCATAAAATAGCATTGGTTGAGAAAAGTGGAAGCGATTTTTATAAAGAAAATGATAATTAACTATATAAAAAAAATTAGAAAATTTGTTTTACTTTGAAAAAAGAATGTATATTAATGAAAGACAACATGCATTTTGAGATTCTGATGGGAGTTTACATAAAATTAGGTTCAAAGAACTTATATCAGGAATATTCTGAAGACAAGTGTAAACTACATAACAGACCGTCAGCCGCAGAAACTTTGCGTCCCAGTGGGTAGCAGGCGGGCCCACTGGATTTGGTTTCCCTGAACCAGCGTAGGCCAGTAGGGAGACCCGTACCACGGTTATGGCCTCCTCCCGGGATCACAAAGGCTGGTCTTCAGCAAACGGGGCGAGGTCCTCTCTTATGCACTGAAGAAGGAATTGGTTTATTGTGCAAAGTCTCATCAGAAAGCCAAATTACATCACAGACTCATTTCTTCCGATGTTGGTGGTTTAAATGAGTTGGTTTAAGCTTAAAAAAAAAAATAAACAAAATCTTCTTGCAAGATAATTTAAAGGAAAAGAAGAATAAAACAAGAACAATGAATTTTACAGAAAAGAAACAGATTTTACACAGAGCATGACCGGCTCTGGGCCCCTTTTTAAAAGATAGGAGAAATTGGAGGAGCAGAGAAAGCTGCTCATAGCTTTGGCCAACCACACCCGAGCAGACTCTGAACAAAGAGCCATAAACCTTAAGTTTTCTCTAATGTTGCAGGGTGGTCCCAAACTTCATGAGACCTGAGGTGGCCCAATTATATGTGAGCTTCTTCCAACAAAGACCATAAACTCAACCTAAAAAGGAAAATGCAATGAAAGTTTGAATGTTTTTGGCCAGTTAAGGTACTGCTATGGACTCCTGCAGAACAGAGGAGAGAGGAGGGGGAGAGAGAGACATTTGATCTGAGAGTGAGATCCCCCTTTAAGACACATGCTGCTGAATAAAGCATAAATTCCTTAAACTTTAGTGACTAAGATATTCTACTCAATAAAGGACCATAAAATGCATCTGCATCTACTGTAATTAACTTGTGATAATAAACATGCAAACATTAATTTCTTCCTGAAAATAGCACAACATATCACAATCGTATCAAATCGAATTATATCAATAAAAGCATTTGAAACCCCATTGTCCATCCCAGAGTTCAGTCATATCTTCTGTAGGAGCTGCTCTCTTAAAAGAAAGTATATGGATTAGTTCATTTGTCCATAAGGAATATATTCCACCACACAGAGAGAGAAAGTTAAATATTCCTGATTTGTCCACCAGATGGCACAGTGAAACTGTCTGGTTGTTTACTGGAAAGCAGTCCTGGCTTCCCCATCTGGTCTGGACTATATTGATCATAAAACTGTCAGTTAGAACATTCCTTTGCCAAAGAGTCTTGGAGAAAGGGATTATCTTCCACTTTATGGCCGATGGATAGGGTTACAGCTCTAGTTCTTGGGTGAGAGAAGCAGTGTCAAAAGTCAGACTTTTGAGATGAAAAAAAAAATCTTCAGCAAAGAATAATTTTATAAATTGGAACTCAAAGTCACGCTACATATCCCCCCTCTGTAGCAATGGTGAGCTTCGGTCAGCTTTGGTACACATCCTTGGCGGCTAGTTACAATTGGCGGTTCTAGACTCAATTGCTGAGCTAACGGTTCTGATGTCCATAAGCAATAGCTTGTAAACAGAATCTATGCCTGAGTACAGACCTTTGGGTTTGGTTAACAAAAAAAAAAAAAAAAAACCTTTAGAAATTTTCAAAAATAATTTGAATATGGACAAATATAAACATTATAAAACTGTCTAAAATATACTAAAATTCTGTATGTCTGTAAAGACTTAAAAATTTGGGGTTCAAAAGTGTGAACTAGAAGTATGTGGGTTTTGACATACTTAAGATAAGTGTTTTGGGTTTGCTAAAAAATATCTACTCAAAATTTCAAAAGTAGTTTAAATGTGCATAAAATCTAAATAGAGTGCAAAGAATATAGATTTGTATATATGCATGCATATATTCAAAAATCTTAGGATTCCAGATCAAAAGCAAAATTACAAAAAATTCTTGCTCATATTTGAGGTAGAGGTTTAGACTACTCAATATTGAAGTAACTCAAGGAGGTTCAAATTGAATTGGTTTAGCTAGACTAAACCATGGCTCCATAGATGTCCAAGTCATAGGATGTTCAAGGCTTTTATTCAGAAAAACTGAGTGGACAGGTGTAACGGAGTCAAAAATGCACCTTAAACATTCCTTTTCTCAGTCATGTTTTCCTTTATATTATTGTGAATTTTATTTACTTGAGTGCTTTTATTTTGGCGGTACACTGCCCACGTCCGCTCTTCCCGTACCTCCGAGGCTCCGGTAGTTCCTCCTTTCCCCCACAGTACTGCGTTGCTTTGCTGGGGGTAAGTCATGCTTAAAACATTGCTGGCATTAAATGACTGTTTCGTTCATCAGTTTTATCATTTAAACTGCAACCTTGGTTTGTAATTGTTCCTTGTTAATTTGACATGCTACTGTAGTATATTTTTCATTGTTTATATTGTAAATAAGAGTTTTATGGATGTTTTCGGCACACCTTAGAAGTCCACTAGTCGCCATTTTAGAATTGCGCGCCAATATAAGCTCTATGGTGACCCTGGCAGCTTGTGCTGTTGTGTAACTTATATCTTTGTAAATGTTGGAGCCTGTGTGGGATCGAGGTACAGACGAAGAGTGATGTGTATTGTTTTATTTCTCCAACAGGTATGTCTGTTTTTGGTAAATTTTCTCATTTGTAATGTGATTTATTTTATGTATTGTGAAATTATTTTAGAGCTCCCTTTCCCCCACAGTACCGCATTGCTTTGCTAGGGGAGCCTGTGTGGGATCGAGGTACAGACGAAGAGTGATGTGTATTGTTTTATTTCTCCAACAGGAGCAAATAAATTGTGGGAAACATCAGTCTGGTGTCATCGTGATCCATATGCCGCCTACACGCATACACTAGTGTCCCCGATCACAGCCGTTTAAGGGTGCCCAAAAAGGGGACCTGTTACACATGGGAGATCATCATTGTTCTTTGAATGGCAACAAGATGTAAATTTGGATTTACTGTGAAAAGGATAAGATGATGAGAAAGCATGGTCATTACTAAAGTGTTAACTGAAAAGTTAATATTTCTAGCTACCTTTGGGAGTAACATAGACATTGGCTGTGTGTGAACATAGTCAACCTTCAACACAAAGAGCAAAGAGTTCAAGACCTTGTTGAGTTTGATTGAAGCTTCAGAGCAAGCGTTCAAAACCAACGCAGTGTCTTGCAAGATTTTGGTAACAGTTTGTGGTTTGACAACCTGGTGTTTCGGTTTAGCGGTGTTGACCGAGTTAACAGTAGAAGTGCTAAGGCCAACGCGAGGCCCTAACGATGAGGCTGTTATTGAGAATCCACCTGAGGATTGTTGACTTTTTGTCTTGACTTGGCCCAGTTCTGACTGGGTAACAGTAGGTGTGACTGCTAGGTGGAGGGCTAAACTGAAAAACAGGAGGGCCATCATCCTAGCAAACAGATAAAAGTGAGTGATTTTGGATCTTAATCTTCTTGTTGATTTTTCTTTAGATACCTGATTGGCAAATGAAAATTATTCTCAGAGGTGGAACAATTCCTTTTGGAGATTGAACTCTAAACCTTAGATTGTTTTTCACTTTTAGTGGAAATTTTGATGTTATTAGCTCAAACTAATGGTGTTGGATGTTTTCGTCGTCGGCCTCCGTCGGTCTATGATGACCATGGAAGAGAATCCTAAATGTCTACTCTGCTGGAACAGCACTGCCTGTGGTTGAACAGGCCGATGCGCACCGGTGTTCTACCTTCCAGCGTTGGGCATTGGTAGGATTCAAGTCTGGGCAGGAAGATATGGAGGACAAGATGTTACCCATGCAGCATGTCCCCCCTCTCCACGTCACTGATGAATCCAAAGGAACAGCAGGGCTGCTATAGTTTGGCACCAGCGCCGTCGCAGGAGCTGCCAGAACGATGTTGAGCACAACAGAGAACTGCCTTAGGGGCTCCGACTCCGGATTTTTCCTCAGGGTTGACTCCCGAAGCCTTTCCCGTGACCGGGTGTGCCGCAAGGCAGCGGAGGTTTGAAATCAGGGTTTACCTTCCCCTAGATGGGCTACCTTCCCAGGTTGACGAGCCACCATCTACCCAAAGCATCTGGTTTTAAGGCGCCAGAGATCCGCCCTCACCCCTTCTCCTATTAGTAAAAGCAGTTCTGCCGGGCTTAGAGACTAAACCACACGGGCAGGCTAGGAGTTGGACTTAGTTGTCAGAGGCTTTTCGAGACGCATGCCGTAAGGAGCATTTTATGAGCACTGGGAGCTTAACCCCAGTACCACTCCTGGCTATGACAACCTTGGAACCCGGACGGAACCTGGATGTTTTATGTGTGTACTATTTGATAATAGTAAGTTGATTGAAATTTATTAGATTTTACAGAGGCCTTTGAAATTAGTTTAAGGGATAATTTGGTTTTAATTTACCCTTTTCCTTTTGGAAGTTTTGATGCAGTTAACTGATTGGAGAAATTTGACTGAGTGTACCTGAGGCTAGTAGTTAGCTACAGTTATTCCTTGGACGTAGGCCTGATTTTAATCTTATTTATGGACTTACTTTGACAATGTTGTACCCGACAAGCCCCATGGAGTTTTGGTAAAGTTTGCTCTGATTTTGGTGAACCCATTTGAAAATGGGGTCTTGGATTTGGCACTTGAGTGGCCAAAGTTTGTTGTTGACAATGTGTGGATTCATCCACTCGGGCAGGAATTTAGGAGTGATTTTCTTTTCCTGTAAATTGATTTCTGGTGTCTGCGGTACAAATGTGGGGTGGAAGATCTTGTCCCCCCTTTGCAGTTTGTCATGCGAGAGTCTTTGGTTGTTGTACACTTTGTGTCGTTTGGCGAATCGGTCCAGATGTTTTTGAAATACAGCCTTGGCAGCGTTGTATGTCGTTTTGATGCTTTTGTGTTCTGCAGCTGGAATGTTACGGGCATTGGCAGTCATCACCCCCCTCTGGTTCTGAGGAACTTTGAGTGGTGGCGATGATGGTTCGTCGGAAGCAGGAACAGGAGTGCCATTGCATAGCTGCAGAGAAAGTTGTGTGGTAGGAAGTGGTTTCAATTTTGGTATGTCAAAGGTTTTAGAGGCGGAGAGTGCATGTACCATTTTATCCGACCAGTGTTTGATGGTTTTATGGATCATTTGGTCATGAGTTTGAGTGAATGTGCGACTAGCGTTTGCAAAGGTTGGGTTCAGTGTCCCAAAAACTTGAGATTTTGGAGGGTCTAGAGGGCCGGTTGTTGTGGCTCTTGTGACCATGCAGGCCTCATGGGCGGGTGGGTTGGTTTCAAAATGTGACACTGCCATTGAGTCAAAGGTATCACGGGGGGCGTTTGGAGTTTTCTGCTCGGCCATTGAGTTTCCAAGGTCATTTGCTTCTTTGGCTTGATCTTGTATTTGAAGGTGACTTTTGACTTCTTGAGGACAGTACTCACCTTGATTTTTGTGGTCGCTTTCAATTGGTTGCAGTTGTTCCACCAGTACTAGTTGTGTGAGACTTGGGGTGTCCAAAGTGTTCAGAACAAAGTACTGTGATTCAGCTGTTCTTGTCAGGTCAAATGGGTGAGGGTGTTGCATTTGAGCCCATAGTTTGAGGTTCTTGAAATCAATTAGTGGCTCAAAACGGTTCAGTAGGTCTTTGCTGACAAGCAATGGAATGGCGTCAAGCTTGGACACATAGACTGGATGTGTCAAGGCCATGGGTCCAATGGAGATGTTTAGTAATGATACACCCAACAGGGTTGTTTTAGTGAGCGCATATGGTCACACGGCTAATGAACAGGGTTCCAATTTTAAATGTTTGTGAGCGCGGTTAGCGGCTACACGTAGTTTGTCAAAAAGGGTGTGTGACATGAGAGTGATGTCAACGGCGGTGTCTAAAACAGCGTCCTGACACATGACATCTTCAAGGGTCAATGGAAGGTAGAATTTCTGTGCCACCCCCCTCTCATTTAAATCGCACAGAATTTGTGGAACTGGTGGTTCGACACAGAGTTGTGAAATGTTGTTAGAGGAGTGGTCTGTAACCTGTGGTTGTGCTGCCATAACAGCACTGGACTGCCCTGAGTCCCTTCTTCCTCATTTGCAAAAGGGATTTTCTTCTTGCATTTTCTTCATTTGGAACGTTTGTTGTGAGTTGTCATAGCTGATATAGCTAGAATGTTAGCAGTTTTATTTTCTTTGTTGCTTTGAATCTCCGCTAGGAGATGTTTGACAAGTTCAATATCTTCCCTACTGAGGGTAAGAGTTTCTTCTTCCTTCCAAGGTTTGTGATAGGTCTCTGCTTTTGAGCTTCTGTGATGAGATGAAGACCACTTGTCATGGTTATGCGTGTCTTCGTATCGGTATCTGTCATCATGGTAGTCTGTATTGCGTTCTTGTATCCCGTGGATATGGTCTACGACGGTAGTTGGATTTTCGCAAAGTTGGTCCAAAGTGATATCCAGAGGATCTAGTTTAGTTTTGACCTTGATGAGGTCGGCTGGAAAAATGTTTCGGCTGTTTATGTACTCACAGTGTAGGAGGTAGAGTAGGGCGAGGAGCTCCTTCCAACTCCAAGGTGTTAGATGCATCGCTAATAGCTAGCACTGTGGCAGGCTCAGAGTGCTTGTTGCGACTTTGTTGCTGTTTTTGGAATGCATAGTGTTTATTGAGTTTGACCTTGGGTTAGCTGTAACTCCAAGGTAATGACTCACAGTGGGATGGAGGTTTTGGATGAAGAGGGCCTTGAAATTGTGGTCTTCTTCCATCCCTGGTGTATTTTGAGATCCAAAATATGCAAATAGGAGTCTCTGGTAGTAGGCCTGTGTCAGCTCTGAGCGTCCTTGCTTCACGGCTAGGGCTGCAGTTAGCCCTGCCTGTAGGAAGTCGTCGGAGATTTCCTTTTTGATGGCTTTGCAGAGCAGCATGTAGTCTGCTTTGATGTTTGCCGGCTGTCTATGAATTTTGATACTGACCTGTTAGATGTTAGTTTGATCAAATAGGTGTGATCGTCAATCGTAGCATCAGGATACTTATGCAGGTAGTAATCAATGTCCTGTAAACAGACTTTGGCATCAGGTGAACCCGTAGGACCTGGATCAAATTTTGTGACATTTTGCACAATCTTGTCAAGGTCGCGGTCTGAAGGGGCACACACATGCTGTCCATGCGGTCGTCCGTATTCGAAACGGGAATCGTGCGAGGGAGTGCGGCAGATGTCCCAGTGTTCATGTGCTTCCTTTAGGGGCAGTTGACATTCCCTGTAGTCATTCTTCACATTTTCAAGTTGACCTTCAACTCTTCTGAGTTCCTTCTTTGTGTCTTGAAGGGCATCTTCGAGTTCATTGTTGTCTTGGTGAAGCATGTCATTGTCATGCATCAACCGTTTATTTTCTGGCTCTGCACAGTCCAAATCTTGTAACGCTTCATCAAGTCGCTCTTGAGTTTTGTTGTTCTCTTCCTGGAGAGATAGGATTGTTGTTTGTTGATTTGCTATCTCGTTCTTAGCTACCTTTAATCTCGCGACTAATGCTAGCGCAAACTTACCTAACACACTGGTGAGGCCCTTGCCTTCTGGTGGCTTTCCAGTGTGTTCATCCAGAAGTTCTTCAGTGAGTTGTTTCAAATCTTCGGGCTGTGTTTTCTTGACCCGTGTTGTGAAGCTACAAATAATATCAGAAGTCCGTCCTTCCAATATTGCTTGAAGGTCATCCAGTTTGGTAAATCGGTTGGTTGTCTGTTGAGTCGTCATGTTTAACCCTTTTTGTTATTTAGCTTCAAAAAAAATCAACTTGTTGATTATTGTTAATTTGTTAGACAGGGGTTAACCTTGAGGGTTTTACTTTACAACCGTGATAGTCGAAAGTTTCTTTTAGAATTTCTTCCAACTTGTAGGCTTGCAAGATGGGAAATAGAATTTTGAAATTACTTAGAAATGTAGAGATACTTCAATTAATTTGTTTGTTGACACTGTATTTTGATAAATAAAGTTGAATTGAAATTGGGTTGAAATGTGTGTATCACAAAACAAAACAGGAATTTAAATTGTGTGGATTGACTTCTTTACTTAGGTTTTCAAAGTCTAGTATTGGAATTTTTCATCAATAGCTAGCTTTGGAATTTTCTGAATGTCACTTTGAAAGTGAGAGTTTTATTTACAAAAAGAAATACAAACATAAAAGGGGTTAAATGCTTTAAAGATTTAAGGTTATGAGTTTTTACTTTCTTTTAAAGTTAAGGCTTTCCTTTTGTTTTATTTGTTAAAGCCTATTTTCATTTGAAGCTTTAAATGTTTTAAATATTTACAAATTAGAGATTAGAGAGAAATTAGAGAGATAAGACGGAAACAGCGTGGGTGTCGAGCTGGTGTAAGATGGTGGGCGAGGAATATAAATGTCACACGTGTATGTGTATCATCCTGAGTACACACACTTTTTAACTGTACTTGGCCAGCCGTATCCCACCGAGAGATTTGAACTCACGCCTCGGAGTCCCGCACTCTACCTGTTTCACCAATAGGGTCAACCCCCTTGGCAAGCCAAGTGGGCGCTTATATTGACTCTGCTACATATTCCCCTCTGATTTTTGACATCGTCCCAATGTCAGTGCTGCATTACAGCTTGGGAACTGATACGCTGCCAGTACATCCCGGACGAGCCCCCAAATGTCACATGTGTCACCGAGTGCACACAAACTGTACTGGCCAGCTGCATCGCACCGGGAGGTTCGAACTCACCGTCCACTGAGAGCCGATGCACCAGAGTTCTACCCGCACAGTGACACTACTCCGGAGGATGAGGACCAGGACCCAGATGATGTCACGCAGGTGCAGCTGGCACCAGAGGTCTGGAAAAGCAAACAGAGATGCAGACGGACTTTCACGTATACCCCTAGATATGGAGCAGTACATGAACAAATGTACACAAAATGTTGATCCTGATGTGATGAATTGTGTGGCGCAGGCAGTCAAAGTAAAGTCACAAGAAAACGAACCATGGCTCTGCCCAGTCACCATTTCTACTCTCATTAGTGAAGCAGATCGAGAAGCCAGCTCTGTAGCTGAAATATCAAAGACTGTTCTAAAAAGAGCTCAAGAAGAAGACTCCGTGATTGGAGAAGTGTAGCTCTATGTGTTGTCAAAACAATAGCCAAGAAGTGGAAAGCAGCAGAACAGTAAAATTGCAGCTTTAGTCAGGCAAAAACACAAGCTGTACTTGGAAGATGATGGACTGCTTTATGGGAGAATGGCAACACATGACCAGCTACTTCTACCCCAAAAGTTTCACAAGCTCGTGTTCAAAGAGCTCCACGAAAACATGGGCCATTTAGGGGTAGAGAGAGTGATGAATTTGATAAGAGAGCGTTTTTATTGGGCTCATATGCAAAGAGATGTGGAGCACTACATCACTAAAGTTTGCAGTTGTTTGAAGAACAAACGTCCCAATAAGACAACAAGGGCACCACTGACTAACATTGTCACCACGTACCCATTTGAATTAGTGTCAGTGGATTTTCGGCATTTGGAGAAGTGCAAAGGAGGATATGAGTATATCCTGGTTGTAATGGACCACTTCACTCATTTTGCCCAGGCTTACCCATGTCGTAACAAAGCTGCCCACACCGCTGCTGAGAAGATCTTTGGAGATTTTAGCCTGAAGTTTGGCTTCCCCACACGACTCCATCATGATCAGGGAAGAGAGTTCCAAAATAAGCTTTTTGCAAAACTCCAAGAGTACAGTGGTGTGCAGGGGTCCCGAACAACGCCCTACCATCTCCAAGGGAATGGGCAGGTGGAACGATTCAATCGTACACTGTTGGCAATGCTCAGAAATTTGCCCGAAGCAGCCAAGGAAGATTGGAAGTCCTCTCTGGCAAAAGTGGTTCATGCCTATAATTGTACGCGTAGTGAGGCTACAGGGTACGCACCATATTTTCTGTTGTTTGGCCGTAGTCCAAAGTTGCCTATTGATCTAGTGTTTGGCCTCACAACAAGAGAGCAGAGTGTTTTTCAGCAGGACTATGCTGAAAAGTGGAGAGCTACAATGACTGAAGCTTATAAACTCACCTTTAAAACAGCAAACAAAGAAGGGATGAGAAGTAAAGCCCGTAATGATAAAAAGGTTCACAGTGCTGAATTACTCCCTGGATCCAGAGTATTGGTTCGAAACTTGACCGAAAAAGGTGGACCAGGAAAATTAAGATCATTCTGGGAAGACAAGGTGTATGTCGTGACCCAAAAGAAGTATCCAGAGAGTCCAGTATATGAAATCAGACCTGAAAAGGGCAAGGGACACACTCAGGTCATGCACAGAAACCTTTTGCTACCCTGTGACCTTCTGTCCATGGAAACAGTGGAGCATGCCTCTAATCAAACAAGAGAAAGAGACTTTAAAAGACAAAGGCATGTGGACAGTCAAAACAACACGGATGATGAAGATGACGAAGGTTGGGGTGCCATAATCGGATTACGAGCTGGGAAGGATCAAAATCACCGTCCACTGAGAGCCGATGCACCAGAGTTCTACCCGCACAGTGACACTACTCCGGAGGATGAGGACCAGGACCCAGATGACGTCACGCAGGTGCAGCTGGCACCAGAGGTCAACAATCCGGTGGTCCCAGATCCAGCTGAGGCAGACCAGGACCAGGGTGATGAGGTGTCGGAGTCCAGTTCCAGTGACCAGGAGGGACCTGACGAGTTTCCTGCTAAAACGTATCCTTCAAGAATAAGAAAACAGTGTTGATTAGATGCTAATGGCTAATATAAATATTCCTAATAAATGTACCTAATAGACTGTGATTTAATTATTAATGGTAAATAGGAGCATTTATAGGGAATGTGACTAAAGGAATGAATATGAACTGTTAGATGTAAACTGTCAGTGAAAGCAGTAGCGTTTCTACGCCAGAGGTGGCGCTCAGTAGTGATAAGACGCTGTACAGTATTAGAGGACAAGAGAAGAAGAGTAGCGAATATTCCAGAGAAAAGAGTGTAAAGAAAATGGTGTCAAGCGATGTGCTGTGTAATTGTGTGCCGTGCCGAGTGTGGTGACAAAAGTCAATAAAAGCCGCTGCAAGTCTGACAGCTTGGCTTCCTCATCCTTCCTCCCCCCTTCGCCTTCCTGGGTGTAACATAAGGCACAGACCCGTCCTCCCATCCGTTATTATGGGGAATGTTCGATCTCTACTCAGTAAGACTGATGAGTTAGCGGCTATCTCCCGCTACGAGAGTGTCTTCAGGGAGAGTAGTTTGATGCTATATACTGAGACGTGGCTAACAGAACTAGCAACAGATGCTAACATCGAACTGGAGGGTTTTCACACAATACAGGCAGACCGGACACCAGACAGTGGGAAGACAAGGGGCGGAGGAGTGATAATGTACAGTATGTCAACTGGTGCAGACCGGGACATATCACGGTTAAGGAACAACACTGTAGCAAAGACATTGAGTTGCTAGCTGTTAGCATGCGGCCTACCTATCTCCCGAGGGAATACTCACACGTGATCTGCATTGTTATTTATGCAAATCCGACGGCAAACGCTGGGACAGTGCATGACGTCATCCACTCAGTAACTGGCAGGCTGCAGACAGAACACTCAGATGCTCTTCTCCTCATCTCAGGTGATTTCAACCATATTTCACTGTCTCCCATTCTACCCACGTTCACCCAGTATGTCACATGCCACACTAGAGACAATAAAACACTGGACTTATTCTATGCAAACACTAAGGAGGCGTACACCTCATCACCACTCCCCCCACTCGGGAGATCGGATCACAACTTGGTTCATATTCAGCCGGTGTACAAACCCTTAGTACACAGACAACCTCCGGTCATGCGCACGGTGAAGTTATTGTCTGAGGAGGCAATGGACGCTCTAAAGGACTGTTTTGAAATCACTGCCTGGGAGCAGCTCTGCGATCCACATGGTGAGGACATCGATGGCCTCACTCACACCATCACGGGCTACGTCAGCTTCTGTGTGGACAACACCGTGCCCACCAAGACCATACGGTGTTGCTCGAACAACAAACCCTGGATCAACCCTGAGATAAAAAACACTTCTGAGAGAGAAGAAGAGGATCTTCAGGTCGGGGAACAGGGAGATGCTTAAGTCCGTTCAGAGGGAGCTGAGGAGGCAGATCAGAGAAGGCAAGGACAGCTTCAGGAAGAAGATGGAGGACAAGCTGCAACACAGCGACATCGGCGGGGTCTGGAGAAACCTTAAAACCATCTCTGGGCTCCAGAATACCTCCCCCCAGGCCACGGGGGGCAGGGAGTGGGCCAACAATCTGAACCTGTTTTTTAATAGGTTTGACCAGTCGCCCTCCCCCCGACTGCACAACAACCACTGCTGCCTCTAAAGTCATCGAGACCTGCTGTCCACACCCCACTCCACCAACACCCCCCCACTCCCAGCACACAGCCCCCCAAACTGACCCTCACTAAGACCCAGGTGAGGACGGAGCTGAGGAAGATTAAGGCGAGGAAGGCCGCGGGACCGGACGGCATCAGCGCGAAGCTCCTCAAGTCCTGTGCAGACCAGCTGTGTGGGATTGTGGAGCATATCTTCAACCTGAGCCTGAAGCTGGGGATGGTACCACAGTTGTAGAAAACATCTTGTGTGGTACCTGTACCAAAGACTTCCCACCCCAAAGATCTGAACAGCTACAGACCAGTGGCCCTGATGTCTCGCATGATGAAGACCCTGGAGAGACTGCTTCTTGCTCACCTCCGCCCCCTGGTGGGACCAGCGATGGATTCACTCCAGTTCGCCTATCAGCATGGCATTGGGGTGGAGGATGCAGTGATCTTCCTCCTTCACCGTTCTCTGTCCCACCTGGAGAAGCCCGGGAATGCGGTGAAGATCATGTTCTTTGACTTCTCCAGTGCTTTCAACACCATTCAACTGATGATCCTGAAGGACAAGCTGCTGTGCGCAGGGGTGGACCAGCACCTGTCATCATGGATCATGGACTACCTCACTAACCGGCCACAGTTTGGGAGAACCCGAGATTCTGTGTCCGACACGATCATCGGCAGCACGGAGGCCCCCCAGGGAACGGTTTTGGCTCCCTTCCTGTTCACCCTTTATACTGCGGACTTCTCACACAACACAACACACTGCCATCTACAGAAGTTCTCTGATGACTCTGCGATCATCGGCCTCATCTCCAACGGAGTTGAAGCTGAGTACAGAGGACTTATCCAGGACTTCGTGGACTGGTGCCATCGGAACTGCCTCCAGATCAACGCGAGGAAAACTAAGGAGCTGGTGGTGGACTGCTGCAGGCAAGGACAACCCCTCACAGCACCAGTAAACATACAGGGAACAGACATTGAGATAGTGACATCCTACAAGTACCTTGGTGTTCATCTGAACAATAAACTAGACTGGTCACACAATACCGACGCACTCTACAAGAAGGGACAGCGCAGGCTGTTCCTACTGAGGAGGCTCAGGTCTTTTGGTGTACAAGGGGTGAAGACATTCTACGACACAGTGGTGGCATCAGCCATCACTTTTGGAGTGGTCTGCTGGGGCAACGGCATTACAGCAGCCGATAGGAAGAGACTGAACAAACTGATCAAGAAAGCTAGCTCTGTCCTGGGGCAACGCCTTGACCCAGTGGAGGAGATAGGAGAGAGAAGGATGGTGGCTAAACTGTCATCTCTGCTGGAGTCCGAGTCCCACCCTATGCAGGACATATTGAATGCACTGAGGAGCTCATTTAGCAGCAGACTACATCCTCCTAGGTGCACAACCGAGAGGTTTCGCAGGTC
Organism: Pholidichthys leucotaenia; assembly: GCA_020510985.1. Classification (NCBI taxonomy): domain Eukaryota; kingdom Metazoa; phylum Chordata; class Actinopteri; order Cichliformes; family Pholidichthyidae; genus Pholidichthys; species Pholidichthys leucotaenia. Next base: position 320,711,234 of record CM035845.1, on the reverse strand, counting down.
CTTCCTACCTACAGCTGTCAGACTGTATAACCTAAGCAGGGCTGCTCACAGAGATAGCAAAAAAACGTGACGACCTAGTAGTATTGAATGCAAAAGACGCAACAGACTTACACAAATGGTCCCCTCCAGTATACAACTAGGACAATATCAGTCGCTACGGAGGGTGACAATATGTATGGGTACATATTCATACTATGTAGGATAACTAAGTAGATGGTTATGCTGTTTATTCCATCTTGCTACAATGCTCCGCACTTTGTATATATATTTATGTGTACGTATGTATATCCCCTGCTCTTATTTATTACATTTAAACATACGGAGCATAATCCCCAAAAGAGATGAGATTTCAGCGTTGTTGTTGGACTCAAATCTGGACTATCTTTGTCTTTCAGAAAGCTGGCTAAACAGGAACATAGACACTAATATGATCGATATTGTGGGTTATCGGTGTTTTAGAAAAGACAGGCAGGTAGGGAGGGGAGGAGGTGTTTTAATTTACATCAAGGAGAAATTTAAATGTCAACTGGTTGATTTGAATACTTCACTTGAATGTTTAGCTGTTAATGTACGGTGGGGAAAAAAGTATTTAGTCAGCCACCAATTGTGCAAATTCTCCCACTTAAAAGATGAGAGAGGTCTCCAATTTTCATCATAGGAATATCTCAACTATGAGAGACAAAATGAGAAAAAAAAATCCCGAAAATCACATTGAAGGATTTTTAATGAATTAATTGGTAAATTCTTCGGTAAAATAAGTATTTGGTCAATAACAAAAGTTCATCTCAATACTTTGTTATATACCCTTTGTTGACAATGACAGAGGTCAAATGTTTTCTGTAAGTCTTCACAAGGTTTTCACACACTGTTGCTGGTATTTTGGCCCATTCCTCCATGCAGATCTCTAGAGCAGTGATGTTTTGGGGCTGTCGCTGGGCAACACAGACTTTCAACTCCCTCCAAAGATTTTCTATGGGGTTGAGATCTGGAGACTGGCTAGGCCACTCCAGGACCTTGAAATGCTTCTTACGAAGCTACTCCTTCGTTGCCCGGGCAGTGTGCTTGGGATCATTGTCATGCTGAAAGACCCAGCCACGTTTCATCTTCAATGCCCTTGCTGATGGAAGGAGGTTTTCACTCAAAATCTCACGATACATGGCCCCATTCATTCTTTCCTTTACACGGATCAGTCGTCCTGATCCCTTTGCAGAAAAACAGCCCCAAAGTATAATGTTTTCACCCCCATGCTTCACAGTAGGTATGGTATTCTTTCTCCTCCAAACACGACAAGTTGAGTTTTTACCAAAAGTTCTATTTTGGTTTCATCTGACCATATGACATTCTCCCAATCCTCTTCTGGATCATCCAAATGCTCTCTAGCAAACTTCAGACGGGCCTGGACATGTACTGGCTTAAGCAGGGGGACACGTCTGGCACTGCAGGATTTGAGTCCCTGGCGGCATAGTGTGTTACTGATGCAGCCTTTGTTACTTTGGTCCCAGCTCTCTGCAGGTCATTCACTAGGTCCCCCCGTGTGGTTCTGGGATTTTTGCTCACCATTCTCGTGATCATTTTGACCTCACGGGGTGAGATCTTGCGTGGAGCCCCAGATCGAGGGAGATTATCAGTGGTCTTGTATGTCTTCCATTTTCTAATAATTGCTCCCACAGTTGATTTCTTCACACCAAGCTGCTTACCTATTGCAGATTCAGTCTTCCCAGCCTGGTGCAGGACTACAATTTTGTTTCTGGTGTCCTTTGACAGCTCTTTGGTCTTGGCCATAGTGGAGTTTGGAGTCTGATTGTTTGAGGTTGTGGACAGGTGTCTTTTATACTGATAATGAGTTCAAACAGGTGCCATTAATACAGGTATTGAGTGTAGGACAGAGGAGCCTCTTAAAGAAGAAGTTACAGGTCTGTGAGAGCCAGAAATCTTGCTTGTTTGTAGGTGACCAAATACTTATTTTACTGAGGAATTTACCAATTAATTCATTAAAAATCCTTCAATGTGATTTTCTGGATTTTTTTTTCTCATTTTGTCTCTCATAGTTGAGGTATACCTATGATGAAAATTGGAGACCTCTCTCATCTTTTAAGTGGTAGAACTTGCACAATTGGTGGCTGACTAAATACTTTTTTGCCACACTGTATGTCTCTCACCGGTAATGAATTTCAACATTGCAGTATTGTACAACCCACCGTCATACAATTCTTCTTTCTATAATGAATTAAGTGATCTGGTTAAACAACTTGAGAGGTGCAGAGAAACAATATTTTATGGTGACTTTAATATTAACTGGTCTGATAAAAAGAGCAAACAGAAACTGAAAAGTCTCATGACTAAATTTAATTACCAACAAATGATCAAAGGACCCACCAGGATAACCAAACAATCTAGAACACTTATTGACATGGCATTTGCTAATAAACCAGAACGAATAACCAGAACCTATAATCTTGTAATTGGTCTCTCAGATCATAACATGGTTCTTGCTGTCAGAAAACTAACTAAAAAGCGACTACAGTATTTTGCGGGAGTTGATATCGACAAAGTAAATTTTATTATTCCCAAATCAAAAACTGCGGAGTTTGAACATCACTTAGAGAATCAAAATTGGGAGCAGCTCATGTCAATATATGAAGTAGATGATTGTTGTAATTTTATAACTGCAACAATCACAAAGTCTATAGATAAATTTACAAAGCAAATTAAAAGTAGACAACAGAAGATTAACCTACCATGGTTAAATAATGAAATAAGAAAATTTATGAAGAGGCGAGACTCTGCATTGAAAACATCATTAACCTCTAAACTACAAAATGATCACCTCGTTTACAAAAGTTTAAGTAATAAAGTGGTACAAGAGCTGCGTAAATCAAAAGCATCTTATTACAATAAATTGATAGAACATGCAAAGGGTAACAACAGTTCCCTATGGAGGCATTTAAATAACTTAACCGACAAAAAAAATGATCAGAAGGGGGTAAAGGAACTTAGAATTAATGGCAAAACCATCAGTGATAATGCTACATTGGCAAATAAATTTAATTCATATTTTGTGGAGTCAGTGGAAGAATTAACAAAAAACTTTGTGCTGCCAAATGTGCTCAACAATACTAAACCAATACTCTCAACAGTTTCTTTTCACATTAATGAGGTAAATTGTGGGCTATATTAATCATATATTCCATAACCTACATATGTTGAAGCATGTGGAAATGTTTGGTAATTACATATGTAAAGCAACTTCACACCTCTGAAAGGACAAAGGCTCTCAACCGCCAAGTGAAGAACAAAGACGTTCCCAGACACTGCGGTGGAGACCGGAGGAGCTACCCTCACCCCCTAGGACGAGGAGAGGAAATACCAAGACAATGGGGGGATTAAGATAATGAGGGATGTCAGCCTTTGTTATGCATGTCTTTTGTTATGTGCAAGTATAAAGTCAGTGAGCCGGAGATATTCGGCCTCTTTTCCTTCTGCTACCTCTGCACTAGATGAGACTTGTTAGGAGAGCTGATAATTAAACTTTGGTTTATATATCAAATCGCCTCATCATTTCAAGCTCTTCTACATAAATGAAGATTTAATTGCTGGCATTGTTAAAACACTGTCAAACTCAAAAACTAATGATGTCTACAATATGAGCACTTCCTTTCTCAAAACGTGACATATTTCTCGGCCCAGGAAACACGCACGTAGGCTCAGGTAAGATTTGATAGCTTTATTTAACAGCAAAGGTGTGTTTGGGTGCGTGTATGAGATATGTATATGTATTGTGGGTGGACGATGAGAGTCGGGAACAGAGCAGCACGCCGTGCAGCAAGACAACCCTATGGGAAGAACAGAGACAGGGAAATTAGCTGGGCTTAACCACACAGGGAAATAATACAGAACAATGCTCACTTGCAGAAGGGAAGGTGGCTGGCGTTGGCTAGGATCTTCGGCCTGGGAGACAGCGCCTTTCTGCGCACACGACGAGGCGTGGAGATGCGGGAGAAGGAGATGGCGAAGATGGGAGAATCCGCCGCCAGGGAATCCACCTGTGCACAGGGGAAGGCTGATAGACAGGTAAGTGATAAACAGCTTACATGTAGTAGCGAAGAGTGGCAGGATGGAAGTGACGATCCTGCTGATGGTTTGAGTGCGTAGTAGAACAGACGGCTCCAGACCGATGCTCAGGGCGGAGTGGAATAAATAGCCCATCACTGACGAGACGCAGGTGTGCGCGCAGCTGAGGTGGATGCCTGAGAACGGCGAGTTGTGACAGTATTCCCCCCCTAGCAGCGCCTCCTGGCGCTGGTTTATCCGGGTGCGCCCGGTGGAACTCCGTGATGAGATCTTTGTCCAGCACAAAAGAAGAGCGCACCCAGGATCTCCACTCTGGGCCATATCCCTCCCAATCCACCAAGTACTGCAGCCCACGACCTCGACGCCGGGAGTCCAGGATGGAGGCAACTCCCCACGCCGGGTGGCCGTCGATCATCATGGGAGCGGGCGGCGCCCTAGGAGGAGGACAGAGTGGGCCGGAGATCACAGGTTTGACCCTGGACATATGAAAAGTGGGACACACACGGAGGGAGGGGGGGAGGGCCAAACGCACAGCCACCGGGTTGATAATTTTGGAGATGGTGAATGGACCGATGAAACGTGGAGCCAGCTTCCTCTTCTCGGCCTTGAGATTGATATCCCGAGATGACAACCAGACCCGTTGGCCCACCTGGTAACTAGGAGCCGGCCTCCTGTGCCGATTGGCTGTGGTGCTGTTGCGCGCCGCTGTGCGTAAAAGCGCCTCGCGCGCCCTGGTCCACAAGCTCCGGCAGCGTCTCACATGCGCCTGGACAGATGGAACAGCCAACTCACCCTCCTCCTCGGGAAACAAGGGGGGGTCGTAGCCCAATGACGTTCTGAAGGGGGACATCCCGGTCGCCGATGACCGTGCCGTATTGTGGGCATATTCTACCCAGGCCAAGTAAGAGCTCCAGGAGGACGGGCTGGAGGAGGTGACACAGCGCAGGGCAGCCTCCAGCTCCTGATCAGTGAGCTCACACTGCCCGTTGGATTGGGGGTGATGACCGGAGGAAAAGACTCACCGTGGCCCCCAGGGCGTTGCAAAAGCACCTCCACACTTGTGACACGAACTGAGGCCCTCGATCAGACACGACGTCCACAGGGATCCCGTGCAGCCTGACCACATGTTGGATGAGGAGGTCGGCTGTCTCTCGTGCTGAAGGGAGACCCCGGAGTGGTACAAAGTGTGCGGCCTTGGAGAACCGATCCACAATCGTCAGAACCGTGTCGTAGGTGTTAGAGACAGGAAGGCCAGTGACGAAGTCGAGGGCGATGTGCGACCAGGGTCTGCCCGGGACTGGCAGGGGCTGGAGTAGGCCCGCGGGGGGGGGGGAATTCGGGGACTTGCCAGTGGCACACTGGGGGCAAGCCCGGACGTAATTGGCGACATCCTTTTGGAGACCGGGCCACCAGAAAGAACGTTGAAGGAGGTCCACCAGTCGGGAGACGCCAGGGTGACAGGCGAGCTTGGACGTGTGGGCCTAGTGAATGACCTCCCCCCGAACAGCTGATGGAACGAAGAGCCTCCCTTCCGGACCGCCGCCAGGGTCCGGTTCAGCCTCCAGCTCCTTCCGGATCTTGTCCCTGATGGACCAGGAGACCGCCCCCACAACACACGAGCTGGGCTGGATGGTGTGGTCCAGCTCCTCCGGAGCCTCAGGAGCGAACTGTCTTGACAGGGCGTCGGGCAACCCGTTCTTTGAGCCTGGGCGGTAGGTGATGGTGAATTGGAACTGAGCAAAAAACAGAGACCAGCGCGCCTGGTGGGCATTCAGACGCTGGGCTGACCTCAAATACTCGAGGTTCTTGTGGTCCGTCCAAACCACAAAAGGCTGAGCTGCCCCCTCCAGCCAGTGGCGCCACTCCTGCAGCGCGAACTTGACAGCTAGAAGCTCCCTGTCACCGACGTCATAGTTTCGCTCGGCCGCTGACAGCTGCCGAGAGAAGAAGGCGCAGGGCTGCTTGACTCCATCCACCGGTGACCGCTGGGAAAGCACCGCCCCCACCCCCGTGTCAGAAGCGTCCACCTCCACCAGACACTGCAGCGTGGGGTCAACCTGGGTTAGGACCCAGGAGGAAGAGAACTCCGTCTTCAGGGTCTTGAAAGCTTACGCTGCCTCCTCGGTCCACTGGAAGGGCACCTTGGGAGAAGTGAGGCGGGTCAGGGGAGTAACAATGGCGCCAAAGTTGGGGACAAAGCGACGGTAGAAATTGGCAAAGCCGATGAATTGTTGCACCTGTTTCCTGGACGTAGGTGTGGGCCACTCGACCACCGCTTTAACCTTGGCGGGGTCGGGAAGAATCTGGTTGTGAGAAATAACAAATCCCAGGAAAGAGGTGGATTTGGCATAAAACTCGCATTTCTCCGCCTTGATGTAAAGCCTGTTGTCCAACAGCCGCTGCAGAACCCGCCTCACGTGAACCTGGTGCTCCTCCCGAGACCTGGAGAAGATGAGAATGTCATCCAGATATACGAAGACGAAGACCCCCAGGAAATCTTGCAGGACATCATTGATGAGCCGCTGGAAGACGGCGGGAGCGTTGGTGAGCCCAAACGGCATTACTAAGTACTCGAAGTGGCCGCTGGGCGTCCGAAAGGCCGTCTTCCACTCATCGCCCTCCCGGATCCGGACGAGATGGTAGGCGCTGCGGAGGTCTAACTTCGTGAACCAGGTCGCCCCCTGGAGGGAGTGGAACGCGGTATATTGTGGGAGATTGTGGTACCCAGAAATTTGAAGGAGTCCACAGTGGACACTGTGCTGTTGAGGATGGTGAGTGGGCGGAATGAAGGAGGGTGTCGCCTGAAATCCACAGTCATCTCCACCGTTTTGGCTGGGTTAAGTTCAAGATGGTTCTGGCCGCACCAGAGGATCAGCTGCTCCACCTCCCGCCTGTATGCAGACTCATCACCATCCCGGATCAAACTGATGACTGTGGTGTCGTCCGCAAACTTCAGGAGCTTCACCGAAGGGTCCTCTGAGGTTCAGTCATTGGAGTAGAGGGAGAAGAGCAGTGGGGAAAGGACACATCCTTGGGGGGGCGCCAGTGCTAATTTTTCGGGAGCTGGATGTAAATCTCCCTAGCTTCACCTGTTGCCACCTGTCAGTCAGAAAGCTGGAGATCCACTGGCAGGTGGAGGGGGGCACCTTGAGCTGGAGGAGTTTTTGATGAAGAATGCCTGGGATGATGGTGTTGAACGCTGAGCTGAAGTCGACAAACAGGATCCTGGCGTACGTCCCTGGGGAGTCGAGGTGTTGCAGGATGTAGTGTAGTCCCATATTCACTGCATCATCCACTGACCTGTTTGACCGGTAGGCAAACTGCAGTGGGTCCATCAGGGGGCCTGTGACGACCTTCAGGTGGTTCAGCACCAATCTCTCCAAGGACTTCATGACCACAGAGGTCAGGGCAACAGGTCTGTAGTCGTTTAATCCTGTAACAGAGGGTTTCTTGGGAACTGGAATGATGATGGAGCGTTTGAAGCAGGAAGGCACTTCACACAGCTCCAGTGATCTATTAAAGATCCGGGTGAAGATAGGGGCCAACTCGTTGGAGCAGACTCTCGGGCAGGACAGAGACACACCATCAGGTCCTGCAGCCTTCTTGATCTTTTGTCTCTGAAAGACCCAGCACACCTCCTCTTCACAGATCGTTAGTGCTGGTGGGAGGTCAGAGTGGAGGAGGGATGGAGTTCCTGGGGCTGCAGATAATCCTTTTGTGTGGGTGGGAGGTGAGAACTGTAGGCTCTTTTCAAACCTACAGTAAAAGCTGTTTAGGTCGTTAGCCAGCTGGAGGTTTTCCACAGGGTGGGGGGATGGTCTCCTGTAGTTGGTGATATTCTGCAGGCCTCTCCAAACAGAAGCAGAGTTGTTGGCTGAGAAGTTTTAACTTCTCACTGTAGCTCCTCTTAGCAAGCCTGGTCTCCTTTGTCAGCATGTTTCTGGCCCACTTGTACAGAGTCCAGTCACCAGTCCTGTAGGCCTCCTCCTTGGTCTGATGTAGCTGCTTCAGTTTAGGAGTGAACCAGGGTTTATTGTTGTTGTATGTGCAGAAGGTCTTGGTCTGCACACACATGTCCTCACAAAAACTGATGTATGATGTCACAGTGTCAGTGAGTTCATTTAGGTTAATGGCTGCATCTTCAAAAACACTCCAGTCTGTGCAGTCAAAGCAGGCTTGTAACTCCAGCTTTGATTCCTCAGTCCATTTCTTCACAGTCCTTACAACAGACTTGGAAGTTTTTAGTTTCTGTCTGTATGTTGGAATAAGATGGAGCAGACAGTGGTCAGAAAAACCCAGAGCTGCATGGGGGACGGCATGATAGGCGTTTCTTAAAACTGTGTAACAGTGGTCAAATGTATCTGTGTCCCTGGTGGGACATTTAATATGCTCTCTGTATTTAGGAAGCTCATTTGTGAGATTGGCTCTATTGAAATCACCCAGAATGATAAGCAGAGAGTCTGGATGTTTTTCCTCCACCTCTGCTATCTGGTCAGCGAGGTGCTGCAGTGCCACCGTTGTACAAGCAGCAGGCGGGATATAAATTCCGACCAGAATAAACGAGGAGAACTCTCGCGGTGAATAAAAGGGTTTACAGTTTATGAACAGTGACTCTAGGTTAGGGCTACAAAACTTCTTCAACACTGTGACATCAGTATACCAACCTTCGTTTATGTAGAAGCAGATTCCACCACCTTTAGCCTTTCCAGAGAATTCTCGGCTGCGATCAGCGCGAAACAGTTGGAATCCGTCCAGGCCAACCGCGCTGTCCGGGATGTGTTCACTCAGCCAGGACTCCGTGAAACACAGGGCGCCAGATCTACTAAAATCCAGGTTTTTGTGAGTCAGGAGCAGCAGTTTGTCCATTTTGTTCGCCAAAGAGCGGACACTGGTCAGATGGATCGATGGGAGCGGCGTGCGATATCCTCGTTTCTTCAGCCTGACTAGGGCACCGGCACGTTAACCACGCCACATTCGTTTCCGGCCAGTGCCAATAGCCGCTGCTCCCACAGCTAAGATCGCCTGAAAAAACTTCAGATCAGCAGCAGAAACTGGCGGAGAAGTTGCATTGGGAGATAGTCTGAGTGAAAGTAGTTCCTCCCTTGAATAGGTGACTCGGACGGAAGAGCAGAAGTCCAAAAAAACACACAAAATTATCAAAAACATCAGAGAGCAGAAGCCAGTGGCTGCCATCCGTGGCGCCATCTTGGATCTATGCAGTACCTCCTCGTGGTGACACATGGTAATTGGGTACCTCGCAGCCCCAAGCGAAACTACAAGGGACTCGGAGGAGACCTGGCCACTAGATGTGCAGCATGCAGGCCCACCGGTGTGTGGACACACCCTGGTGCTCACGAACCAGATCCCCAACTATGGGTTAAATAGTTACACTGCCTTGTGTATGGCTTGGGAAAGCCCAAGGCTAAGGGAGTAAACCCCGTCAGAAAATCCAGAGTGGAGCCTCGCAGGCGGTTGGTTGAGCTTTGCGACACCTTCCGGCAACTCCTGCAGTTGCGCTGACACCAACTGTATCGGCTTGCCTTTCCGTCGGACTCTGTCAGCAACACCGTGAGGGGGATCCTGGCAACTGGGCACTCCAGGATCTCCTTATCACCCGCCCAGGCCTGCACCTGGAGAGGTCACTCCAGCGCCGCTATTCTAGCGGCTAAGCCAACACGGGAGACGGCAGTCATGAGTGATAAGCCCAGAGCATATTGGCGTAAGCTTGGGCGCTATGGGTTGTCTCCGACGGTGGGAGGGATCATCGTATCTCACTAGTCAACTACTGCCCGCTTTAATAAGCTGGGCAGCCCCCAGCTAGTTAGGTGTTGACTGGCCACAGTCTGCCTGCTCCAATGGGTGCTTGGGGCTTAGGGCAAAACCCGAAAAGCAGACTGCAAACCTTGCACCAGGTAAACATAATATTAAGAAACCACCAGCCATAGGGCTGGCGACCTGGAACATCAGAACAATGTGTCCTGGCCTCTCTGATGATCTCCAGTTAGTTGACGATGCCAGGAAAACCGCCATCATCGACCGCGAGCTTTCTAAGCTCAACATCGACATCGCAGCCCTTCAGGAGACACGTCTTCCCTCTAGCGGCAGGCTCAAGGAGAAGGAGTACACCTTCTTCTGGCAGGGACTGGAGCTAGACGAGCGCTGTCTACATGGGACTGGCTTCACAGTGCGCAACTCTCTCCTCTCGTCAGTAGAGCCTCCTTCCCGAGGGACCGAGCACATCCTCTCTCTCCGCCTCATGACCTCCATGGGGCCAGCAAACATCTTTAGCATTTACGCCCCCACACTCTGCTCCACAGCAGAGGCCAAAGACGAATTCTACAGTGAGCTCGAGGCTAGGATCAGAGAGATTCCATCTAATGAAAATCTGCTCCTTCTCGGTGACTTCAACGCATGGGTGGGTGCAGACCACAACTCCTGGCCACATTGCTTGGGGCACTTTGGAGTCAGTAAGCTCAATGAAAACAGTCAGCGTCTACTTGAGATGTGCTCCTTTCACAACCTGTGCATCAACAACACCTTCTTCTCCACTAAGCTCCACCACAGAGTGTCTTGGACACACCCCAGATCCAAGCACTGACGCCTACTGGACTTTGTCATTGCCAGGAGAACCTTGCTGAACAACATCCTTATCACTCGCACTTACCATAGTGCCAACTGTGACACTGACCACTCTCTGGTCAGCTGTAAGGTACGTCATCGGTCCAAACGAATCCATCGTGCAAAGCAGAAGGGTCGTCTTCGGATCAATGCAGCCAGTGCGTCAAAACCAGAACTTGTCAATAGCTTCGGTGAAGCTATTGACAAGGCCCTCAATGATTGCCCTACAGGCAGTGCTACGGCTCGCTGGGACTTCATCCGTGACGCTGTGCACGAAGTTGCATTGGACACCTTCGGGAAGAGAGCAATGAAGAGTGAGGACTGGTTTGAGGCCGGGATAGAGGAGATGGAGCCTGTCATCACCGCAAAGCGTGCCGCACTACTTGAGTACAAGAGGCAGCCTTGTGAGAAGACACTGGCCACCTACAGAGAAGCCAGAAACAGTGCCAAGCGGATTGCTCGTAAGTGCGCAAATGACTACTGGCTGAAGCTGTGCAGCAACATCCAGACATCTGCTGACTGTGGTAACATCCGTGCCATGTACGAGGGTATGAAGAAAGCTTTTGGTCTTAGTGCCATCAAGATCGTTCCCCTCAAGTCCACCTCGGGCGATATTGTCACGGATCACAGCAAGCAGATGGAGAGATGGGCCGAGCACTATCAAGAGCTGTACGCAAGAGAGAACGTCGTTACCAACATAGCAATTGACAGCATCACTCCCCTGCCCATCATGGAGGAGCTCGATACACCACCTACCATCGGCGAACTCAGGAGGGCCATCGACACCCTGGCCTGTGGGAAAGCACCAGGTAATGATGGTATTCCACCAGAGGTCATCAAGGCGGGGAAGGAGAGCGCCCTCCTGGGTCACCTCCATGACCTCCTGCTACAATGCTGGGAAGAGGGCACCATTCCCCAAGACATGTGGGACGCAAAGATCATCACTCTCTACAAAAATAAAGGGGACCGTTGTGACTGCAATAACTATCGCAGAATTTCCCTTCTAAACATTGTGGGGAAAGCTTTCGCTTGTGTCATCCTCAATCGTCTCCAATTATTGGCCGAGTGTGTGTACCCACAGTCCCAATGCAGGTTTCGAGCAAAGCGGTCGACGATCAACATGGTGTTCTCTCTCAGGCAGCTGCAGGAGAAATGCCGCGAACAGAGACGCCCCTTGTATCTGGCCTTCATTGATTTGACCAAGGCCTTTAACCTGGTCAGTCGGTCGGGCCTCTTCACCCTCTTACACAGGATTGGTTGCCCCCCCAAGCTCCTGAGGATGATCACTTCCTTTCATGACAACATGACTGGCACAGTTCAGCATGACGGATCATCTTCAGACCCCTTCCCAATCAAAAGCGGTGTGAAACAAGGCTGTGTCCTGGCCCCAACACTCTTTGGCATCTTCTTCTCCCTGCTCTTGCGCTATGCCTTCCGTGAGTCAGACGATGGTGTCTTCCTCCACACTCGGAGTGATGGGAACTTGTTTAACCTCACCCGCCTTAAAGCCAAGACAAAGGTGCGTAGAGTCCTGATCAGGGAGTTGCTCTTCGCAGATGACGCCGCCCTTATCGCTCACACTGAGAATGCCCTGCAGCAACTCATCACCAGCTTCGTGGAGGCATGCAATGAGTTTGGCCTCACCATCAGCCTCAAAAAGACAAACATCATGGGACAGGATGTCAGCATCACCCCTGCAATCACCATCGGTGACCACACTCAGGAGGTGGTTGAAAACTTTACTTACTTGGGCTCCACCATCTCCAGCAACTTTTCCTTGGATGCCGAAGTTAACACGAGGATAGGCAAAGCAGCAACCACCATGGCTCGCCTTGCAAAGAGAGTGTGGGACAACAACTTGCTGACACTCAACACCGAGATAAAGGTGTACCAAGCATGTGTGCTGAGTACCTAACTGTACAGCAGCAAAGCTTGGACTCTTTACTCCCGCCAAGAGCAAAGACTGAATGCCTTTCACCTGCGCTGCCTCAGATGACTTCTGGGCATTACCTGGCGTGATCGCGTCACAAACAAAAGCGTGCTCTCCCAGGCAGAGGTGCCAAGTATGTTCGCCATCCTCACTCAGAGACGCCTGCTATGGATTGGCCCCGTGTGCAGGATGGACGATGGTCGCATCCCCAAAGACGTCCTATATGGGGAGCTCGCCACAGGAAAGCGACCGACCGGAAGGCCGGTTCTGCGCTTCAAGGACACCTGCAAACGTGACCTGAAGGCCTGTGGCATCAACCCAGCAAACCTCGAGCAAGTGACCTCAAACCGCACACAGTGGCATTCCACTATCAAGGCTGGAGTCCAGCGGGCTGAGGAGGAGAGAGAGATTCTACATGAGGAGAAGAGGACCCACCGGCAGCGGAAGCTCCAGCCCGTCCCCACTGTCCCCATTGTCCCCACTGCCCCCACTGCCCTCACTACTGGCTACATCTGCAGCAAGTGTCAGCGAAGCTGCCGATCCCGCATTGGACTTTACAGCCACAGCTGGCGCTGCAAAGCAACTACTGACTGACATGTGTGCAGATTCCATTGTCTCCCGAGACAAAAGGATGCCAACACGTATTAGTGTAAACATGAATGTGAGTAGGAATGAAGATTTACTTTCATCACACTAAATTCCTCGTTAGGACACCATCCACATTTTATAGAGGTGGAAACTCTTATGCACAAAGACTTAAGCTTAAGAATTTAGCAATTGGTAAGTTAAGCCTTAGTTAACAATCCTATTGAAAATATTTGATCAGTCTCATAATAAACCCTTGTGTGAGTTCTTGTCTCTGATGGTCAAGAAGATGGACATGAAATCAAACAATAACTCCCATGTCTTTCAATGATTTAATAAGAAATGTCAGAATAGGTTAACATATTTGCATAACTTTAAAATTGAGAATTTACATGTATCATGGGCATCATAGACTGCTACTGAGTTACTTATGACTCAAGCATTTGTGGAACCACATGAAGCATAGTTTTATTTGTCAGTATACTGGAAATTGGAAAACCATAAAATAGCATTGGTTGAGAAAAGTGGATGCGATTTTTATAAAGAAAATGATAATTAACTTTATAAAAAAATTTAGAAAATTTGTTTTACTCTGAAAAAAGAATGTATATTAATGAAAGACAACATGCATTTTGAGATTCTGATGGGAGTTTGCATAAAATTAGGTTCAAAGAACTTATATCAGGAATATTCTGAAGACAAGTGTAAATTACATAACAGACCATCAGCCGCAGAAACTTTGCATCCCAGTGGATAGCAGGCGGGTCCACTGGATTTTGTTTCCCCGAACCAGCGTGGGTCAGTAGGGAGACCCGTACCACAGTTATGGCCTCCTCCCGGGATCACAAAGGCTGGGCTTCAGCAAACGGGGCAAGGTACTCTCTTATGCACTGAAGAAGGAATTGGTTTATTGTGCAAAGTCTCACCAGAAAGTCAAATTACATCACAGACTCGTTTCTTCCGATGTTGGTGGTTTAAATGAGTTGGTTTAAGCTTAAAAAAACAAAAAAACAAAATCTTCTTGCGGGCGGCGGGGTGACGGAGTGGTTAGCACTGCAGCAGCACAGCAACTCACCCTTGGCCAGGGGATCCTGGGTTCGATCCCAGCCCCTGACCAACAGTGATCTGTGTGGAGTTTGCATGTTCTCCCCGTGTCTGCATGGGTTTACTCCGGGATTGCCAAAAACATGCAAGTTAGGTTAATTGGCATCAAACTGGGGATTCTAAATTGTCCTTAGGTGTGACTGTGAGAGTGAATGGTTGTCTGTCTCTCTGTGTTGGCCCTGCAATGGCGTGGCGATCTGTCCAGGGTGTACCCTGCCTCTTGCCCAAAGATGCTGGGATAGGCTCCAGCCCCCCCGCGACCGGAAAAGGATTAAACGGAAGAAGATGAATGAATGAAATCTTCTTGCACAATAATTTAAAGAAAAAGAAGAATAAAATAAGAAAAATGAATTTTGCAGAAAAGAAACAGGATTTACACAGAGCATGACTGGCTCTGGGCCCCTTTTAAAGAGATAGGAGAAATTGGAGGAGCAGAGAAAGCTGCTCACAGCTTTGGCCAACCACACCCGAGCAGACTCTGAACAAAGAGCCATATGTAGAGAGCGTGAAATGAAGAGGCTGAATTTATTTCTCAATTCAGGTTTATTAATCATTCACGTATCTCCAACATCCTCTCAATCAGAAAAGAGACAGAATATCCCACATCTCCCCTTTTTATACCCGGGACATCAAAGTACAGAATCACATTGTCATTCAATCCCCCGAGACAATACATCACCCCCCAGGTCTTCTCTCCTCCACCTAAAAGCCTGGTGGTCAGGAAGTCTTCTCAGAACCATTTCTAAAGACAGATTTCACACCTTCCTGTTACCCCCGGAGGACCAGACTTATTGTTCCTTCTAAGACGTGAGGTAGCAGTAATATACATATGCAGCTTAAGCATCTCAAATATGTGAGCCACATGACCCCCCCCCAAACGTCGAAGATGAAACAATACAACATAGCCAACACCACATGATAAAATCACAAATATCAGTCCATAGGCTGTCTGGGCTTCAACCGTCTTCCAAACTTGCTATAAGTGGGCTTAGCCGCTCCCACGGCGCCGTCCTGCAGTGAATCCGCTATCTGAGGATGAGAACAGTTAGACAATCTCTGTGGGGGCTCTGGGGCATGCTCCCTGGGGGGTCAGCCGTGTTGAGGAGCCCTCGCCACTTGCACCGCCTCATCAGCCATCACAAAAGCAGGTTTAAGTCTGTCTATACAAATTGTTTCCCTCCTGTCCCCTAAATCTAGCAAAAAATGTTGATCACCTGTTTCCAGCACTCTATATGGGCCATCGTAAGGTGGTCGCAGGGTGGGACGCTGAGCGTCGTGCCTGACAAAAACAAACTTGGCGTTTTTTAAAGATTTAGGTACAAAAACACGCGGAAAAGTGTGATGAACGGGGCCTGGAAGCGTGTCCGCTCCCGTGTCGTTCAGTGACCGCTGAGCAGGGGGACGTTCTGGCGCCGGATTATCAGGAAGGAACTCGCCTGGCAGCCGGAGTGGTTGAGCAAACACCAACTCAGCTGGGGAGGCTTTTAAGTCATCTTTAGGTGCAGAATGCAACCCTAATAAAACCCATGGTAGCCTGTTTACCCAATTTGCATCCGTAAGCGACACTCTGAGGGCTGCTTTCAATGACCTATGAAAACGCTCGCATAAACCATTAGCCTGGGGGTGGTACGCGGTAGTGCGGTGCATTGTTGCTCCAAGGCTGCAGGCCATCGCTGACCAAAGCTCAGAAACAAATTGAGATCCCCTGTCGGACGTAATATCCGACAGGACCCCAAAACGCGCTACCCAAGCCGTTAAAAACGCGCGGGCCACCTCTGCGGCTGTGGTTGATGCCAGTGGGACCACTTCAGGCCAACGCGTGGTGCGGTCCACCATTGTCAAAAGATGCGTGTACCCCTGCGATGACAGTAGGGGGCCTACGAGGTCGACATGCACATGATCGAACCTCTTGGCCGGGATGTGAAATGGCTCTAAGGGGGCTTTAGTGTGCCTGTGTATTTTGGCCCGCTGGCAAGCCATGCAGGCTCTTGCCCACTCTTTAACGTGCTTGCGCAGGCTCGGCCAAACAAACTTCTCCCCTACCATTTTTACCGATGCGCGCACCCCCGGGTGTGCCAGAGAGTGAATCGAGTCAAAAACACGGCGGCACCACGCGGCCGGCACTACCGGGCGGGGTCGTCCGGTAGAGACATCGCAGATTAAGGGGGGCATGCCATCTTGCAGCCTCCTGCTCTCCAGCCTTAACCCTGTTGGTCCAGACTGGAGCGCACACACGTCCGCATCGCTACCCTGATCTGCGGCCATGGCTGCATAATCTATCCCCACGAGGACTGGGGCTGCGTACGCTTCCGCGTCGCTATTTTGCTCCGCAGCTGTGGAAGTATAATCCACCTCTGCGCGAACTGGAGCGGTTACGGCACGAGAGAGGCAGTCTGCCACCACGTTAAGTTTACCCGCTACGTGTTGAATATCAGTAGTAAACTCTGAAATTGCAGCCAGTTGCCTCTGCTGTCGGCCCGACCATGGTTCTGTGACTTTGGCCATCGCAAAAGTGAGCGGTTTGTGGTCGACAAATGCGGTGAAACGCCGACCTTCTAGCCAGAACTGGAAGTGACGAATGGCTAAGTGGAGCGCTAACAGCTCCCTGTCGAACGCGCTGTATTTTCGCTCGGCCTCGCGCAAGGTCCTGCTAAAAAAGGCAGCGGCTGCCAAGCCCTGGCAACATGTTGCTCCACTACCGCCCCTATGGCCATGTCTGACGCATCAGTGGTGAGCGCTATGCGGGCCGTTGGGTCTGGATGAGCCAACAACGCAGCGTCTGCAAGGGCTTTTTTAACCTCCGAGAATGCGCGCTCCCGCTCCGGGGACCATTCGATTGCATTTGAGGGTTTTTGTTTTTTAAGCGCGGCATACAATGGTTGCATGAGCTGCGCTGCGTGGGGGAGGAAACGGTTATAAAAATTCACCATTCCCAAAAACTCCTGTAGTGCTTTGACCGTTTGTGGCTAGGGAAAATTTGCTACTGCACGTACTTTGTCTGGCAGCGGAACTGCCCCCTCTGGGGAGATGCGGTGCCCCAAAAAATCAATCTGTGCCACCCCGAACTGGCATTTCGCTGGGTTGATTATTAACCCGTGCTCTCCCAACCTCCGGAAAACTGACGTGAGGTGCTTTTCGTGTTCTTCGGACGCACTGGCTACCAAAATGTCGTCCAGGTAGACGAACACAAAAGGGAGATTGCGTAACACCGCATCCATCATGCGCTGGAAAGTTTACGCGGCGCCTTTAAGCCCAAATGGCATACGCAAAAACTCAAAAAGTCCAAACGGAGTTATTACCGCTGTTTTGGGAATATCCTCAGCACGTACTGGGACTTGATGATAACCGCGGACCAAGTCTATTTTAGAAAAAATGCGCGCCCCCGCCAGATGAACCGAAAAATCCTGAATATGGGGGATTGGGTAGCGGTCGTGCGCTGTGGTGTTGTTCAACCTGCGGAAATCACCGCAAGGTCGCCACGAGCCGTCAGCCTTAGGGACCATGCGGAGCGGGGAAGCCCATGGGCTGTTCGAACGACGGATGATGCCCAACCTTTCCAGGTTGGTGAACTCCTCGTGCGCTATGGTCAGTTTAGCTGCATCCAAGCGCCGAGCTTTTGCAAAAACGGGGGGACCAGCGGTAGTGATAAAGTGCTCCACCCCGCGTTTAGCAACGGCTGCTGAAAACGTGGGAACTGTGAGTGCTGGAAACTGAGTGAGGAGTGTGTGAAACTTACCGCCTGCTGTGGCGACGTTGGCTTGTGCTGTGGTCGGGGACACTTGAGCTGCACAAGTGATAGAGTAAAAGGAGAGTGCATTAACCAAGCATCTACTGGGAAGATCAATCAACAACCCATGTGAGCACAGAAAATCAGCACCTAACATGTTGAAACTCACTGCTGCTATAATAAAAGTCCACTCATATGTGCGGCCGTGCAGGGACAGAAGTAGAGTCCTTTCACCGAAGGTCTTAATGCTCGAGCCGTTTGCCACTGATGCTCCGTGACTCCCGGGGCCAGCCAGCCGGTCAGCGTAGGTTGGCATGATGAAACTCACTTGGGAGCCTGTGTCCACGAGGAATTGCCTCCCGGAACGCGCATCCGTCAGGTAGAGCAGCTTGTTCCATTCACCGAGAGCTGCAGCAGCTACCGACTCTCAGTCCTGGAGTTTCCTGAGCTCTTGAACTGTCACGGCGGTATACACTTGCGCGCCCTCTTTGCGAAACGACGATGGTAAAAACAGAGGTCGTCTCCTCCGCGATGTCGGGGCTTCACCGCTGCCGTTGTTGGTGTGTCTGCCTCCGTCGCCTCTGGCCTTTTGCCATTCCCGGTCGTTGCGCCAAGGTCTGCCGCTGCTGTGGCGGTCGTGTGCTGTCCGCTGGTGTCGAGGATCCATTGCGCCTCCTGGGACAGCGCGCGGAAGTCCCGCTGGGTCATGAACTGAGAGCCCGCCAGGGTCGCCCTCGTCTGCGATGGTAGAGTTCTCAGGAAGATGTGAGTGAAGAGGAAATCGTCGTTGTCTGAGCCTCTCAGCTTCAGCATGTCTTCCATCAGGTCAACAGGCGTGCTTTCTCCCAAGTCGTGCAGGGCCAGGAGTCTCTCGGCTCTCTGCTGGGCTGAGGGAGTGAAACGCTGGATGAGGGCAGCTTTCAACCCGCTGTATTTGTCGCCAGCGGGTGGGCGCTGCACCAGGCTCCGCACATGTCAAGCTGTGCGGCTGTCGAGTTTGGCGATGACATGGTAGAACTTTGTGTCATCTGCAGTTATTCCCCCGAGGGTGAACTGGGCCTCGGCCAGGAGGAACCATGAGTCCGGGTTGTCCTGCCAGAATTCTGGTAGCTTGACTGAGACTGCGCTTGCCCGGGTGGTCCCTGGCGAGTCTGGTTTGGGGGAATCGTCTCTGCCCATTATACGTCTTAAGGTCACCAGTGTAGAGAGCGTGAAATGAAGAGGCTGAATTTATTTCTCAATTCAGGTTTATTAATCATTCACATATCTCCAACATCCTCTCAATCAGAAAAGACACAGAATATCCCACATCTCCCCTTTTTATACCTGGGACATCAAAGTACAGAATCACATTGTCATTCAATCCCCCGAGACAATACATCACCCCCCAGGTCTTCTCTCCTCCACCTAAAAGCCTGGTGGTCAGGAAGTCTTCTCAGAACCATTTCTAAAGACAGATTTCACACCTTCCTGTTACCCCCGGAGGACCAGACTTATTGTTCCTTCTAAGACGTGAGGTAGCAATAAATATACATATGCAGCTTAAGCATCTCAAATATGTGAGCCACACATAAAACTTAAGTTTTCTCTAGTGTTGCAGGGTGGTCCCAAACTTCATGAGACCTGAGGTGTCCCAATTATATGTGAGCTTCTTCCAACAAAGACCATAAACTCAACCTAAAAAGGAAAATGCAATGAAAGTTTGAATGCTATTGGCCAGTTAAGGAGCCACTATGGACTCCTGCAGAACAGAGGAGAGAGGAGGGGGAGAGAGAGACATCTGATCTGAGAGTGAGATCCCCCTTTAAGACACATGCTGCTGAATAAAGCATAAATTCCTTAAACTTTAGTGACTAAGATATTCTACTCAATAAAGGAGCATTCTGGGATTCACAGTTCTTTAGATACATTTAAGCTAGCAGTTGTTGACGTCAAATAACAACACATTCAGCATCTAAACAGCTTATGTCACACCTCAAATGGTTTTTAGAATTTTTGTGGTAATTACAGTACATCTACTGTAATTAACTTGTGATAATAAGCATGCAAACATTAATTTCTTCCTGAAAATAGCAAAACATATCACAATCGTATCAAATCGAATCATATCAATAAAAGCATTTGAAACCACATTGTCCATCCCAGAGTTCAGTCATATCTTCTGTAGGAGCTGCTGTCTTAAAAGAAAGTATATGGATTAGTTCATTTGTCCATAAGGAATATATTCCACCACAGAGAGAGAGAAAGTTAAATATTCCTGATTTGTCCACCAGGTGGCACAGTGAAACTGTCTGGTTGTTTACCCCTTGGATGCATAAGCGGGGTAACAATGACCCCAGCGGTTGGTTTTTTTTGCAATATCTTTGTAATTTTAATATTTTATCATTTAATCTTCCATGTAGTCCTCAAATAGGTTGTGTTTGACATGAGGCTATTTGGATTTGTATCTAATTGTTATATTTTTTAAGTAATTGCATTTTTTGTATCAGTGCCACACTTTTCCATATGTGGGGTCAAAAATGACCAGAAGCTTTTCCCCAGCTGTCCCCTTTTGAATCTCACCATGGTTATCAGTAACACTGTAGACGCTGCAATTAGCATCTCAGACTGGATGCCTAGGGTAAACAGAGAGGGTAAACAGATGAGGACAATAAGTTTTTTTAGATGCATGTGTGGGGTCAAAAATGACCCCAAGCCCCTTTTCAATTTCACCATGGTTATAAGTAACACTGTAGATGCTGCAATTTGCATCTCAGACTGGATGCTGAGGGTAATCAGAGGGGGTAAACAGATGAGGACAGTGTAGGTATTGTTAGATGCAGGGGTAAAAAATGCCTGAGCGGTTGTTTTTTTTTGCAATATCTTTGTAATTTTAATTTTTTATCATTTAATCTTCCATGTATTCCTCAAACAGGTTGTCTTTGACATGAGGCCATTTGGATTTGTATCTAATTGTTATATTTTTTAATTGCATTTTTTGTATCAGTACCACACTTTTCCATATGTGGGGTCAAAAATGACCCCAAGCTGTCCCCTTCTTTTGTTGACCAAAATATAATTTAAAATAACAGCTAATAATAATAATAATAATAATAATAATAATAATAATCACCCAAAATATAATAAAACTATAATAAAAATAATCATCTTTAACCAAAATGAAAGAAATTTCTTAAGTTTACAGCATAAAACACACACATTCTAGTTGGGGTCATTTTGACCACACTCATGGAAGAGTGTTGGAATTGGTTGGTCATGCATCTAAAGGTTACTGGAAAGCAGTCCTGGCTTCCCCACCTGGTTTGGACTATGTCGATCATAAAACTATCAATTAGAACATTCCTTTGCCAAAGAGTCGTGGAGAAAGGGATTATCTTCCACTTTATGGCCGATGGATAGGGTTACAGCTCTAGCTCTTGGGTGAGAGAAGCAGTCTCAAAAGCCAGACTTTTGAGATGAAAAAAAATTCTTCAGCAAAGAATAATTTTATAAATTGGAACTCAAGTTCACGCTACATGACCATTTGCTCCCTTTGGTTTGGAATCTCAGTTGGTATGGCGGATACCCTGTGTTATGTCTGTATATGGAGCCAAAGACGAGGCCAGGTGTCAAATCGAACATACTTTTGTTAAAGGGGCACAGGAGCAACACACAGCCGCCAGGCAGAGGATGGCAAAGAGGCCGCCACTCCTGCCTGCAGCCCTTTTATAGTCACGGGTGGTGGCGTGACCAGAAGGTGGAGCCACCACCCCATGCCACACAAATAAAAGTATAGTACATATAACCATATAAATAACAATAAAACATTTCCCTCCCCCCTTACAGAAGTCCAAAACACACACACTCAATTCAGACCCACCCCAATTTAAGACCCGAATCGTGCACTAACATAACGCAAAATAATGTAATCAAACTGGCCTAACACAAGCACACCTAAAACAGCTAAAACTAGGGGAGACAGGTGCACTGCTGTCCCACCCCACACGGCGAAGCACATTATTCTGCCACTTATCCTAAATAAAACAGAGTCAATCTTCAAACAAAAATACCGTCGTGTCTCCTAAACTAAAACAAAATACACAAATTAATCCTCAAACTACATACACAGAAACAACAAATTACTTAGAACACATGCATAACGGTTAACCCCTTGCACTCCGGTCAATTTCCCTAAAAACGCCAAAAAATAACGTGCCCAAAGTAAATCGAAAGCTGTTCTTCAACCCTTTGCAGCATCTTCATGGGGTTGGTCTCATTTAAAAGAAAACACTGAATTTTTTGGCAAAAAAACCCCCCATGATCTAAGTGCTCCGGCCACTGAGTTACAGTCATCTAAACATAGTGAACTTGAAGAAAATAAATTTCGCCTGGGTGTTTTTTTGGATACAAATGCTTGCAAATAACACACAGCTTCAGATCCGGGCTGGAAAATGCAACAGAAATGTAGAACCAAGTGTTATCCAGCTGAGGTCTAAATTTTGTAACAATACCACAAAAAATGAATATTTTACACAGCTTTGTTCTCAGGCTGTTCCCAGGCGTTTTGGAACTGTGCCAAATTGTGCCAAATGGCACAGTTTGGAAAAACGTCTGTAACTTTTGAATAATTCAATGTAGAATCTTCATTTTGGGCTCTAATGAAAGGTCACATTCAGGGCTGTGTCTGTGTGTGTGTGGGGGGGGGGGGGGGGGTTTGCCCCCCCCCCCCCCGCTACAAAGGACGGAGATCGGCCCTCGCTACATGACGGATTACACTCGTTGCATGTTTCCACAGCAACGCTGTCACAGCGGCTTCCCCCCCCCTCGCTACTGTGTGTGTGTGGGGGGGGTTGTCCCCCCCCCTCGCTACAGAGGACAGCCATCGGCCATCGCTACATGACGGAATAGACTCATATGACTATGTGGCGACCGCTGCGCAGTCACTGCGGCTTCCCCCCGCGTTCGGACCGTGAACGCCCCCCCCGCTCCTCTTCTGCAGCGGGGGGGGGGCGTTCACGGTCCGAACACGGCAAATGAACCGTTTATCGTGGCGCACGCACTTCGTACTTCGTGCGCCGTGCAGTTGTAATTTACCGATCAGTCAAAAGTCATTTTTGGATTACAATTTTCAGGGATAAATAATAATTTAGCTTGTAACACCTTACCTCTTCACAGCAGCAGAGTCCTGGCAAACTTCTCTTCCCCATTGTCAGACGAACGCGACGCTGGTCCGCTCGTGGATCCCGGTCAAAACATAATTCCATTATTGCGGTTTTGGTGAATGATTTACGACCTTTGTCGTCGGCCTCCGTCGGTCTATGATGACGGAAGAGAATCCTAAACGTCTATTCTGCTGGAATGAGTGCAGGTCGCACTTGTGGGTGGTCTCCATGCTGCTGGATCTGTAGCAGGTTCTTCCAGCGTCCTTTTTTTCATCTGCTGCAACAGTAAATCTCTCTTCACCCAGCCTGAACTTCTGTGCTTCAATTGGTTCCTGCATTCACAGTAGGCGGGTCCTCCTTCCTAGGTTTTCATTCATTGGTTCTTCAAGGTTTCAGAAACCCAATTCAAGGCTCTTATTAGTCGAATGAGTGGTCAATCAGATTAACTAATCTGTTCGCGGCTGTGTCTGCAGCTTTTATTTTCAGTGGCGCTTGGACGCCAACACCACCTACATCACCACTATCAGGACCATGCGTCCGAGAGCGCACGAGGGCGCCCTTGTGCGCACTAGGACGCAGAGACTTGCCCACCCGTGGGACAACGGAGCGCAAGAGGTTAACTTATAATACATACATAACAAATCAATTCAAACACACACACCATAATTAATCTATATACACATGGCTGGAGAAAACAAGTCCATGGGCCCCCTGGACTGCCTTGTCATCAGTCCGCCCCTGGAGGCAGCCAGCCTCCCAGACCGCAGCAGGTCACCTCAGCACCAGCGCGCATCCTCTTCCATCACAACCGACTGCTCCGCTCATCCAGGCCCACGTCCCTCAGTCCCCTCCAGGGCATGCTGCAGCTCTTTCGGGTGCCCTCATGAACCATCTGGCAGCTGGAGATGAGTGTCCTCCCGTCTGGCCACAATGCGTAACCATCCCTGGTGCTCCTCCAACCACCAACCGGCCCGTACCTGCCGTGGTCGCCCCTCCTCCCGAATCCAGTCCATGACTCCCGGCTTGCAGGGTCTCTGCTTGGCACGTCGCTCCACCATACCTAATGGTCCGGCCCTGACCTCTTCTAAATTTGCTGCCGCCATTGTGGCCCCCTGTTCACCGGCCCACTTCAGCCGAGCTCCGGGAAGAGGTGAAACCAGCCTCTTGACGTCACCCATCGTCACAGGCGTACCGCCGTGCCATCCAATACCCTCATCCAGGGCGACTTGGGCTCTGGCACAGCCAGGGACCCTCCTGTGATGACCCTGGGCAATACTGGTCTTTCTCACTCTCCAGGGTGCCAAGCACTTTCTCATCCCACACTGCACCATCTATCACTCTCAGGATCGGTCGGTCCCACAATCCACAGCCCGTCCACTCCTCCCCAGAACCGCTTTTCATGGCAAATTCCAGACCACAGAACAGGTCGCAGCCCATTATGTTTTCTCCATGGGCTGTCACAGTGAATTCGGGGTCACACACCTCGGCCAATTTGTACAGAGCAGTCAGTCTCAGCATTCCCACCGTGGCCTGCCGTCCCCCTCCTTAACCACAAAGCGGTGCCGGGTCACCCCCAATCCTGTAGTGCAAGAAAAAACATCTCACGGTAGCCCAATTCAACAAGGAACCCATCACTCCCATGTCGATCAGTAAGGCACCTCCACCCCGTCCAACTCCACCATACAGTACGTGCGTCCGTTGGTGCTCGGGGACACAGCGTGGACTACCGTGGGGACAGGAAAGTCCTCTTTGTACCGCAGACTTCCTCGCTCAAATCTGCGGCATACCCTGGTGAAATGATGCAAGTGGCCACACTTGCCACAGCGCTTTGCGCTTGCTGAGCAGTCTCTGGCTTTGAAACGGCACTTCACGGACCTGCAGCCCATACGCATGGGCTTCCCCGGGGCAGACCTCATATCCAGAGCGTTGGCATCTTCCGCATCTTCTTTCATGCTCCCATCACTGTCCGGGTCCGTTACTCGTGTGGTAACGGGAAACTCCTGCTGCCGACATGACAAATGCTCGCTCATCAGGTCGTGAACCAACTTCTCCTCCGACGGTCAGAACCGACACAAACTAACCAGTAGTTTCAAGCTGTCTACAAACAGCTGAATATGCTCGCCCACCTGTTGGCACCGCTGTCGAAACCCGCTCCTCCGGATGGTGACGTCTTCCAGGGTACCAAGCGTGTTTAGTATCTGCTGGCCTCCAGTTCCCAAACTGTGCACCAACAACGTGCTTGCCCTCAGCCTGTCCATTCTTCCTGGGTTCAGCGCCACCATGTAAGCCAGGAAGGCAGTGCACCGTCTCGGCCAGGAAACAGGCGGCCTGCCCGGGAGCTCCAGAAACAGCCGAACTCCAAACCCACACGCTTCCATACCTTCTTAATCCTTTTTTCTCCTTGTCGCCAAAATGTTATGTCTGTATATGGAGCCAAGGACGAGGCCAGGTGTTGAACTGAACATACGTTAATTAAAGGGGCACAGGTGCAACACACAGCCGCCAGGCAAAGGATGGCAAAGAGGCCGTCCCTCCTGCCTGCAACCCTTTTAAAGTCACAGGTAGTGGCGTGACCAGAAGGTGGAGCCACCACCCCGTGCCACACAAATAAAAGTATAGAACATATAACCATATAAATAACTATATAACACCCGGTGCAGTCCACTTTGGCGTATACTATTGGACGATTGGAATGCAGCTTTAGACATTATTTGTAGCAGCTATCCGATGCAAGCAGCTGGCAAGTATCAGCTAACCTCCTTGGGTCACAATTCATGAATGCTTCTGTATTTATTGTACCCCAGGGACCGATCACATCCTTTTAACCAATGAAACCACAGACACTCCTGTCCACCAATGATGCATTGTTTCATTAAATTTATTAGTTGGTTTAGGGTCACTATCTGTGCTTGGAGCTAGGCAGCTGAGATTAGCAATAGTGACTTAAGAGGGAGGGTGGAGTTAAATACTCTTATGACGTTAAAGAGACATGCACTGAAACAAACCACTCTGAGGAAGGCTGCAAAAGATGATTCACAGTGATGCAGCAATTTGACCAAAATATGTCACAAACATTTTATTAAGACCTGTGGGAGCTGTCAACATGTGGGGAAAAGTGCAGGAAATGGGACCTGTAAGAGAACTGACTGGGGATGATTCACAAATGGTATTGTGCTGGATTTTAACTTTATCAGTAAATGTCCCTTTGATAAAGGCTGTGTTTTTTAGAAGTGAGTGTTCTGATACTTTTTCGATAATCAAATAACCAACAGGGATATCGCAGACGGTTAAAACCTACAAACACACAATTTTTCAGTCGATGAGCCCTTTATGAGGGACAGAGGGACTTTTGGAACCAAACTTGTCCAAACACAAGAAAACATAAGCGACGGAATCCCAAAATCCTAGTTTGTTTTCAAAAGGTGACTGAGTTCATGGATACCACGGTCACGTGACTCACTGCGTGCATCCCACCCTTCAAGCAAACACGCAGAATTCGCACAGCCACTCACCGCAGCTCGTGCCTGTGTGTGTGAGCGGGGATGTGGCGATTTTAATCAAGCCCAGATGAGCCCAGAAACCAGACGAGCCGAGTCTCCATGCGCGCACACACACAACAGCAGTAATAACAGCCTGGACTGGCGCTCGTCCCGGGGGCCAGCCGCCGAAGTCCTTGGGCCGGGTCCGGTGTCCGCTCGCTCACACACACGTGCTGCCTCTCACGTTCCCCACCTGAGAATGTCGGCGGGGCGGGGAGCGCGCGTTTGCGTGCGAATGAATCTCACTGTTGTGTGGTGTTCACAGCTGATTATCGCTGCAATTCAGTGTTTCTCACACATCTGTATTTCTGTGCCACCCTGGCACTTATCCCACAAGCCCACATCAAAAAAAGGTGAGACACTGGAGAAAAAACAACTAGAACAAACAATGATGCGCCCTCATATAAATTCCAGCTGAGTGAAGTGGTTCACAGCAATCTGATAATGAGCTGCATTATGACAACGTAGTCAAAAGTGAAAAGTTCATTTATGAGTATATCCTAGTCCATTTTGCTATCATAGTGATTGACACCCCCCGATTTTTTAGCTCAAAAAGGTTGCCCTGTTATTATTCTTAATTATTTCAAGGTGTGTTTTGAGTGTAGCGTGCAATAACCCAATCACATGGCTCCTCTCCCCACCTTTAACAGGCAGAGCCACTTAATCTAAGGTGGATCACCATTATGATGGTGTGGCTACCTCAGACAGCAGGTCAATTTTGCACCAGGAAGAGGACATGCTCATTTGTGAAGTGAAAATGCGCACTGTGGGGGCAAGGCGTTGGACTTCTCCACCCAGGGAACAATGGACCGAAAGAGGAGGTGTCACCTGAGGGGAATCAGACGGGACAGTAAGGACTATGTGCCCCCCGGGGAGAGGAGTAAATGCCGGGCCGCAGGGAGAAGGGTATGAGTGCGGCGCAGGCATTATGTCATATTAATGTGCCACACAGGCTTTGTTCTGAACATAATGTTTGATGGTTGGAAGTGCCAGGTGTCTATGCATGGTATTAAAGATATAAAAGAGGAATGAACAGAGACCCGGGAGCTCTTTTTGCTGTAAGTTATGTCGGAGAAAGAATAAAGTTCTGTGTTGTCCAGCTCATTGCCTCGCCTGCCTTCTTTCTCCACATTGGTGACCCTAAGACGTGCCGTGGAAAGCGAGCCGAGCACCGCCCCGGAGACTGTCTGGAGGGAGAGCACCAGCACCACGTGCGTGGTCTCAGTGGAGCTCCCAGACTTCTGGCTTCACAACCCAACCGCGTGGTTCTTGCACATAGAAGCCCAGTTTGCACTCTGCGGGATAACAACGGACGATACCAGATATTACTACGTGGTCGCTGCACTGGATGCGCGCGCCACGCAACAGCTGACAAGCCTGCTCCAGCAGCCACCGGCCCAAGGAAAATATGAAGCGCTCAAGAGGATGCTTCTCCAGCGCTATAGCCTTTCTGACAGTGAGAGGGTAGAGAGACTCCTAACGTGTTCGGAGTTAGGGGGCAAATCAGCAGTGGAGCCCATGGAGAGCATGTTGGCGCTGAGGGGGAAGGATGATGAATCTTTCCTGTTCGCCCACTTGTTCCTCAGGAATCTACCGGCAACAGCGAGGGTGATCCTGGCCAACTCACTGCAGCTGGTTGCTAAGGACTACCATGCCCTGGTTCAGGAAGCGGACCGCATCATTTTGGCGACCAGAACCCTCAGCGTGCAGACAGTGACACCGGCATTCAGGAGGGACTCCAGCGAGGTCGAGGAGCCGTTCGTGGTAGCCAGGATGGACACCAGAAGATGAAGGAATGGGGAGAGCTGTTTTTATCATAGCCATTTTGGCTTGAATGCCCAACACTACCTGTCGCCATGCTAATTCAAGAAGCTGGAAAGACTGCACGTTCCGAATTCAGTGGCAGCTGCAACCGATGGCAACAGGAGCAGACTGCTTTATGTCACGGACACACGTTCGGGGAGACGGTTTTTGGTGGACTCTGGCTCCCAGAAGAGCCTCATCCTGCCGGTCATTGCAGACAGGGTGGTAGAACGCAGCGCTCCTGAGCTCACGGCCGCCAACAGATCCACCATCAGGACATTTGTTGAGTGGACACTGACGATATGCTTACACGGACGCAACTTTCAGGGGGACTTTATGATAGCTGCTTGTTCCGGACCCATTTTAGGAGCACATTTTTTATGTACTTATGGGTTGTTAGTCGATGTTGCTAATAGTAGATTAGTGGATGCTGTCTCTTTTACCTCACTGCCCTGCACAGCTTGGGCAGCTGAGTCGACAGCACTGGCTAACGTCATAGCTCCAGGGGGTAAGTACCAACATTTGCTCACACAGTTCTTAGCACTCATGGTCCCGACTTTTTCGGCTACAGTAACGAAACATGGGGTTGAGCACTTTATATAACAACAAAAACCCGCTGGTGTTCGTGCGTCCTCTGTGTTTGGATGCAGCTAAACTGGCCAGCGTGCAAGAGGAGTTTGCCAACTTAGAGCAGTTGGGCATCGTCAGGTGCTCCAACAGCCCGTGTTCATCCCCGCTACACATGGTGCCTAAAGCCGATGGGTCGTGGAAACTGTGTGGCAATTTCTGGTGCTTGAATAACGCCACAGAACACGATTGTTATCCCATTCCGCACATCCAGGATTTTTCCGTGCGCCTGGCCGGGGTGCATGTTTTTTCGAAAGTGGATCTGGTCTGCGGATACCATCAGGTCCTTGTGCACGCAGAAGACGTTCCAAAAACAGTGGTAATAAATCCTTTTGGCCTTTTCGAGTTTTTACACATGCCGCTCAGATTAAAAGGCGCGGTGCAGACTTTCCAGAGGATGATGGACGCAGTGCTTCACGACTTGTCCTTCGTTTTTGTCTACTTGGACAACATTCTGGTAGCTAGCATGTCCGAGGAGGAGCACATCGCCCATCTTAAGATGGTTTTCCAGAGGTTGGAGGCACACGGGCTGATAGTTAACCTGGCGAAGTGCCAGTTCGGCGTTCGAGAGATTAATTTTTTGGGCCACCACATTTCGCCGGAGGGCGCAATTCCACTGCCGCTGTGTCGGACTTTCCACACCCGCAGACCATGATAGCACTACATGAGTTTTTGGGAATGGTTAATTTTTAAAACCATTTCCTTCCCCGGCCATCCCAGGTGATGCAGCCGTTGTATGCCATGCTTAAAAAAATGAGAAGTCTGCAGAAGCCATCAACTGCACTCCCGAGCGAGTCCAGACTTTTACTAACGCCAAAACAGCGCTTGCGGATGCCGCGGTGTTAGCCCACCTGGAGCCGTCTGCACAGATAGCGCTCACTACGGATGCATCTGATGTTGCCATGGGGCAGTGGTGGAGCAGTGCATCTCAGGTTCGTGGCAGCTGTTTACATTTTTTAGCTGAACTTTGTGCGACAACAAACTCAAGTACAGCATTTTTGATAGAGAATTGCTGGTTCTCCACCTGGCGACTCGCCATTTCCAGTTCTGGCTGGAGGAGCGAGTTCACCGCGTTCATAGACCATAAGCCACTGATGCACGCAATGTCCAAGGTCTCGGAACCTTGTTCGGCCCAGCAGCAACGGCATTTGGCTGCAATTTTGGAGTTTACTACCGACATTCAACACGTTGCCAGTAAACTCAACATTGTGGCAAATTGCCTGTCACGTGCATTAATCACCCTGGTTTACATGGGTATAGATTTCCTGGCCATGGCCGTGGAGCAAGCTGGGGACGTGGACATTTCCGTGCTCCAGTCTGAGCCAGCTGGGTTAAGGCTGGAGAGCAGGGTGGTACAAGAAAGTGCCTTCCCCTGCTCTGCGATGTCTTCACCGGCCGCCAGTGTCCGGTGCTTCCGAGCTCTTGGCGCCATCGCGTTTTCGAGTTGGTACACTCTCTTTCACATCCGGGAGTGTGCGCTTCATTGAAGCTAGTGAGAGCGAAATTCGTCTGGCCACGCTTGCGCAAGGACGTGAAAGAGTGTGCTGCAGCTTGCGCCGCGTACCAGTGGGCCAAAGTGCACAAGCACACCAGAGCCCCCCTTGAGCCATTCCAAGTCCCAGCTAGGAGGTTCAACCACGGCCATGTGGATTTGGTGGGACCCCTCCCACCGTCGCAAGGTTTCACGTACCTTTTGACAGTCGTGGACTGCAACATGCGCTAGCCTGAAGTGGTCCCGCTGGCTTTACCACGTCCGTGGAAGTGGCGTGTGCTTTTTTGTCAGGTTGGGTTGCATGTTTCAGATCTCCATCGGACATCACGTCCGACAGGGGTCCACAGTTCGTTTCAGAACTCTGGTCCGCGATGACCCAGAGCTTGGGGGTCAAAATTCATCGCACTACTGCATACAACCCCCAGGCTAACAGGTTATGCGAGCATTTTCATAGGTCGCTTAAAGCAGCGCTCACAGCTTCGCTCACAGACACAAATTGGGTTGACCACCTGCCCTGGGTTCTTTTAGGGATGTGCTCTGCACCTAAGGAGGATTTGGCAGGCTCCCTCGCAGAACTTGTTTTTTCTCAGCTGCTGTGGATCCCCGGAGAGTTTTTACTGGAAAACCCCACACCCAAGGCTGATCCGCCTGCACCATTTTTGCACAGTACGGAGGCGTTTAACGTACCGGGCCCCGTCCACCATTGTTTTCCCCGCACCTTTGTCCCAAAAAGCTTGCAGAATGCCAGTTTTGTTTTTGTCAGGCACAATGCACACCAGATCCCGCTGTGCCCACCGTATGACGGACTGTTCAGGGTGTTGGAACCTGGGGCAAATCATTTTGTGTTAGACTTGGAGGGACATAGGGAGACCATCTGCTTCGATAGACTGAAGCCCGCTTTTGTGTTGGCAGATGAGCAGGTGGTGTTGGCCCAAGCTCCCTGGTGCAGATGGCCACCGTTGGTGGCTCTGCACGTTGGTGATCCTTCAGCAGGGACGTGCGCTCGCGAAGCTGTTGTGTTTTCTCCCCCTCCCTTTTTCCCTCCACAGACTGATGTGCCCTCCTGTACATCCTGCCAGCAGGGCTGTTCGACTGGATCAGCGATCCCCCGCTACAGCCGCTATGGGCACCAGCTCAAGCCCAAAGGACCGGGGGGGGGGGGGGGGGTTAGTGCCATTTCTGGGTGTTCGGGGAGGGCTGTGTGGGGACATGGTGTTGGACTTCTCCACACTGGGAACAATGGACCGAAAGAGGAGGTTTCACCGGGGGGTATCAGACGGGACAGTAAGGACTATGAGCCCCTCGGGGAGAGGAGTAAATAAGTAAATACCAGGCCACTGGGAGAAGGGTGTGAGAGCAGTGCCAGTGTTATGTCATGAATATGTGCACACAGGCTTTGTTCTGAGCATGATGTATGATGGTTGGAAGTGCCGGGTCCCTATGCATGGTATTAAAGATATAAAAGAGGAATGCAAAAGACCCGGCAGTTGATTTTGCTGTAAGTTATGTTGGAGAAAGAATAAAGTTCTGTGTCGTCCAGCTCATTGCCTCGCCTGCCTTCTTTCTCCAAAGCACGAACATTACACTGGTCAACACCAAATTTATTGTCTGTTTTTGTTTTTAGCTGATTTAGGACAATTTTGATGTGCTGAATCAAAAAAATCACATTGGTTTTGCTCAATCAGGTCAACTTTTTGAACTGTGGCCACATGTTCTTTACGTTTTTGTTTACATGTACGGGTATTTTTGCTTTATATTGACATAATGCACGGCTCAGGAGACACACACGCAGGCTCAGAATAGGTTTAACAGTTTATTGAACAACAAGTGTGTGTGTGATTGCGTGTCTGTGATATGTGGATGTATTGGTGGTGGCGTCTGCGTCAGGCACGGGGGCAGGAAGCCGTTCAGCCGGACAACCCTATGGGAGAAGCAGAGGGAGAAGGGTAACGGGCACCACACCAATACGGGAGATTGAAGTAATAATAGCTGGCTTACTTGGTTTGGGCAGGTGGCTGGGGTAGCAAGGGCATAGCCCGGTAGACAGCGACCTGGAGCGCCTGATGCAGCAGTGAGGAAATGACGGCTGGAGAATGTTGTCCGCCGCCGGGGAATCCACCTGTGCACAGGGGAGGAGAACTGGAAGAAGAAGGTAAGGGATGCTTACTTGCAATCTTGCTTGATGAAGGGGGTTCCTTGCAGCAAGAGTAGCCGATGAGAACAGACGGCTTCAGGCCGAAGCCCAGGGCGAGGCGGCTTAAATCCCTCGCCGCTGACGAGGCGCAGGTGTGCGTGCAGCTGGCGCCGCAGATGAGCGGCGAGGCGTGACATATATGATGCAAAATTCTTTTTTATTTCTTGAAATTCTCTGAGTTTTGAACAATGATAACATAACATTCAATTTACATGTACTTACCTTTATCAATGTCTACTATTCAATTTACAGTACAACTGTACAACTGCTGTACACCTGCTTACAACTTAGCATAAAAACCTGACCTGATCGAGAGAAACGGATGTCATTTTTGGATTCAGCGGTGCAGAATTGTCTTAAATCAGTTGAAAAAACACAGACACCTTACAAAAAAAATATTTTTTGTTTTGTTGTGTTATCGGTCTATGGCGCTTGGCATTAAGCTCGACAGAGCTCGGTGTGCAGCTCGGTGGTACAGTGGTTAGCACTGCAGCAGCACAGTAAGAAGGTCATGGGATCGATTCCACCCCTGACCATCGTGGGTTCAATCCCATCCCCTGACCATCGGTTACCCTTCTGTGTGGAGTTTGCATGTTCTCCCCGGATACTCCAGTTTCCTCCCACAGGAAACATCAAAAAAACAAAAACACCAAAAACAAAAACAAACACCAAAAACATGCAAGTTAGGTTAATTTGAGACTCTAAAGTGGCCCTAGGTGTGAATATGTGTGTGAATGGTGAAGGGATTGCCACCATACCATGGCTGCCTCATCTGTCCAGGTGGATGCCCTCAATTTCCCCCTGGGATTAATAAAGTATACAGAAAAAAAATAGCTACAGCTAATGAAAGGAGCAGTTATTTTATGGAGGAGGAGATGATTTATCAAGTGGAATGAAGTTGAATTATTGGTTTCATTCCCCCGTTGTACAACAGAGAGATATGAATGCAAAGGATTCACTGAAAACATGTAATATCTACCCTTCCGTCAGTCTACATACTGACACAGAGTATTATTCTGTTATGTGCATGCATGTGTCTTGTCTTTCATGTTAATTTTTTAGCTACAATTTGTCTGTAATTATGCATGCATATGTGTTCTTCCAGCTGACTCAGGAATATGCTGTTTCTTCTAGTGTTTTCGTCAAGATATATTGCTAGGATATTTCGCTAGGTTGCACGTGAACATGCAGCGGCATCTCTTCTCCCTTCGTGTTTTGTGCCACTTAGTGTTGCTTAAATTATGCCTACGTGTATATTCATGTGTTTAATGTCTGTATATGATGCTGCGCACAAGCTACAGTTGCCACAGCCTTCTGGAGATAAGGAATATGACCAAACATTATGTCCTGGATCAGAGCGTTACAGAGGAACTCATTGGCCTAGGTCTCCTCCACCACACCTCCACACCCCCCGACTCGACTGCTGTGTCTCATGCCAAATGGAGATGCCGTAGACAATGTGAGCAGCAACAAAAGAGAAGTAAACATGGAGGTATCCGAACAAAGCTAACCACAAGCCCACACAGACTGACGATTCCTTCCCTCATTTTGGCTAACGTACACTCACTAGACAACAAAACAGACCACATACAGCTCCTGAGAACTACGCAACGTGATGCGTAGAACTGCTTTGTTTTTATCTTTATGGAAACATGGTTAAATGACAATATTCTGGACTCTACCATTCAGTTAGCAGGGTTAACATGCTATCGTGGTGACAGGGTGTTCACGGAAGGAGGGAAGACCCACGGGAGAGGTGTGTGTGTTCACATCAGTGATGCTTAGTGCCGAGATATGACTGCTGTGCATAAACACTGTTCTCCATTGGTGGAGTTTATGACCCTTTTATATTAGGAGAGAATTTTCATCTGTCCTACTAGTTGCTGTGTATGCCCCGCCCACTGCCATTGGCAAGAGGAGTAAAACACGAAAAGAACTCTATCATTCCATCAGTGAGACACGAACAGCACATCCAGACAGAGTCCTCATCACAGCACGAGACTTCAACCATGTAGATTTAAAGGCCCTCCGACCAAATCTGCACCAACATGTAGACTTTTCAACAAGAGGAGACAATTTGCTGGACCTGGTGAACACAACTGACAAGAAAGCATACAGAGCTTCCGCCCTTCCCCACCTGCGTCTCTCTGATCACATCACCATCTTGTTAAGGCCCGCATACAAACCCAGAGTGAAAACAATCAGACCAACAAAAAAGCAAGTACATGTGTTGCCAAATGGGACCTCTGATGCTCTGAAAGCCTGCTTCAGCACTACAGACTGGGGCACTTTCAAGCACCCAGCCACTCACAATGGACACACAAACATAGAGGAGTACACTGAGGTTATTGTAGCATACATACCTAAATACATTGATGATGTCACTCAGTGCAAAACCATCACTGTTCGTGCAAACCAAAAGCCATGGATGACAGCAGAGGTCCACAGGCTCCTGAAGGCTTGGGACGCAGCCTTCAGGGCCAGTGACACTGCAGGACTAACAACAGCTAGGGCCCACCTGTCCCATGGCAGCAAGGAGGCAAAACAACAGTAGAGCAAGAAAATATCCTGCCACTTCAGCAACACCAGAGATGCACGTTCCCTGTGGCGTGGCATACAGACCCTCACCGACTACAAACCTCCACCTCAGACCTGTGCGAGTGACATCACACTGCTCAACAACCTAAATGACTTCTTCGGCCGCTCTGAAGCACAAAACAGCACATCAGCATGGAAGACCACTCCTCCTCCAGACGAGCAGGCCATAAATCTGGATCCCGCTAGCATGAAGAAGATCCTCTGCAGGATCAACCCACGCAATGCAGCTGGACCAGACAACATACCGAGTTGCTTCCTGAAGGACTGTGTATTGATGCTTAAGAATGTCCTGGCCGACATCTTCAACATCTTCCTGAGTCAAGCTGTTGTCACCACGTTTCAAAACTGCCACCATAATACCAGTCCCAAAGAAGCCCGTCCCATCCAGCTACAGTGATTACTGGCCTGTAGCACTGACCTCCATCATAATGAAGTGCTTTGAGCGGCTGGTCATGCAGAACATCAAGTTCATCCTTCCTCCCTCCCATGACCCATCTCAGTTTGCAAACAAGTCAAACAGATCCACAGAAGATGCCATCGCTGCTGCTCTCCATCCAGGCATCACCCACCTGGACTCAAAGAACTCCTACGTGTGAATGCTGTTCTTGGACTTCAGTTCAGCATTCATCACAATCATCCCCCAGCACCTAATACAAAAATTCAGACACTTGGGTCTTAACACCTCTCTCTGTAACTGGGAACTGGACTTTCTCACAGGGAGACCACAGAATGTGTGGGTTGGCAGCAACACCTCCAAGGCCATCACAATGAGCACAGGAGCCCCACAAGGGTCCATTATCAGCCCGTTGCTCTTCACCCTGCTAACTCATGTCTGTGTACCAGCCTACAACACCAACCACATCACCAAGTTTGAGGAGGACATGACGGGTGGTGGGCCTCATCACCAACAATGAGAAGGCCAGCTACAGAAATGAGGTGAGCCAACTGGTCCAGTGGTGCAAAGACAATCACCTCTTCCTGAACATGGGAAAAACCAAAGAGGTTGTGGTGGACTTCAGGAGGGGACACACACAGCATCCCCCTCTGATCATCGATGGTGTAGCTGTAGAGAGGGTGAGCAGCACTAAGTTCCTGGGGGTGGGGTGCATATCTCTGAGGACCCCTCCTGGTCCAACAACACCACATCACTGGCCAAGAAGGTTCAAACTTGCCTACATTTCCTAAGCAAACTGAGGAGAGCACGAGTCCCACCCCCAGTCATGTGCTCATTCTACTGGGGCACCATTGAGCGCATCCTTGCCAGCTGCATCACGGTGTGGTATGGAAGCTGCACTTATCTTATTAACTATTGCTCCAAGTGCTGCTATCTCTTTGCTGCTGAAATCCTGGAATTCCCCCATTGTGGGACTAATAAAGGCTTATCTTATCTTATCTTATCTTATGTCGCCATTTGCACTACAGGTATCATTATTGTACATAGACTGCTGCTGTTGTTTTTCCAGCCTTATTCCTTTTTTTATATTGTGCACACCACAATATAAAAATTCTCTTTTTTTTTTTTCTCTCGGCGCCACACGAGTAGGCTGCCTTTTGCAACAGCGGCTCGATTCCGAGTCTTTTTCCCTTCCTCTCTCTTTTGATCCGTCTTTTTTTTTCACCCCACTTATATCACGGACACACAGATCGTCCTAAATGTCTCCTGAGCCGGTGGACGGAGCCACTGTTTATAGCAGGATACGATACAGCAGAGAACAGCTGCTAGCATTCAACCGCCACCCGGTCCCATTGGAAAGACTCGACATACCGAGAGAACTGAGGCGAAAACGCCGCGGCTGCCGGGCTGGAGTAAGGCGGAGGACAAAAAATATAAGGTACAGACCCTCCCTTCCATCTGTTGTCATGGGAAATGTACGGTCGATACTGGGAAAGTTAGATGAGCTAGCGGCTATCTCCCGTTATGATAGCACATACCGGGAGTGCTCTCTCCTTTTGTTTACTGAGACGTGGCTAACTGAACTAGCAGCAGATGCTAACATTGAGCTGGAGGGTTTTCACATGATACGAGCTGACCGAACACCAGACAGTGGCAAGGCTAGGGGCGGTGGAGTGATAATGTATGTTAACAACAACTGGTGCAGACCGGAACATATCACTGTTAAACAACGACACTGCAGCAAAGACATTGAGTTGCTAGCTGTTAGCATGAGGCCTACATATCTCCCAAGAGAACACTCACACGTGATCTGCATTGTTGTTTATGCAAATCCGACGGCGAACGCTGGGACAGCACATGACGTCATCCATTCAGTAACCAGCAGGCTGCAGACAGAACACCCAGATGCTCTTCTCCTCATCTCAGGCGATTTCAACCATGTTTCACTGTCTCCCATTCTACCCACGTTCACCCAGTATGTCACATGCCACACTAGAGACAATAAAACACTGGATTTATTCTACGCAAACACTAAGGAGGCGTACACCTCATCACAACTCCCCCCACTCGGGAGATCGGATCACAACTTGGTTCATCTCCGGCCGGTGTACAAACCCCTAGTGCACAGACAACCTCCGGCCATGCACACTGTGGAGTTATGGTCTGAGGAGACAATGGACACCCTAAAGGGCTGTTTTGAAGCCACCGCCTGGAAGCAGCTCTGCGATCCACATGGTGAGGACATCGATGGCCTCATTCACACCTTCACGGGCTACCTCAGCTTCTGTGTGGACAAATCCGTTCCCACCAAGACCATACGGCGTCACTCAAACAACAAACCCTGGATCAACCCTGAGATAAAAACACTTCTGAGAGAGAAGAAGAGGATCTTCAGGTCAGGGAACAGGGAGATGCTGAAGTCCGTACAGAGGGAGCTGAGGAGAAAGATCAGAGAAGGCAAGGACAGCTTCAGGAAGAAGATGGAGGACAAGCTGCAACAGAGCGACATCAGCGGGGTCTGGAGAAACCTCAAAACCATCTCGGGGCTCCAGAATACCTCCCCCCAGGCCACAGGGGGCAGGGAGTGGGTGAACAACCTGAATCTGTTTTTCAATAGATTTGACCAACCGCCCTCCCCCCTGACTGCACAACAACCACTGCTGCCTCTAAAGAAATCAAGTCCTGCTGCCCACTCCCCACTCCACCATCACCCCCCCACTCCCAACACATAGCCCCCCAACATGACCCTCACTAAGACCCAGGTGAGGACGGAGCTGAGGAAGATCAAGCCGAGGAAGGCGTCGGGACCAGACGGCATCAGCGCAAAGCTCCTCAAGTCCTGTGCAGACCAGCTGTGTGGGATTGTGGAGCACATCTTCAACCTGAGCCTGAAGCTGGGGAGGGTACCACAGTTGTGGAAAACATCCTGTGTGGTACCTGTACCCGATGTGTCCCGATGGGATCACCACCTTATCGTGGTGGGGCACTTTGAGCGTCTCCATGACCCCTAGACCTATGTCGGCCGGAGTCTCGTACACCTGGCAGGGTCACCCAAGCTGAACAGGTCGAAGGGTAGAGGCCAGACTAAGAGTGATCCCGAAGACGAAGATGAAGACCTCAACGGTAGAGCAGGCAGAAGCTGGTAGTAACGATAAACACCACAATGGCTGTAATAGCGGACGAAGGCTAAGGGAGCACACCCTGACTAAAAGCAAGCTGGTGGTGTCACGCTTTGAGGCGGTTTCCCAAAAATCTGGATTCCGGCAGCCTCCTGCAGTTGTGAGAAGATGCCGGTCGTCTAGGGTCTCCCTTGCCACTGGAACCATCTTCTCTACAATCAAGGTAGTGGCATCGGGAAAAGCGCACCCCCCATGCCACTCTAAAAACCATCACTGCGCAGGTATCTTCTTTACCTGAGTCTCCGACCTCTAAAGTCTGGCGGCGATGGAGCATCCAGTAATGGGGGCAGGTTTGAATGAGCTGGAAGCTCCTAGCTGGAACTCTGCACATCAGCTGCACAGGACAACGGTCGTTAGCAGTTGGGATTGAGTGGCAGCTGCTTCCAGCAGACTCCTGTGTGTCTGAGCAGCCCTATTTAGGGACCGCACTGCTCACCCCAACTGGGGAAAGGCCTAGAAAAGGTGGCCTAAACATTGCCCACTCAGCACAGCACCTGGATAGGAAACCGCACCTGTCGGGACATCCCACTATGCGGTCGAAAAATAAAAACAATATCATTTAGAATTGCAGCATGGAACATAAGGACACTCCTGGATGCCAGTCCAGACAGACCACAGTGCAGAACAGCACTCGTTGCCAGTGAGCTGAAGCGTTACAATATGGATGTGGCAGCACTCAGTGAGACATGACTCCTCGAGGAAGGCTCACTCAATGAAATAGGAGAGGGTTATACATTCTTTTGGAAAGGATACCCCATTGGCGGTCAACTCCTTCATGGAGTTGGTTTTGCAATCAAGAACAGCCTCCTGCACAAGCTCACAGAATCACCAGTGGGTGTCAGTGAAAGGCTCATGACTCTTCGCATCCCCCTTGCAAAATGCTGGTATGTCACTTTGGTAAGTGCCTATGCACCAACTCTGTCATCGAACGCTGAGGAGAAGGACCGCTTCTACCAGGCACTCGATGACATCCTCAGTCACATCCCAAAGGGTGACAAAATCATGCTGCTTGGTGATTTCAATGCAAGAGTCGGAAAGAACTTGCAAAACTGGAATGGTGTGATCGGTGCCCATGGCATTGGAAAAGTCAACCCCAATGGCATGAGACGTCTTATGCCTCTTTTCCACTAGCCCAGCACACCTCGGTACGGCTCGATTCCCTTCAGTACGGCTCGAAATGCTTCTGTCTCCATTAGCACGGTGTTGGGCATGGGTGTTGTGCTAGGGTGGGTGGGTTTATAACAGCGAGGCGGCGCCACACTCCCAGCGAGGCGGCGCCACACTCCCGTGACGTAACGCACGCGACTCAAGCAAAACATTTTTTTTCCAAAACTTTATTGAGAAGACCCAAGCAAAACATAACACTTAGCTGTACAAGGCCACTCCTCGGTCTGTGGCTTTTTTCACGGTAAACGCCAAAAAGGACCGCCAGACAAGGGTACAGGCAGCAAGATGAAAACACTCTGGAATAGTTCTGCAGCTTCTGGGAGAGCCAAAGGCGTGAGGATACAAACTAGGTCATATATGACGGTAAGCTAATGGTTGCTAATGCTAGTTTGCTATAAGTACGTCGTGCTACACTTTAATGTCTGCAAGTTATCGCTGTTAGGTACTAAAATATGTACGCTGTGTGTGTTTCAGATGGCTCTGTGGTGGGGAAATTACTGCTTCATTCGCTCTGGGCGTGCCTGTCACGGATGTGATCAGCCTGTCACTGATGTCAACACAGCTTCACAAACGATCAGTGGTTATAGAGCTTAAGAATGTCTGTAGAAACGTTTTATTTCCTGTACAACAAATTGCTCTGATCTGCTTGAAAATCATGGAGAGACTGTTGAGACATCATGGACTTACCTGCTTCTGCAG
This sequence comes from Pholidichthys leucotaenia, assembly GCA_020510985.1. NCBI lineage: Eukaryota > Metazoa > Chordata > Actinopteri > Cichliformes > Pholidichthyidae > Pholidichthys > Pholidichthys leucotaenia. The sequence goes on along the minus strand of CM035845.1, from coordinate 320,670,366 downwards.
CAGATTCTGAGATGGTATCATAGAAAAAAACGATCAGCTGACACAACTTGATTGCCAGGTTAATATTAGCCACAAAATATATATTCAAAAAGTAAACTTTACTGGGTTAGGTATAATAAGATATATTTGACAGTTACCATGCATTTTAGGCCAAAACAAACTTGATCTAGGATTAAAAGCAATTAAAATAAAGCAGTCACAAGTTTACATGGAAACATGTACTGTAGAAATATATATTCTCTGCATCAACAATGTACTAGATATGCATTCATATTGTATTGCACTGGGATTTGCACTGACAATAAACCTATGAAGTTTTTGCAGATGTCTCTTTTTTTTATATGTGAAGGTTACCACCATGTGGCATAAATTAAATACTGAAAGATTGGAAAAGCTAAGAATAATCCAGCAGTTTGAGAAATCACTTTTGGTTTGGTGTAAGTCTGTCAACAGAATTATGAACCATAAAGCAGTTTGTGTTAAAATGTTAAATCCAATTAAACCTAATCTGGGGGCTTCCAATCATGTGTCATGGGGGGCCAAGACCCTGCAGGTTCTCTCTTCTACCCAGTCTCTTCAGCAGGTGTTATCACTGATCAGTCAGTGGAAGAAGTTCAGTGGAATCTGCTGTTGAAGACACTGGTTAAGAATAAGAATAGTTCTTTTGATACACCATGCCAAAGTACTTTAATAAAAATAACCAAAACAAACAAAAACTTATGACCGACTCAAGCAGACATCAATTATCCCCAGTTGGAGGAAGTCATTTGACACAGAATGAGGAAACTCAAACTCTGAAAACATACCATTATGCTGAACATAAACCACAAGAGATGGAGAATGATATTGATCCTGATAACCACTTTTTCAATAATATTCATAACCACTGTGAATATTACACTGAAAAACAATTCAAAAGTCAAATGCAACTAGATGGTAAACTGTCAATAATACACTTCAATAGCAGAAGTCTTAACAAAAACTTTCCACAGATTCAGGACTATTTAAAACAGCTAGACAGAAAATTCACAGCTATTGCAGTCTCTGAAAGTTGGCTTAACGAAGAGCAGGCGCCCCTGATGGCAATAGAGGGATATCAGATGTTTTATATTAACAGAACTCAAAAAAAGGGTGGTGGTGTTGCACTGTATATTGATGACCTGTACAGGTGTAAGCTTGTAAATGAAATGTCCTTAGCACTACCAGGGATTTTGGAATGTGTTACTGTTGAGATTGACCTAGACAAAACAAAAAATCTAATCATAAGCTGCATATATAGAACGCCGGGAACTTGCATTGAGACATTCAGAGATAAATTAGTCGAGCTGTACAATAATATTACTAGTAAGAAAATGGTAGCAATTTGTGGAGATTTCAATATTGACTTACTGAATCCTCATCAACAAAATGTAGTTACAGGGTTCATGAACTCTATGTACAGCATGAGTCTATATCCCACAATAACACATCCCAGTAGAATCACAGTTCACTCTGCTACACTTATTGACAACCTGTTTGTCAATGTTTTCGATAAGAAAATAGAAAGTGGATTATTGATAAATGATATAAGTGACCACTTGCCAACCTTTGCACTTATCCATGGCCACACGGGGCCCAACGCAGAAAAAACTTCAAAATCGTTCAGACACAAATCACCAAATGCAATCAGTTCTCTTAAAGAGGACTTGCTGAAGCAAGACTGGACAGAAGTCTATGTATCAGATGTAAATGAAGCCTATGACACATTTATAAACATTGTAACCACTCTTTATGAAAAAAACTGCCCATTAGTAATAAAAAAGCTTAAACACAAATTTGCTGATAAGCCATGGTTAACCAAAGGACTACAAAAGGCGTGTAAAAAGAAAAATTTATTATATAAAGCTTTCCTAAAGAAAAGAACAAAAGAAGCAGAGCAGCGGTATAAAACATACAAAAATAAGTTAACATATATAATAAGATGTAGTAAAAGAGACTATTACAGTAAAGAACTGGAGAAAAACAGAGACAATATTAAAAATACATGGACAATACTCAACAGTATCCTTGGAAATAAAAGCAGAAATACAAGCTACCCAACTAATATTCCAAAAAATAATAAAATGACTCAGAGTGTGAATATTGCTTCACCTGCAGATGAATTTAATAATTTTTTTGTTAACATTGGACCTAAACTGGCCCGAGAAATACCCACTACGGTGCCAACAGGTGATACAATATGCAATAACACTGCTGTAAAAGACTCCATCTTCATAAAGAACACAGACGAAAGAGAGGTCATTGAAATTGTTAAATCGTTCAAAAGTAAAACATCTACTGACTGTGATGGTATCGACATGCTACTAGTCAAAACTGTTATCGAATGCATAGTAAAACCACTGACGTATATCTGCAACCTGTCTCTCCAATCAGGTACATTTCCCAATGCAATGAAAATAGCTAAAGTAATTCCGATATACAAGACGGGCGACAGAGGGGAACTCTCAAACTATAGACCAATTTCACTATTACCGCAATTTTCCAAGATACTTGAAAAAATATTCCATGAGAGAATTGACAACTTCATACTGAAGAATGATTTATTATGTGAGCAGCAATATGGGTTCAGACACAAGAGGACAACTGCATATGCCCTAATGGAATTTACAGAAAAAATATCAACAGCCATTGAAAATAAAGAATGAATGAATGAATGAATGAATGAATTTATTTATTTCGGATAGTACATTACAGGTTAAAAGAAACTGTATAATATAACAACAAGGTCAAATTAGACAAAGACTCCTTCTACTATACAATTCCACGTGAGTTATCCGAAATGGGTGATGGCTGAAGCCGCAGCTTATAATGCCCACCCATATTCCATCCAAGAATTCAAAGGAGAAAAAAGAGAAAACAAGACAAGAGCGATTACAATTTAAAACAAGGCTAAGACAAAATATGACTGAGAGAAAAAGAAAACTGAGCTAGTCTAAGTTAAGCGGTTACTATTCAAAAACAAATCTAAGACATAGTGTCACAGAGAAAAAAGAAAAACTAAGCTATAACACAACACAGGCTGGAAATGTCAATCCTTATGTGAGTTTACATGTCGTCTTGTAAATATGTTTGGAGTATTTCTTCCTTTAGTTTTTATTTAAATTGTCCAAGCTTTGTACATGATTTTAATTCAGGTCCAAAATCGTTCCATAATCTGACACCTTGCACTGAAATACAGTGTTGCTTGGTAGTTGTTCTCACTGTAGGCTTTTGAAATATACATGTTCCTCTGAAGTGATATCGTTTCTCCCTTGTTTGGAACAAGTTTTGGATATTTGCGGGTGTGACAGAGATCATCCTGCGCAGTTCGCCCCACACGGGACACGAACCCGCGACCTCTCAGTCAACTACACAGTTCGAGCATGGGAGACACAGCACGATCGCGCTGAGCTAAAGGTCCGACCGATAGCTCAGCGCTACCGATACTGTATGAGGCTTTGGGAGGGAGGTTTACTAACGTTCTACGCCGAACAGTACTAGTTGGCATCCGTTACACTCTCCCCCCTAAACCTCACTCCCATGCCGGGTTCACGGCACCAGTGTGACAGAGATCATCCTGCGCAGTTCGCCCCACACGGGACACGAACCCGCGACCTCTCAGTCAACTACACAGTTCGAGCATGGGAGACACAGCACGATCGCGCTGAGCTAAAGGTCCGACCGATAGCTCAGCGCTACCGATACTGTATGAGGCTTTGGGAGGGAGGTTTACTAACGTTCTACGCCGAACAGTACTAGTTGGCATCCGTTACACGGGCAGTGATAGATTCTTCACTTTGAACATTATTATTGCGGTTTTAAAGTTGATCAGATCTTTCAACTTGAGAGTTTTTTGTTTAAGAAAAAGTGGGTTTGTTGGTTCCCTGTAAGCTGCTTTGTTGATTATTCTAATAGCTCTCTTTTGAAGCATAAAGAGTGGATATATGTTTGTTTTATATGTATTTCCCCATACTTCATTACAATATGTCATGTATGGGAGTATTAATGAATGATACAAGGTGTATAGTGTGGGTTGATTCAGCAAATTTTTCACTCTGTGTAATATTGCAATTGATTTGGATACTTTACCTTTTATATAATTAATATGTGGCTTCCAACACAGTTTGTTATCAATTATTACTCCAAGGAATTTAGTTTCGGATACCCTTTCAATCTCTACACCATTTACACTGAGTTTGGGTACTGGGTAGTTGTGATGGTTGTTAAAGACTATAAATTTTGTCTTGCTTAAATTGAGCGTTAATTTGTTTGAATCAAACCACAGTTTCAGCTTTCCTAATTCCTTTCCGAGTGTATCCAGAAGTTGTTCCAAATTGTTTCCACTGCATAGCAGGTTAGTGTCATCAGCAAACAATATTAAGTCCATTTTTTCTGAAACTTTACATATATCATTTATATACATATTGAATAATAATGGTCCCAAAACTGAACCCTGTGGGACTCCACAGGTGACCTTCAGTAGCTCTGAGTTTTTGTTGTTAACACATACAAACTGATATCTATTCTTTAAGTAACTTCTTAACCAGGACAGTGCTACCCCTCTAATGCCACAATTTTGTAGTTTCTTTAATAATAGATTGTGATCTACTGTATCAAATGCTTTTTTAAGATCCAGGAATACTCCAACTGAATACTCTTTATTTTCAATGGCTGTTGATATTTTTTCTGTAAATTCCATTAAGGCATATGCTGTTGTCCTTTTGTGTCTGAACCCATATTGCTGCTCACACAATAAATCATTCTTCAGTATGAAGTTGTCAATTCTCTCATAGAATATTTTTTCAAGTATCTTGGAAAATTGCGGTAAAAGTGAAATTGGTCTGTAGTTGGAGAGTTCCCCTCTGTCGCCTGTCTTGTAAATCGGAATTACTTTAGCTGTTTTCATTGCATTGGGAAATATACCTGATTGGAGAGACAGGTTACAGATATACGTCAGTGGTTTCACTATGCATTCAATAACAGTTTTGACTAGTAGCATATCAATACCATCGCAGTCAGTAGATGTTTTACTTTTGAACGATTTAACAATTTCAATGACCTCTCTTTCGTCTGTGTTCTTTATGAAGATGGTGTCTTTTACAGCAGTGTTATTGCATATTGAATCACCTGTTGGCACCGTAGTGGGTATTTCTCGGGCCAGTTTAGGTCCAATGTTAACAAAAAAATTATTAAATTCATCTGCAGGTGAAGCTATATTCACATTCGGAGTCGATTTATTATTTTTTGGAATGTTAGTTGGGTAGCTGGTATTTCTGCTTTTATTTCCAAGGATACTGTTGATTATTGTCCATGTATTTTTAATATTGTCTTTGTTTTTTTCCAGTTCTTTACTGTAATAGTCTCTTTTACTACATCTTATTATACTGTATATGTTAACTTATTTTTGTATGTTTTATACCGCTGCTCTGCTTCTTTTGTCCTTTTCTTTATGAAAGCTTTATATAATAAATTTTTCTTTTTACACGCCTTTTGTAGTCCTTTGGTTAGCCATGGTTTGTCAGTAAATTTGTGTTTAAGCTTTTTTTTTAACTAATGGGCAGTTTTTTTCATAAAGAGTGGTTACAATGTTTATAAATGTGTCATAGGCTTCATTTACATCTGATACATAGACTTCTGTCCAGTCTTGCTTCAGCAAGTCCTCTTTAAAAGAACTGATTGCGTTTGGTGATTTGTGTCTGAACGATTTTGAGATTTTTTCTGGGTTGGGCCCCGTGTGGCCATGGATAAGTGCAAAGATTGGCAAGTGGTCACTTATATCATTTATCAATAATCCACTTTCTATTTTCTTGTCGAGAACATTGACAAACAGGTTGTCAATAAGTGTAGCAGAGTGAGCTGTGATTCTACTGGGATGTGTTATTGTGGGATATAGACTCATGCTGTACATAGAGTTCATGAACTCTGTAACTACATTTTGTTGATGTGGATTAAGTAGATCAATATTGAAATCTCCACAAATTGCTACCATTTTCTTACTAGTAATATTATTGTACAGCTCGACTAATTTATCTCTGAATGTCTCAATGCAAGTTCCCGGCATTCTGTATATGCAGCTTATGATTAGATTTTTTGTTTTGTCTAGGTCAATCTCAACAGTAACACATTCCAGAATCCCTGGTAGTGCTGAGGACATTTCATTTACAAGCTTACATCTATATAGGTCATCAATATACAGTGCAACACCACCACCCTCTTTTTGAGATCTGTTAATGTTAAACATCTGATATCCCTCTATTGCCATCAGGGGAGCCTGGAGAGTATTCAGTTGGAGTATTCCTAGATCTTAAAAAAGCATTTGATACAGTAGATCATAATTTATTATTAAAGAAACTACAAAATTCTGGTATTAGAGGGGTAGCACTGTCCTGGTTAAGTAGTTACTTAAACAATAGATATCAGTATGTATGTGTTAGCAACAAAAACTCAGAGTTGCTGAAGGTCACCTGTGGAGTCCCACAGGGTTCAGTTTTGGGACCATTATTATTCAATATGTATATAAACGATATATGTAAAGTCTCAGAAAAAATGGACTTAATATTGTTTGCCGATGACACTAATCTGCTATGCAGTGGAAACAATTTGGAACAACTTCTGGATACACTCGGGAAGGAATTAGGAAAGCTTAAACTGTGGTTTGATTCAAACAAATTAACGCTCAATTTAAGTAAGACAAAATTTATAGTCTTTAACAACCATCACAACAATCCAGTACCCAAACTCAGTGTAAATGGTGTAGAGATTGAAAGGGTAACTGAAACTAAATTCCTTGGAGTAATAATTGATAACAAACTGTGTTGCAAGTCACATATTAATTATATTAAAGGTAAAGTTTCCAAATCAATTGCAATATTACACAGAGTGAAATATTTGCTGAATCAACCCACACTATACACCTTGTATCATTCATTAATACTCCCATACTTGACATATTGTAATGAAGTATGGGGAAATACATACAAAACAAACATATATCCACTCTTTATGCTTCAAAAGAGAGCTATTAGAATAATAAACAAAGCAGCTTACAGGGAACCAACAATCCCACTTTTTCTTAAACAAAAAACTCTCAAGTTGAAAGATCTGGTTGACTTTAAAACCGCAATAATAATGTTCAAAGTGAAGAATTTATCACTGCCCGCAAATATCCAAAACTTGTTCCAAACAAGGGAGAAACGATATCACTTCAGAGGAACATGTATATTTCAAAAGCCTACAGTGAGAACAACCACCAAGCAACACTGTATTTCAGTGCAAGGAGTCAGATTATGGAACGATTATGGACCTGAATTAAAATCATGTACAATGCTTGGACAATTTAAACAAAAACTAAAGGAAGAAATACTCCAAACATATTTACAAGACGACATGTAAACTCACATAAGGATTGACATATCCAGCCTGTGTTGTGCTGTAGCTTAGTTTTTTGTTTTGTTTTTTTTTTTTTCTCTCTGTGACATTCTGTCTTAGATTTGTCTTGAATAGTAACCGCTTAACTTAGCTTAGCTTAGTTTTCTTTTTTTTTTTTCTCTCAGTCACACTTTGTCTTAGCTTTGTTCTAAATTGTAATCACTCTTGTCTTGTTTACTCTTTTTTCTTTGAATTCTTGGATGGAATATGGGTGGGCAATATAAGCTGCGGCTTCAGCCATCACCCATTTCGGATAACTCACGTGGAATTGTTTAGTAGAAGGAGTCTTTGTCTAATTTGACCTTGTTGTTATATTATACAGTTTCTTTTAACCTGTACTGTATTATCCGAAATAAAATTCATTCATTCATTCATTCATTCTGGTTGGAGGTAAAGCCTGCAGGGTCTTGGCCCTCCATGGCACATGATTAGACACCCCCCCTCCCCGCCCAAACCCATTATGATGAAGAGCAGATGCTAATATGACCCAGAATTCCTCCATATACTGGTACTGTCACTATTGAGAAACGTGTTATATGTCAATTTAGTCCTATCCAACTTTTACTTTCAAAATAAGTGTAAATATTTGCAAAAAGCACACATTATTAGAAATATGTTATATTTCAATTTAATACTATCCCACTTGTACTTACAAAAACGTGTGAATATTCATAAAAAGCACACACATGAAAAAGGTAGCACCACAAGCAGTGGTTCATAACGGTTTTGGGCAACAGCAACACAATTGTGTATCCTTTGCCAATCTGTCTGCTGTTATTTAATGTTTAACAGTTAAGGGACGGATGATTATATGCTCCCAAACCTGAGAAACTCTCTGATAAAAAAGTTGCAACAACACAAGTCACTTTTGGTTTGAATTAACTGCCAAATGACCTAGAAATAATGAGCTGAAACTTGTTTTTATTTGTATTAAATAATGAGACAGTGGCACACTAGCCAACACCAAATTGTATTATTTTTTACATCCTAGGGCATTTTGGATGTACTGAATAAAAAAAAAAAAATCATGTTTTTCACCTTCAGGTCAACGTTTGGAACAACAGTATTAGTATTTTCCGTTTAGATGATGCTACACTCCTTCTAAAGTATTGTAATTCTCTGAATTTGGAATGCCGATAGAACATTCAATTTACATATACTTACTTTTTTACCTACTTTGACTTGTAAGCTTGATCAGTCTCTCCTGCTGCATTTTAAAGTCCAACTGTGCAACTTCTTATAAGTTAACATAAAAAATGTACCCAAAGTTTAGAACTGGATCATGTGGTGCTAATTTTTTATGATATTTCAATAAAAAGAACAGAAAGCTTCCAAAAACATTTGTTTTTTGGTCTAGTTAAAAATTACATTACCTTTACAATGGTTGACCCCTGACAGGATGATCAGCATCATTTTGATCAGACTAGGCAATGGAATTTCTATGTAATTATACTGTTTTATAATTCAGTGTTATAACAGACAAACCACACTTTCCAAAACAATTCCATTTTATTATATACAAAATATTAAAATAAAAAAAAACTTTGCAACACAACATGAAGGTTAATCGACATTTTATACACGCCGACCACTGAGTGCTTCTACCAGCTTCCCAAACTGTGTCAGGAAGGCTCGGTTGAATGAAGCCATCTCTGCCAGCTCCTGGGTCAGGAAGGCTCGGTTGAATGAAGCCGTCTCTGCCAGTTCCTGGGTCAGGAAGGCTCGGTTGAATGAAGCCGTCTCTGCCAGCTCCTGGGTCAGGAAGGCTCGGTTGAATGAAGCCGTCTCTGCCAGCTCCTGCCTTCTCAAGGCAACATCCTGCTCCTGGGATACCCTCGCGTTTTCTGCAACCTCATTTAAATGTTGCAAATATTTATCATTGAATAGATTTTGCGCCTGGTGGCGGGACAGATTCACATTAATCCGGGCGTGCTGGCGCGGCGGACGCGTGGGATGATTTTACAAGGAAAATGCACACAATAAAATACAGCACGAAAGTGCAAGATATACAGAAAAGACAATAGTTTTTAACAAGATTACATAAGCTTATTTCAGTGTATTGTTCACATGAATAATTAAAAGAAAAGCGTGAGTCCGAAGTGTGCTGCAATAAAGCAGAGCGATCATCATCCACAAATGAACAGCTTTTTTATTGCATAAATAAACTGAGCGTCTTACCGAATATATTTGCGAAAAAACGCACAATAAAAAAAAATTAAAACTCACCGTTAAAGGACTCCGATGTCAAGACCTCCCGGTATATTTTTTCATTCCGGGTGGCTCCGTCTAACTCGCGCTGGATGCGTTCGTCTGACAATGCAGTGAGCAGACACTGCAGCTCCTTATTGGTCCATGGAACACCCTTATTACGCGAAGCCATTTTTGATAGAGAATAAATGAAAATAGCACAGCAATACACTGAAAATAAACCACCAACAGTGGTTGCGCGCTGAGTAATGGCGGTCGTGAAGATTCTTTTTTTTTTTTCAAAAACTTTATTGAGAAGGTCGTGAAGATTCGGCAGAAGAGGAGGAGGAGAGGGGCGGTTACAACCTGACCAATCAGCGCCGGTTACGACCTGACCAATCAGCGGCGACCAGTCTGTTAACGTCACAAAACGGCCCAGCTCAGCACTGCTGTACCCTGCTCTTGAGCGGGGCTGAGAATCGCGGCTGTTAAACCGTGTTGGGGCTAGTGGAAAAGCATACAAAGCGTGCTGAGCCGTCCCGTGTCGCGCTAAAGCGTGCTAGTGGAAAAGGGCCTTTAGTCTCTGTGCGGAACATGATCTTACCATCACTAACACAATCTTCCAGCAAAAGAACAAATATAAGGCATCCTGGATGCATCCTAGGTCCAAACATTGGCACCTGATCGACTATGTGATCGTGAGGAGGGCTGACCTCAAGGACGTGCTCATCACAAGAGCTATGCGAGGGGCAGACTGCTGGACCGACCACCGCATGATTCTGTCAAAGGTCAGAATGCATGTTCGGCCCCTAGCTCACCACGGTGGCCCAAAGAGGAAAACACTCCACTGTGCCAGACTCTCCAGCAGCGAAATCTGTGACAACTTCCGTCACTCCCTAGCTGAGAGGCTGGCAGGTATTGAACAACTGATCATCTCAGAGTCTGGGATGGATGAGAAGTGGACCGCTCTATCTACCATTCTCTTTGACAGTGCAGCCCAAGCCATCGGTTTCAAAACCAAGAAACATCAGGACTGGTTTGACCAGAATGCTGGATAGATCTCCACCCTCCTGGACAGAATGCACAGGGCACACAGAGCCACCTTGAACAACCCACAATCCCAATTCCATAAGAAGCAATGGAAAGCCCTTCGTTCTGAGGTCCAAACAACTCTCAGGAAACTGCAAGATGAATGGTGGATCTCAAAGGCCAACGAAATCCAGACTCATGCTGATAGAAATGATATGCACAGTTTCTATGATGCAGTCAAAACCATCTACGGCCCCAGAAACTGCTCCCTGGCACCTGTGAGATCTGTTGATGGTTCTTCTTTAATCAAGGATCAGGCCATGATAGTGGAGCGGTGGGCTGAGCATTTTAACACCGTGCTTAACCAGCCCACCTCAGTGGACCCAACTGTCCTTGCAGAGCTCCCTGAACATCCTACCTTGCCAGATCTCGACCTCCCCCCAACCTTCAAAGAAATCCTGCATGCAGTAAAAACCCTGAAAAACAATAAATCCCCTGGACCTGACGGCATCCCAGCTGAACTTCTCAAGAAAGGAGGCTACCTCTGTACTCGGACACTGTATCTCTATATCTCAGAGGTGTGGAGACGAGAGTGTGTCCCACAACACTGGAAAGACGGCAACATTGTGACCATCTACATGAACAAAGGAGACAAAGCCATCTAGTCCAATATTAGGGGTATCTCTCTGTTGGCCACTGCTGGAAAGGTCCTTGCCAAGGTCATGCTCCGCAGACTCATAAGATAAGATAAGATAAGCCTTTATTAGTCCCACAATGGGGAAATTCCAGGATTGCAACAGCACAGGGATAGCAACACTCAGAGCAACAATCAGAAGGCAAGAAAAACAAGAAGAGCTAGTAAACATATGTACATATTGCTATAAATATATATATATATATATATATATATATATATATATATATATATATATATATATATATATATATATATATATATATATATATATATATATATAGACACAGTGCGGAGCATTATGGTTCGTGAATGTGCAGCAGAAAGTCTAAGCTCTCTCTCCGTGGATGCGGCGGGCCAGCTGGAAGTCTTTGGGCATGATGGTGACCCTCTTAGCGAAGAAGAGACCCACCAGGTAGGCCTCACTGGCCTCCTGCAGAGCCGTGACGGTGAAGCTCAGGAAGCGCAGGTCGGTCTTGAAGTCCTGAGCGATCTCCCTCACCAGGCGCTGGATGGGCAGCTTACGGATGAGCAGCTCCGTGGATTTCTGGTAGCGACAGATCTCTCTCAGAGCCATGGGCCTGTAACGGTGAGGCTTCTTCACTCCGCCGGTGGCCGGAGCGCTTTTCCGAGCAGCCTTGGTGGCTAGCTGCTTCCTGGGGGGCTTTTTCCTCCAGTAGATTTTACGGGTGGTCTGCTTGGTTCTTGCCATCGCTCTTTATTATTCTGTCTTATATTTCTTGCACGACGCCTAAACTCCAGCCCGGCACCCGCGTCGTTTTTGCTACAGTTCCCGGTATGTCGAGTTTCTCCGTTAGCACCGGGTGGTCTCCTGCTGTAAACAGTGGCTCTGTCCGCCGACTCGGGAGACCTTTGGGGCGATCTGTGTGTCCGTGATATATATATAGAGTGAAAGGTGTAGAAAGAAGAAGGAAGATAAAAAAAAAGGCATCTCTGCAATATCAGAGCGGGTCACCCCAAAGTCACAGTGTGGTTTTCGGAAGGACAGGTTGACAGTTGACATGATCTTTGTGACACGTCAGCTCCAAGAGAAATGTCGGGAGCAGCATAAGGACCTGTTCATTGCCTTTGTTGGCCTGTCAAAGGCATTTGACACAGTGAACAGGGAACTACTGTGGCAAGTCCTGAAGAGATTTGGGTGTCCACCCAAGTTTCTCACCATCCTTGCACAGTTCCATTCTGGGATGATGGCCCGAGTGGTAGTGGGAAGGCACAGCTCAGAACCTTTTGGAGTGCAAACCAGAGTGAGGCAAGGCTGTGTGCTGGCCCCAGTTCTCTTCAACATCTTCCTTGTCTGTGTAACAACTCTGCTACGTAGGAGGGTGGAGAAACAAGCTGGAGTTACCATTGACTTCAGGCTTGATGGTAACCTGTTCAACATCAGGAGGCTACAGGCAACTTCCAAGCTGACATCAGAGACCATCATTGAGCTACAATACGCTGATGACTGTGCTCTGGTTGCTCATACACCAGACGTTCTACAAAACATCCTCTCGGCAGCTGTAACTGCATACACCAGAATGGGACTGACAATCAACACCCAGAAGACAGAGGTACTCTGTCAGTCCAGTACTGACCCCCCACAAAATCCAATAACCCTCACAGCAGCAGGGCAACAGCTGCTCACAGTGCCCACATTCAAATACCTGGGGAGCATAATGTCTGACACCTGCTCAATGGATGACGAGATATAGAACCGCCTCAAGCAAGCATCAGCATCTTTTGGTTGTCTAAGGAGAAGGGTTCTTCATAACAGCAACCTCAAACTCCACACCAAAGTGCTGGTCTACAGAGCTGTACGTATCACCACCTTACTATATGGATGTGAGGCATGGACTATTTACAGCCACCATCTGAGAAGCTTGGAGACCTTCCATGTAAGATGTCTCCAGAAGATCCTTGGCATCACTTGGAAGGACAGAGTGCCGCACACAGAAGTGCTGGAGAGAGCTGGCAGCTGCAGCGTGGAGTCCATCATGGCCCAGCATCAACTCAGGTGGTTGGGCATGTCATCTGGATGCCCAGCCACAGACTCCCACGCAGAATCCTGTATGGTCAGTTACACCGTGGCCAACGCAGCGCTGGTGGGCAGAAGAAGCGCTTCAAAGACCAAATGAAGTCCATCCTGAAGAGATGTCAGATCAACCCTTCTTCACTGGAGGAGCTCGCTTCCTGCCGAGACATCTGGCGCTTCCACTCCTCACAGGGAGTGGATTATATGGAGGAACAGCGCACACAACACCGGACAGCAAAGCGTGCAAAGAGGTATGCTCGCCAAGTCCCCCCTGCTCCCCCCAGCACCTCCTTCACATGCCCGGTCTGTAACTGAATCTGCAGATCCAGGATCGGACTGTTCAGACACCAGCAGACTCACAAATAAAGAAGATGGTCATCATCGAATCGATGGACTACCAGAGAGAGAGGTACCTGTACCAAAGACTTCCCACCCCAAAGATCTGAACAGCTACAGACCAGTGGCCCTGACATCCCACATGATGAAGACCCTGGAGAGACTGCTCCTTGCTCACCTCCGCCCCCTGGTGGGACCAGCGATGGATCCACTCCAGTTTGCCTACCAGCATGGCATTGGGGTGGAGGATGTAGTGATCTTCCTCCTTCACCGTTCTCTGTCCCACCTGGAGAAGCCCGGGACTGTGGTGAGGATCATGTTCTTTGACTTCTCAAGTGCTTTCAACACCATCCAACCGATGATCCTGAAGGACAAGCTGCTGTGCGCAGGGGTGGACCAGCACCTGTCATCATGGATCCTGGACTACCTCACTAACTGGCCACAGTTTGTGAGAACCCGGGACTGTGTGTTCGACACGATCATCGGTAGTACAGGGGCCCCCCAGGGAACGGTTTTGGCTCCCTTCCTGTTCACCCTTTATACTGCAGACTTCTCACACAACACAACACACTGCCATCTACAGAAGTTGTCTGATGACTCTGCGATCGTTGGCCTCATCTCCAACGGAGATGAAGCTGAGTACAGAAGACTTATCCAGGACTTCGTGGACTGGTGCCATCGGAACTGCCTCCAGATCAACATGAGGAAAACTAAGGATCTGGTGGTGGACTGCCGCAGGCAAGGACAACCCCTCACAGCACCAGTAAATATACAGGGAACTGACATCGAGATGGTGACATCCTACAAGTATCTGGGTGTTCATCTGAACAATAAACTAGACTGGTCACACAATACTGACGCACTCTACAAGAAGGGACAGCGCAGGCTGTTCCTACTGAGGAGACTCAGGTCTTTTGGTGTACAAGGGGCACTGCTGAAGACATTCTATGACACGGTGGTGGCATCAGCCATCACTTTTGGAGTGGTCTGCTGGGGCAGTGGCATTACAGCGGCTGATAGGAAGAGACTGAACAAATTGATCAAGAAAGCTAGCTCTGTCCTGGGGCAGCGCCTTGACCCAGTGGAGGAGATGGGAGACAGAAGGATGGTGGCTAAACTGTCATCTCTGCTGGAGTCCAAGTTCCATCCTATGCAGGACATACTGAATGCACTGAGGAGCTCATTTAGCAGCAGACTACATCATCCTAGGTGCACAACCGAGAGGTTTCGCAGGTCCTTCCTACCTACGGCTGTCAGACTGTACAACCTCAGCAGGGCTGCTTGCAGAGATAGCAAAAAGACGTGACAACCTAATAGTATTGAATGCAAAAGACGCAATAGACTTACACAATGGTCCCTTCCGGTATACAACTAGGAAAATACCGGTCGCTACGGAGGGCGACAATATGTATGGGTACATAATCATACCATGTAGGATAACTAAGTAGACGGTTATGCTGTTTCATTCCATCTAGCTACAATGCTCCGCACTGTGTGTTGTTAACCTTTCCTGCCTTTCGTCTCCTAACCGTGGTTGGGGGACGCAGGGGAGACCTGTCTTCTCCAGGGCCGGAGGCAGCTCTTCCTCCGGGGTCAACACCTGAGTAAACCTCACACTTGTTAAAAATGGTATGGTGGTACACAGAAGCACAGGCCGTTTTGCTGAAGCGTTGGGGCTTTATTCACACACCACACTGTTAATAGCAGCAATTTTTACCTGCTCCGGTCGCCTCGCTCTCTCTCCACTCATCCGCCAATTCACACACACCGTTCGCTTCTCGGGGCCATTCCACACACCCCTGGGGCGCGCCTCGGCTGCACGCACGCACTCACTCACTCACTCACGTTCACGCACTGAGCTGCCCTATCTAAACACATGAACCAGACACATCCTACAACACTATCCCCACCATGGACTGGCAATTAATATTAATTCCATTCCATCCAAACAATATAAAACTGGTGCACAATCTCTATATCTGTAGACCTAAAAAAAAATGTGAAGAGATAGCAGTGTCCAATATATTACAGGAATTCAAATAGGTAGGTTATACTATAATGACAAGTGTCTATGCAGTGATAAAGAAATTAGCTCGTTTAGCAGTGAAAACATGAGGGACAAATACATTGGAATACAATTGTTTCTAATTAAACAAGGAGTACATTACACTTTTAAAACCTATTTCTTGATGACCGGGAGTAATACTGTCTAACTAATCAAAATACAATACATTCAAATGAAACAAAGTGCATGTAGGTATATGAAAGCATTGTCTCTTCAGCCTTTTTTTTTGTTTTTTTTTAAACAAACGTATAGAACATTATAACTAGACTAGAGTCTAAAAAAAATGTAAACTGGAGAGTCTCTAGTGCAAATATGAACTACTATGACATAATGTCCGGCTCAGAAAACACGCACGCAGCAGGGAAGATTTAATAGCTTTATTCAACAAGCAGGTGTGTATGGATGAATGTATGAGATATGTGTATGTGATGCGGGTGAACGCCAATGCACAGGAAACAGAGCAGAACGCTGTACAGCCGGGCAACCCTATGGAGAGAGCAAAGGACAAGAGTAAAGGGCACCACACCAAGACAGGTATAATGAGCGGAGTGCTGGTTACTTGTAGGTGACGGGTAGCTGGCGTTGGCCAAGGGAGAAGCCCGGGAGACAGCGTCCTGCTGAGCCAGTGACGACGATGAGGGAAGGGATGGCGATGACAGGGATATCCGCCACCAAGGAATCCACCTGTGCACAGGGGAGAAGACTTGCAAGAGGTAAGGGTGAAGATGCTTACGTGGAAGCGTAGCTCAGCTGACGTGGAGAGACGATCCAGCTGTGAGAGAGTGCCGATGCAAACAGACGGCTCCAGACCGCTGCACAGGGCTGCGTGGGCTAAATAGCCCGTGGCTGACGAGGCGCAGGTGTGCGTGCAGCTGAGGCGGATGATGAGCGGCGAGTCGTGACAGTACTCCTCCCCTAGCAGCGCCTCCTGGCGCTGGCTTGTCCGGGTTCGCCCAGTGGAACTCCGTGATGAGACTCCTGTCCAACACCAAGGAAGAGTGCACCCAGGACCTCCACTCAGGACCGAATCCCTCCCAGTCCACCAAGTACTGCACCCGCGACCTCGGCGCCGGGAGTCCATGATGGAGGCGACTCTCCAGGCCGGATGGCCATCGATCATCAGAGGCGTGGGCGGCGCCCTGGGTGGGGGACAGAGTGGATCGGAGACCACGGGCTTGATCTTCGAGACGTGGAAGGTGGGACATATACGGAGGGAGGGGGGGAGGGCCAGATGCATAGCCACAGGGTTGACAATTTTAGAGATGGTGAAAGGGCCAATGAAGTGCGGGGCCAGCTTCCTCTTCTCAGCCTTGAGGTTAATGTCATGTGAGGACAACCAGACTCGTTGGCCCACCTGGTAGGCAGGGGCTGGTCTCCTGTGGCGGTTCGCCGTCGAGCTGTTGCGCGCCGCCATGCGTAATAGCGCATTGCACGCTCTGGTCCACAGACTCCGACAGCGTCTTAGGTGCGCCTGGGTGGAGGGAACGGCCAGCTCGCCCTCCTGCTCAGGGAACAAAGGTGGGTCGTACCCCAAGGACGCCTTAAAGGGGAACATCCCCGTGGCAGGAGACCGTGCCGTGTTGTGGGCATACTCCACCCAGGCCAGGTGCGCGCTCCAGGACTACGGGTTGGAGGAGGTGACGCAGCGTAGGGCAGCTTCCAGTTCCTGGTTGGCACGCTCACACTGCCCGTTGGACTGCCGGTGGTGACCGGAGGAGAGGCTCACCGTAGCCCCCAGAGCACTGCAGAAACACCTCCATACCTCAGAGAAAAATTGGGGCCCCCGATCAGAGACGATGTCCGCCGGTATCCCATGCAGCCTGACTACGTGCTGGACTAGAAGATCTGCCATCTCCCGTGCCGTAGGGAGACTCCGGAGTGGCACGAAGTGGGCAGCCTTGGACAACCGATCCATGCGGACTTCTCACACAACACAACACACTGCCATCTACAGAAGTTCTCTGATGACTCTGTGATCGTTGGCCTCATCTCCAATGGAGATGAAGCTGAGTACAGAGGGCTTATCCAGGACTTCGTGGACTGGTGTCATCGGAACTGCCTCCAGATCAACGCGAGAAAAACTAAGGAGCTGGTGGTGGACTGCCGCAGGCAAGGACAACCCCTCACAGCACCAGTAAATATACAGGGAACAGACATCGAGATGGTGACAGCCTATAAGTACCTGGGTGTTCATCTGAACAATAAACTAGACTGGTCACACAATACTGATGCACTCTACAAGAAGGGACAGCGCAGGCTGTTCCTGCTGAGGAGACTCAGGTCTTTTGGTGTACAAGGCGCGCTGCTGAAGACATTCTATGACACGGTGGTGGCATCAGCCATCACTTCTGGAGTGGTCTGCTGGGGCAGTGGCATTACTGCAGCCGATAGGAAGAGACTGAACAAACTGATCAAGAAAGCTAGCTCTGTCCTGGGGCAGCGCCTTGATCCGGTGGAGGAGATAGGAGAGAGAAGGACGGTGGCTAAACTGTCATCTCTGCTGAAGTCCGAGTTCCACCCTATGCAGGACATACTGAATGCACTGAGGAGCTCATTTAGCAGCAGACTACATCATCCCAGGTGCACAACCGAGAGGTTTCGCAGGTCCTTCCTACCAACGGCTGTCAGACTGTACAACCTAAGCAGGGCTGCTCGCAGAGATAGCAAAAAGACGTAACAAACTAATAGTTTTTTGAATGCAAAAGATGCAATAGACTTACACAATGGTCCCCTCCGGCATACAACTAGGAAAATACCGGTCGCTATGGAGAGTGAGAATATGTATGGGCACATAATCCTACCATGTAGAATAACTAAGTAGACGGTTGTGCTGTTTCATCCCATCTAGCAACAATGCTCTGCACTGTGTGTGTTTATATATTTACATATTTATTCCATCTAGCTACAATGCTCCGCACTGGGTGTGTTTATGTTTATGTTTATGTTTATATATCTATATATTTATTCCATCTAGCTACAATGCTCCGCACTGTGTGTTTATATATCTACATATTATCTAGCTACATTGCTCCGCACTGTGTTTACATATTCATATATTTATTCCATCCAGCTACAATGCTCTGCACTGTGTGTCTGTGTGTGTGTATATATATATTTTATAGTAATATGTACATATGTATATTAGCTGCTCTTGCTTGCTTGTTTTTTTTTTCTTGCCTTCTGATTGTTGTTCTGAGTGTTGCTGTCCCTGTGCTGTTGCAATCCTGGAATTTCCCCGTTGTGGGACTAATAAAGGCTTATCTTATCTTATCTTATCTTATGATGGTCAGCACAGCGTCGTAGGTGTTAGAGACCGGGAGACCAGTGACGAAGTCGAGGACTATGTGAGACCAGGGCCTGCCTGGGACCGGCAGGGGCTGGAGCAGACACCTGGGGGGAGAATTAGCAGACTTGCCGGTGGTACACACAGGGCACGCCCGGACGTAGTTGGCGATGTCCTTCTGGAGACCCGGCCACCAAAAGGAACACTGGGGGAGATCCACTAGCCGGGAGACACCAGGGTGACAGGCAAGTTTGGAGGTGTGAACCCAATGAATGACCTCCCCCCGGACAGTCGATGGAACAAAGAGCTTCCCTTCCGGTCCGCCGCCAGGATCCAGTTCGGTCTCCTGCGCCCTCCGGATCTTGTCCCTGATGGACCAGGAAATCACCCCCACAACGCACAAGCTGGGCAGGATGGTGTGACCCGGCTCCTCCGGGGTCTCAGGGGCAAACTGCCTGGAAAGGGCGTCGGGCAGGCCATTCTTAGAACCAGGGCGGTAGGTGATGGTGAAATGGAACCGGGCGAAGAACAAGGACCAGCGCGCCTGGCAGGCATTCAGTCGTCTGGCAGATCTTAAATATTCCAGGTTCTTATGGTCTGTTAACACCACGAACGGCAGGGCAGCCTCCTCCAACCAGTGGCGCCACTCCTGCAGTGCGAGCTTGATGGCAAGTAGCTCCCTGTCCCCGACGTCGTAATTGCGCTCAGCCGGAGACAGGCGCCGCGAGAAGAAGGCGCAGGGTCGCTTGACCCCATCGGTGGGTGATCGCTGGGACAGCACCGCCCCCACTCCCATATCAGACGCGTCGACTTCAACCAGGCACTGCAGCGCTTGGTCAACCTGGGTCAGGACCCGGAAGGAGGAGAACTCCATCTTCAACGCCTCGAAAGCTGCTGCAACCTCTTCGGTCCACCGGAAGGGGGTCTTGGGAGAGGTGAGGCGGGTCAAAGGGGCAACAATGGCGCCGAAGTTGGGAACAAAGCGGCGATAAAAATTGGCAAACCCAATGAGCTGCTGCACCTGCTTTCTGGAGGTCAGCGTGGGCCACTCAACCACCGCCTTAACCTTCACGGGGTTGGGAAGGACTTGATTGTGCGAGATTACGAACCCTAGGAAGGAAGTGGTCTTGGCATAAAACTCGCACTTTTTGGCCTCGACATACAGCCTGTTCTCCAGCAGCCGCTGTAGGACCAGCCTCACGTGGACCTGGTGTTCCTCCTGTGACCTGGAGAAGATGAGAATATCATCCAGGTACACGAACACGAAGAGGCCCAGGAAATCACGTAGGACGTCGTTTATGAGGTGTTGAAACACGGCAGGGGCGTTGGTCAGCCCAAACGGCATTACCAGATACTCGAAGTGACCACTAGGCGTCCGAAAGGCCGTCTTCCACTCATCCCCCTCCCGGATCCGGACGAGGTGATAAGCACTGCGGAGATCCAACATAGTGAACCAGGTCGCCCCCTGGAGGGAGTGGAAAGCGGTGTCCATTAATGGCAGGGTGTAGCGGTCCTTCTCCGTGATGTTGTTTAGTGCCCAAAAATCAATACAGGGGCGGAGGGACCCATCCTTCTTCGAGACGAAGAAAAACCGTGCGCCGAGAGGAGACGAAGAAGGGCGGATGATACCTGCATTGAGAGACTCCTTGATATAACTGTCCATGGCCTCCCGTTCTGGCGCTGACAGGCTGTAGAGGTGTCCGGATGGCAAGAGGGCCCCCGGGCAGATGTTGATGGCGCAGTCGTAGGGCCGATGAGGAGGGAGAGACATCGCCCTGGACTTACTGAACACGAGGCCCAGGTCATGGAACGCCAAGGGCACCAGGGTGAGGTCCGGAGGCGCGGCGTCCGAGGCTGGAGGAGGGGAGGACGGGGCGCAGGCTGCGGACTGGAGGCAGGTGCCCATGCAAAAGGAGCTCCAGGCGGCAATTCTTCCTGTCTGCCAATCCAGCACTGGGTTGTGCAGGCGCAACCAGGGGTAGCCTAAGATGACAGGTGACACAGAAGAGGATAGGACATACAGGGTAAGGTCCTCCCGGTGATTACTTGAGATAATTACAGGGATCGGCTGGGTGCGAAGAGTCACTTGTCCAAGGGGCGCACGGGAGAGGGTGACCAGACTGAGTGGAGCGGCCAGAGGGTGGCAGGGGATGCCCAATTGGGTTGCCCGGCTCTTAGAAATGAAGCTCTGCTCCTGAGTCCACCAGTGCGTGTGTGAGGTGCCCTGTGGAATTGTGACAGAATCGTATGGGCAGCGACAAACTTGTGAGGGGATTTGACCGGTTAGAGTCCGCGAGGCCCCCTACAGTGACTCGCGGACCCCCCCGTTTGGCTTCTCCGGACAATGCTCCACGGTATGCTGATCGCCTCTGCAATACATGCAGAGGCCCAGCTCCCGATGGCGCCGTTTCTCCGCTAGGGGGAGCCTTGACCGACCAACTACCATTGCCTCCGACTCCTCGGAGGACTCCAGAGCAGGTAACGCCAGGGGGCGAGCCTGAGGCGTGCGGACAGAACCTCCACGCGAGCGGCCAATTAATCTCCGCTCGGTGGATCGTTCACGCAGCCTGTTGTCCAAGCTGATTGTCAGGGAGATTAGCTCCAACAGCCTTTCCAGAAGGTCTCGGCTGGCCAGCTCATCCCTCAGACCAGAGTTGAGGCTGCGGAGGAAGATGCTACAGAGTGACGCCTCACCCCAGCCCACCTCCTCCGCTGCGACCCAGAAGTCGATAGCGTAATCCGCCGCTGACCAGCTTCCCTGTTGGAGGCCAAGGAGACGGTCAGCGAGGATGCTATCTCACCGGGAATGATCGAATACCTCGAGAAAACTCTGCACGAACTGGCCGTAGGAGAGGTTTGCGTAACTGGGCTTCGCCATGACGGCGTAAGCCCAAGTTAGCGCTTGCCCCTCCAGGAGATTAGCTATATAGCCAATTCGGCTGTGGTCCGAGGGAAAATCCCCGGGAACGCGCAGAAACACCGACTCGCACTGCATGATGAACCCCCGCGCTCCGCCGAGCTTACCGCTGAAGCGGGCGGGGGTCGGAATTGGCGTGAGTCGGGCTGGCGTTCCCGCGGCAGGCTGGCCAGCCACGAAAGCGGCCGGAGCTCCCCCCCGCCCCCGACGAGCCGGGGGGATCACCTGCTGGGGGTCCACACGGTCTAACCGGTGAGTGATGTTAGTTAATTGATTTAAAATCACCTGCTGTTGGTGGGCTATTAAATCCACCCGAGCCTCGAGGGTGGAAAGGCGGCATGCGAGCCCGCTGTCTGCTGAGCCGCTCTGCTGGAGCCGTACTGACATAATGTCCGGCTCAGGAAACACGCACGCAGGCTCAGGGAAGATTTAATAGCTTTATTCAACAAGCAGGTGTGTATGGATGAATGTATGAGATATGTGTATGTGATGCGGGTGAACGCCAATGCACAGGAAACAGAGCAGAACGCCGTACAGCCAGGCAACCCTATGGAGAGAGCAGAGGACAAGGGTAAAGGGCACCACACCAAGACAGGTATAATGAGCGGAGTGCTGGTTACTTGTAGGTGACGGGTGGCTGGCTTTGGCCAAGGGAGAAGCCCGGGAGACAGCGTCCTGCTGAGCCAGTGACGACGATGAGGGAAGGGATGGCGATGACGGGGTTATCCGCCGCCAAGGAATCCACCTGTGCACAGGGGAGAAGATTTGCAAGAGGTAAGGGTGAAGATGCTTACGTGGAAGCGTAGCTCAGCTGACGTGGAGAGACGATCCAGCTGCGAGAGAGTGCCGATGCGAACAGACGGCTCCAGACCGCTGCACGGGGCTGCGTGGGCTAAATAGCCCGTGGCTGACGAGGCGCAGGTGTGCGTGCAGCTGAGGCGGATGATGAGCGGCGAGTTGTGACATACTACAGTTGGCTCACTCAGTAACCCAGTCCCCGTAACGGTCCGGTCCTCTGTGCCGACGTTTGGGCCATGACACGTGTTGAGCCTGATGGTGTGGCTCTCCCACTGCACTCCCACCATGGTCAAATATCACATGGGAAGGAGTAGATGGAAGAGACCCGATCACATTGGGAACATTAGCAGGTGGAGTAGACGGCCGGGAATTGCTGGGGCCATCACTGGAGGCAGTAGCGAACAAGTTGTACAGGCTGAGGTCCTGGTCTGCTGGGTCCCCCTCCACAGCTGGTGGCAAGATCTCAGAAGGTGTCCAGTTCTGAGCTTGGTCCAGGACCCAAGTGTTGTCCAGCTGCTCACGGCTGCGGTAGTGTTTCAGTTGGTCATGATGGACGACTTTGACTTTGGCTCTGGGGCTCTTTTGGATCCGGTAGACTAGATCATCCAACTGTTCCAAAACAAAGAAGGGTCCTTCGTAGGAGGGGAGGAACTTTTTGACTCTGTTTTTGACATGCCGTGTTCCTTTTATGAGGTACCACACTGCGTCTCCGACTTTGTACTGTGTGTGGCAAGCGTTTTTGTCATATTGTCTTTTTGCACGTGTGACTGACTCACCCAGGGCTTCTCGAGTAATGTTGTGAGCCAGCTCTAGCCGCTCGCGTATTTGTTGCACGTACTCTGGAGCTGAAGGTGCATGGTCAGAGTCCGGGGGCAGACCGGCTACAAGGTCCACTGGCTCATTTATTTCATGTCTGAACATCATATAGTTGGGGGTGAAACCAGTGGCACTGTGCTTGGTCGCTCTGTAGGCCATAACTGCATATGGGGTCATCAGGTCCCAATCCCAGTGACAGCGTTCTGCAGTAGAGGCCAGGATCTTTTGAAGTTTGGCATTGAAATGCTCAACCTGGCCATCTGACTGTGGTCTGAATGGCGTAGTGTGGGTTTTCTCAATGCCAAATAGACGGCACATTTCTTGAAACACCTCTGATTCAAAATTGCGCCCTTGGTCGCTGTGCAAAGAGTGAGGCATTCCGAAGCGGCACACCCATTCTGTTGCAACAACGCGTGCCACGGTGACAGCCTTTTCGTCTGGGATAGGAAATGCTTCAGCCCATTTTGTGAAATACTCCTGTATTACGAGCACATAGCTGTTTTTGCGTTCTGTCTCATTGAGTGGGCCCATAATGTCCAGTGCAATGCGCTCCATGGGGGCTCCGACCCTGACAGTTCCCATGGGCGCTTGTGGCATTTTGTGGGGTCTGGCTCTGCATGGACAGTTGGTACAAGTCCGGCACCAGAGGGCCACGTCTTCTCTCATGTGATACCAGTAGTATCTGGTTTGAAGTCTGGCCACAGTCCGTTCAGTACCAAAATGTCCACCTATTGGACCCTCGTGCATCTGGCACATGACGTCGGGTTGCATTTTGCGTGGCAGGACAATTTGGGGGTAGGACTGTGTGCCGTCCAAACAGTAAAAACGGCGGACCAGAACTCCATCTTGGAAATACAGTCTCTTCCATTGGCTCCAGTATGTTTTGGTGGCTGGACTACAAGGGGAGACTGTGGTCCAGGGAGGGCGCTCAGTACTGGCCTCTAACCAAGCTTTTATTGGTGCAATGTCTGTATCAGCGGCTTGGGCCTGGCACAACTCTTCCATAGTCCAGCCAGGAAACAGTGTGGTCTCGTTTGTATTCGTCACATAAATTGTCTCTTTTAGTTTTAAAGTGTCTGTATTGGTAAAGCTGTCTGCACTTACCCCCACCGGACTCACAGCTGTAGTTGTAGGGCATGTCTCTACCCCCACTGGACTCAATGACAGGGAGCTGGTATTGGAGTCCAATTTACACTGAATGGCTTGGTGGCTTGTGATTCTCGGCTGTGAGGAGGGGTCCTGCAGTTTACAAGGACAGGACTGCGGCAGGGCCTGCAGGAGAGACTGTCAGCATTAGTGTGTAAGCGACCTGGGCGATGAATGATTTCAAACTCGTACTCTGCTAGCTTCTCAAGCCACCGGGCTAACTGACTTTCTGGCTCTTTCATTCGGGTTAACCAACGCAGGCTGCTGTGGTTGGTACATACTTTGAAAGGCTGCCCAAGTAGATACTGCCGAAAATGTGACGTGAAATCGACAATGGCTAGCAGCTCTCGTCTTGTAGTGCAATAGTTCTGTTCAGCTTTGGCTAGTTTGCGGCTGCCGTATGCCAACACATGTTCCGCGCCATCCTGCATCTGTGAGAGGACGGCGCCGATGCCTGTGTCACTAGCATCGGTGTCCAAGATCATTTCACCATAGTCCAGTGGGTAGCCTAGGACAGGGGCTGTGGTGAGGCGGTGCTTGAGTGTGTTGAAAGCAGCTTCAGGTTCAGGTTCAGGTTACTTTATTTGTACCCGTAGGTAGATTTGTTTTGCAGTTGGTGACATCCATATTTACAAGCCACTAATTACATTCAACATAGACACAAACACAGGCACACATCTTACAAAATAGGTAAATATAGAATATGTACAATATAATTTTATAGCTTGTTCAACTCTTTGACAGCAGCAGGGACAAAGCTGTTTTTGTAGCGCTGGGTTCTACTTTTTGGGACAGCAAACCTCTGTCTGGAGGGAAGAAGCTGAAAGTTGCAGTGCAAAGGGTGGGAGTCATCATTTAAAATCGAGTCGGCCATCCTCTGTACTTGTTTGGCGTACAGGGATGCCAGGCTCAGCTGTGACTCACCAAGCAAACGACTGGACCATCTGACTACCTGATCCAAGGATTTCCTCTGTTTCAGTTTTATCTGACCAAACCATGACATTAAAGAAAAGGATAAAACAGATTCAATAAAAGCCCGATAAAACATAGTTATTATGGGTCGGTCAATTTGGAAGCGTGCAAGTTTCCTCAAACAATGCAAATTTTGCTGACCCTTTTTGCACACCCTTTCACAGTTCACCTCAAAGTTCAATCCACTATCAATAATCGTCCCAAGATATTTGTACGATTGTACACATTCGGTGGTCTGGCCTTTTAGTATGGTGACTTTGTGCCTGGGAGTTTTCCTCCTAAAGTCAATAATCATATCTTTCGTTTTTGTTGTATTCAGCTGCAGGTAGGAATCCTCACACCAGTGAACAAAGTCATCAACTACTGGGCCGTGGCCACTCTCACCATCCTGGAGGAGACTGACAATGACTGAGTCATCAGCATACTTTATAATGTGTCTGTTGTCATGTCTACTCCGACAAATGTTTGTGTACAGGATGAAGAGTAGTGGTGACAACACACACCCCTGAGGGGAGCCAGTAGAAGAGCACTTTAGGTCAGACAATGTGCCATTGACCCTTACTCTCTGCGTCCTGTTGGTTAAGAAATCCAGAATCCAACCCACCAGATTATTGCTTAAATCAAATTGTTGCAGGAGCCTTTCAACTAAAATATGAGGTTGGATTGTATTAAAGGCAGAAGAAAAGTCCACAAATAAAAGCCTGGCGTGTGTCCCATTAAAATCCAGATGTTTAAAAAGCATGTCAAACAGAGTGACAGTGGCATCCTCCACTCCTCTGTGAGGCCTATAGGCAAACTGCAGAGGATCCAATGCATGTTCAGTCTGCCTTAGGACCTCACATCTGACCAGTTTTTCAAAAATTTTCATTAAAATTGAAGTCAAAGCAACTGGTCTAAAGTCATTTACCGTTTTAGGACAGCTGGATTTTGGAACGGGAACAACCACGGCATCTTTCCAGATCTTAGGCACATGTTGTGTCTGTAACGACTTATTGAAAATGTAATGAAATATAGGACTCAGTTCATGTGCACAGGACTTTACCAAGCGCCCACATATATTATCAGGGCCCTGACTTTTGTTCACTTTTACAGCGCGGAACTCCCTTTCAACATCCTGCATCTCAATATTAAAGTGCTGATTGTCTTTGAGTTTCTGTTTCAAATCTTGGATTTCTGTGCTAAAATTAAAGGAGTCAAAACGACCATAAAAACAATTAAGAGCATTAGCCAGCTCTGTGTCTGAACTAAAACCATCTAAAAACACACGATTACTGCGCTCTGTGCTCTGAAGGCCTGCAATAGTTTTCATACTGGCCCAGGCCGAACCCAATTTATTTGCTGCCATCTTGCTTTCCAATTCTGATTTATAATTCTGTTTTGCTCTTAAAATTTCAGCCTTCAGCTCCTTGGTGGCAACCTGTAGTTCAGAAACAGACCCCTGTTTAAAGGCAAGAGCTTTCCTCTGTAAGCAGGATTTAACTGATTTAGTAACCCATGGTTTGTTGTTGGGGTATATTTTGACACGTTTACGTGGAACAATCTTATTTTGACAGTAAGCCATGTATGAGCATGTGAGCTCAGCCAGAGAGTCCAAGTCATCCCCGCAGGCCATTATGAACATCTTCCAGTCTGTACAGTCAAAGCATTCCTGGAGGCTGTGCTCTGAATCTTCTGTCCACACATCAATGTCTCTCATCTCCACCTTGCCTCTTCTGAGAGCAGTTTTATATGTGGGCAGCAAATGAACACAGTTGTGATCTGATGATCCTAAAGGAGGAAGGGGGAGTGATTTATAGGCCCTCTCTATGGATCCATAGCACAGGTCCAATGTCTTTTTTCGCCTGGTTGGGCAGGAGACATACTGATGAAAGTTTTTAAGTGTCTTCTTTAAAGAAACATGGTTAAAATCCCCAAGAATGAAGTTTGGCGCCTCTGGAGAGATTGACTGCAGCCGCTGCACCACGTCAGAGATGGTGCTGGAGGCGGAGTCAGCGTCTGCCCTCGGGTGAATATACACAACTGTGATGAAAAGTTGGGGAAACTCTCGAGGCAAATAAAAGGGGCGTAGTGACACAGACAGCAGTTCCACATCGGGTGTACAGATGCGCTCTCTGACCGTGACAGATGTGCAGTACTGCTTATTAATGTATAAACATACTCCGCCCCCCTGACGTTTCCCCGTTACCTCTTCCTGCCGATCCGAGCGCAGCAGGGCTCCAAAGCCGTCAATCCACAGCTCTGCATCTCGATCATGCGCAGTAAGCCAAGATTCAGTGAAAGCCATGACGCAGCAGTTCTTAAAATCCTTCTGGTAACGTACGTTGCCTTGAATTTCCTCCACCTTGTTTCTCACAGAGTGTGCATTCCCAAAAATGATCGAAGGAAGAGGAATGTTACCAAACTGACGTCTCCTAAGGCGCAATTTCACACCTCCACGTCTTCCACGCTTCCTTCTGCCGTCTTTCTTTTCACCGCTGTGTCCGTCTCTCAAAATAAAGTCCGGCAGCTGAAATTTGGGCGCAATCAGAGACTCTGCACCAGCTGTGTTAAAGCGCAGCAACACGTCCCTGGAATATTGTATTCTGCCCGCTATTCTGCTCGCCATGGAGCCGAACGCGTTTACCTCAGAGACAAAGAGCCACAGCACAGATAGCAGCAATGCGAGAGAGGAGAGGAAATCCATGTTATGGATGCCAGGGAGCTCTTCGCCATATATTCCACAAACGCTCCAGGGCAGAAACGACACAGAGGATTTTCTAAAAACGTAAAAAAGTACAAAAAACACGCACACACGCACTATATCATCAGCTGCAGGTCGCTGCGTGCGCATGCGCCCAATGAACGCGCTTGGCGTTCAGCGTGCCACTGGAAATGTGCGTTTTTCCTTGTCAGGTTGTGTAACGGTTCGGCAATGGAGGCAAAGTCTTTCACGAACCTGTGATAGTAGGAGGCGAGGCCAATGAAACGTCGGACCTCTTGGACCGATGTGGGAGTGGGCCAAGATTGGACTTTGTGGACTTTATTGGGGTCAGTGGCTACACCGTGCTCGGACACAATGTGACCTAGATAAGCCACTTGGCGGCAGAAGAGGCAGCATTTGGCTGGTTTTAGTTTGAGGTTTGCATGTTTAAGTCTCTGGAACACCTGACTCAGCCGCTGCAGCATCCCGGACACATCCTTGGCCAGCACGATGATGTCATCCAAGTAGACGAGGCAGGTCTCCCACTGCATGCCGGCAAGGACGCGGTCCATAAGGCGTTGGAACGTCGCTGGCGCATTGCATAACCCAAACGACATAACGTTCCATTCAAATAGTCCATTTCGGGTGCAAAAGGCGGCTGCGCGGCGAGCTCTTGGAGTCAGCTCGACTTGCCAATAACCTGAAGCAAGGTCCAAGGTGCTGAACCATTTGGCGGTGGCGAGGGTGTCTAGTGTGTCTTGGATGCGGGGTAGCGGGTACGCATCAGTGATGGTGCGGTCATTGAGTGTTCTATAGTCTATACAAAGACGGTAAGTCCCATCCTTTTTACGTACCATAACAATCGGGGAGGCCCAACTGCTGTGGCTGCGGGTGGCGAGGTCGTTCTGGAGGCTCTCACGGATCTGCTGGTCTGCGTGTTGCTGCTTTCCTCCAGCCATGCGACGAGGGGGCTGCTTCACAGGAGCTCCAGGCCGGGTTATGATGTCGTGCTGCACAAGACTGGTCCATCCCAGGTCACCAGGCCCTCTGGAAAACACATTTTCATAGGCACACAACAGGTTAGACAGTTCAAGTTTTTCATTGTCATTAAGCTCAGTGGAACTCTGGGCATAGAGCTCCTGGAGGTGGTCTGGGACTGCAGGGGAGCTAGCTGGGAAGTCTGCCGCTGGGGAGGCACTGGGCGGGGGAAGAGCTTCAGCTGGCTGGAGGAGGCCTGCAATGGCACCTTCTTTAATAGTGACGGCCTTGTTGCCAGGGTTAAAGAGGCGTAGTGGAACAACATTAGTGGACTGAGCGTTGATTAGGACCCTGGCAATGAGTATTTTGTGCTTCTCAACAAAGCCTTTTGTGGGGCTGAGCATCATGTCTCCCTGAGCTGCTTTGCCACAAGGCACAGTGCCCTTGACTAGGTACTCTTGTCCAGGTTCGACCACGACAGTTCTGGCTACTCTCACAGCATGCGACTTTGGGACAGTCTCTGGGTGAAAGTATGGCACTTCTTCTCCAAACAGAACTATGCGGCGCTTACCAAAATCAAGGCGGGCCTCAGCCTGGGTGAGGAATGGGTGGCCTAGCAGTACTTCATTTCCCGTTATGTCCGCCACGAGGAAGTCCACTTCAACTTGCCAGTTGTTAATACTGACAGGTATTTTGGCCTCACCCCGCACGAGCACGTCTCCTGGTCCCACCCCGAGCAGAGTCTCTACGATGGATGACCGTAGTGGTCTCATGTCTCGGTGAATGGCACTGTAATGGTGAAGGGGCAGCACATTCCTCCGCGCCCCACTGTCCAAGACTGCGCACACCTCCAGTTCATATATGCGCATGTGGATGCTCATGTCACGACTCTGGCCTTTAAAGTGGAGCACAGTGGCCTGTGAGCTTCCTTGGGGAGTGCTCGGAATGAAAGTCTTTGCATTTCTTTGAGGGGATGAGCACTGGCTCTGTTTGTGACCCCAGCCCTTACAGTTATGGCAGCGAATGTCACCCTTTTTAAAGTTCCTGTGTTGCCCTGGTGTTTTTGCGGACGTGTGTGGGGCAAAGCGATTGGGTGAGGAGCTAGCTGCAGGTGTAGTGGCAGTTACAGTCTCGTTTTCGTCTCTTTCTCTGACAACAGCGGCCCAGGGCCTGCGTTCAGTGAGGTTACGGGCCCCTGGCTGCATGACGCTAGTGATATAGGACGCAGCTCTCTTTGTGGTTTCATGGCGATGAGCTATCTCATAAGCTCTGGCTAGTGTGGCTGGACGTTCTAACAGTTTTTGGATTAGCTCTGCATCGCCCAGGCCATTTGTGAAAACTTCAACAGCTATAGCATCTTGCTCGGCCTCCGACCAATTTCCATAAGCTACAGCTACTTTCCCATAAATGTCATATCTGAACACATGAAGGGCCTCACCAAATTTGCGTACTCTTTGCCTCAGTTCCACTGCCACAGCTGCTGAGTGATATGAGGAAGGGCCGTATGCAGTTTCGAGTTCCTCCAGCAGGCGGCGGTAGTCCCATTTGGATGAACGAGGGTTTCTGTGGATGATGGCGCCTGCAGCTCCAACATGGCAGAATTTCAGCTGGATGGCCATTGTTTTTTCTGACCAGTGATTTGCCTCTGCGCAGCTCTCAAATCTGTGCAGGAACTCTCTCCATGGTGTGCTGCCGTCGTACTGGCCTGGACGTAGAGTGGGGACTCTTTCTTTGGGATCATAGTCCTCATCACTGTCCGATGTAAGAGGCTGACGGGACGCAGAGCGGCTCTTATGTGTATGTGAGTGACAGGAATGGCTCAGTGGTGAATGCCCCTGTTTATCACTCTCCTCTGAATTGATGTAAGGGGTAGACATTGGGAGTGTACCTGCTTTTGGCTTGGAAGTGGCCCGTGTGCTGTGTACAAAACTTCTCATGTGAGCAGTGGCAAAGGGGTTTGTATCTGCATAATACAACTTTAACGATGTGTTTGGAGCAGGATTCGGGGGCACGTAAATGTCTAGGCCTCCCACGGGGGCGTGGCTTTGATTGTCGGCTCTGAAAAAGGGATTTGTGGGGGGGAATTGAGCGGGGCTGCCGAATGGCGCGAACAAATCTTCTCCATTTACAAGTGTGTTTGCGCAGCTTTCATCACACAAAAATGGGTTAGTGTAGTGGGTTAATTCAACCCCCCACAACACACAGACAGAACACAGAGACAGTCAGCTCGCACTCCTGGGTTTTTCCGCTGCACGCTGCGTTTACAGCCGTGAAGTTAAAGTGTTCATGCATCTTGTCATCTTACATATGTAGATGTGCTTTGAGGTAAATCTCCACAAAAAGACTGGTCAAACACAGCGCTCGGCTAGAGCAAGTAACAGAACAGTGTAATGTGTATTAATGTCTACAGGCAGACGCGTTTCGTCTGGCTCACCTCTGTGATGTTAATTGTTGCCTTTCATGCATTGTACTCATGCGTCCTGTCCTCACTGTGACCTAGGGACTGAGATCAATATGTCTCTCAAATGCAAATGTCTTATGCCTGTTCTGTTATCTCTTTGATCATACTAACTGCTGGGGAATGTCCCTTTGATGTATTGTTGTGGTCGAGTATATATGCTGCAACTCTGTAACGCAAACTCTCTCTCACTCTCAACCTCTGCTGTAGGACACAAGCTTTGTGTTCCTCCTCTCCTTCTCTGAGAGCCGTGGGCTCGCTCTCGGCGCTCATGCACGGCGCCGGGAGCGGAGCTCGTGACGGCGGTATGATAATAAAACTCTACTTAAAACCTCCAACAACGCCGCTTTATTTCATGCCGCCGCACTGGTGACCCCTTGAACACGCACACGTTTTGTGCGAAAGCAACCTTCTGAGCTGGACAGCTGCACTTGGTGACCCGTTTTTCAGGATGAGATCTGCACGTCTGAGATCTGCTCATCCACGCTGGACCGGCCGCGCTCGCAGTTCCTTCACACGAGAGCGCGGGCACCTCGTCCCTTCTCCACGACGGCGTCCTCCAGGGCCAGCGGAGAACGCAACGCGTGGACCTGAACGCACCACGCCCAAGCCTGAGGAACAAAAGATCGTCTATTTCCTCTCACCGCTCCAACGCACCATGGCCAATCTACAGCCACAGCTCAACCTGGATTTTATCGACGCCGTCTGCGCCGATCTCCACCAAGTTTCTGCACCCTGGTTCTCCTCTCCAGCGGCCCACCCACGCACGGAACCCCCGCCCACGCACCGGGGAGTTACGAGGACGGCGCATCACGCACGGGACAAGTAACGGCTCCAGAGACCGCCATCGTCCTCCGCCGCTGCTCACAGAACCTTCAGGGCTGCTCATTCACCTGAAGCAAGCACGCAGCTCGCCACTGGATTTTTTAATGGTCTTAGCCACGGCACAAAGGGATTTCAGCCGTCAGCTGTTCCCGGGGGCTTTGGGGTTGCTTCTGCACCTAAAGCCAACACGCCAGTCCCTCTGCTTTTGTTTATTTTTTTTTCTTACAGCCGCTCCTGCTTTTCTTCATGGCCATGAGAGGAGCCAGAGACTAATTTTTCTTCTTCTGATCTCTGCATGTTCAGACGGGACATCGCGGAGCAGCAAACACAAACACTTTTGGCGCGACTGGAACGATTTTCCTGCGCCCGGTCAGCATGTACTACCCCCCCCCCCTCCTGCTCAGAGCTTTTCCCTGCTCGCTGCCCGGACTGCAACATCGAGGTCACGGTCCCCTACCGTTTCCCTCTGGGGGGGGAGCAGTGTAGCGGGTTAATTCAACCCCCCACAACACACAGACAGAACACAGAGACAGTCAGCTCGCACTCCTGGGTTTTTCCGCTGCACGCTGCGTTTACAGCCGTGAAGTTAAAGTGTTCATGCATCTTGTCATCTTACATATGTAGATGTGATTTGAGGTAAATCTCCACAAAAAGACTGGTCAAACACAGCGCTCGGCTAGAGCAAGTAACAGAACAGTGTAATGTGTATTAATGTCTACAGGCAGATGCGTTTCGTCTGGCTCACCTCTGTGATGTTAATTGTTGCCTTTCATGCATTGTACTCATGCGTCCTGTCCTCACTGTGACCTAGGGACTGAGATCAATATGTCTCTCAAATGCAAATGTCTTATGCCTGTTCTGTTATCTCTTTGATCATACTAACTGCTGGGGTATGTCCCTTTGATGTATTGTTGTGGTCGAGTATATATGCTGCAACTCTGTAACGCAAACTCTCTCTCACTCTCAACCTCTGCTGTAGGACACAAGCTTTGCGTTCCTCCTCTCCTTCTCTGAGAGCCGTGGGCTCGCTCTCGGCGCTCATGCACGGCGCCGGGAGCGGAGCTCGTGACGGCGGTATGATAATAAAACTCTACTTAAAACCTCCAACAACGCCGCTTTATTTCATGCCGCCGCATTATAATGTCCACACTTCGTCTCAGCCTGACATTCATGAGCTTCCACAGTACCTCGTCTGCATTCCTGATCATTACTTAGCAACATGAACGGGTTTGAGTAGTTCGTTTCTTGTATGTTAATATCGGTGGGACAGCGAGCGGCCGCCATGTCGCATTAGCTTAGCTGCTATCACAGTCACTCGGCCTAGTTGTTGTTGTCCTTTGCTTTTAGTACTCACCACCCTCTTAACAACGTGAGAGTCCCTTCGTGGTCGCCAGTGTTAACCTTTCCTGCCTTTCGTCTCCTAACCGTGGTTGGGGGACGCAGGGGAGATCTGTCTTCTCCAGGGCCAGAGGCAGCTCTTCCTCCGGGGTCAACTCCCGAGTAAACCTCACACTTGTTAAAAATGGTATGGTGGTACACAGAAGCACAGGCCGTTTTGCTGAAGCGTTGGGGCTTTATTCACACACCGCACTGTTAATAGCAGCAATTTTTACCTGCTCCGGTCGCCTCGCTCTCTCTCCACTCATTCGCCAATTCACACACACCGTTCGCTTCTCAGGGCCATTCCACACACCCCTGGGGCGCGCCTCGGCTGCGTGCACGCACTCACTCACTGACGTTCACGCACTGAGCTGCCCTATCGAAACACATGAACCAGACACATCCTACAACAGTGTGTTTATATATTTATTCCATCTAGCTACAATGCTCCACACTGTGTGTTTATATATTTATTTATTTATACATTTATATGTACATATGTATACTCGCTGCTTTCTTTTTTTTTTTTTTTTTTTTTTTCTTGTCTTCTGATTGTTGCTCTGAGTGTTGCTATCTCTGTGCTGTTGCAATCCTGGAATTTCCCCATTGTGGGACTAAAAAAGGCTTATCTTATCTTATCTTACCATGTCTGCTTATCGCCCATGGGATTTCCCCCGCTACGGTGAGCTATTGCAAGATAACGGGGGAGGAGGTCTTACTGGGGCTTTCGGCACACAGCGGAGGGGTTACATGACCGTTGAAATACTGGTAGATTTTATTTTGAGAATTTGCTGAAGCGGTGGATAAAAGTTACTGTGGTCTGGTTTGTTTTGTCTCTGTGTAATCTGCTCTGGTATGAAAAAGTGAGAGTTCTCCACGAAGGTGGAAAAACCAGGTTGTAAAATTGTTATTTGTGATTTTTTTCTGGTATTTGTGGAGCATAAAAGACTTTGTTAATTACTAATTATCCTTTTGGGAAAGAATTAAAAATGTGGACGTTTGCAAATTATACTTTTGGGTGAGAAATTCTATTGTGTTTTCATTGCTGTAGGGAAAAAAAGAGAATGGTGGGTTGCCACATTTGCTTTTCCAAGCATTTTTTTGGGTTGCCATTTCAAGCTTGTTTTAAGGCTATAGTTCTGTTACTCTACGTAAACAGCTGCCCGACAGTAACCTTGGAGAGATATCAGAATGGCACTGCGTGTGTGTATGTTTATATGTGTTGGCCCTTGTGTTTAACAGTGAGTGAGTGAGAAGAAAAGAAAAGAGGAGTGAGAAGAAAAACAAAAATCTATGTATAGGTATTTTTTTTTTTTGTAAAGTTTGGGGGGTTTACTTTTTTTCAGTCTAACTTTGTGGGTTTTGACTCTAATGTTGTGTACGTGATAAACTATTTACATATTTTTAAAGCCAATATTTTCATTCCCTCCAGTTTTTCTTTGGAAAATGAAAAACACTGAGCTATTTTTATTCAATTTTTTGACGTATCACTAACTTTTATTGACTCAGTTGCCTTATTTCTCTGACTGAAGCATAACAGTGAACTTTACAGGGAAAAAAGGACACAGGATTAACGATTTGCCCGCTGTCGCCAAAACAACCAGCCTCTGGGAGCCTCTCTCTCACCACTGTCCGTGCCTCCCTCATCGAGACCACAGGCGCATAGAAGATCTAAGTTAAGTACAGTTGCTTGCATCTTAATCAATGCTACCAGCATGACAATGATGAAATTAACTGAATATTACAATATCATGCTGTTACCTAATAATGCCTAATCACTGAAGGCTTTGTGTACACATTATATTACATGATTCAAAGCACAGAAGAGGTTTATGATTGCTGTGTTTGTTCATGTGATTTGCCAGAGTCTACTGACTATCAAACACAGGTTTTGGTAATTCTATGTCATATTTTGCTTTGTTTCAATAACACTAAACTCACTTTTTAATAAATGGCATATGCAATCTTATTTATATTTTGATCCTCAGTCTGTCCATGTAGAAGAAAGGGAAAAAGAAATAATAGCTTATTTTGCTGTAAGGATTGCAGAACACAGCAAGATGACAATGAAATTTTTGTATTATCAGGAGATGGTAAATTTATGAACAGAAAAGACAGAAATAGCACAAGATTTCTGTCAAAATGGAGAAAGGAAATTTAAAGGTGAATCAGAATCAGAATCAGCTTTATTGGCCAAGTATGCACAACACATACAAGGAATTTGACTTTGGCTAAAAATTTGCTCTCATTGTTCAGGTGGAGGATTTAAATAAGGATTCAATGACAGCAGAGTATGTACAGTAAATTACAGTCTGTCCACGTTTCTATAAAAGGATGCAGATATATACAGGAATATATGCAGTTATTTACTCAGACTAACCACACTTTGCAGAAATATATGAAAAAATATACAGTCACACAGTATATCAATGTGAACTCAGATTCAGTGATATAATGTGAATGAAGTAAAAAGCAGTGTGAGAGTTATGTGCAATGTAATAATGGATGAAAAGTCATGAGTACAGCAACAGGTAGGACTAGGTGAATGTTAGGAGTTCATCAGAGTGATGGCTTGAGGAAAGAAACTGTTCCTGTGACGGGTGGTTTTGACCTTCAGTGATCTGTAACGACGACCAGAAGATAGAAGTTCAAACAGTTTGTGGCCGGGGTGTGATGGGTCAGCACAGATGTTTCCCGCCCGTTTCCTGGTTATGGACCGATATAAGTTCTCAATGGAGGGTAGGTCGGTACCAATGATCCTCTCCGCAGACTTAATGATCCGCTGCAGTCTGGTCTTGTCCTGTTTAGTGGCAGATCCAAACCAGACAGTGATGGAAAAGCAGAGGACAGATTGGATGATGGCGGTGTAGAAGACAACCAGCAGCTCCTGAGGCAAATCAAACTTCTTGAGCTGACGCAGAAAAAACAACCTCTGCTGGGCCTTTTTCCGGACAGTGTCTATATGGGAGGACCACTTCAGGTTCCGGGAGATTGTGGTACCCAGAAACTTGAAGGAGTCCACAGTGGACACTGTGCTGTTGAGGATGGTGAGTGGGGGGAATGAAGGGGGGTGTCGCCTGAAATCCACAGTCATCTCCACCGTTTTGGCTGGGTTAAGTTCAAGATGGTTCTGGCTGCACCAGAGGATCAGCTGCTCCACCTCCCGCCTGTATGCAGACTCATCATCATCCCGGATCAAACCGATGACTGTGGTGTCGTCTGCAAACTTCAGGAGCTTCACCGAAGGGTCCTCTGAGGTGCAGTCGTTGGAGTAGAGGGAGAAGAGCAGTGGGGAAAGGACACATCCTTGGGGGGCGCCAGTACTAATTTTTCGGGAGCTGGATGTAAATCTCCCTAGCTTCATCTCTCCAAGGATTTCATGATCACAGAGGTCAGGGCAACAGGTCTGTAGTCGTTTAATCCTGTAACAGAGGGTTTCTTGGGAACTGGAATGATGATGGAGCGTTTGAAGCAGGAAGGCACTTCACGCAGCTCCAGTGATCTGTTAAAGATCCGGGTGAAGATGGGGGCCAACTTGTTGGAGCAGACTCTCAGGCAGGACGGAGACACACCTTCAGGTCCTGCAGCCTTCTTGATCTTTTGTCTCTGAAAGACCCGGCGCACCTCCTCTTCACAGATCGTTAGTGCTGGTGAGAGGTCAGAGTGGAGGAGGGATGGAGTTCCTGGGGCTGCAGATAATCCTTTTGTGTGGGTGGGAGGTGAGAACTGTAGGTTCTTTTCAAACCTGCAGTAAAAGCTGTTTAGGTCGTTAGCCAGCTGGAGGTTTTCCACAGGGTGGGGGGATGGTCTCTGTAGTTGGTGATATTCTGCAGGCCTCTCCAGACAGAAGCAGAGCTGTTGGCTGAGAAGTTTTTTTGTAACTTCTCACTGTAGCTCCTCTTAGCAAGCCTGATCTCCTTCGTCAGCATGTTTCTGGCCCGCTTGTACAGAGTCCAGTCACCAGTCCTGTAGGCCTCCTCCTTGGTCTGATGTAGCTGCTTCAGTTTAGGAATGAACCACGGTTTATTGTTGTTGTATATGCAGAAGGTCTTGGTCTGCACACACATGTCCTCGCAGAAACAGATGTATGACGTCACAGTGTCAGTGAGTTCATTTAGGTTAATGGCTGCAGCTTCAAAAACACTCCAGTCTGTACAGTCAAAGCAGGCTTGTAACTTCAGCTTTGATTCCTCAGTCCATTTCTTCACAGTCCTTACAACAGACTTGGAAGTTTTTAGTTTCTGTCTGTATGTTGGAATAAGATGGAGCAGACAGTGGTCAGAAAAACCCAGAGCTGCACGGGGGACGGCATGATAGGCGTTTCTTAAAACTGTGTAACAGTGGTCAAGTGTATTTGTGTCCCTGGTGGGACATTTAATATGCTGTCTGTATTTAGGAAGCTCATTTGTGAGATTAGCTCTATTGAAATCACCCAGAATGATAAGCAGAGAGTCTGGATGTTTTTCCTCCACGTCTACTATCTGGTCAGCGAGGTGCTGCAGGGCCTCCGTTGTACAAGCAGCAGGCGGGATATAAATTCCGACCAGAATAAAGGAGGAGAACTCTCGCGGTGAATAAAAGGGTTTACAGTTTATGAACAGTGACTCTAGGTTAGGGCTACAAAACTTCTTCAACACTGTGACATCAGTACACCAACCTTCATTTATGTAGAAGCAGATTCCAGCACCTTTAGTCTTTCCAGAGAATTCTCGGCTGCGATCAGCGCGAAACAGTTGGAATCCGTCCAGGCGGACCGCGCTGTCTGGGATGTGTTCACTCAGCCAGGACTCCGTGAAACAAAGGGTGCCAGATCTGCTAAAATCCCGGTTTTTGTGAGTCAGGAGCAGCAGTTCATCCATTTTGTTCGCCAAACAGCGGATATTTGCCAGATGGATCGATGGGAGCGGCGTGCGAAATCCTCGTTTCTTCAACCTGACTAGCGCACCGGCACGTTTACCACGCCGCCTTCATTTCCGGCCAGCGCCAATAGCCGCTGCTCCCACAGCTAAGATCGACTGAAAAAACTTCAGATCAGCAGCAGCAACTGGCGGAGAAGTTGCATTGCGAGATAGTCTGAGTGAAAGTAGTTCCTCCCTTGAATAGGTGACTCGGACAGAAGAGCAGAAGTCCAAAAAAACACACAAAATTATCAAAAACATCAGAGAGCAGAAGCCAGTGGCTGCCATCCGCGGCGCCATCTTGGATTTTTTTTTTTTTTTTTTAACTGAACTGAAGTGAACGGCATTGAACAGCACTGGGTGATAGTACATACAATTATAAAGATAATTTATCATTGGCATCCCCTCCACCAATCCCGGAATCTTGGAGAAAATCGCGATTTTGAATTTCCCGCCCTGAAAAATCCTACAAATCCGCCGATTATCCGGAAGTGCAGCCGGAGTTCCACGTGACGTCACGAATGTGACCCAGTCCTCATGTTTACCATTGCAAGCACGTCGACACTGGTTGTTTTTGGTGCATTTTGTCGTGATAGTCGACCACAAAACACTTCCAACACCTGGGAAGATCTGTTCAGTGGCCAAGGAAAGCTGTCACGGCGACGAAAGAAAAGAAAGGGGGAGGAAAAGCGACCGGGAAGCGATGCGTTTCTAGATATACAGTGATCCCTCGCTACTTCGCGTTTCACCTTTCGCGCCCTCAGTGCATCGCGGATTTTTCAAAAATATTCATCAAAAATTCAAAATTGAGAAAAAATGGCACGAAAGTTGCCTGGGCGCTAGCAGAAGGCAGGGAGACTACATTAGAACATCAGGTATCAACACGGAGAGCCCGCACAACTCAAAATCCACCTCTCTGACCACCGCTCCACTCCTGTCCGCCCACCTCTTCACCGCTCGGGAATCTCGCAAGCTGATTGGCCGAGACGTTTTACCTCGCAAGCTGATTGGCCGAGACGTTTTACCCAGCTTCTCTCCCTGCCGAGCGCCCATACCCAGTGAAGGAAGACCGCATTCATTGTTCTTTATCGCTCGTGTTGCTTAGTAGCACTTTTCGCTGTTCTCTTGTGCCTTTTTGTGCAAAATAGTGCTTGTGACGCCCTTGGGGGGGGGGTGACGCTACTTCGCGGTTTTTCACTTTTCGCGGTCAGTTCTGGTCCCCATTAAACACGATAAGTGAGGGATCACTGTAGATATTATTTATAAATAGCACCGTCAAATGCAGAGGCCAGTTCTGTTCATGTGTATTGCCACTATAGTCTGTAGAAGTATTGTAATACATAGCCCATGGTCATGGAACCTGTCCTGAATACACGTGTTAACCCTACGCCACGGATGTGTCTATTCAATGCCAAGTGTGTACACGGCCAGGCTATTGTACAGTCCTAGCCCTATATATAAATAATAAGTTGGAAAAATGCTGATGTTTTTTTTCTCTCTTTTTTATTGTTAATTTATTGTTAATTTTCCTTATCCTGACACCCCAAACATGCCAAAGTATAGAAGTAAAGACTCACCATTCTGTATTCAATAAGCGACTCTCCTCCCCATCACTGCTGCGGTCTGACTCTGAGTCGGTGCCGGAATCACCCGAAAATTCTGTCTCGAATCTGTACGGTTCGATGCCTCCCTCGCTCTCTTCCTGTTCACTTGACACTCCTGCATCCTCCTCTGTCTCGTCACCAATCCTGAATGCCTCTTCACTCTGAAAACTATGGTTTTCTTGACTGCTGGAACTGCTATCATCTGCCATTGTTGTTTTGATAAGGCTCACACTCGTGACGTCACGCAGCATCGTCTGCACTACTTCCGGTTTGTTTGGCACTGCCAGCCAGAGGCAAAAGTTTATCGGCTTATAGCTTGGCCATCGCACGGCCTAAAAATTTCTTTTATGTGTTGAAAAATACAATAGGTAATAAGGAATTAATCTGCTATTCTACTTTTTGCGCAAAAAGGTGGTTTCAGTTCACCTTTAATTTCAATGGTAAACTCAGACTGATTAGTGGTGGATGGGGTCAGCCAAAAAGAGTTGTATCAGACTGACCTAGATAAGGTAACAGTAAACAGACGGAATCAGCCTTCAAAGGACTCAGATGTTTGTAATGAAAAGAAGGACACTCAAGGTCTGACGGGTTTTCGGACATATAAGAAAAAAAAAACCAAACAAACAAAAAAAAAAACCACGGATTGTGGTCCTGTGCCATAAATTCCTGGAAACACAGATTAGGCCTACACCTGCAGTTACTAATTCTAAGTGCTGCTTTGGTTTAAGGCTTCTAATATATGACACTGTTTTGTTTAAACATAATCCTAAACTAGTGATTACCCATGTCAATTGGTAAAACATTTACTGATTCACAGAATATTAAGCGAATACTTGCTGTGAATAGCAAAATCACATTCAAATTGTGGAAGCTTAAGGTGTATTTTAAAGGTTTTTCTGC
The DNA here is from genome assembly GCA_020510985.1 of Pholidichthys leucotaenia. Classification (NCBI taxonomy): domain Eukaryota; kingdom Metazoa; phylum Chordata; class Actinopteri; order Cichliformes; family Pholidichthyidae; genus Pholidichthys; species Pholidichthys leucotaenia. Next base: position 320,628,919 of record CM035845.1, on the reverse strand, counting down.
TATTCTTCATTCTTCGTTTTTCAACAGGAAAGGGAAAGTATTCACAAATTTTTTTAGGCTTCACCAGGAATTAGATTTGCCAAATTAACAAGGAATCATAACATAACATCACCATTCAGAATCAGAATCAGAAAAAGATTTATTGCCAAGTACATTAACAGATCACTGATAACATACGAGAGAATTTGACTTGACACAGTAATGAACCTGCATTTCCGTGCCGCGGCGCATCTGCAACGCGCCTATCAGCAGGAGGGTACAGGTCGCATAAAGATGATACAATAGGAAGGAGCAAAAAAATCATTGATTCAAAATACTGGTTACATACTTAATCAATATTAAGAGTTCAAGGAAAAAAAAAAGCTCATGCACATATATTCGCTACACACAGAATTCACAGGACACAAGAGAGCAGTGTTATCTTTATTCAGTTCATGGATCAATGTGTGTGCGGTGTTGAGCAGTGTTGATGATAATAAGAGAGACCCAAGGACCCTTGGCAGAAGATGTTTTGTCTGTCTGGCGCCAGTCTTATCTGGCGCTGCAGCTGGCTGTCCAAGGCCTTGTGCTCATGATTTTGAAAAAACACAGTCTGCAGACAGCCAGGAGGAATTTTCATGGGGAATAATAATGCCAAATAGGACTGATCACAGAGAAGACTTGTATTTCTTCTGTAGATTCAGTACATTAATCCTTCATTGCGCAGCTTTGAATTCGTCGTGGAAAGACCTGAGCGAACCCATGATGTAATCCACCTTACGAGACAGTTCTCCAGTAGTCGCTATCAGGGTCTTCTCCAGTTTTTCAATTTGTTGGATGCACCTCGCCTGGCCAGCATTTTGATAGGTTGAATCCATCTTCAGCAATTTGCGGTAAACCAAGACAATTCCCGTCCCAATCAGAATTATCCCAATCACCAAGATTACGAAGATAAACAAATCTTCAATATCTTCGATAGAGAGATTAGAGAGACACAGCATTTTCCAATTACCTGTGTCACGTAAATAGCCCACTGGAGCCGTTCCAGCGGGGCAGATAGCTTCCCCCGGAGCACTTTTCCTTGTTGAAAAAATAGTGTCAATTGTGTTCAAAGCCCAGCTTATTAACTCCATAATTTCTTTTCGGCGGTCGCAGTTGGACGCAGACAGACAACAGCAAGCTGGGATCCAGTAGTTAGGAGGGGAGGAAAAAGTCAGAGCAGGAGAGAAGAAAAAAGCGTCTACTCTCTTGGGAGGGCGGATAATAAATAATTAATAAATCCTTGGTGACGTATGCAATATGTAATAAAATAACAAAAAAACAATAATTCACTTGTGTTTCTTAACATACGTTATAATAAACAGTGGGATAAATGAGGTGATAAAATTTGCACTCCTGTTGATGTAAATACTGATGTAAGGATGGGGAAGCCGTGAGGTTTCCCCAAATTTTTCTTTGCAGGATGGCACTGACATTTGATCTTTGTGGAAGATGGGAGGAGGCCGGACAGTTTGTGTGTGATGGGCTCATTGGCTGGAAGGGGCGACGGTGACCACAGGGGAAAGGACCCCTCAGTTGACAAGCATTTTTTGAAGCTAAGTAGAAAAAATGACATCGCAAATGACATAAAGCGTAACAATTTGAATGCCTTTGACTTTAAAAATGTAGTGTTCATATGACTTCACACTGCAAGATATATCTGACACATTGCAATGATGCCACTCACCACATAATGGTGTGACAATATCACATTTCAGAAATGTGACCGTAATAAAGAATGTGTTTTCTGTGCTCCCAGTGCTTAGCTGTGGCCAAGCTAGGCCTCGAGACTACAGTCCACCCCATAATTTACCAAGGAATATATAAAATGAGGCATTTCTTGTACAAAATTAAGCCAAATTTTCATTATTTTCATTGACGGAAGGAGTGTGACACAACCTTTCAGAGCACCCAAAACGCAGGATTACTTGTAATACCTAGAATGTCCAAAAGTACAATGGGAAGCAGAGCCTTCAGTTATCAAGCTCCTCTCCTGTGGAACCAGCTGCCAATCTGGATTCGGGAGTCAGACTTGATCTCTGTTTTTAAGAATAGGGTTAAAACCTTCCTTTGTGATATAGCCTACAATTAGGGAGGGACAATGTATCTCTGAACCCTCCCTTAGTTATGCTGCTAATAGGTTTAGACAAACCTATTATTGGGGGACCTCCAATAATGCACTGGGGCTTCACTCCTTTCTTCACTCTCAGTGAAATATTTTTTCTTTTTTGCTGGTCATTAACATCTGTTTGTTCTCTCCCATAGATTGAGTCCCCACCGTGCTGTTTGTTCTCTACATGTCTGTTCTTCTCATCTTCTCTATCCCCCCACCCCCCAGCCAGTAGCAGCAGATGACTGCCCCTCCCTTAGCCTGGTTCTGCTGGAGGTTTTGTTCTGTTAAAAGGGAGTTTTTCCTCTCCACCGTCGCCAAGCACTTGCTCACAGGGGATCGCCTGATTGCTGGGGTTTTTCTGCAACTGTGGGGGTTTCCCCTACAGTTGAAAGTGCTATGAGATGACTGTTGTTGTGAAATGGTGCTATATAAATAAAGTTGAATTGAATTGAATTCACAAGGATTCACTTACACAGATTCAACCTGTCTGTGTTCAATTGGAAAGACAGATGTGATCAAAGTGACTAACTCAGAATGGTCACTCTAAATGCTAAATCACATCAAATCTGCACAGACAGCTATATTCCTTTTTGGACTAGGTCAAGAGACAACACGCACAGAAGAAGCTACAGTATGACTATTGAAACCCCATTTTGAAGGAACTATACTACTCACAAATCTTCATCTAAATTAAATGTGTGTAACACATAAAAGTGGTAACACGCTTCCTTCTAGTAAAAAGACACTACCCATCAAGCAAATACCCTGTAACTTTGCTGGATGTGCGTCTCCATGCATCAAAAGGGGGATACCAAAGAAATTAATTAGCAAAAATAATTAGTAATCTTCAGAAAAATAGATTATACATAAAAATTATGAATAGATGATCAATAATGAAGAGAAAAATATACAGTGGGGCAAAAAAGTATTTAGTCAGCCACCAATTGTGCAAGTTCTCCCACTTAAAAGATGAGAGAGGTCTCCAATTTTCATCATAGGTATACCTTAACTATGAGAGACAAAATGAGAAAAAAAAAATCCAGAAAATCACATTGAAGGATTTTTAATGAATTAATTGGTAAATTCCTCAGTAAAATAAGTATTTGGTCACCTACAAACAAGCAAGATTTCTGGCTCTCACAGACCTGTAATTTCTTCTTTAAGAGCTTCCTCTGTCCTCCACTCATTACCTGTATTAATGGCACCTGTTTGAACTCGTTATCAGTATAAAAGACACCTGCCCACAACCTCAAACAGTCAGACTCCAAACTCCACTATGTCTAAGACCAAAGAGCTGTCAAAGGACACCAGAAACAAAATTGTAGACCTGCACCAGGCTGGGAAGACTGAATCTGCAATAGGTAAGCAGCTTGGTGTGAAGAATTCAACTGTGGGAGCAATTATTAGAAAATGGAAGACATACAAGACCACTGATATTCTCCCTCAATCTGGGGCTCCACGCAAGATCTCACCCCGTGGGGTCAAAATGATCACGAGAACGGTGAGCAAAAATCCCAGAACCACATGGGGGGACCTAGTGAATGACCTGCAGAGAGCTGGGACCAAAGTAACAAAGGCTACATCAGAAACACACTACGCCGCCAGGGACTCAAATCCTGCAGTGCCAGACGTGTCCCCCTGCTTAAGCCAGTACATGTCCAGGCCCGTCTGAAGTTTGCTAGAGAGCATTTGGATGATCCAGAAGAGGATTGGGAGAATGTCATATGGTCAGATGAAACCAAAATAGAACTTTTGGTAAAAACTCAACTTGTCATGTTTGGAGGAGAAAGAACACCATACCTACTGTGAAGCTTGGGGGTGGAAACATCATACTTTGGGGCTGTTTTTCTGCAAAGGGACCAGGACGACTGATCCGTGTAAAGGAAAGAATGAAAGGGGCCATGTATTGTGAGATTTTGAGTGAAAACCTCCTTCCACCAGCAAGGGTATTGAAGATGAAACTTGGCTGGGTCTTTCAGCAGGACAATGATCCCAAACACACCGCCCAGGCAACGAAGGAGTGGCTTCGTAAGAAGCATTTCAAGGTCCTGGAGTGGCCTAGCCAGTCTCCAGATCTCAACCCCATAGAAAATCTTTGGAGGGAATTGAAAGTCTGTGTTGCCCAGCGACAGCCCCAAAACATCATTGCTCTAGAGGAGATCTGCATGGAGGAATGGGCCAAAATACCAGCAAGAGTGTGTGAAAACCTTGTGAAAACTTACAGAAAACATTTGACCTCTGTCATTGCCAACAAAGGGTATATAACAAAGTATTGAGATGAACTTTTGTTATTGACCAAATACTTATTTTACCGAGGAATTTACCAATTAATTCATTAAAAATCCTTCAATGTGATTTTCTGGATTTTTATTTTTTTTTTCTTATTTTGTCTCTCATAGTTGAGGTATACCTATGATGAAAATTGGAGACCTCTCTCATCTTTTAAGTGGGAGAACTTGCACAATTGGTGGCTGACTAAATACTTTTTTACCCCACTGTATATGAAACCGCTTGGTAATGAAATCACAACATTCAATAGGAGAAGTTAAAAGTTACATCAATACATTTTTAGATATTTAGCAAATATCTGCAGATTATTGTAAGAGAAGTATTATGTTTATAAGAAACAAGGTAAACTGATAAGGAAGAAAACCATGCAAATTTATGAGAAAAGTTCCAAATGTCTAAGAAAAGTCCAACTTGTGCTGAATTTATGTCTACTGTGAGACTTAATTTAGAATCTACTACAAAGACAATACAGATTCTTACTCAATTAAGGGAACAATGCTTTAGGGAGCTCAAAGCAAAATAATTTGATCTTCCCTTCATAAACTTAGTCTTTTTCAAAACCCTTGCATGAATCTCATTGAGCTAAATAAGAGTGAAGGTAAAATGTTTAGAAATTATTTACACACTTATTGAATATACAAAGGCTTTCCCCTACACTAATTTAAATATTGCTATGGTGACAATGAGTTGCTATGGTTGATATGAGTGTAGTCAGGAGTTTACTTGGAGCTGGTGTACTTGGTAACAGCCTTGGTTCCCTCAGACACGGCGTGCTTGGCCAGCTCACCGGGCAGCAGGAGGCGCACTGCAGTCTGGATCTCCCTGGAGGTGATGGTGGAGCGCTTGTTGTAGTGGGCCAGACGAGAGGCCTCGGAGGCGATGCGCTCAAAGATGTCGTTCACAAAGGAGTTCATGATGCTCATAGCCTTGGAGGAGACACCGGTGTCAGGATGGACCTGCTTCAGCACCTTGTAAACGTAGATACCGTAGCTCTCCCTCCTAGTCTTCCTCTTGCTCTTCTTACCTCCTTTACCGGCGGCCTTGGTCACGGCTTTCTTTGAGCCCTTTTTGGGCGCAGAAGACTTTGCGGGTTCAGGCATCCTGATTTCTCAGTAGCAGGTAGAAACCCTTAACTGAAATAATATCAAGATTTAAAATAGCTGAAATGATTTACTTAGATAATGGAAATGGAATACACTTTGTAAATCAAATCATGTCACATTTAAGTGCAGTTTCTAAATTATTAGTACCAAACATTTACCTAGGAAACCACTTAGCTTACCATCAACTATCTACAGGATTAGTATAATACACAAATAAGAAAAATAGGGAAATTGTGAATGACAAGCCCTATTGAAGCCATTTAACTTAGGTGATGAGGAAGGGTTTCTGGGTGATTATATGCAAAGAATGACAACTGACAGTGATGTTACTGATGTTACTGCCCTTCCCAGGAGGGACCATGTGTTAAAGGAACCGTGGGAGGTGCACCCATCTCTTGAGCAAACCAGGGGATCTGGTTATCACAAGAAACTGGACCAAAACTCCCTGGCAAGGACAGCACAAAGGTTATCCTGCTGACTTAAACAGCCGCAGAAAGCGAAGGAAGTGGCACTTGGGTGCATCTAACGTTTTACCCCACCTGAAACCCTCAGCAAGAGACTGTTTAATATACATATATTGTATACTTATTTGAAGACACCTTTGATCGTCACTTCCTTGTGGTAACGTATCATCACTTCCTGTTTTGCTGTCTGCCTGTGTGGTTTGCTCTCCAGCTCTCCAGCCACTAGCTAGCCACTAGCTACCTCTCTTTCCTCTCCTCCTCCGGTGTGCTCTCTCTGTCAGATGTTTAGCTACACCTCTGCCTCTTTTAGTGATAACGGTAAATGTAATAAATGTTGTCTTTTTGAGGCGCTCGAGGCGAGGTTGTCTGATTTGGAATCCCGGCTCCGCTGCATTGAAACACCGTCTGCGCCAGTTAATCTTGACGGACGCCCATTAGCTGCAGCGGAGCTAGCTAGCTTAGGTCCCACTGTCAGCGGTTCCCCGGCTCTCCTCAGCAGCGAGGAGACTGGGTGGGTGACGGTGAGAAGGAAGCCTAGTCGCAAAGCCCCGGTTCACCACCAACCTGTTCACGTTTCTAATCGTTTTTCCCCGCTCAGCGACACACCCGCTGAGGAAAAAACTCTGATCATTGGTGACTCTGTAGTCAGAAACATGAACCTAGAGACTCCAGTGGCCATAGCCCAATGTATTCCTGGGGCCAGAGCAGGCGACATCGAGTCAAATTTGAAAATGCTGGCTAAAAGTAACTGTAAATACTCCACAATTGTTATTCACGCCAGCATTAATGACATCCGTCTCCGGCAGTCGGAAGTCACGAAACTTAATATAGAATCGGTGTGTGACTTTGCAAAAACGATGTCTGCCACTGTAGTATTCTCTGGACCCCTCCCCAATCTGACCAGTGATGACATGTTTAGTCGCTCGTCATCCTTGAACCGCTGGCTGTCTGTGTGGTGTCCTAAAAATGACGTGGGCTACATTGACAATTGGAGCTCTTTTTGGGGAAAACCTGGTCTTATGAGACGAGACAGCATTCATCCCACTTTGGATGGTGCTTCTCATTTATCTAACAATCTGGCATCTTTTTTATCCAAATTTCCAAAACCGTGACTACTCAGAGTTGGGACCAGGAAGCAGAGTCGCAGTCTTACACGCCTCTCTGCAGCTCCTCTTCATCCGCCACCCCTCAGCTTAGTCCCTGTCTTCCCCATCAGAGAATCGTTGTCTGCTCCCTCCAAAGTAAATAAAAATATAATGTATAAGCATCCCAAAGTGATAAAGCAAAATATTGGTAAAAGTCAAATTAAACATAAAGCCTCTAAATTGAATGATTTGGCCTCTGTTCCTCCTCATAATTTAAAAATCAAATGTGGTTTATTAAATATTAGGTCTCTAACTCCCAAGTCTCTGTTAGTCCATGATCTGTTAATTGATCATCAGATTGATTTAATTTCCCTTACAGAGACTTGGTTAGGGCAAGAGGATTATGTTGGTTTAAATGAATCAACTCCCTCTAGTTATTTAAACTGTCAAAATCCCAGAAGTTCTGGTCGTGGAGGAGGAGTAGCAACAATTTACCATTCCAAATTACTAGTTAATGTAAAGCAAAAAACATGTTATAATTCCTTTGAGGGCCTGGTCCTCAGTGTTGGGCACTTTAGCAATTTCAGGTTAAACCCAATTTTATTTGCCATAGTTTATCGTCCCCCATCAACCTATTCAGAATTTTTATCCGAATTTGCTGATTTCTTAGCTGATTTAGTGCTGAAATCTGATAGAATAATTATAGTAGGGGACTTTAATATACATGTGGATGTAGATAGTGACTGCCTTAATGTGGCTTTTAATTCAATATTAGACTCGATTGGGTTTTCTCAGAAAGTAGGAAATTCTACTCATTACCTCCACCATACATTGGACCTTGTTCTGACATATGGCATAGAAATAGAAAATCTTGTAGTGTCTCCTCATAACCCTGTACTGTCAGACCATTGTCTGTTAACCTTTGATTTTACTATTTCTGACTATTTGGCTCCTAAAGAAAAATATTATCACAGTAGATGCCTCTCAGATGATGCTGTTTCCAAATTTATGCAGATTGTTTCCTCTATGCCATGTGTCAACACAACGGAAATAAGCTATAGACAGCTTGCTCCTTCTGTAATTGATAACATGGTGGATAGTGTTTCAGCTTCTCTGCATCAGGCTCTAGACTTGGTGGCCCCCTTAAAAAAGAAAAAGTCTAATCAGAGATTTTTAACTCCTTGGTTCAACACAGAAACTCGTAGCTTAAAACAGAAGACTCGTCAATTAGAAAGAAAATGGTGCTCTACTAATTTAGATGAAATCTATTTAGCTTGGAGAAATCATCTTTTAATTTATAAAAAATCTCTTAGAAAAGCTAGAACGAGTTATTACTCTGCATTAATAGAAGAGAACAAGAATAATCCCAGGTTTCTTTTCAGTACTGTAGCCAGGTTGACAAAGAGTCAGGACTCTGTCAATCCTAGCATCCCCTTAGAGCTTACTAGTCAGGACTTTATGAACTTTTTCAATAATAAAATTTCATCCATCAGAGATAAAATCAATCAGATTCTTCCCACAGTTAACTTAAATACTGTAACTATTACAACTCCTTCTATTGATGTCTGTCTTGATGAGTTTACTCCAATCGACCTTTGTGAGTTAGACAAAATAGTTTCCTCATCCAAACCTTCGACTTGTCTTTTAGACCCTATTCCTACCAGGTTATTTAAAGAAGTCTTCCCACTTATTGGTAGCTTTATTCTTCATATAATCAATTCTTCATTAACTTTAGGCCATGTACCGCAGGCTTTTAAAACAGCTGTAATTAAACCCTTACTCAAAAAGCCAACGCTAGATCCAGGAGCTTTAGCTAACTATAGACCAATCTCTAATCTCCCTTTCATTTCAAAAATCTTAGAAAGAGTTGTTGCTACGCAATTATTTGACCACCTGCAGGGAAATGGTTTACTTGAAGAGTTTCAATCTGGGTTTAGAATCCATCATAGTACTGAAACAGCCTTAGCGAAGGTCACTAACGACCTCCTCATTGCATCTGATAATGGACTAGTTTCTGTACTTGTCCTTTTAGATCTTAGTGCAGCTTTTGATACTATTGATCATAATATTCTACTTGATAGATTAGAACACTATGTTGGACTTAATGGAACTTCGTTGCAGTGGTTTAGATCTTATTTATCTGATAGGTTCCAGTTTGTTCATGTAAATGATGAGTTTTCTTTCAGCTCAAAGCTTAGTCATGGAGTTCCACAGGGATCTGTGCTAGGCCCTACTCTTTTTAGTTTATATATGCTTCCGTTAGGCAACATTATTAGAAAGCACTGTATACATTTTCATTGTTATGCAGATGACACACAATTATACCTGTCAATGAAGCCAGATGATACTAATCAATTAGCCAAGTTAGAAGCCTGTCTTAAGGAAATCAAAGCTTGGATGACTTGTAATTTCCTGCTATTAAATTCAGATAAGACTGAAGTCATTCTTGTTGGTCCAAAAAACCTTAGAAATTCCTTTCCAAATCAAACTTTCAGTTTGGATGCAGTTACTCTTTCTCTTAATAGCTCTGTGAGGAACCTTGGAGTTATTTTTGATCAGGATTTGTCCTTCAATTCACATATTCAATTTGCTTCTAAGACTGCCTTCTATCATTTGCGTAATATTGCCAAGATTAGGAGCATCTTGTCTCAGAGTGATGCTGAGAAGCTGATCCACGCTTTTGTTAGCTCGAGATTAGATTATTGTAATTCTTTATTATCAGGCTGTCCTAAAACATCTTTAAAAAGTCTTCAGCTGATCCAAAATGCTGCAGCAAGAGTTTTAACAGGTACTAGAAAGAGAGATCATATCTCTCTGGTTCTGGCCTCCCTTCATTGGCTTCCCATAGAGTTTAGAATTAAGTTTAAAATCCTTCTTCTTACTTACAAAGCTTTAAACAATCAGGCTCCTTTTTATTTAAAAGATCTGATACTACCGTATCATCCTAACAGAGCACTACGCTCCCAAAATGCAGGATTACTTGTAATACCTAGAATCTCCAAAAGTACAATGGGAGGCAGAGCCTTCAGTTACCAAGCTCCTCTCCTGTGGAATCAGCTGCCAATCTGGATTCGGGAGTCAGACTCGATCTCTGTTTTTAAGAATAGGGCTAAAACCTACCTTTTTGATATAGCCTACAATTAGGGAGGGATCATGTGTTTCTGAACCCTCCCTTAGTTATGCTGCTAATAGGTTTAGTCAGCCGGGGGACCTCCAGTAATGCACTGGGCCTCACTCCTTTCCTCACTCTCTATGAAATATTTTTTTTTTGCTGGTCATTAACATTTGTTTGTTCTCTCCCATAGATTGAGTCCCCATCGTGCTGTTAGCTCTCTACATGTCTGTTCTTTTCTTCTTCTCTATCCCCTCACCCCCCAGCCAGTCGCAGCAGATGACTGCCCCTCCCTGAGCCTGGTTCTGCTGGAGATTTCTTCCTGTTAAAAGGGAGTTTTTCCTCTCCACCGTCGCCAAGTGCTTGCTCACAGGGGATCGCCTGATTGCTGGGGTCTTTCTGCAACTGTGGGGGTCCCCCCTTCAGTTGATAGTGCTATGAGATGACTGTTGTTGTGAAATGGCGCTATATAAATAAAGTTGAATTGAATTGAATTGAATTGAAAAAAAAAGGAAAACAACAAATGTCTAACTGTTTCTCTATGCAAGTGTCAGCTGATGATTTCGCATCCAGTAACAACCTCTGCTAACAGAGAAATAGGCTGTTTGTTTATCATGACAAGGGAAGAATACAAGGGAAAAAAGTATGGTTAGTGTTGTTACCTTATCATCCTCATCATCCTCTAGTAGTACTTAATATTGGTTATTAAGTTGTTCCATTGCTTATACACTGTAGAGAATTGTTGTTTGCTCCTTAATAACACAAACAGTTTGGCAAAATATCTTTTATTGCTAAAATAGTGCAGCTACTACAGGGTGTTTGTTTTGTTTTTTTGTTTTGTTTTTTTTTCAAGAGAGGCTATATACAGAAATAACATAACAAACTTCATTTTGAATCACACCTGACACAACACATCACTTCACTGATTAGAAACATGATGACACTCCTTGCTCTGCAAATGCAAGGTTAATTTCATCAGGGAACTCCTCTTTTTGAAGTGGTCATGTCACCTTTCCAACAGCTTAACACTCTCTGAGTATGCAACGGCTTACAGTGCTTCTCTCTCCTGTACTGCTACCCTGCTTGATCAACGAAGCAAGCAAGTGTTATACCAAGGATCTACATTGACAAAGGTCATTGAGTCATTGGGCATATTCATATTTGGCCAGGACACTGGGCAGATCTGTGTACCCCGTTTTGGCAACTGACCGTACCCTCATCATGTCGGCATGGTAGGTGGGCAGGGTGAAGAGAGTTGCTTTTCTACCACATGATGCCATTTATGAAGCATGAATGCAATTTCAGGTGGAAAGTACAGGAGTGAGGTTTTTTGTTCATTGTTTCTTTGAGTGAGAGTGGAAACAAAATACCTTAGGGATTAAAACACTTAATTGTAGATTACAATTATTTACAAAAATATAACAGAGGATAGCATGGTCTTTGATTGACTAATTACTACCCATAGGGGTGGAGGCCCTATTATAGGAGATTATTGTTTTACTTCTATCCATGAAAATGATCCAAATGGTTATATTAATACCTTAGGTGTCATGCGGTGACCCTCGCGGATCACCATAAGATGCCAAGAGTCCACTAGTGAGTTTTGCAGTGATGGTAATTTATTAAAACAACAAGACAAGACAAGACTATGAGCTGCTCAGGGCAAAAACACACATTAAGCAATACAAGGGCTCGTAGGGCTAACCCCAGCCACTATGAGCTAAACTATGACATGACATGGAACACGAACCTGACATGAAGGTCTGACGACGTTTTGACGAGGACAGTTTGACGAGGTTTGACGAGGTTTGACGATACTCCTGCGATTTAACTGCCGCTAGTGCCCGCTTTATAAAGGTGAACACTAACGAGCAGTAATGGCAAACAGCTGACCAACCTTGACAGGCGGAAGCCTTCACAATAAGAACCCGGAGAGGCCAGAATACCACTCACAGCTGTCAAGGCCAGCAGCGAGCTGTGCTTAGCCCGAGCGCGGACAGAACCCAGCGCTCGGGTCGTAACAGTACCCTCCGTCCAAGGGCGGGCTCAGAACGCCCAAGGACCACCCTGAACCCCCACCCCACCCCCCAGGGTGGGTGGCTGGGGGTAGGTGCGGAGGGAGAGAGACCAAACCCAGAAACAATCAAAACCCGACAAGAACAACTAAGTACAGGACAGTGACAAGAACAACAACTACTCAGATTAAATCAAATGTTCGACTAACAATCACAAAAAATTGCACAGGAAAACATGGACAAAACAAAAAAAAACACAGAATCACTGGGTCAGAAAAACTAAATACAGGACAGCACGAGAAAATTAAATCTTGGCCCACATGTTACACAAGAGAATGACTTCCCACCTGTGTGAATTCTCATGAGAGTTTTCAAAAAACCAAATACAGAAAACAGAGCACTTACTGGCTCATACCTGACTACACACAATACAAACTAAGGCAACTGCAAGACATAACCATAACACAAAGCACACAGGATAGCAAGGAAAAAAAAAACCCCAAACAGATCACTGGGACAGATCAACACCAGAAAAATGACCACTACCCCCCCAACAGTTTATGCCAACCGGCAGAGACCAGACGCCATAGGAACAGTTCAGGTGGTCTCCCCGCGTCCAACGGCCGGCGGGTGGTCATGGGAGGTGGAACATGACCAGGCAGCTCACCACGGTCCAACGCTCAGCACGTCCGCTCCTCTGGTGGTCAAACCAGGTCACCCAATGAAACACACAACATGTCGGGTGGCCGACCCGGGGCGCCGAACCGGCGAAGCAGTTCCTCAGGCAGCTGACCGGTGTCCCTCAGCCACCAGTCCCGGGGAAAAACAGCCCGCGGCGGCCTCCCTGACGAGGACAAAACTCGGGAGAGCCGGGGTGAGCGAACAGGAACCCCCACGGCCCCCCGGCAATGATGCGCAGGGGCGGTGACTCAGTGGAGAGGAAAGAAGGCAAGGATGAGCCCGTAATCCGTCCGACGGCGAAAGGTCTGCGGCTCATCCCCCGCCCGCGGACCACACCGGTGCTACACCTCCGCTGGACCCCGATTGGGTCCCAGCTGCACACATCGGGCCCCGATTGGGCCAGAACCGCACCTGCGGTGGACCCCGATTGAGCCTCTGGTGCACCCACGTTGGACCCCGATTGGGCCAGAACCGCCCCTGCGGTGGACCCCCGATTGGGCTTCTGGCGCACCCACGTCAGACCCCGATTGGGTCACAGCAGCCTCCACGACCTCGACTGGGTCGGTGCAGCTCCGCTGACGATCTCCACCCCCGAACCTGGGACCTCCAACCCAGTGACTCCGACTGGTTCCATGCCGGCGACACTGCAATGAGGCTCACAAATAAGAAGGAAACCAGGATCAGAATCACCGGTAGCAACAGAAACCAGCGAGACGAGCTCGGGCGCAGCAGACGGCTGCTCCTCACTTGCCTCCCCGAGAGGCAGGCAAAAATGCTCCAAAACAGGGGACAGAGACAAGAGGGAGCACTTGCCTGCACTCGGGGTCTGTTGCCACCCAGGACTTCGACGATCCAGGTTCAGGGCGGCGACTCTCGTCAGCAGGCTCCAACTCAGCTGCGTCGGGCTCCGCAGCTGGCAAGATGTCATCTGCAGCCTACTGTCATCTGAACCCACTGGCTCGGACCGCTCCGGCGAGGAGACCTGGGGACGCTTCATCGTCGGCTCAGGCTCCGGGCCGCAGTCCGCTCTTCTCCTCCGTCCACGACGTGGCTGCAGGGCCGGATCCAGGCTTTCCAGCATTGCAGGCCCCCTCTTCATCCGACAACGTTGGCCTGGCGTCGCGGACCGCTCCACAGGGGGGGACACAGAGGCAGCAGGTTTAATCATTTTCTCTACAGCAGGTGAAGGGAGCTCGGGGGGCTGTGGACCCCGAACTCCGCCCCCAGGAGTCAGACAAGGCAGATTACAATCATGATGTAATAAATTAACATGCACTTGCCTTCCCCCCAGAGAAGAGATTGTTCCTGCTGTAGGGGACGTTGTTCCTCCTTCTCCCCGCTGGATGGCGACAGAGGGCCCCCTGGAAGGACAAGGTGGAGCCACTCTCCGAAGTTCGCTGACGGGCTTTGCCGGCAGCGAGTCCAGCCATGGATTCTTCTGAGGATCACCTGGGCCGTGGCGCCGACGGATGGCGCAAACTCCTGGACAGGGTCAAGGGCAGGAGCGGGATCCCAGCACGGGGAGCGAGGATGCCTCCTCCGCTGCTTCCTGCCGTAGTCCTCCTCCACCATACGGAGTATCTCGTGCTGTGCGGCGATGTCAGCCCTCCTCGCGCCGACTTCAGGGTGGTCAGCGCAGCGGGGAGAAAGATGATTCAGCACATCCTCAGCGCAGTCCAGGTACCAGCGTACCTCGCTGTCGTAGTCGAGGAGGGAAGCAGAGATGAGCGTTTCATCCACGTACTCAAGGACGTCCGCCAGCTCGTGGCTCAGACTCCGAGCGTGGCCCCTCCGTGACGGCATTCCTTCAGCACACCATACCCAGACAGAAAAAGAACAAACGTCCAAAAAAAGCAAAAACTCACAGTGAAAAGGGCGTCTCGGAGTGGTGTCTCCGTTTAGACGTTTGGCAGGAGTATACTGTCATGCGGTGATCCTCGCGGATTACCATAAAACGCCAAGAGTCCACTAGTGAGTTTTGCAGTGATGGTAATTTATTAAAACAAGAAGACAAGACAAGACTATGAGCCGCTTAGTGCAAAAACACACATTAAGCAATACAAGGGCTCGTAGGGCTAACCCCAGCCACTTTGAGCTAAACTATGACATGACATGGAACACGAACCTGACATGAAGGTCTGACAACGTTTTGACGAGGACAGTTTGACGAGGTTTGACGATACTCCTGCGATTTAACTGCCGCTAGTGCCCGCTTTATAAAAGCGAACACGAACGAGCAGTAATGACAAACAGCTGACCAACCTTGACAGGCGGAAGCCCCACCGAGCGCCTTCACAATAAGAGCCTGGAGAGGCCAGAATACCACCCACAGCTGTCAAGGCCAGCGGACAGAGCCCAGCGCTCGAGTCGTAACATTAGGTACTCATAGAAGTTAGTGTTTCTCTTAATGGAGAAGTCTCATCATAAACTTGGGAATGATTTTTAAAACTTCAGATTTTTCTTGTGTGAGTCCTTAATATGATGATGAGGATGTTTTTGAAGGTTGCAATATGGTTTAAGGCTATTTTTGAGTGCTTTCATATTACTTTCTATGTTCTTTTTTGACACTGTCTGAGGTTAATTTTGATCACATTACACATATTCACTCTTGACATGTTCTGCACACATTTTAACTTGCAAGGACACATAACAGCGTGTAAATTCTTACACATACCCTTATATTAATTCAGTCACTTTATTTTACTACCACTTTTGTTATTTTTCTTTTAATCCTGATGCTTTAAGCATCAAGGGGGAATATGATAGAAAAATTCCATATTATCTACACTATTATTGATATTAATAATGTATTATTATATTTGAGAAGTATCATACCTTTCATATGCCATGTTTAATGTTTATATGTGCATGCCATATAGGATATGTTTATATATTCTTGGTATGTTTCTGTGGGCAATTATTGGCCTTCAGAGAATTCAGTACAGGATCAGTACATGCGTAAGGAATGATCTAAGCTACTCTCATTCTCTTTGACATGACCTGTTTCGGTTCACAGGAATGCACAGGGACTCCTCAGCCTGTATAGATCAGTTCTATAGATTAGGTATATAGATATTCTGTTAGTTTTATGGACCTCATGTGCATGTCTCCAGAGTGTCTGTGACGTTTCCCCGGATAAGCTTTGATTATCAGGACTGTCCCGTTCTGTTCCTTCCCTTATCCTCATCCTCCCTCTCCTTTCTTCTACCTATATATACAGTGGGGTACAAAAGTATTTAGTCAGCCACCAATTGTGCAAGTTCTCCCACTTAAAAGATGAGAGAGGTCTCCAATTTTCATCATAGGTATACCTCAACTATGAGAGACAAAATAATAATAATAAAAAAAAAATCCAGAAAATCACATTGAAGGATTTTTTAATGAATTAATTGGTAAATTTCTCGGTAAAATAAGTATTTGGTCAATAACAAAAGTTCATCTCAATACTTTATTATATACCCTTTGTTGGCAATGACAGAGGTCAAACGTTTTCTGTAAGTTTTCATAAGGTTTTCACACACTCTTGCTGGTATTTTGGCCCATTCCTCCATGCAGATCTCCTCTAGAGCAGTGATGTTTTGGGGCTGTCGCTGGGCAACACAGACTTTCAATTCCCTCCAAAGATTTTCTATGGGGTTGAGATCTGGAGACTGGCTAGGCCACTCCAGGACCTTGAAATGCTTCTTACAGAGCCACTCCTTCGTTGCCCGGGCGGTGTGTTTGGGATCATTGTCATGCTGAAAAACCCAGCCACATTTCATCTTCAATGCCCTTGCTGGTGGAAGGAGGTTTTCACTCAGAATCTCGCCATACATGGCCCCATTCATTCTTTCCTTTACACGGATCAGTCGTCCTGGTCCCTTTGCAGAAAAACAGCCCCAAAGTATGATGTTTCCACCCCCATGCTTCACAGTAGGTATGGTGTTCTTTCTCCTCCAAACACGACAAGTTAAGTTTTTACCAAAAAGTTCTATTTTGGTTTCATCTGACCATATGACATTCTCCCAATCCTCTTCTGGATCATCCAAATGCTCTCTAGCAAACTTCAGACGGGCCTGGACATGTACTGGCTTAAGCAGGGGGACACATCTGGCACTGCAGGATTTGAGTCCCTGGCGGCGTAGTGTGTTTCTGATGTAGTCTTTGTTACTTTGGTCCCAGCTCTCTGCAGGTCATTCATTAGGTCCCCCCATGTGGTTCTGGGATTTTTGCTCACCGTTCTCGTGATCATTTTGAAACCACGGGGTGAGATCTTGCGTGGAGCCCCAGATCGAGGGAGATTATCAGTGGCCTTGTATGTCTTCCATTTTCTAATAATTGCTCCCACAGTTGATTTCTTCA
The DNA here is from genome assembly GCA_020510985.1 of Pholidichthys leucotaenia. Lineage (NCBI taxonomy): Eukaryota > Metazoa > Chordata > Actinopteri > Cichliformes > Pholidichthyidae > Pholidichthys > Pholidichthys leucotaenia. The sequence continues at coordinate 320,611,698 of CM035845.1, read as the reverse complement.
CACCAAGCTGCTTACCTATTGCAGATTCAGTCTTCCCAGCCTGGTGCAGGTCTACAATTTTGTTTCTGGTGTCCTTTGACAGCTCTTTGGTCTTGGCCATAGTGGAGTTTGGAGTCTGACTGTTTGAGGTTGTGGACAGGTGTCTTTTATACTGATAACGAGTTCAAACAGGTGCCATTAATACAGGTAACGAGTGGAGGACAGAGGAGCCTCTTAAAGAAGAAGTTACAGGTCTGTGAGAGCCAGAAATCTTGCTTGTTGGTAGGTGACCAAATACTTATTTTTCTGAGGAATTTACCAATTAATTCATTAAAAATCCTTCAATGTGATTTTCTGGATTTTTTTTTCTCATTTTGTCTCTCATAGTTGAGGTATACCTATGATGAAAATTGGAGACCTCTCTCATCTTCAAAGTGGGAGAACTTGCACAATTGGTGGCTGACTAAATACTTTTTTGCCCCACTGTATATCAGACCTAAAGAAATGAATCCTTTAGAGATTCAAGGTGTGTAATGTCATGCTTTGTAATCTCTCCCCCAAGTGGCCATTGGAGTGTCACCTTATATATTTTTGAAATAAATGTACATAAATCCAACTTTCCACCTGATTTTTGACTTTGAATAATTTAAGCTCAAAATTATTCTAACACGACTGGGTGGATTATTCTGCCACCGTGAACCAGTTGTGCCATGGTAAACACATTAAAACAGAGTCACTGTTGTGATTTGAGTTCAGGGGAGCCTCCGGCGAGCTTGTGGTGGGCGTGGCCTTGGAGGCACTGGCTATGGCAGACCTTGGTGACATCTCGAACCATCGGTCATGTGGAAGGTGGCTAGCCTCAACCGTGCGGCGATCTGCATCGGTGGGGACAGGAACATCTGCAGGCTGTCTGGGCATTCAGATCGGCAGACCAGAACCCAATCGAGCACTGTAAATGGCAGTCTGTTCGGCTGAACTCGGCACTGCTGCTCTCTTGTCTCTGATGCTGGTTGCTGCTGTGGTGGCATGACTTTCATGCCGATGGCAAGACATGTGTCCGGTTGGCGTTGTCCTGCTGGATCCTACTGGGCCACAAACTCTATCGCGCAGCACTGTGGTGGCTCCTTGTTCCTGACACCAGGTGCGGATAATGGATGAGTCCGGTTTCTGCCCTTTTTCCTCGTTGTCCTCTCCTTGCGGTGTCAAGCTCAGAGCGGCTGTATCCCCGCCCGGGTGTGTTGCGCTCTCAATGTCAGCGTTTCCACAGAGCCCCTGGAAAACGAACACTGGGAAGACTCTTGACCCGTAGCGAACTGCCAGCGATACGGTCCCTACTATGCTGATGTGTGTGTGCCCGTAGCCATACAACCCTGATGGATTCTTTTCAATAGGATGGTTGGAGCAGAATTTCTTTACTGTAACCCAGTTTATCACTGACCTCACAGTGGCAGCCTCCTGCAGCAATGGTAAGCCAAAGTCATCCAACTTCCCCATGCACCATTTGTACGCTGCCCCTCTGGAGCCCACTGTGTGGATGGTGATTGTTGGTGGTTCTTTTAGACTGGGTAGCGAGCTTGATGTCAGTCATGTTGACTGGCACACCTTGGCAAAGTGATTGAGCTTGCCACAGCATCTGGATCACTGCCCCCCGGCCGGGCAGAGTCACACTCAGTCTCGGTGCTTCGGGGAGCCGTAATTACCACACGAATGGTGTCCCATGATGATCCTTTGCTCCGCAACATTCACCTCAGCGTCCTCCAAGCAAGTCGCAGTGTTAACGGGTACTTCTGCTGGGGTAACAGCATAAGCTAGCAAGATTTATTGTTGTGACTCACCTAGTTGTGAAGTTAGCTTCTCAGCAGCTTCCAATTGCAATGCCGACTCCACCGCCTTTGCCAGCAGTAGGTCGTCGGGCACCCTGATTAGCTTCACCCACAGCCACGGGCTGCTGGTGTGCTCTGCTAGCTGGTCCCACACCATTTCCTGTAGTTGCCCAAACCTCCACCTGCTCACCAGACAGCAGAGCCCGGCTTGTCCGGTCATATCACTCTCCATCCGGGGTAACAGGCACGCTTTCATCTCCAAGAAAAACGTTGAATTTTCCTCTGGAAGGCCAATTTTTCTCTTCCTCACCAATGATGTGTCTGGAAATAGGACAGCTGAGGCGATGGCTGAACTGAACAATGGTTTATTACACAACACTCTGAACAGCACGTGTTACAGTACAAACGTTAGCAAGCTAACTATACAGAGGTACAGGCTGGTGTGCTGGCTAGAGGTGGAGCACCAAAGAGGCAATCTTCCATTGTTGGACCCCTAATATAGTCATAGAGTGATGACGTCACGTCGTGCATACATCCCCACGTCCGTGATGTGCCTGGTGTTAATGTGTCCATATATAATACCTCCCTCCCTCCTGGAAAAGCCCAAAACATTATTAACATTTAACAACAGCAATTTTCTTCATAGCAGAATGTGGGCCACTGGGTGGACCACCAGACCAACAGTCAGCAAGTTAACTATACAGAGGTACAGGCTGGTGTGCTGGCTAGACCATGTACAGAAAAACATTAAACATAGGGTAAAGTTGCTCTGTACCAGATTATAGTGTTCCCACTAATTTCCATCTGTAGTCCCTGAGGCAGGCAGGAAGATATTAAAAGTAAAACGGAATGTAAAGAAAGCAATTCAGGTCGGATTTAAGAATTTGTTGTCCCTGAAACAAGCAGGGAGTAAGTTTAGAAGGTAAAAAGATAAGAGAGACAGCACACATAAAAACAATTTAAGAGTACAATTTCAAATCTCATTTAAGGGAGAGAGTCAATGCTTGCAGGCTTGATTACTTAAAATCCATTTTTTAGTCTCTGTGGAAAAGTCTGTAATTTGTTGTGGTCTTCAATGCAGTCAGAATCAGAATCAGAATCAGAATCAGCTTTATTGGCCAAGTATGCACAACACATACAAGGAATTTGACTTTGGCTAAAAACTTGCTCTCATTGTTCAGGTGGAGGATTTAAATAAGGATTCAATGACAACAGAGTATGTACAGTAAATTACAGTCTGTCCACGTTTCTATAAAAGGATGCAAATATATACAGGAATATATGCAGTTATTTACTCAGACTAACCACACTTTGCAGAATATATGAAAAAATATACAGTCACACAGTATTTCAATGTGAACTCAGATTCAGTGATATAATGTGAATGAAGTAAAAAGCAGTGTGAGAGTTATGTGCAATGTAATAATGGATGAAAAGTCATGAGTACAGCAACAGGTAGGACTAGGTGAATGTTAGGAGTTCATCAGAGTGATGGCTTGAGGAAAGAAACTGTTCCTGTGACGGGTGGTTTTGACCTTCAGTGATCTGTAACGACGACCAGAAGATAGAAGTTCAAACAGTTTGTGGCCGGGGTGTGATGGGTCAGCACAGATGTTTCCCGCCCGTTTCCTGGTTATGGACCGATATAAGTTCTCAATGGAGGGTAGGTCAGTACCAATGATCCTCTCCGCAGACTTAATGATCCGCTGCAGTCTGGTCTTGTCCTGTTTAGTGGCAGATCCAAACCAGACAGTGATGGAAAAGCAGAGGACAGATTGGATGATGGCGGTGTAGAAAACAACCAGCAGCTCCTGAGGCAAATCAAACTTCTTGAGCTGACGCAGAAAAAACAACCTCTGCTGGGCCTTTTTCCGGACAGTGTCTATATGGGAGGACCACTTCAGGTTCCGGGAGATTGTGGTACCCAGAAACTTGAAGGAGTCCACAGTGGACACTGTGCTGTTGAGGATGGTGAGTGGGGGGAATGAAGGGGGGTGTCGCCTGAAATCCACAGTCATCTCCACCGTTTTGGCTGGGTTAAGTTCAAGATGGTTCTGGCTGCACCAGAGGATCAGCTGCTCCACCTCCCGCCTGTATGCAGACTCATCATCATCCCGGATCAAACCGATGACTGTGGTGTCGTCCGCAAACTTCAGGAGCTTCACCGAAGGGTCCTCTGAGGTGCAGTCATTGGAGTAGAGGGAGAAGAGCAGTGGGGAAAGGACACATCCTTGGGGGGCACCAGTACTAATTTTTCGGGAGCTGGATGTAAATCTCCCTAGCTTCACCTGTTGCCACCTGTCAGTCAGAAAGCTGGAGATCCACTGGCAGGTGGAGGGGGGCACCTTGAGCTGGAGGAGTTTCTGATGAAGAATGCCTGGGATGATGGTGTTGAACGCTGAGCTGAAGTCGACAAACAGGATCCTGGCGTACGTCCCTGGGGAGTCGAGGTGTTGCAGGATGTAATGTAGTCCCATATTCACTGCATCATCCACTGACCTGTTTGACCGGTAGGCAAACTGCAGTGGGTCCATCAGGGGGCCTGTGATGACCTTCAGGTGGTTCAGCACCAATCTCTCCAAGGATTTCATGACCACAGAGGTCAGGGCAACAGGTCTGTAGTCGTTTAATCCTGTAACAGAGGGTTTCTTGGGAACTGGAATGATGATGGAGCGTTTGAAGCAGGAAGGCACTTCACGCAGCTCCAGTGATCTGTTAAAGTTCCGGGTGAAGATGGGGGCCAACTCGTTGGAGCAGACTCTCAGGCAGGACGGAGACACACCATCAGGTCCTGCAGCCTTCTTGATCTTTTGTCTCTGAAAGACCCGGCGCACCTCCTCTTCACAGATCGTTAGTGCTGGTGGGAGGTCAGAGTGGAGGAGGGATGGAGTTCCTGGGGCTGCAGATAATCCTTTTGTGTGGGTGGGAGGTGAGAACTGTAGGTTCTTTTCAAACCTCCAGTAAAAGCTGTTTAGGTCTTTAGCCAGCTGGAGGTTTTCCACAGGGTGGGGGGATGGTCTCCTGTAGTTGGTGATATTCTGCAGGCCTCTCCAGACAGAAGCAGAGTTGTTGGCTGAGAAGTTTTTTTGTAACTTCACACTGTAGCTCCTCTTAGCAAGCCTGATCTCCTTCGTCAGCATGTTTCTGGCCCGCTTGTACAGAGTCCAGTCACCAGTCCTGTAGGCCTCCTCCTTGGTCTGACGTAGCTGCTTCAGTTTAGGAATGAACTGTGGGGAGACTTGAATAACGAAACCGAATTGCCTTTAATTTCAGTTTATTTTAAGTAACCATCCCACTGTCTGCTCTCATTCCTGAGCAGCGAACAAAGAGAGTGAACACACCAAAGTTCTCTCATTTAAACATTCTCACATCAAACCATTTCCCTCGCGGGGGAAATCACACATCTATATCAAAGTCTCTTTATTCACATTCATTAGCCTTTTATTTACATAACTCCCCTTCTCTCCTCTCGAGCCTCAGTGGTCAGGAAGTCTTCTGTCCCCTGTCCTCCGCAGGGGGTCCAGGCTCTGTGGCTCCGCACCGCAGGGGGCTGGCTCTCCTTCATCGTGAGGTTAAATCACATATGCAGTGTCCAACATATACATGTCTCACAACACAGCCATATAACCCCCCCCCAAACGATGAAGAACAGACTAATTCCTAAAATTTAATAGCACCTTACTCACTACTGAATAATCAACACCAACATTCAGTCTGTGCGCCGCTTGGGCTTCAGCCGTCTGCCGAATCTGCTGTGCGTTGGCCCCGCCTTGCCTGCGGTGCTTTTCTGCTTCGGTTCTGTTGACTGAGGGAGAGAGCGATTAATTGCCCTCTGCGGGGGCCTGCCTCGTCGAGGCGCCACTGCGACCGGTACAGACACGTCCTTCATGACAAAAGCAGGTTTTAGTCTGTCAATACTGACTGTCTCTTTTCTGTCTCCAAAATCTAGCACAAATTGCTTATCACCTGCCTCCAGCACTCGAAATGGCCCTTCGTAAGGTGGTTTGAGCGTTGCTTTAAGGGCTTCGCGCCTGACAAAAACGAAATCGGCATTTTTCAAAGCCTTGGGGACGAAAACTCGTGGAAAAGCGTGATGAACCGGACCCGGGAGCGTGTCTGCCCCCGTGCCGACCAACGGTCCCAGAGCAGAGAGAGGTGGGGGCTCTGGGTGCTCTGGTAAAAACTCGCCCGGCAGCCTCAGAGTTTGTGCGAATACCAGCTCCGCTGGGGAGGCGTCTAAGTCCTCTTTAGGTGCAGAACGCAACCCTAATAAAACCCAAGGAAGTTTATTTACCCAATCTGCATCCGTGAGCGACGCTCTGAGTGCTGCCTTCAAAGACCTATGAAAACGCTCGCATAAACCATTGGCCTGAGGGTGGTAAGCCATAGTGCGGTGAATTTTGGCTCCTAAGCCGTTGGCCATCGCTGACCACAGCTCAGAGATGAATTGCGGTCCTCTATCGGACGTAATGTCCGACGGAACCCCGAAGCGCGCCACCCAAGCCGTTAAAAAAACGCGAGCCACCTCCGCGGCCGTGGTCGTCACAAGTGGGACCACTTCCGGCCAACGTGTGGTGCGGTCCACCATTGTCAAAAGATACGTGAACCCCTGTGATGCCGGTAGGGGGCCCACAAGGTCGACGTGCACATGGTCGAACCTTCTGGCCGGAATGCGGAACGGTTCTAACGGGGCTCTTGTGTGCCTGTGAATTTTGGCCCGTTGACAGGAAATGCAGGTTTTTGCCCATTCCTTCACGTGCTTGCGCAGGCACGGCCAAACAAACTTTTCCGCCACTAGTTTCACCGACGCGCGCACCCCCGGGTGCGCCAGTGAGTGGACCGAGTCAAAAACACGGCGGCGCCACGTGGCCGGAACCACCGGACGCGGGCGCCCCGTCGACATGTCGCAAATCAGGGGGGGCATACCGGTTTGTAAACACTTGCTCTCCAGCCTCAACCCTGTTGGTCCAGACTGGAGCGCGCGCACGTCTGCGTCCGCCCCCTGGTCCGCTGCCATGGCTGCGTAATCTATACCCACGTGCACCGGGGCTGCGCGCGCCACCGTGCCACTTTCCTGCGGCGCGGTCACGGTGGCCCGTTCTGCCTCTGCGCGTGTTGGGGCCGTGAACGCGCGTGAGAGACAATCCGCTACTACATTGAATTTGCCCGCGACGTGCCTAATGTCAGTGGTAAATTCCGAGATTGCGGCCTGCTGCCTCTGCTGCCTGCCGGACCACGGATCTGAAATTTTGGCCATGGCGTATGTGAGCGGCTTGTGGTCCACATAAGCGGTGAAGCACCGTCCTTCCAGCCAGAACTGGAAATGACGAATAGCCAAATGCAGCGCCAACAGTTCTCTGGCAAACGCGCTGTATTTTCGTTCAGCCGCGCTTAAAGATTTGCTAAAGAAAGCCAAAGGCTGCCAAACTCCGGCTACCTGTTGCTCAATAACGGCCCCTATGGCTAAATCTGAAGCGTCTGTCGTCAGCGCGATACGTGCTGCAGGGTCTGGGTGGGCCAGGAGCGCAGCGTCAGCCAAGGCTTTTTTAACCTCTGTGAACGCGCGCTCCCACTCCGGGGACCATTCGACCGCCTGGGTCGGTTTTTGTTTTTTGAGCGCGGCATATAACGGTTGCATGATTTGAGCTGCGTGGGGCAGGAATCGGTTATAAAAATTCACCATCCCCAAGAATTCCTGTAGTGATTTGACCGTTTGTGGACGGGGAAAATCCGCTACTGCGCGTACTTTCTCTGGTAATGGAACCGCTCCCTCCGGGGAGACGCGGTGACCCAAAAAATCGATCCGCTCGACGCCGAACTGGCACTTGGCTGGGTTAACTATTAAGCCGTGCTCTCCCAGCCTCCTAAAAACTGCTGTGAGGTGCGTTTCGTGTTCGTCCTCTGAAGTACTCGCGACCAAAATGTCGTCGAGGTACACAAACACGAAAGGGAGATCGCGTAACACGGCATCCATCATCCGCTGAAATGTTTGCGCTGCCCCTTTGAGACCAAACGGCATGCGTAAAAATTCGAAAAGTCCGAACGGGGTTATTACCGCTGTTTTAGGAATGTCCTCCGGTTGGACCGGGACTTGGTGATAGCCGCGAACTAGATCAATCTTTGAAAAAATGCGCGCCCCCGCTAGGTGCACCGAAAAATCCTGAATGTGCGGGATGGGATAACGATCGTGCGCCGTAGCGTTGTTTAGCCTGCGGTAATCCCCGCACGGTCTCCAGGAGCCATCGGCTTTTGGTACCATGTGCAGCGGCGAAGCCCACGGGCTCTTCGACCTACGAACGATGCCCAGCCTCTCCAGGCTGGCGAACTCCTCGCGCGCAATGGTGAGCTTAACTGCATCCAAGCGCCGAGCTTTTGCAAACACGGGAGGACCAGACGTGGGGATAAAGTGTTTCACCCCGTGCTTCGCGACCGTCGCTGAAAAAGTGGGCACAGTGAGCGCTGGAAATTGGGTGAGGAGTGTGTGAAACTTATCACCTGCTGTAGCGACGTGGGTCTGTACTGGTGGCGGGGACACTCGAGCTGAACAGGGGAGAGAGTAAAAAGAGAGTGCATTTACCAGCCGTCTATTAGCAAGATCAACTAACAGATTGTGCGAACACAAAAAATCCGCGCCCAACATGTTGAAACTCACCGCCGCTATTACAAAAGTCCATTCATATGTGCGGCCATGTAAGCACAAAGGCAAGGTCCTTCTCCCGTAGGTGTTGGTGTTCGAGCCATTTGCCGCTGTAGCTCCGCTACCGTGGGGTCCAGCCACCCGGTCCGCGTATGTTGGGGTGATGAAGCTCACTTGTGCTCCGGTGTCGATGAGGAATTCTCGTCCGGAGCGCGCATCCGTGATGTAGAGCAGCTTGTTGCGTTCTCCGAGGGTCGAAGCTGCTAGCGACCCCCGGTCTTGCCGTTTCCCGAACTCCTGAAGATGCAGGGCGGCACACACCTGCGTGCCTTCTCTGCGAACCTCCGATGGTAGAAGCAGAGATCTTCTCCTCCGCTGTGTCGTGTCCGCGCCTCTGCCGCCGGGCTATTGGCTCCACCTCGTCGCGGCCGTGTTGCCGCCGTCGTCGGCCAGTCTGGTTCTGCCGCCTCTGGCTCCCCACTGTCTCGGGTCGCCGCTGTGGCTGCTTGCCCGCCGCAGGCGTCCAGGATCCCATCTGCCTCCTGGGCCAGCTCCCGGAACTCCTCCAGGGTGTGACACTTTTTGCCGGCCAGCGTGCTTCTCGCATGCGCCGGGAGGTTGGAGAGGAAGATGAACTGAAAAATGAAATCATCGTTGTCCAACCCTCTCAGCTGTATCATCTCCTCCATCAGGGCGCTCGGCCTGTGTCCACCTTGGTCTAGCAAAGACAGGATCCTCCTCGCCCTCACTTCAGCCGAGGGGGTGAAAAACTTGATGAGGGTGGATTTCAGCTTGCCGTACCTGTCGGTCTCGGGTGGCTGCTCCACCAAGCTCTGCACGCACCGAGCTGTGCTGTTGTCCAGTTTAGCGATGACATGGTGGAACTTAGTGTCATCCACCGTTACTCCTGCGAGCGCGAACTGCGACTCTGCTTGCAGAAACCACGACCGTGGGTTATCCTGCCAGAAATCAGGCAGCTTAACGGCCACTGCGCTCGCCAGCTCTGAGCGCTGTGAGTCCGGGACCCTGAGAATTTCTTCGTTCATTCTCAACATCGTCAGTCACCAATGTGGGGAGACTTGAATAACGAAACCGAATTGCCTTTAATTTCAGTTTATTTTAAGTAACCATCCCACTGTCTGCTCTCATTCCTGAGCAGCGAACAAAGAGAGTGAACACACCAAAGTTCTCTCATTTAAACATTCTCACATCAAACCATTTCCCTCGCGGGGGAAATCACACATCTATATCAAAGTCTCTTTATTCACATTCATTAGCCTTTTATTTACATAACTCCCCCTTCTCTCCTCTCGAGCCTCAGTGGTCAGGAAGTCTTCTGTCCCCTGTCCTCCGCAGGGGGTCCAGGCTCTGTGGCTCCGCACCGCAGGGGGCTGGCTCTCCTTCATCGTGAGGTTAAATCACATATGCAGTGTCCAACATATACATGTCTCACAACACAGCCATATGAACCAGGGTTTATTGTTGTTGTATGTGCAGAAGGTCTTGGTCTGCACACACATGTCCTCGCAGAAACAGATGTATGACGTCACAGTGTCAGTGAGTTCATTTAAGTTAATGGCTGCAGCTTCAAAAACACTCCAATCTGTGCAGTCAAAGCAGGCTTGTAACTTCAGCTTTGATTACTCAGTCCATTTCTTCACAGTCCTCACAACAGACTTGGAAGTTTTTAGTTTCTGTCTGTATGTTGGAATAAGATGGAGCAGACAGTGGTCAGAAAAACCCAGAGCTGCACGGGAGACGGCATGATAGGCATTTCTTAAAACTGTGTAACAGTGGTCGAGTGTATTTGTGTCCCTGGTGGGACATTTAATATGCTGTCTGTATTTAGGAAGCTCATTTGTGAGATTAGCTCTATTGAAATCACCCAGAATGATAAGCAGAGAGTCTGGATGTTTTTCCTCCACGTCTGCTATCTGGTCAGCGAGGTGCTGCAGGGCCTCTGTTGTAGAAGCAGCAGGCGGGATATAAATTCCGACCAGAATAAATGAGGAGAACTCTCGCGGTGAATAAAAGGGTTTACAGTTTATGAACAGTGACTCTAGATTAGGGCTACAAAACTTCTTCAACACTGTGACATCAGTACACCAACCTTCGTTTATGTAGAAGCAGATTCCACCACCTTTAGTCTTTCCAGAGAATTCTCGGCTGCGATCAGCGCAAAACAGCTGGAATCCGTCCAGGCGGACCGCGCTGTCCGGGATGTGTTCACTCAGCCAGGACTCCGTGATACAAAGGGCGCCAGATCTGCTAAAATCCCGGTTTTTGTGAGTCAGGAGCAGCAGTTCATCCATTTTGTTCGCCAAACTGCGGATATTTGCCAGATGGATCGATGGGAGCAGCGTGCGAAATCCTCGTTTCTTCAGCCTGACTAGCGCACCGGCACGTTTACCACGCCGCCTTCGTTTCCGGCCAGCGCAAATAGCCGCTGCTCCCACAGCTAAGATTGACTGAAAAAACTTCAGATCAGCAGCAGCAACTGGCGGAGAAGTTGCATTGGGAGGTAGTCTGAGTGAAAGTAGTTCCTCCCTTGAATAGGTGATTCGGACAGAAGAGCAGAAGTCCAAAAAAAACACACAAAATTATCAAAAACATCAGAGAGCAGAAGCCAGTGGCTGCCATCTGCGGCGCCATCTTGGTTTTTTTTTGTTTTTTGTTTTTTTTTCAGTGGGGAACTTGTTCCATTCCATTATAGCTTTGTATGAGAAAGCTGATTGTCCAAAAGCAGTTTTACATCGGGGGATGCAATAATGCCACCCAGAAGAAGTCCTTGTTATTCTTGTATTTTGTTCAGAAGTTAAGGGCATGAAAGTCTTAATTCAATTCAGTGCATCCATCCATCCATCTTCTACCACATTTCCAGAGATCCGGGTCGTAGAGGCAGCAGTTCATGCAGAGAAGCCCAGACTTCCCTCTCCCCAGCCACCTGCTCCAGCTCTTCAGAGAGGATACCAAGGCATTCCCAGACCAACTGGGAGATGTAGTCTCTCCAGTGAGTCCTGGGTCTGCCCTGGGGTCTCGTCCCAGTGGGACGTGCCCGAAACACTTCAAGTGGGAGGCGTCCAGGAGGCATCCTAATCAGATGCCCACACCACCTCAACTGGCTCCTTTCAATGTGGAGGAGAAGCAATTACTCTGATCCTTTCCCGGATGACTGAGCTCCTCACCCTATCTCTAAGGGTGAGTCCAGCAATCCTACAAAGAAAGCTCATTTCAGCTGCTTGTATTCGCAATCTCATTTTCTGGGTCATTACCCAAAGCTCGTGACCATAGGTGAAGGTAGGAAAGTAGATTGACCGGTAAATCGACAGCTTTGCTTTAGAGCTTGGCTCCCTCTTCACCACAACGGGCCGGTACAATGTCAGCATCACTGCAGATGCTGCCCCAATTTGTCAATCTCTCGCTCCATTCTCCCCTCACTCATGAATGAGACCCCGAGATACTTAAACCCCTCCACTTGGGGCAGGAGCTTGTCCCCAACCGGAGAGGACAATCCAACTTTTTCCGGCTGAGGACCATGGACTTGGAGGTGCTGATTCTCATCCCAGCTGCTTCACACTCGGCGGAAAACCATCCTGTAGGTCATTGCTGGATGAAGCCAACATGACAACATCATCTGCAAATAACAGAGATGAGATCCTGTGGTCACCAAGCATGACATCCTCCATTCCCTGGCTGCACCTAGAAAGCCTGTCCATAAAAATTATGATCAGGATCGGTGACAAAGGGCAACCCTGGTGGAGTCCAAGTCTCACTGGGAATCCGTCCGACCGAGTGTTGGCAATACAAACCAAACTGACATTGGTCGCATAAAGACCGAATAGTAGCTCGTATCAACAAGCCTGATACCCCATACTCCCAAAAAACCATGAAGGACGCGGTCGAATGCTTTCATCAAGTCCACAACGCACATGTAAAATGGTTGGGCAAACTCCCACAAACCCTTGAGGATTCTCGAGAGGGTAAAGAGTTGGTCCGATGTGCCATGGCCAGCACGAAAACCACATTGCTCTTCGTGAATCTGAGGTTCGACCAATAGCCAGACTCTCCTCTCCAGTACCTTGGCATAAACCTTCCCAGGGAGGCTAAGGAGTGTGATCCCTCTAAAGTTGGAGCACACCCTCCGGTCCCCTTTCTTGAAGAGAGGAACCACCACCCTGGTTTGCCATGCTGAAAACACTGTCCCCAACCTCTACGCAATGTTGCAGATGCAGAGGCGTGTCAACCATGACAGCCCTACAACATCCAGGGCCTTGAGGTACTCAGAGAGAATCTCGTCCACCCCTGGGGCCCAGCCACCAAGGAGCTTTTTTTAACCACCTTGGTAACCCCTCATCCACAAGCCCTGCTTCCCCTGTGGAAGGCGTGTCAGTGGGTTTGAGATCCTCGAAGTATTCCTTCCACCGCCCGACGATATCCCCAGTCGAAGTCAGCAGTGCCCCATCTGCATTATACACAGTGTGGACATGGAGCTGCTTCTCCCTCCTAAGTCGACTGACAGTTTACCAGAATCTCTTTGAGGCTGACCGAAAGTCTTATTCCATGGTCTCACCAAACTCCTCCCACATCCAAGTTTTTGCTTCAGCAACCAACCGAGCTGCACTCCACTTAGCCTGCCGGTACACCTCAGCTGCTTTGGGAGTCCCACAAGCCAACCAAGCTTGATAGGACTCTTGCTTCAGCTTAATGGCCTCCCACACCACTGGTGTCCACCACTTGGTTTGGGGGTTGCCACCACGAGATGCACTGACGACTTTGTGGCCACAGCTCTGGGTAGCCGCTTCAACAATGGAGGTGGAGAACATGGCCCATTAAGATTCCATGTCTCCAGACTCCTTTGGAATGTGGTTGAAGTTCTTCCGGAGGTGGGATTTGAAGACCTCCCTGACAGAGGCCTCAGCGAGATGTTCCCAGCACACCCTCACTATACGTTGGGGTCTACCTAGTCTGAATGGCATCCTCCCCTGCCATTGGATCCAACTCACTACTAGGTGGTGATCAGTTGACAGCTCTGCACCTCTCTTTACCCGAGTGTCCAAGAAATATGGTCACAGGTCTGATGACACTATAACAAAATCGATCATCGACCTACAACCTTGTGTGTCCTGGTGCTAGGTGCAAATATGGACACCCTTTTTCTTGAACATGGTGTTTGTTATGGACAAACTTTGGCTAGCACAGAAGTCCAATAACTGAACACCACTTGGGTTCAAATCGGGCAGGCCGTTCCTCCTAATCACCCCCCTCCAGGTTTCATTGTTGTTATCCCAAAAGCCAGTTTAGGAAGCCTGGGATCAAACCGCCAAGGTCTCTGCATTCAACCGCCACCTGATCCACATAGCACCGGACCCCCGTGGTCACCTCCTGCAGGTGGTGAGCCCACTGGAGGGTGGACCCATGTAACTCCTTTGGGCTGAGCGTGACTGGGTCCCATGGGTAGAAACCTGGCCACCAGGTACTAGCCATTGAGCCCCTTCCCCAGGCCTGGCTCCAGGGTGGGGCCTGATAACCCCATACTGGGCAGGGTACACTAAATCTTTGTTCGAGCATTCATCATAAGAGTCTGTTAGATCATTCTTAATCTGGCCCTTCACCCAGGACCAGTTTATCTTGGGTGACCCTACCATAGGCAAATTGCTCCAGACAACATAGCTTTTAGGATCACTCTGGCATGCAAACCCCTCACCACGATAATGTGACGATCCATGAGGGGTCAATACAATTCAATTCAACTCAGTTCAATTCAGTTCAATTTATTGATATAGCACCAAATCACAACACAGGTTATCTCAGGTTTCAATGCATATCTCAGGTATCAGGTTTCAGTGCATCAGGGAAGATATATTGATTGATTGATTGATTAATACCTCCAATTACAGAACTAAAGTACCTTTGTGTTTTATCAGTATCCGTAGCTCTGGAACCTGATAGAGATTATAAAATTTTGTTAAGCTGTAACTCATTTGTGGGTTTAAGGTTTAGATCAGTTTCATGGTTTATTTTAATTTGGTGTGGGTATGTTTGGGTAAAACTCAGACCCAGTTCTTGTACCGATTTGATGAAATAATCGTTAAAACGGTGACTAAGCTGTCATCTCTGCTACAGTCCGAGTCCCACCCCCATGTGGGACTTGTTTTTAGTAATCCACATGCACTTTGTAATTATTATACCTTGTCATTGTTTTTATTATTTTGTTTGTTTGTTTTAACTGTGTAACCTTGTGTTTTTATGTGATGCTGCTATTCTTGCCCAGGTCTCCCTTGGAAAAGAGGATTTTAATCTCAGTGGGATTTTTACCTGGTTAAATAAAGGTGAAAGAAAACAAAAAAGATTAAAAAAAGTGAAATATACTGTCTGGGTTGATGTTTATATTCTGCCGGGTAATTTAATTAACTGTAATGCTTTTGATACCATCTCACTGCAATGCTCCTGCACTGTGTATATAACTGTATACACACACAGACACACAGACGTGGACAAAATTGTTGGTACCCCTCTGTTAATGAAAGAAAAACCCACAATGGTCACAGAAATAACCTGAATTTGACAAAAGTGATAATAAATAAAAATTTTATGAAAAATTAATCAATGAAAATCACACAATGCTTTTGAATTGTGGTTCAACAGAATTATTTTAAAAAACAAACTCATGAAACAGGCCTGGACAAAAATGATGGTACCCCTAGAAAAGATTGAAAATAATGTGACCATAGGGACATGTTCAACCAAGATGTGTCCTCTAATTAACATCACAGGTGTCTACAAACTTGGAATCAGTCAGTCGGCCTATTTAAAGGGTGACAAGTAGTCACTGTGCTGTTTGGTGACATGGTGTGTACCACACTAAACATGGACCAGAGGAAGCAAAAGAGAGAGTTGTCTCAGGAGATTAGAAAGACAATTATAGACAAGCATGTTAAAGGTAAAGGCTATAAGACCATCTCCAAGCAGCTTGATGTTCCTGTGACTACAGTTGCACATATTATTCAGAAATTTAAGAACCACGGGACTGTAGCCAACCTCCCTGGACGTGGCCGCAGGAGGAGACGGATAATATGAATGGCAACAAAAGGGCCCAGAGCAACCTCTAAACACATTCATGGTGAACTCCAAGGACAACTTTTCAAATAAGTTGAAAAAAAGTTGAGTCAAATTTATGAGAGAAATTTAAAAGAAAGGTGGTAATTTAAGAGTAAAAGCATTTGTGAGGCAAAAAAGTTGAAGTCACCAGTTTCAACAGGAACACAGCATGTCCTTTTAGCTTTAGAGTAATACTGAAATATGTTTGAAGAGATAAAAAGACCTACTTCACTGAATGTTTCCAGTTTTGATTTAATATATTAAGGTTTCCACCTGGTTTGGGGAGGAGGGTCACACTGGGCTTCTCCTTGGGCCCGGACAGACGAGCTCCCCTTGCTCACCGTAGTGGATTCTCATGCATCATATGTTCTCAGGGCACGTCGGGGGGGGGGGGGGGGGGGGACATTGTGCCCTCATCTGAAATCGGGCCTGGCTCCTTCTATTTGTATCCATCTTGTGTGCTCATGTAACGGATGCCAACTAGTACTGTTCGGCGTAGAACGTTAGTAAACCTCCCTCCCAAAGCCTCATACAGTATCGGTAGCGCTGAGCTATCGGTCGGACCTTTAGCTCAGCACGATCGTGCTGTGTGTGTCTCTGACTAGTTAACTGTGAGGTCGCGGGTTCGTGTCCTGTGTAGGGCGAACTGCGCTGATGACCTCAGTTACAAAGTGGTGCTGTGAGCCCCAGATGGTAGCGCTGAGCTACCGGTCGGACCTTTAGCTCAGCGCGATCGTGCTGTGTCTCCCATGCTCGAACTGTGTGTAGTTGACTGAGAGGTCGCGGGTTCGTGTCCCGTGTGGGGCGAACTGCGCAGGATGATCTCTGTCACAATGGTGCCGTGACCCGGATGGGAGTGAGGTTTAAGGGGGAGAGTGTAACGGATGCCAACTAGTACTGTTCGGCGTAGAACGTTAGTAAACCTCCCTCCCAAAGCCTCATACAGTATCGGTAGCGCTGAGCTATCGGTCGGACCTTTAGCTCAGCACGATCGTGCTGTGTGTGTCTCTGACTAGTTAACTGTGAGGTCGCGGGTTCGTGTCCTGTGTAGGGCGAACTGCGCTGATGACCTCAGTTACAAAGTGGTGCTGTGAGCCCCAGATGGTAGCGCTGAGCTACCGGTCGGACCTTTAGCTCAGCGCGATCGTGCTGTGTCTCCCATGCTCGAACTGTGTGTAGTTGACTGAGAGGTTGCGGGTTCGTGTCCCGTATGGGGCGAACTGCGCAGGATGATCTCTGTCACACTCACTAACCCGGCATCGGCCCTGTAGATGACGGCTGAGCCTCTCGTGCAGATTCTTAGAATCTTGTGATTGGGGCTCACCAGAGGAACTAACCGAGGCAACAGTGGACGGGAGCTGGATCGGAGTTCAAGTACAGCGGCGGTAGGAGATGGGGACCAGTGGAGGAGCAGCCAGGGCCCCAGCTGGATAAGAGCCAGAATTGGAGCCCAGTTACAGCGGCGGGGCTCGGTGGAGGAACTACTGAGGAAGACGGTGGTAGGTGGCGGGGCTCAGCGGAGGAACTACCGGGACCCCAGCTGGACAGGAGCAGGATTGGAGCACAACTACAGCGGCGGTGGGCGGCGGGGCTTGGTGGAGGAGCTGCCGGCACCCCAGCTGGACAGGAGCTCAATTGCAGCGGCGGTATGCAGTGGGACTAACAGCGGAGGGGGCTAGCTGAGGCCCCAGCTGGATTCGAGGTTGGTCGGTCGGATCGGATACCGGCGACACCAGCAGAGATTGTTTTACTATCAACAGGTCAGTAAAAATGCCACCAAAGAAGGAGGAAATGGAAGATATAAAAAAAATCTCTGAACTTCTTGTCAGAAGAACTGACCAAAGTGGCTAGTCAACAGCTTAAACTATTAGGGCTAATAGAAGAAGTCCGAGAATTAAAATTAATAATTAAGGAAAAAAACAAAAAAACTGCAGACTTGGAGTGACGCGTCGAGGATCTTGAACAATATTCTTGTATGGATGATCTAATTATAAGTGGACTAGACATTAAATATCAATCATATGCCAATGTTACAGGAGGAATGAGAGGTGAGGAGGCTCCCGAGTGAATCAGTCTCCCTGGAAAACCAGGTGCTTCAGTTCCTTGAAAGCAGAAATATAAAGGTTGAAGTAAATGCAATTTCACACTGTCATACTTTACCCAGAAAAGATAATAAAACAAAGAAATCAATTGTGATGCGCTTTGTGAACAGAAGGATAACGAATGACATACTGAGGCAGGCCAGAAAGCTACGGGGAACAGAAGTCTACCTAAATGAACATTTAACAAAGACTAATGCTGAAATAGCATGGCAAGCACGGATGCTGAAAAGACAAAATAAGATACAGGCAACATGGACAAGAAATTGTAGAGTTTGGATCAAACTAAATGGAAGCGAAGACCGTAATAATCAGAGATCTTACTGACTTAAATAAATATAGATGAACACTGATTAAGAAAATTAAGAGACTATGATAAGCCATATCCACACACACGACAAGAATTGTTCTTTAGTGACATACCATGTCAATATACTTTAAAAAAATAAAAACATGACTGACTTGAGTAGACATCAATTTTCCCCAGTTGGAGGAAGTCATTTGACACAGAGAGAGGAAATTCAAACTCTGAAAATATGCCATTATGCTGAACATAAACTACAAGAGATGGAAAATGATATTGATCCTGATAACCACTTTTTCAATAATATTCATAATCATTGTGAATATTACACTGAAAAGCAATTCAAAAGTCAAGTGCAATTAGATGGTAAACTATCAATAATACACTTCAACAGCAGAAGTCTTAAAAACTTTCCACAGATTCAGGACTATTTTAAACAGCTAGAAAATTTACAGCTATTGCAGTCTCTGAAACTTGGCTTAATGAAGCGTAGGCTCCTCTGATGGCAATAGAGGGATATCAAATGTTTCATATTAACAGATCTCAAAAAAAGGGTGGTGGTGTTGCACTGTATATTGATGACCTGTATAGGTGTAAGCTTGTAAATGGAATGTCCTTTGCACTACCAGGGATTCTGGAATGTGTTACTGTTGAGATTGACCAAGATAAAACAACAACAACAAAAAAATCTAATTATACGTTGTATATATAGAATGCCAGGAACTTGCATTGAGACATTCAGAGATAAATTAGTTGAGCTGTACAATAATATTACTAGTAAGAAAATGGTTGTAATTTGTGGAGATTTCAATATTGATTTATTAAATCCATTTCAACAAAATGTAATTACAGAGTTCATGAATTCTATGTACAGTATGAGTCTATATCCCACAATAACACATCCCAGTAGAATCACAGTTCACACTGCTACACTTATTGACGACCTGTTTGTTAATATTATTGATAAGAAAATAGAAAGTGGATTATTGATAAATGATATAAGTGACCATTTGCCAGTCTTTGCACTTATCCATGGCCACACGAGGGCCAATAAAGAAAAAAACTTTAAAATCTTTCAGATACAAATTACAAAATGCAATCAGTTCTTTTAAAGAAGACTTGCTGAAGCAAGACTGGACAAAAGTCTATGTATCAGATGTAAATGAAGCCTATGACACATTTATGAACATTGTAACCACTCTTTATGAAAAAAAAATTATCCATTAGTAAAGAAAAAGCTAAAACATAAATTTGTCGACAAGCCATGGTTAACCAAAGGATTACAAAAGGTGTGTAAAAAGAAAAAAAAATTATATAAAGCTTTTCTAAAGAAAAGGACAAAAGAAGCAGAGCAGTGGTATAAAACATGCAAAAATAAGTTAACATATATAATGAGGTGTAGTAAAAGAGACTTTTACAGTAAAGAACTGGAGAAAAACAGAGACAATATTAAAAATACATGGACAATACTTAACAATATTCTTGGAAATAAAAATAGAAATACAAGCTACCCAACCAATTTTTCAAAAAAAAAAAAAAAATAAAACGACTCAGAGTGTGAATGCAGTCTCACCTGCAGATGAATTTAATAACTTTTGTTAACATTGGTCCTAATTTGGCTCGAGAAATACCCATTACGGCACCTACGGGTGATACAGTAAGCAAAAACACTGCTATAAAAGACTCCATTTTCATAAAGAACACAGACGAGAGAGAGGTCATTGAAATTGTTAAATCATTTAAAAGTAAAACATCTACGGACTGTGATGGTATTGACATGCTCTTAGTCAAAACTATTATTGAATGCTTAGTGAAACCACTGACGTATATCTGTAACCTGTCTCTCCAAACAGGTATATTTCCCAATGCAATGAAAATAGCTAAAGTAATTCCGATATACAAGACGGGTGACAGAGGGGAATTCTCAAACTATAGACCAATTTCACTATTGCCGCAATTTTCCAAGATACTTGAAAAAATATTCTGTGAGAGAAATGACAACTTCATAATGAAGAATAATTTATTGTGTGAGCAGCAATATGGGTTCAGACACAAGAGGACAACTGCATTTGCTCTAATGGAATTTATAGAAAAAAAATATCAACCGCCATTGAAAATAAAGAGTATTCAGTTGGGGGTATTCCTGTCATGAATGGCTCTCGCGAGCCATAAAGGAGACGCTATAGATGACCAGTGAGTTTGCGTAACTTTATTAACAAAGGAACAGAAAACACAAATGGCAAAGAAAAGAGCCACGAGGGGCAAAAATACGCACGTACACTAAGTAGAACTCCAACTAGGGTGAAAGGCTAAGAAGTGCAGCGGGGAAGAAACCCACGCTGAGCAGTAACACTTACAGGTGGGTGAGGAGCAGAAACACCGAGGGAACTGGAGTTGGACGTAGGAACTCCAGTCGTGGAAACGCGATGTACGCCTTTCCTCATTTTAGGTCGCAGTGCGGAGCGATTCTCAGCTGCTCCCTTAAATGAGGGACAGAACTTAATCAGGAGCGGGAACGGTAATTGATAATAATGACAGACAGCTGTCCCGGAGCAGCTGGGCTTGACAGCCGGAAGTCTGAGATGCTGTCAAAGCTACGAGCCCCGGAGGAGGCCGTAAGACCAGGCCCGGAATGGGATGGAGCGAAACTGGACAACCTGAGCGCAGATAGCAATCAGCGCCCAGGCGTGACAGTACTCCCCCCCCCCCCGCGCCTTTTGGCGCGGGCCTACCCCCTCCCTCAAACAGAAGGCCACCAGGGCCGACCCAGGGAGGGTGGTGGGGGAACCGGCCAGGGGGGAGAGAAATGAGACAGGGGAAGAGGGGAGAAAAAAAAAAAAAAAAAAACAACCCATAGGGAGAAACCCAGGTACAATGGAATAAACGACAGAATAAACATGCTGCCCGACAGGTCACAACAAAAATACAGACATACTCAAGACCATATAACACTGGGAAAAGGGAAAAAGAAAAAATCAGTATTACAGAGCAGGCAGACAGATCCTTCCAATCAGCAGAGAGAGAAAAAAAAAAAAAAAAAAAGGTGAACCTGGAGGCCTAACTCAGAACATAGTAGAGTGTGCCATATAGACAGTCTTAGACAAAAATAACCATCACCCCCTCTTCTGCAATGACCAAACGGTAGATACAAATAACCACAGAAGGCAGGGCAAAAGGGGAAAAAAAACCAAAAACAAAAAAAAAACACAATGAACTCAGGGTGAGGACAAGACAAAATTCATGTCCCGAAGGTCATAGAAAACAAATTAATTCTGTAACTTGAGGTTAAAGTAGGTTCCCACTCATGCAAACCCGGCCAAGACAGAGCAGTACACTGAGAAAACAATCTGGGGGTAACTCCAAGAAATTGAGCCTGGTACAGCAAATTGACATACTGATACACACACAAAAAAAAAAAAAAAAAAAAAAAAAAAAATCAGTTCCTCAATCACATCATATAATCCCACCAAGACCATACGGCGTCACTCAAACAACAAACCCTGGATCAACCCTGAGATAAAAACACTTCTGAGAGAGAAGAAGAGGATCTTCAGGTCGGGGAACAGGGAGATGCTGAAGTCCGTACAGAGAGAGCTGAGGAGAAAGATCAGAGAAGGCAAGGACAGCTTCAGGAAGAAGATGGAGGACAAGCTGCAACAGAGCGACATCAGCGGGGTCTGGAGAAACCTCAAAACCATCTCGGGGCTCCAGAATACCTCCCCCCAGGCCACGGGGGGCAGGGAGTGGGCGAACAACCTGAATCTGTTTTTCAATAGATTTGACCAACCGCCCTCCCCCCTGTCTGCACAACAACCACTGCTGCCTCTAAGAAATCAAGTCCTGCTACCCACTCCCCACTCCACCGACACCCCCCCCACTCCCAACACACAGCCCCCCATCCTGACCCTGACCAAGACCCAGGTGAGGACGGAGCTGAGGAAGATCAAGGCGAGGAAGGCGTCGGGACCGGACGGCATCAGCGCAAAGCTCCTCAAGTCCTGTGCAGACCAGCTGTGTGGGATTGTGACGTATATCTTCAACATGAGCCTGAAACTGGGGAGGGTACCACAGCTGTGGAAAACATCTTGTGTGGTACCTGTACCAAAAACTTCCCACCCCAAAGACCTGAACAGCTTCAGACCGGTGGCCTTGACGTCCCACTTGATGAAGACCCTGGAGAGACTGCTCCTTGCTCATCTCCGCCCCCTGGTGGAACCAGCGATGGATCCACTCCAGTTCGCCTACCAGCATGGCATTGGGGTGGAGGATGCGGTGATCTTCCTCCTTCACCGTTCTCTGTCCCACCTGGAGAAGCCCGGGAATATGGTGAGGATCATGTTCTTTGACTTCTCCAGTGCTTTCAACACCATCCAACCGATGATCCTGAAGGACAAGCTGCTGCGCGCAGGGGTGGACCAGCACCTGTCATCATGGATCCTGGACTACCTGATCCCAGCTTGCTGTTGTCTGTCTGCGTCTGACTGCGACCGCCGAAAAGAAATTATGGAGTTAATAAGCTGGGCTTTGAACACAATTGACACTATTTTTTCAACAAGGAAAAGTGCTCCGGGGGAAGCTGTTTGCCCCGCTGGAACGGCTCCAGTGGGCTATCTATGTGACACAGGTATTTGGAAAATGCTGTGTCTCTCTAATCTCTCTATCGAAGATATTGAAGATTTGTTTATCTTCGTAATCTTGGTGATTGGGATAATTCTGATTGGGACGGGAATTGTCTTGGTTTACCGCAAATTGCTGAAGATGGATTCAACCTATCAAAATGCTGGCCAGGCGAGGTGCATCCAACAAATTGAGAAACTGGAGAAGACCCTGATAGCGACTACTGGAGAACTGTCTCGTAAGGTGGATTACATCATGGGTTCGCTCAGGTCTTTCCACGACGAGTTCAAAGCTGCGCAATGAAGGATTAATGTACTGAATCTACAGAAGAAATACAAGTCTTCTCTGTGATCAGTCCTATTTGGCATTATTATTCCCCATGAATATTCCTCCTGGCTGTCTGCAGACTGTGTTTTTTTTCAAAATCATGAGCACAAGGCCTTGGACAGCCAGCTGCAGCGCCAGATAAGACTGGGCGCCAGACAGACAAAACATCTTCTGCCAAGGGTCCTTGGGTCTCTCTTATTATCATCAACACTGCTCAACACCGCACACACATTGATTCATGAACTGATTAAAGATATACTGTACACTGCTCTCTTGTGTCTCGTGAATTCTGAGTTGTTGCTCTGTGCTATTGAGAGATTTTTTTTCATTGTAATCACAATCTGCTTAAAAATAAGCTGTATTTTGATAACAAAGTTTTTTTTCTCCTCCCCTCTTGTGTCGTTCCCTCCCTTCCCCTCCCTTTCTTATCTATCTCTGTTTGATGAGGCGCCTTTATGGCTGCCGTGTCGTTGTGTCGCGCGCATGCGCACCAATGTCAAGTCAAGTTCCTCGTGTGTTTTTTTTACATGCTTGGCAATAAAGTTTATTCTGATTCTGATTCTGATTCTGATTCTACCTCACGAACCGGCCTCAGTTTGTGAGAACCCGGGACTGTGTTTCCGACACGATCATCAGTAGCACGGGGGCCCCCCAGGGAACGGTGCTGGCTCCCTTCCTGTTCACTCTTTATACTGCGGACTTCTCACACAACACAACACATTGCCATCTACAGAAGTTCTCTGATGACTCTGCGATCGTTGGTCTCATCTCCAGCGGAGATGAAGCTGAGTACAGAGGGCTTATCCAGGACTTTGTGGACTGGTGCCATCGGAACTGCCTCCAGATCAACGCGAGGAAAACTAAGGAGCTGGTGGTGGACTGCCGCAGGCATGGGCAGCCCCTCACAGCACCAGTAAATATACAGGGAACAGACATCGAGATGGTGACATCCTACAAGTACCTGGGTATTCATCTGAACAATAAACTAGACTGGTCACACAATACTGACGCACTCTACAAGAAGGGACAGCGCAGGCTGTTCCTGCTGAGGAGACTCAGGTCTTTTGGTGTACAAGGGGCGCTGCTGAAGTCATTCTATGACACGGTGGTGGCATCAGCCATCACTTTTGGAGTGGTCTGCTGGGGCAGTGGCATTACTGCAGCCGATAGGAAGAGACTGAACAAACTGATTAAGAAAGCTAGCTCTGTCCTGGGGCAACGCCTTGATCCGATGGAGGAGATAGGAGAGAGAAGGACGGTGGCTAAACTGTCATCTCTGCTGGAGTCCGAGTTCCACCCTATGCAGGACATACTGGATGCACTGAGGAGCTCATTTAGCAGCAGACTACATCATCCCAGGTGCACAACCGAGAGGTTTCGTAGGTCCTTCCTACCAACGGCTGTCAGACTGTACAACCTAAGCAGGGCTGCTCGCAGAGATAGCAAAAAGACGTAACAAACTAATAGTTTTTTTTGAATGCAAAAGATGCAATAGACTTACACAATGGTCCTCTCCGGCATACAACTAGGAACATACCGGTCGCTATGGAGGGTGAGAATATGTATGGGCACATAATCATACCATGTAGGATAACTAAATAGACGGTTATGCTGTTTCATCCCACCTAGCAACAATGCTCTGCACTGTGTGTGTTTATATATTTACATATTTATTCCATCTAGCTACAATGCTCTGCACTGGGTGTGTTTATATTTATATATCTATATATTTATTCCATCTAGCTACAATGCTCAGCACTGGGTGTGTTTATATTTATATATCTATATATTTATTCCATCTAGCTACAATGCTCCGCACTGTGTTTTTATATATCTACATATTATTCCATCTAGCTACATTGCTCCGCACTGTGTGTGTTTATATACTTGCATATTTATTCCACCTAGCTGCAATGCTCCGTACTGTGGGTGTTTATATATTTACATATTTATTCCATCTAGCTACAATGCTCTGCACTGTGTGTTCATATATTCATATATTTATTCCATCCAGCTACAATGCTCTGCACTGTGTCTGTGTGTGTGTGTGTGTATATATATATTTTATAGTAATATGTACATATGTATATTAGCTGCTCTTGCTTGCTTGTTTTTTTTTTTTTTTTTTTTTTCTTGCCTTCTGATTGTTGCTCTGAGTGTTGCTATCCCTGTGCTGTTGCAATCCTGGAATTTCCCCGTTGTGGGACTAATAAAGGCTTATCTTATCTTATCTTATCTTATATCAGCATTACAGACGTCATAAATCAGTCTGGAGGAGGGTATGAATGCAGATAAGTTAAATTACTCAGAATGAGGCCAGGCAACATGAAGCAAAAATACTTTAAGGACCAACTTAAATTAGCATAAATACTGTCCGTCCTATGGGCAAAATAGGACATAGAAAATAGTTCTTCCAAAGAAAATTTAGCTGGACTGAACCCACAGCAAAAAACGCTAGCAAAAAATTTCAGTGTCCCAAATAGAAACAAATAAAGGAGGACAATCCAAACACAAAACTACTAACAGTCAATCCTTCCCGGGATGCCAGTAGGTGGAGAGGGACAAGAGATGACAGTTCGTCCGGCGGGCGACCCAGACCCGGATTCCACCTGGCCAGGAGCGACATCCACAGTTTGGGCGGCCTACCCGAGTCCCAGGCTTGGGAACACAGTATCTTAGGAGGCCGACCCAGATCACCGAACCAACCAGACGGTTTTGCAGGCGGTCGTCCCGCATCCTCAGACCACCGAGAACAGAGGGAGAAGCTTAGGTGCGGCTTCCTCACAAAGGGGAAAAAGGCAGATCTGCGGGATAGGAGGAAAGTGACCCGGATGAGGGGAACCCCAACAACACCCGGAGGAGAGAAGACGGAGGCAATGGGCGGAATCCGCCCGACGTCTGGGGAAAACGATCCTCCAGTTTCCTCACCAACCTTTAACCGGACCGGCGCAGCACTCCCGGTGGGCCCCGATTGGACCGGCGCAGCATCAGAGGTGAACTTCGTGCACAGAACCGCAACCTCCGTGGTGACAACCATAGCGGATTCGTCTCCGGTGACCCTGGGGAAAGGCTCAGAGGAACAAAAGAAACTGGGATCAGGATCACTGGAAGTGCCAGAACCCGGCGAGACAAGCTCAGGTGCAGTGGACGGCTGCACCCGGCTCGCCCCCCACAAGAGACAGGCAAAAATGCTCAATCATGGAAAAGACAAAGACAATACTGAGCACTTGCCTGATCTCGGGTTCCGACGCTGTCCAGGACTTTGACGATCCAGGTTCAATATGCAGGAGTTCGTCTTCCGGCTCCCACTCGACTGCGACGGGCTCCGCAGCCGGCATGATGGTTACCACAGTCTGAAGGTCACCTGGCGCCGCAGTCCCCGTCGAAGGCCCGCACGGCGTGGTGGCAGGGGATCTGGGTTCTGCTGGGCTGAACCATTCCTCCGTGGAGACCCGGGGACACTTTGTCGGCGCAGGTTCCAAGTGGCAGTCCGACCTCCTCCTCTGCCCACGACGTGGCTGCGAGGCTGGAATCAGGCTTCCCAGGGCCGCAGGCCCCCTCCTCGTCCGGCGGCGTAGACCCAGAACCGGAGAGCGCTCAGGGGGAAGAGACACAGAGGAGGCAGGTTCATATCTTATGTCTGCAGCAGGTGGAAAGAGCTCAGGGGACTGTGAACCCCGAACTCCACCTCCAGGAATCAAACAAGGCAATTCATCAATTAGAGGAAGAGCATGAGAAGGCACTTGCCTGATTCCCAGAGAACCGGTGGAACCTGCCGCAGTGGACTTGAGTCTTCCCTTTCCCCGCTGGATGGAAGTGGAGGACCCCCTGGGAAGACGAGGAGGAGCCTCTCACACTGGATCAGGACCGGGGGCATCTGGAGACGGACTCCGGCTCCTCACAGCAGCTGGAGTGAGCGTCGAAGAGGAGGGAGAAATGGCCGAGGCGAACCGGGAACCCAAAGCTGACGGGACAGCGGGGAGAGATGACCCGGAAATGGCTGATTTACCTCTTTGGCGAGACACGGAGGCAACAGCTGGCAGGGAGATAGAGTTCGTGCGACTACCCGGAGCTGGATCCGGATGGGGTTCTCGCTGAGATGTCTGAGAGGGTTGGGAACGACGTCTTCTGGCCGAGGGCAAGGCGAATGTGAGATCAGGGAAACGCCGCTCCTGCACAGAAACTGAAGCGAGCAGGTCAGCGTATTCCAGATAATCATGCAGCTCAGGGTTCCTCTACCAGCCTGACCGCCGCCGTCACGTTCTTAATAATTGCAGTGGGATGGGTGGTGGAGCGAGCAGCAGCCACTCAGTCCTGAATGCAGATTGCTGTCACCTGTATTCTCTCCGGGGGAATCCCGGGTTACGTCACTGCTTGATGAGGGTAACCCCGAGGTGGTGCGAACTCCTGGGCTGGATCGGAGGCTGGAACGGGATCCCGAAGCGAGGAGCGATGGTGCCTTGTCTTCGGCTTCCGGCCGGGGTTTTCCTCAAGCCCGCGGAGTTTCTCCCGGAGCGCAGAGATGTCTGCCCTCCTCGCCTTAACTTCGGGATGTTGGAAGTAGCGAGGAAGGCCGTTAATGTCCTCAGCGAGGTCCAGGTGCCGGCGTATATTGCTGGGAGTGTCATAGAGGCCCACGGTGAAAAGCGTCCCATCCACGTAGTCCAGGGCTTCTGTGAGATCGTAGCCTGGGCGCCGTACGCGCCTCCTGAAGGATGACATGCCAGCTCGCCAGTACCCAGAAGAAGGGTAAAAGACAACAAGTCCAAATTAGCTAAACTCACGGTCTCCGGCGTCTCAGTCTGGCTGCGACCTACTGTCATGAATGGCTCTCACGAGCCATAAAGGAGACACTATAGGCGACCAGTGAGTTTGCTTAACTTTATTAACAAAGGAACAGAAAACACTAGTGATGGGTCCGAAAACACCGATGCGTCGGCGCATGCGTCGAGCTCATAGAGCGAAACCCTGTGTCGGTGCATGTTGGTGCGTATCGCTTTAAGAAAGTCACGTGACCGATACAGGTACTGTATCGTCAAGTGATGCTAGCGCGTCGAAACACTGACGCGCCAGCGTTTATAAGGAAGCGCATCTGTCAACGGGATGCATTTGCCCAAAGACTCTCGTATGTGTTGTGGACGGTCCTTGTGCAAATTTATCACAAATTATGGAGCACGAGCAGCCTCAAGGAAAAAGAAAGGTTTCCGCCGTGTGGGACCATTTTGATCTGATATCGGAAAATAAGGTATTTAAAAATAGTATTTTTAAAATACTATTTTTTTGTTTTAATTTCCTTGTTGTTTCATCCTGTTCCTCTCAGAGTTTCCACTTGATCTATCTGAATTCAAATTCATTTGAAAGTGACTCCTAGTTTACTCTTCATATTTTCTGCAGGCTAAATGTCGCATTTGTTCGACAAAGCTGTCATATTTAAACAAAAGCGCCTCCTCAATGCTGAGGCATTATAGGGCCAGGCATGACAATGAAGTCCCGGATGCACCCAGGATAGACTCAGGTATACAGCCCTTCTACTACTTACTCACAGTTGCTTTATTGCTAATTAATTCCTATTAATTTATTCTTTACTTCATTTTTAACCATCAAGCTTCCAGGAAGCAGATGCTGGATGAAGCTGTGCTCAATTTCATCCTGAAGGACTGCCAGCCCCTCAGCATTGTGGAGAGGGAAGGGTTCAGGGAACTGATTCAGGCCCTTCAGCCCTCATATGTTTTGCCAACCAGAAGGGTTTGTGGAAATTATCTAAAGTAGTAGTTGATATATCCAATTTATTTAATCTTTAATTTAAATACAGTGGTACCTCTACTTACGAAATTAATTCGTTCCGGAAGTATTTCCGTAACGTGAAAATTCCGTAAGTAGAGACGCGTTTTACATGTAAATGCCCTAATCCGTTCCAAGCCCCCCAAAATTTGGGCATAAATTTTTTATAAATCATAAAAACACATCAAAACATGTAACAAATACATGTTACAATTAGATTACTGCACAATAAACATAAAATGAGAGTTGTAATTTAAAAAAACAAAGACTAAAGTATAAAGTAAAGAATAATAAAAATTATGTTCATTTACCTTTTAACTGCTATCGTCGTCGTCATCACCATCAAAATGACAGAGAGGCCTTTGGAAGGAGTCATAGCGTTTAGGGCTTCCTTTTGTTTTAATACCGTGCCGATCGTAGATGTATTACGGCCATATTCTTTGGCGAGATCAACCAAACGCATCCCCTTTTCATACCTTTCTATTATCTCTTTCTTTGTTTGTATGGACAAAAAAACTCTCTTCTTCTTCTTTTCTCCTTTTCCACTTATCTCCATCACTTTCTTGGGGCCCATAGTGAATAAATGTTAATACTTTACTGTACACACACGTAAAACTGCCCGAACACTTCGTGGCCAATGGGATACCAGGAAGATGCTAGGCAATAGCCAATGGCAGAGCAGCTACAGGTATGTTTACGTTCGGTAAACTACGGGAGCTGCGAGGAGTGCGTACTTTTTTGCCTTTCGTACCCTGAAATTTCTTTCGTAACAAGAGGCAATATTTTCCCGTTGAGGCGTCTCGTAACCTGAAAATTCTGTATGTAGAGACGTTCGTAAGGAGAGGTACCACTGTATATGGATTTGCTTTTGGTTTGACTTGGTGTAATTTTCAGACCATCATACAAATGGTGGCCAAAAAGTACGAGGAGGAACGGGAACGAGTGAAAATGCAAGTACAGCAAGCTGTGGCAGTGAGTATAACAGCTGACGTGGACATCTGTGAACATGGAGGCTTACTTGGCTCTTACCTGTCACTACATTAATGAGAATCTGCAGTTGTGTACGTCTGTGTTGGGAGTACAATACTTTCCACAAAGTCACACTGCTGACAATTTGGCCCAAGTCAAAAGGGACATGATGGAGGACTGGGCCATAACCAATAAAGTAAAGTGTTTTGTGACCGACGCAGCACCAAACATGATTGCATCCACTAGACAGCTCCAAATTCGGCACTCAATTTGCATTGCACATAGTCTCAATTTAGACGGGACCATCTTCACAACAGCTGTGTGCACCCACTTCAGCCATGTTATTCAGCATTATTTGTTTGTTGTTGTTTGGAAATCATGTACTAAAATGCCATTTTGTTGTTTTTTAGATAACCTTTGGCAACATTTCAACATCGAAGTGGGCAGGCAGACCAAAAGTACCACAGCTGGTGCCATCCAGGAGGTGCAGACATACCTGGCAGAAGGCAATATTGCCAGGTCCCAGGATCCTATGAGATACTGGGACAACCAAAAGACCATCTATCCAAACCTCTTTCAGCTTTCCTTACAATTTCTCTGCACTCCAGCCTCATCTGTGCCGTGTGAGCGGGTGTTTTCTACAGCTGGAGAAGTTGTATCAAAAAAGCGTAACAGACTCAATTTCAAAACGTTGGAAAAGCTTTTTTGTTTTTAATAAAAATTTGTAAAAAAAAAAAAAAATCCCAGTCCACAAGCATCTTCTGTCATGATGGCCGCTAGGCCGTCATCAGCATCATCAACATCAGCTGCGCTCACTTCAGCAGGTGGCAATCAGCGGGCCACAAAAACCCAACGCGCGGACGCCTCAGCACGGAGTCGTCTGTCACTCTCGCCAAGCAATGCGCCAAGACCACGACCTTGCATCAAAGAATCCACGCCTTGCCTTTCCAGGTCACGTAAGCCATCTCATCATCATTCCTCTGCTAGTTCTATCCCCTGTGCACAGGTGGACCTCCCGGGCGGCGGACCCCAACTCCTCAGCTGACGAGGCATCGTCTCCCGCTCCACGGAGCTCCTCCTCACCCCCGCAGCACCGGACACCGCGAGCACGGCGTCGCACGGACACCAGGAGCCAGCAAGCCTCTTGTTGTGGCACCTGCAAGTAAGCCCCTGCAGCATACTCGCCGAACTTTGCTATTGTGCAACCGTAACCTTGTGCTTGTGTATTTCCAGGGTTGCCAGGTTACCACAAGACGGGCTCAGCTCCAGTGGCCAGACGAACACCCACACATTCACTCACTCTTCACTCACAATTCACAATAAAGATAATTGTCTGTATCTCTCGTGTCAGCGTCTGTCTCTTGGGTCGTAAATCATGTCATCTTCATTCACAACACGTTCACTTAGATTTTCACGTTATGATACATGTTCACATTCTTGACTGTATCTAAAAATCAACAATACTTGAAATTAAAATGAAGATATAAAATAATACAATATAAAATGCAATGACTTAAATTATATACTGCTAAAAAAAAATAAAGGGAACACTAAACACCCTAGATTTGAATGAAATATTCTTATTAAATACTTTGTTCTTTACATAGTTGAATGTGCTGACAACAAAATGGCAACAGCATGTGAAACTGATTGTCAATCAGTGTTGCTTCCTAAGTGGACAGTTTGAGGGACAGTGTTCCCTTTATTTTTTGGAGCAGTATATTATTGTATATACGAGGTCTTCAAATCAGTGTCAGTTGAGTCTGTTAACTAGGTTGCCTGTAGGGATTTTTAAGGTCCAGCAGGTGTCAGTATTCAGTGACACAGTATCAACACAGTATCAATACCGTACAGTTTTGCAATGTGTCGAAACGCATCATGACGCCTCATGGACCCATCACTAGAAAACACAAATGGCAAAGTTAAGAGCCACGAGGGGCAAAAATACGCACATACACTAAGTAGAACTCCAACTAGGGTGAGAGGCTAAGAAGTGCAGCGGGGAAGAAACCCACACTGAGCAGTAACACTTACAGGTGGGTGAGGAGCAGAAACACCGAGGGAACTGGAGTTGAACGTAGGAACTCCAGTCGTGGAAACACGATGTACGTCTTTCCTCGTTTTAGGTCGCAGCGAGGAGCGATTCTCAGCTGCTCCCTTAAATGAGGGACAGAACCTAATCAGGAGCGGGAACGGTAATTGATAATAATGACAGACAGCTGTCCCGGAGTAGCTGGGCTTGACAGCCGGAAGTCTGAGATGCTGTCAAAGCTACGAGCCCCGGAGGAGGCCATAAGACCAGGCCTGGAATGGGATGGAGCTGGAGCGAAACTGGACAACCTGAGCGCGGATAACAATCAGCGCCCAGGCGTGACAATTCCTGGATCTTAAAAAAGCATTTGATACAGTGGATCATAATTTATTATTAAAGAAACTACAAAATTGTGGTATTGAGGGGTAGCACTGTCCTGGTTATGTAGTTACTTAAAGAACAGATATCAGTATGCATGTGTTAGTAACAAAAACTCACAGTTACTGAAGGTTACTTGGTGAGTCCCAAAGGGTTCAGTTTTGGGGCCACTGTTATTCAATATGTATATAAATGATATATGTAAAGTCTAGGAAAAAATGTATTTAATACTGTTTGCCAATGACACTAATCTATTAGGCAGAGGAAGCAATTTGGAACAACTTTTGGATACACTCGGAAAGGAATTAGGAAAGCCTAAACTGTGGTTTGATTCAAACAAATTAACGCTCAATTTAAGTAAGACAAAATTTATAGTTTTTAACAACCATCACAACAACTTAGTATCTAAACTCAGTGTAAATGGTGTAGAGGTTGAAATGGTATCCGAAACTAAATTTCTTGGAGTGATAATTGATAATAAACTGTGTTGAAAGTCACATATTAATTATATTAAAGGTAAAATATCTAAATGAATTGCAATACTACACAGAGCAAAATATTTGCTGAATCAACCCACATTATATACAGTACTTTGTATCATTCATTAATACTCCCATATATGACATATTGTACTGAAGTATGGGGAAATACATATAAAACAAACATATATCCAGTCTTTATGCTTCAGAAGAGAGCTATTAGAATAATAAACAAAGCTGTTTACAGGGAACCAACAAACCCACTTTTTCTTAAAAGCTCTCAAGTTGAAAGATCTGGTTGACTTTAAAATTGCAGTAATTATGTTTAAAGTAAAGAATCTATCACTGCCCGCAAATATCCAAAAGTTGTTCCAAATAAGGGAGAAACAATACCATTTCAGAGGAACATGTATATTTCAAAAACCCTCAGTGAGAACTACCACCAAGCAACACTGTGTTTCAGTGCAAGGAGTCCGATTATGGAACGCTTTTGGACCTGAATTAAAATCATGTACAACACTTGGACATTTTAATCAAAAACTAAAGGAAGAAATACTCCAAACATATATACAAGATGACATGTAAAATCACGTAACGATTGTCATATCCAGTCTGTGTTGTGTTGTTGCTTAGTTGTTTT
Source organism: Pholidichthys leucotaenia (assembly GCA_020510985.1). Taxonomy (NCBI): domain Eukaryota; kingdom Metazoa; phylum Chordata; class Actinopteri; order Cichliformes; family Pholidichthyidae; genus Pholidichthys; species Pholidichthys leucotaenia. The sequence continues at coordinate 320,578,535 of CM035845.1, read as the reverse complement.
TTTTTTGTCACGTTTTGTCTTAGCTTTGTTCTGACCACCTGCAGGGAAATGGTTTACTTGAAGAGTTTCAATCTGGGTTTAGAATCCATCATAGTACTGAAACAGCCTTAGCGAAGGTCACTGACAACCTCCTCATTGCATCTGATAATGGACTAGTTTTTGTACTTGTCCTTTTAGACCTTAGTGCAGCTTTTGATACTATCGATCATAATATTCTACTTGATAGATTAGAACACTATGTTGGACTTAATGGAACTTCGTTGCAATGGTTTAGATCTTATTTATCTGATAGGTTCCAGTTTGTTCATGTAAATAATGAGTTTTCTTTCAACTCAAAGCTTAGTCATGGAGTTCCACAGGGATCTGTGCTAGGCCCTACTCTTTTTAGTTTATATATGCTTCCGTTAGGCAACATTATTAGAAAGCACTGTATACATTTTCATTGTTATGCAGATGACACACAATTATACCTGTCAATGAAGCCAGATGATAGTAATCAATTAGCCAAGTTAGAAGCCTGTCTTAAGGAAATCAAAGCTTGGATGACTTGTAATTTCCTGCTATTAAATTCAGATAAGACTGAAGTCATTCTTGTTGGTCCAAAAAACCTTAGAAATTCCTTTCCAAATCAAACTTTCAGTTTGGATGTGGTTACTCTTTCTCTTAATAGCTCTGTGAGGAACCTTGGAGTTATTTTTGATCAGGATTTGTCCTTCAATTTACATATTAAATTTGTTTCTAAAACTGCCTTCTATCATTTGCGTAATATTGCCAAGATTAGGAGCATCTTGTCTCAGAGTGATGCTGAGAAACTGATCCACGCTTTTGTAAGCTTGAGATTAGATTATTCTAATTCTTTATTATCAGGCTGTCCTAAAACATCTTTAAAAAGTCTTCAGCTGATCCAAAATGCTGCAGCAAGAGTTTTAACAGGTACTAGAAAGAGAGATCATATCTCTCCGGTTCTGGCCTCCCTTCATTGGCTTCCCATAGAGTTTAGAATTAAGTTTAAAATCCTTCTTCTTACTTACAAAGCTCTAAAGAATCAGGCTCCTTCTTATTTAAAAGATCTGATACTACCGTATTATCCTAACAGAGCACTACGCTCCCAAAATGCAGGATTACTTGTAATACCTAGAATCTCCAAAAGTACAATGGGAGGCAGAGCCTTCAGTTATCAAGCTCCTCTCCTGTGGAATCAGCTGCCAATCTGGATTCGGGAGTCAGACTCGATCTCTGTTTTTAAGAATAGGGCTAAAACCTACCTTTTTGATATAGCCTACAATTAGGGAGGGATCATGTGTTTCTGAACCCTCCCTTAGTTATGCTGCTAATAGGTTTAGTCAGCCGGGGGACCTCCAGTAATGCACTGGGCCTCACTCCTTTCCTCACTCTCTATGAAATATTTTTTTTTGCTGGTCATTAACATCTGTTTGTTCTCTCCCATAGATTGAGTTCCCATCGTGCTGTTTGCTCTCTACATGTCTGTTCTTTTCTTCTTCTCTATCCCCTCACCCCCCAGCCAGTCGCAGCAGATGACTGCCCCTCCCTGAGCCTGGTTCTGCTGGAGGTTTCTTCCTGTTAAAAGGGAGTTTTTCCTCTCCACCGTCACCAAGTGCTTGCTCACAGGGGATCGCCTGATTGCTGGGGTTTTTCTGCAACTGTGGGGGTTTCCCCTACAGTTGAAAGTGGTATGAGATGGCTGTTGTTGTGAAATGGTGCTATATAAATAAAGTTGAATTGAATTGAATTGAATTGAGGTGCCCAGAGACCCCGAGAGAAGTTTTTCTGTTTTTATTGTTGGAAGTTGAATGAACTTCGAGTATTGTCCAGCTCGCTGTCTTGTTTGCTTTCATCTTCCCCATTGGTGCAATGGAGAACGAGCCGAGCACTGCCCTGGAGACAGCCCAGAGGGAGAACACCAGCTCGGCATGCACTGGCACAGTCAAGCTCCCAGACTTCTGGCTTCACAATCTGACCGCTTGGTTCCTACATGTGGAAGCCCAATTCACAGTCCGCGGGATCACAATGGATGACACCAAATATTACCATCTGGTCACTGCACTGGATGTGCCCACCATGCAGCAAGTGACGAGCCTGCTCCAGGAGCTGCCGGCCCAGGGGAAATACGAAGCACTCAAGCAGATGCTACTTCAGCATTATACCCTATCGGACAGTGAGAGAACAGAGAGACTCCTAACACGCTCAGAGTTAGGTGACAGATCAGCTGTGGAGGTGATGGAGAGCATGTTTGCGTTGATGGGGAAGAACAACGAATCCTTCCTGTTCACCCACCTCTTCCTCAGGAACCTACCTGTTATGGCGAGGGTGATCCTGGCAAACTCCCCACCGCTGGTAACGAAGGATTACCGCGCTGTGGCGCAGGAAGCGGACCATCATCCTAGCAACCAGAGCTCTCAGCGTGCATGTAACGACACTGGCATCCACAAAGGACTCCAGCAAGATTGAAAATCTGGAGACAAAGTGAAAAAAGTCATTAATCTCATAAAAGTTGTAGCTGGACATGAATGGGGTGCAGATAAACAGGCATTAATTGACATTTACAGAGTACTAATGAGATCGACAATAGACTATGGATGCATGATTTATGGAGCAGCAGCAAAGACGACTCTGGAAAAAATTGACAGAAATCAGCATAGAGCGCTTCTCCTGTGCATTGGAGCCGTCAAAACAACACCAAACAATGCAGTTTTAATAGAAGCAGGAAAAATGCCAATGGATTTGAGAAGAGATAAACTCACTTTATCACACTGGTTCAAGCTGAAAGGAAGTGAGAAGCGAATATTTTGAAAACAACACTGCAAGACTGATGGGAATATTCTAACTTCCAGGGACACGGGTTTGGGTGGACAATTGAAAGAAAAGCCAGAACATATGGACTCGACACTATTGATATAGCTAACACCAGCCCAGTGAGTAATGTTCCCCCTTGGCTGTTTCCGGAAAAAGAAGTAGACTTTAGTCTGCTAATGAGGAAAAAGGATTGGTATATGAGTGAAGTTGGTGTTAAAACAAGCATTTACCTCAGGAATAATTACTATAACTACTTACAACTCTATACTGACGGTTCAAAGAACAAAGAGGGCTCTGTTGGAGTTGGAGTATACATTCCAGAGTTTAAAGTGACCATCTCAAAAAGACTCTCCAACAATATATCTGTGTTTACAGCAGAGATGGTGGCAATAATTTTTTTTTGCAGTGGGTGGAGGAGGTCAGACCGGACCGGGTGGTGGTGTGCACAGATTCACTTGCAGCTTTAAAAACCATGCATACACTAAAATCTACAAGGGAAGACTTGGTGATTGAGCTATATCACAGTTTATTTAGGGTACACAGGGGTGGTGGAGAAGTTCAGTTTTGTTAGGTTCCTGCACACGAAGGGTTGAAAGGGAATGACTGTGCAGACAAATTAGCAAAAAGTGCACTTGGGAAAGAAATAACTATACCATTGTTTCTTGGAAAAGGTGAAGGGAAAGCAGTAATTGAAAAAAAAGGAATTGAGCTATGGCAAAAAAAAGATGGGATGAAGATCATAAAGGTAGATCATATTCGAAAATGCAAAAATCTATTGTAATAAAGAATTATAAAACAACAAACAGGAGGGAAGACATCATTATGGCAAGACTCAGACTGGATCATACAGGTTTAAACGGCACTTTATTCACCATGGGGAAAAGTGAAAGTGACAAATGTAGAGAATGTGGAGTAAAAGAAACTGCCGAGCACATCTTATTACACTGTCACAAATATGGAAATGAAAGAGAGAGAATGAAAAATGAAGTTTGAGAGGCTGGTAGGGAATGGGATTTAACTGGGATTCTGGGAACAGATAGAGATGGAGAGGCACTAAGAATCACGAGAAGGGCTCTTTTCTCTTTTTTAAATAACACAGGATTAAGTCATAGAATTTAGGGGTCGGCTCAAACGACATAATGTTCCACACTCTTGTACAGTAGATGGCGGTATGCATCTTTCAGTTATTTGCTATCCGCCAGTAACCAAGAGAAGAAGAAGAAGATGCCACTGGTGGTGGCTGGGACGGACACCAAGAGACGCAGGAATGGGACGCTCTGTTTCTATCACCGCCGTTTCAGCTCGAATGCCCAACGCTGTCTGCTACTGTGCCAATTCACGAAGCTGGGAAACAGCACGGCCAGCAGTTAGTAGCAGCTGTGACTGCTGGCAACAGGAACAAGCTGCTTTTCATCACAGACACAGTTTCAGGGAGACGTTTCTTGGTGGACTCTGGCTCCCAGAAGATCCTTATCCTGCCGGTCAGCGCAGACAGGTCGGCAGGAGGCAGCGGTCCCAAGCTCACGGCCACCAGCGGATCCAACATCAGGATGTTTGACGAACAGATGCTGACGATATGCTGACACTGATGCAATTACCACTGGGATTTTGTGGTAGCTGCATGCTCTGTCTCCATTTTAGGCACAGATTTTTTATATGCTTATGGGTTGTTAGTCGATGTTGCCAACAGATGTTTAGTGGATGCCGTCTCTTTTTCCTCCTTGCCCTGCACAACTCGGGGAGTTGGGCCAACAACACTGGCTAATGTTATAGCTCCAGGGGGTAAGTACAAGCATTTACTTTCACAGTTCCCAGCACTCATGGTCCTGACTTTTTCTGCTACAGTGATCAAACACGGGGTCGAACATTTCATAACCACAAAAGGCCAGCCGGTGTTCGTGCGACCTCGGCACCTGGACGCAGTTAAACTAGCCAGTGCCGTGAGGAGTTCACCAACTTAGAGCCACTGGGCATTGTTAGGTGCTCCAGCAGCCTGTGGGCATCTCCGCTACACATGGTGCCCAAGGCCGATGGGTCATGGTGATCGTGTGGCGATTTCCGGCGCTTCAACAACGCCATGGAACACAATTGGTTTCCCATCCCGCACATCCAGGAGTTTACCGTGCATCTGGCCGGGAGGCGTGTTTTTTTGAAAGTGGATCTGGTCCGCGGTTACCACCAGGTCCCAGCACGTGCAGAGGACATCCCCAAAACAGCGGTAATAACTCCTTCTGGCCTTTTTGAGTTTTTACGCATGCCATTTGGGTTAAAGGACACAGTGCAAACCTTCCAAAGAATGATGGACATGGTACTCCGTGACCTGCCTTTTGTTTTTGTCTACTTGGATGACATTTTGGTATCTAGTGCGTTTGAGGAGGAGCACCTCGTCCATCTCAAACTAGTTTTACAGAGGTTGGAAGCACACAGGCTTATTGTTAACCTGGCGAAGTGCCAGTTTGGTGTGCCAGTGATTGATATTTTGGGTCACTGCATTTTGCCGTAGGGCGCGATTCCGCTGCCTGATAAGATGTCCGCCATGTTGGATTTTCCGTGTCCGCAGACAGTGAGGGCCCTACAGAAATTTTTGGGCATGGTCAACTTTTACAATCGTTTCTTCCCCCGGGCAGCCCAGCTGCTGCAGCCATTGTATGCCGCGCTCAAAAAAAAGAAGCCCACGGAAAACATCAACTGGACCCCCAAGCAAGTTCAGACTTCCATAGATGCCAAAACAGTGCTCGCTAATGCTGCCTTGCTAGCCCCTTGCTGCCCCATCAATGTGGATAGCACTCAAAACGGACGCGTCTGATGTTGCCATAGGGGCAGTGGTGCAGCAGTATGCCTCCGGTTTGTGGCAGCTGCTCACATTTTTCAGCCGTACTTTGCGTAACAACGAACGCAAATACAGTATGTTTGACAGAGAGTTGCTGGCCCTCCACCTGGTGACGCGCCAATTCCAGTTTTGGCTAGAAGGGCACGATTTCACTGCGTTCGTTGATCATAAGCCGCTAATGTACGCAATGTCCAAAGTCTTGGAACCATGGCCGGCCCGGCAGCAATGACATTTGGCTGCGATCTCGGAGTTCATGACCGACATTCAACACGTAGCCGGTAAGGTTAATGTTGTGGCCGACTGCCTGTCGAGCACGCTAGTCTCCCCGGTCTACACGGGAATAGATTTCCCCACCATGACCGCAGAGCAAACCGGGGACACGGACATTTGCATGCTCCAGTCTGCGCCTACGGGGTTAAAATTGGAGAGCAGGGTGGTGCAAGAATGGTGCCCCCCCTTGCTCTGCGACATCTCTACCGGTCGCCCATGCCCAGTGGTTCTGAGCTCTTGGCGCCGCCACATTTTTGAGTCCACTCTCTTTCACACCCTGGCATGTGTGCCTCGGTTAAACTGGTGGGGGCGAAATTTGTCTGGCCTCACTTACGCAGGGACGTGAAAGAGTGGGCTGCAGTGTGCGTTGCATGACAGCAGACTAAAGTGCACAAGCACACCAATGCCCCCCTCAAGCTGTTCCAAATCCCAGCCAGGAGGTTCGACCACGTCCACGTGGATTTGGTGGTCCCCCTTCTGCCGTCGTAAGATTTCACGCACCTTTTGACAATTGTAGACCACACCACGCATTGCACTGAAGTGGTCCCGCTGGCTTCCACCACATCCTCGGAAGTGGCTAGTGGCTTTTTGTCGGCTTGGGTTGTTCAGATCCCCATCGGACATCACTTCTGACAGGGGTCTGCGATTCGTTTCGGAACTCTGGTCCGCAATGGCCCAGAGCTTGGGGGTCAAAATCCACCGCACCACCGCGAACAACCCCCAAGCTAACAGGTTATGCGAACGTTTTCATAGGTCGCTTAAAGCAGCGCTCAGAGCTTCACTCATGGATGCAAATTGGGTCGACCGCCTGCCCTGGATCCTATTAGGGTTGCGCTCCGTGCCAAAGGAGGATTTGGCAACCTCCCCGGCAGAACTCGTTTTTTCTCAGCCGCTGCGGATCCCCAGGGAATTTTTACCGGAAAACCCTGTACCCAGGACCGATCTGCCCATGCAATTTTTTTACAGTACAGAGGCTGCTAGCATGCCGGGCCCGGCCCACCACTGTTTTCCCCACACCTTCGTTGCAAAGAGCTTACAGAGCGTCAAGTTTGTTTTTGTCAGGCACAATGCACACAGAACCCCACTGCACCCACCGTATGACGGACCATTCAAAGTGCTGGAAACTGGGGCAAAGCATTTTATGTTAGACTCGGGGGGGGGGGGGGGGGTAAGGAGACCATCTGCTTTGACTGACTGAAGCCCGCTTATGTGTTGACAGATGAGCAGGTGATGTCGGCCCAAGCTCCCCGACATGGACGCCCACTGACGGTGGTTCCGCAAGTTGGTGTTCTCCCAGACAACTGCGCTCGCAAAGTTAACCTGTTTCCCCACCCCATCCTTTTTCCCTCCACAGACCAACGTGCCTTCCCGCACACCTTGCCAGGAGGGTGCTTTGACCAGACCGGCCACCCCCCGCTACAGCCGCTATGGGCACCCGGGTTTAGTCCCCTTTCTGGGTGTTCGGGGGGAGGGGGCTGTGTGGTGGCACTGAGTGGGGGGTTCTCCACCCAGAGTCCCAGAGTCGGAAGTCGGGGGGGGGGGGTGCTGTAATAGAGGACTGAAGGAGGAAGTGGCACCGGGGGGTCTCAGATATAACAGAAAGGATGAGCCGCACCCTGGGGAGTCAGGAGACAGCGGAGTTCGCAAGAGTGGGTGAGGGAGTGAGAAGCAGGGTTTGTGTTCTGTAATGTTAACCCTTTAGTTGCCTAGATTAAATGGACGGGTCACACGCCCTCAGTGGCACAGCGCAGCAACTGCAAGTTTCAACTTATTGACTGAGTTATGTAATTTATATAGCTGTTACGACATTATACAAAGTAGCTGCATAAATTTATTCCTATCTGAAACTTTGGATCATATTCTACATCTTTCTAATTGACAGTAAGCCATTATCTCTTGTAACTTTCAAGTTATAGCCTTGGAAATCTGAACTATTTTACTGACAAATTTTTTACCACTCTTGACCACTAGGGGGGGCCTTGAGCTGCCTTGCATTGCCCCCAGGCGCCATATGGCACCTAGGGCAGTTAAAGGGTTAATGTGCCAGACAGGCTCTTTGCACTGTATGTATTGTCTTTGGCTCCCTGGGTCTCATGGGGCAGAAATAAAGTGGTATAAAAGGAGGCACCCAGAGATCCCGAGAGGTTTTTCTTTTTAATGTTGGAAGTTGAATAAAGTTTGATTGTCATCCAGCTTGCTGTGTCGTTTGCTTTCATCTTCCACAGTATCACAATTTATTTCATTCCACTTTATTGTGCTGCAACTCATTTTCAAATGATTCTATATTTTTCTTTGGTATGTACGGGATATATTTTCCACCATCAGCAGGCTTTTTGTATCTTTATTCTGACAATTTGCGTATGACTAAAGTGAGATTATGGTCAGACATGCCAGTAATTAGGTTGTATTTTTACCTCCGCCAGGAGGTTATGTTTTTGCCGGGGTTTGTCTGTCTGTTTGTTTGTTTGTCTGTCTGTTGGTTAGCAAGATAACTCAAAAAGTTTTGGACGGATTTTGATGAAACTTTCAGGCATTGTTGGAAATGGTACAAGGAAGAACTGATTAAATTTTGGGGATGATCCGGATCACCGTCCAGAAGAAAAACGCCATTATGGAAAATGCCATTTTCGTGAATAACTACTGAACCACTAATCCTATCATTGTCAATCCAATTGCTAGTCATATGTTTTCATGGTCAAGGAATCTAAAAACGTACATACATACATTAACTTCAGCTGCGCACACACCTGCCATCGGTAATCAGCGGGCTTTAAAAGCCAGTGTCTCTGACTGCTCTGCACGGAGTCGTCTGTCGTCTTCGCCACGCATCGCGTCAAGGACACGACCTCAAGCCAGAGTTGGAATCAAGTCTCTTCGCCAAGTCACGCCACGTAAGCAACAGCAACACTCACCCTGTCAAAGTGTTTTCCCCTGTGCACAGGTGGACCTCCCTGGTGGCGGACTCACCTCCCCAGATAACGGGACGTCATCTCCTCCTCCTCGGATCTCCTCCTCACCTCCTCAGCACCAAACACCACACGCACCAAGCTACACCAAGGCACGGAGCCAGCAGGACTCTCGCAGCGGCACTTGCAAGTAAGCAGCACAAGTCTCAGCTTTCCGTTCTCACGAACTGCAGTAACATCCTGTGCTTGTGTGTTCCAGGGTTGCCAGGTTGCCGCAAGATCTGCTCAGCTCCAATTGCCGGACTACTACGCACTCATTCACTCATTCACACACTCATCACTCTACACTGAGTTAATAAATAATTGTCAAATCAATCTACTTGTGTCAGCGTCTGTCTCCTGGGTTCTGCAATCATGTCACTTTTTGGTGAAGTCCTTTAATTTCTCTTTGTGTGTTTTACAAAGCCAATTTAAGTTGAAATCGCCCATGAGGATTAACTGCTGCCAAACTGTTTCAGTATATTAGACAGACAATTAAAGTACACCCATCACGATTTGTGCATGGAGGATGGGGAGGTGGGGATCTTCCCCCACCCCTGCTGTCGTCCTTCTGCAGGGGGCCTGGGGGCCTGGCTTGTGACCTGGGGCCAATCATGTTGTCAACATCCCTGGGCACTGCCGAATGAATAGATGCAAGCAAGGGAGTGAGAGAGTGAGTGAACAAGGGAGCAAGTGAGAGTGAGGGAGTGATGAGTGGAAATCTTGATGGCGGGTCGGATTTGTGTGGCAATTTGTGTGTCGGGTGGCATCTCAGAGCGCTTGCAGCGGTCCGTTGATCAGTCACTCTGGGTGGGCGTTGGGGGTGGTGGTCTGCATTTGTGGCCGCGGCCGCCCTGGGTTGATGGCCATGTGGCTGCTGGTCCGCGCCGGCGGTCTCCCCTGTTGCTGCCGGTTGTTGGTGCGCATTCATGCCCGCTACATCTGCGCCGTGGCCGCTCACAGTAATAAAGGTGAATGAGTGTGGGTGAGTGTGCGGGAGAGAGCACGAGTAGATGTGAATGAGTCGGAGCGCGAGTGAGTGTATGTGTATGGGTGAGCGTGAGTGGGTGTGGGCTACTCTGAGGGCGAGTGGGAGTGGAATGAGATTGAGCGGGTACGGGAGTGGGTGAGAGCGGGTGGGTCTGTGAGTACGAGTGTGGGATTGTGTGGGGGAGAGAGCGAGTGAGTGTGAGTGGGTGCGTATGAGAGCATGAGGGTGTGAGTGTGTGGGAATGGGTGTGTCTGCTGGTCTGGGGGTGCTGGATTGAGGGATGGCACCTCCTGATGCCTCCTGGTACCTCCTGACTACGTGGGTTCCCTTGGACTGGCGGGCTGGCCCCTCGTGGGGCTCCTGTGTCTTTCTGCCACCTTCCTTGGGTGTGGGGGTTCCTGGGGTGTTTGTCAGCACTGCTGGGGTGGGGGCGAGCCCACTGGGGGGGGGGGGGGGGGTTCTGTGGGGGGGGAAGCTCGTGCCAGAGGCACAGGCCAGTCTCTGGCCGGGGAGGGCACTGGCCTTCTGGCGCCTGGGGCCCAGGGGCTGGTGTTTGCCCCATTGAGGGGGCGGGGGCTGGCTGGTCCAAGGGCAGGGGTGCACCACGCCGGCTGCTTGGCAGCCCGGCCTCCCTTGGCCGTGTCTCCTGGGGTGAATGTTAAATGCCAAACCATTTACACACACACACACACACTTATTTTGCACGCACTCTCATACACATGCATACACACACACACACACATGTCTCTCCTTTAACAGATGCAGATACCAGACTCGTGATGAGACCTTTTCAGTAGAAGAAACAGTTTATCTTTTGTTTGTTTCAGTTGTGTTAGTCTGTTTGTCGTCTTTGTCTGTTCCTCTCCCTTTCTTTCCCCCTCCCCACCCCTCCTTTCCCAATTCTCCCCCGTCGTGTTCTTCAAGGGTAAAACAATTTAGATAAAGTATTAAAAGTTATTACAAGAGGAGTTTATAAATAATATACAGTACATATACTATATGTGCTGTATAAAGCTCCTTTTGGCAAAGTAAATCTGGCACAAAAAGGGAAGCAGATTTCTGTTCTGCTCACCTAGCTGCTTGACATAAGGGAAAAAAAGAATTAAATTAAAGAATGTGTCCTTAGAGGATGGAGGCTGATAGACCACAGTCAAAGCAAAGGTAATAGTACAACGTTAACTCCAACACATTCCAGCATATTTTCAGCAATGTCAAGTTGTATACACTGATACCAGAGTGGTGGCCTAGTTGATAGAGCATCCGCACCACAAACGGGAGGTTGTGGGTCCAGGCCCTGGATGGGTCATACCAGAGATCGTTTAAAAATGGTACTTCCTTCATTCTAGCCTGGTGCTCAGCATAATAGAATGGGGGAAGGAAAAAGTTGTTTGTGGCGGGGCCTTGTATGGCAGCAGCCCCTCTGATTCTAGACGTGACTAACATTGTAAATAGGAGAAAAGTAATTTTGTTCTACTGTACATGATTAGCTGTATGGATTGAATGACAATAAAGTTGGCTTTTACATAAATTATGACCCCTCCTCCCCTGCCATCTTTTCTGTCTTGTCTATAGATATTGTACTCTGATACATTGAAAACAGCTGGAGGTGTTGTTGGGTTTTATCAGGTCTCTGAAGCATCAGTAGTCAAGATTTCAATTGGTCAATAGTTGTTGTATTTGTTCTGTTTTAGAGACAATGCTCCTAATATTGAGATGACCTACAAAAAAGCCTTAAGGCTTCAAAGTTGGATCCCACAATACCTTGGTATGATTTACAGTTTGAAACATTTTAGTAGTTTGTTGTTTTTCAGTCACAGTTTTTATCCCATAGCCATCCCGTTTTGTAACAGTCTTACCAGGCTTATGCAGTTTGAGTCTTGTTGCAATAATTTTTCCTGCCTTGATGTCACCGGCATCCCAGGCGACTCCACTGATGCCATTCCTTTTCGGATGGGCAGTTGCTGAACCAGTGTCTGGGGAAACCTTTTCTGCATTGACATCACTGGTGTCGTTAGCGATCTGACTGACATCAGCCGCCTCTGAATGGGCCGCTGCTGCATCGGTGTCCAGAAAGGGTGGGTCGACATCAACAGCCAACCGCTGGGCCACAAATCGTTGACACGGCTCAGCCCACCAAACATCCCTTGCTGAAAGAGCCACCGCCACATCAGCGTCCGGGGGAAAAGGGCCAAAACCGATATCCAGCCGTTGGGCTCCAAGCCATCGACGCGGCTCCATTTGATGGACATTCCCTGCTGGAAGAGCCGCCACTGTACCGGCGTCCAGGGGGACCTGGCTGGAACTGTCACCTTGCCGTTGGGCCATGATTGGTCATCCCAACTCTGCCTGGCAGGCCAACTCCGCCAGGTAAGCCTCTGGAGCACCAACATCCCAGGTGCCCGGGTTGGTGCCAACCTCAAATTGTCGGACGCCGTGCCATTGACATGGGTCTGCCGAAACAGTCGTTGCTGTAATAGTGTTTGGAGGGACCATGTGCTGTGGATTTCATTGTAAACAGTTTAGCTGTGGCTGCTGAGTTAGCCACTTTAGCTGCAGTGCTTGTTGCAGGGGCCAGGTTGGCCAAATTAGCTGAAATTGTCATTCTGGCTGCGGTGTCCTGGTTTTCCAGTTTAGTTGTGATTGTTTGGCTAGCTGTCGTGGCCAGGTTGACCAGTTTAGCAGTGATTTTTGGGCTAGCCGTTCCGGCCCAACCGGGTTTTCATTGTCCTAAAGCTGTGGGCCTGGGTTTGCCTCCACATCTTCTGTTGATAATATCATAGCTGCTAGGTAGATAAACCCCGACACTGTACTTCCAGGGCATACTTGTACCTGTTTCACAGGAAGAACCTGGGCACAGCCATTGTTCAGAAATGTGGAGTACAGCAGATGGTTATGAGTGACCGTAGTGTTGTGGTTCTCAGTTGTGAGATTTGATAGTAAAAGTAGACAGGCAGTTAAAACAGCACCAACTATCCAGTGTTCTGGTGGTAGCTGAGTCCATTTTGTGAATAAAGTAGGTCTAAAAGATACAGGTTGAGGAGGTTTAAAAGGTTTAAAAGGAGATTTAAGAGAAGCACATGCCAGTCTGCATGTGCGTTCAGTGGCCATCTTGCCGCCATAAAAAAATGATGGCAAAACAATATGACAGTTTTATGGACAGATCAATATGAGTATTATGACATATTTAATAAAGTTTATTATCAATTAATTCCAAGATTCTAAAGTAAAAATAGTTTGAAAATCACTAAAGTAGTAGTCCAAGAGGCCCTCTCCAAGAATCAAGCAGTTTCCCGATAACAAAACGATATGACAGTGTTATTTACAGATGAATATGGGTATTGTGACATATTTCATAAAGTTTATCATCCATCCATCCATCCATCCATCCATCCATCCATCCATCCATCCATTTTCGACTGCTTTTCCGGAAGTCCGGGTCGTGGAGGCAGCAGCTCAAGCAGAGAAGCCCAGACTTCCCTCTCCCCAGCCACCAGCATGCTGGGAGATGTAGTCCCTCCAGCATGTCCTAGGTCTGTCCCGGAGTCTCCTCCCAGTGGGACATGCCCAAAACACCTCAAGTGGGAGGTGTCCAGGAGGCATCCTGTTCAGATGCCCAAACTACCTCAACTGGCTCCTTTCGATGTGGAGAAGCAGTGGTTCTACTCCGAGCCTCTCCTGGATGACTGAACTCCTTACCTTATCTCTAAGAATGAGTCCAGCAATCCTACGGAGAAAGTTCATTTCAGCCGCTTGCATCTGTGATCTCATTTTTTCTGTCATTACCCAAAGCTCATGACCATAGGTGAGGGCAGAATATAGATTGACCGGTAAATCAACAGCTTCCTCTTCACCACAACAACGTCCACATCACTGCAGATGCTGCTCCGATCCACCTGTCAGTCTCTCGCTCCATTTTCTCTTCACTTGTGAATGAGACCGCGAGATACTTAAACTCCTCCATTTGGGGCAGGAGCTTGTCCCCAACCCGAAGAGGTCAATCCACCTTTTTCTGGCTGACAACCATGGACTCAGACTTGGAGGTGCTGATTCTCATCCCAGCCGCTTTACATGCAGTAGTAAACTATCCCAGCAAGACCTGTAGGTCATTGGTCGATGAAGCCAACAGGACAACATCATCTGCAAACAGCAGAGATGAGATCCTGTGGTCACCAAACATGACACCCTCCGATCCTTGGCTCCGCTTAGATATCCTGCCCATAAAAATTATGAACAGGATCAGTGACAAAGGGCAGCCCTGACGGAGTCCAACTCTCAAGGGAAACATGTTTGAATGGGGGTTGGCAGTACAAACCAAACTCTTGCAATGGTTGTATAGCCGTATAGCCCATAGCAATTATTATTATTTAGAATTATTATTATTATTTGTTATATGGGTGCTGTATTGTGAATTGCAGTGTGGTGACGTGGACTTCCTGTCACGTCACGTCACTGCCCTATATAGCGGGGCCAGCCGCCAACATAAGGGGCACGGCCTCTTATGCCGGATGCCCACGCCAGGTGCCTGCCATGTATCTGCTGTGTTTACCATCAGTAAAGCTGTATTTGATACTACCTCATCTTGCCTCATTCATCACAAGGTTTGCATACATAAGATAAGATAAGATAAGATAAGATAAGATAAGCCTTTATTAGTCCCACAACGGGGAAATTCCAGGATTGCAACAGCACAGGGATAGCAACACTCAGAGCAACAATCAGAAGGCAAGAAAAAAACAAGAGCAGCGAGTATACATATGTACATATAAACATAAATATATAGACACACGATGCGGAGCATTGCAGCTAGATGGAATAAATATATAGATATATAAACACAGTGTGGAGCATTGTAGCTAGATGGACTAAATATATGAACATATAAACACACAGTGCAGAGCACTGTAGCTAGATGGAATAAATATGTGAATATATAAACACACACACAGTGTGGAGCGTTGTAGCAAGATGGAATAAATATATGAATATATAAACACACACAGTGCGGAGCATTGCAGCTAGATGGAACAAACATGCAAATATATAAACACACACAGTGCGGAGCATTGTAGCTAGATGGAATAAATATGCAAACACATAAACACACACAATGCGGAGCACCGTAGCTAGATGGAATAAATATGTAAATATATAAACACACAGTGTGGAGCATTGTCGCTAGATGGAATAAATATATAAATATACAAACAAACACAGTGCGGAGCATTGCAGCTAGATGGAATGAAACAGCATAACCGTCTACTTAGATATCCTACATGGTATGATTATGTACCCATACATATTGTCACCCTCCGTAGCTACTGGTATTTTCCTAGTTGTATACCGGAGGGGACCATTGTGTAAGTCTATTGCGTCTTTTGCATTCAATACTATTAGGTTGTCACGTCTCTTTGCTATCTCTGCGAGCAGCCCTGCTTAGGTTATACAGTCTGACAGCCGTTGGTAGGAAGGACCTGCGAAACCTCTCGGTTGTGCACCTAGGATGATGTAGTCTGCTGCTAAATGAGCTCCTTAGTGCATTCAGTGTGTCCTGCATAGGGTGGAACTCGGACTCCAGCAGAGATGACAGTTTAGCCACCATCCTTCTCTCTCCCATCTCCTCCACTGGGTCAAGGCGCTGCCCTAGGACGGAGCTAGCTTTCTTGATCAGTTTGTTCAGTGTCTTCCTATTGGCTGCTGTAATGCCACTGCCCCAGCAGACCACTCCAAAAGTGATGGCTGATGCCACCACCGTGTCATAGAATGTCTTCAGCAGTGCCCCTTGTACACCAAAAGGCCTGAGTCTCCTCAGTAGGAACGACCTACGCTGTCCCTTCTTGTAGAGTGCGTCAGTATTGTGTGACCAGTCTAGTTTATTGTTCAGATGAACACCCAGGTACTTGTAGGATGTCACCATCTCAATGTCTGTTCCCTGGATGTTTACTGGTACTGTGAGGGGTTGCCTTTGCCTGCGGCAGTCCACCACCAGCTCCTTAGTTTTCCTCGCGTTGATGTGGAGGCAGTTCCAATGGCACCAGTCCACAAAGTCCTGGATAAGCCCTCTGTACTCAGCTTCATCTCCGTTGGAGATGAGGCCAACGATTGCAGAGTCGTCAGAGAACTTCTGTAGATGGCAGTGTGTTGTGTTGTGTGAGAAGTCTGCAGTATAAAGGGTGAACAGGAAGGGAGCCAAAACCGTTCCCTGTGGGGCCCCTGTGCTACCGATGATCGTGTCGGACACACAGTCCCGGGTTCTCACAAACTGTGGCCGGTTAGTGAGGTAGTCCATGATCCATGATGACAGGTGCTGGTCCACCCCTGCGCACAGCAGCTTGTCCTTCAGGATCATCGGTTGGATGGTGTTGAAAGCACTGGAGAAGTCAAAGAACATGATCCTCACTGTATTCCCTGGCTTCTCCAGGTGGAACAGAGAACGGTGAAGAAGGAAGATGACCGCATCCTCCACCCCAATACCATGCTGGTAGGCGAACTGGAGTGGATCCATCGCTGGACCCACCAGGGGGCGGAGGTGAGCAAGGAGCAGTCTCTCCAGGGTCTTCATCATGTGGGACGTCAGGGCCTCTGGTCTGTAGCTGTTCAGATCTTTGGGGTGGGAAGTCTTTGGTACAGGTACCACACAAGATGTTTTCCACAACTGTGGTACCCTCCCCAGCTTCAGGCTCAGGTTGAAGATGTACTCCACAATCCCACACAGCTGGTCTGCACAGGACTTGAGGAGCTTTGCACTGATGCCGTCCGGTCCCGACGCCTTCCTCGCCTTGATCTTCCTCAGCTCCGTCCTCACCTGGGTCTCAGTGAGGGTCAGGTTGGGGGGCTGTGTGTTGGGAGTGGGGGTGATGGTGGAGTGGGGAATGGGCAGCAGGACTTGATGTCTTTAGTGGCAGCAGTGGTTGTTGTTCAGTCGGGGGGAAGGCGGTTGGTCAAACCTATTGAAAAACAGATTCAGATTGTTCGCCCACTCCCTGCCCCCCGTGGCATGGGGGGAAGTATTCTGGAGCCCAGAGATGGTTTTAAGGTTTCTCCAGACCCCGCTGATGTCGCTCTGTTGCAGCTTGTCCTCCATCTTCTTCCTGAAGCTGTCCTTGACTTCTCTGATCTTTCTCCTCAGCTCCCTCTGTACGGACTTCAGCATCTCCCTGTTCCCTGACCTGAAGATCCTCTTCTTCTCTCTCAAAAGTGTTTTTATCTCAGGGCTGATCCAGGGTTTGTTGTTTGAGCAACACCGTATGGTCTTGGTGGGAACGGTGTTGTCCACACAGAAGCTGATGTAGTCTGTGATGGTGTGAGTGAGGCCATTGATGTCCTCACCATGTGGCTTGCAGAGCTGCTCCCAGGCAGTGGTTTCAAAACAGCCCTTTAGAGTGTCCATTGCCTCCTTAGACCATAACTTCACTGTGCACATGGCTGGAGGTTGTCTGTGTATTAGGGGTTTGTACACCGGCCGGAGATGAACCAAGTTGTGATCCGATCTCCCGAGTGGGGGGAGTTGTAATGAGGTGTACGCCTCCTAACATAACATTTGGCAATCGAGGATTAACTCATGGAGGCGTGCATTACACCACTCCATCCCTTCCTCGAGCTCCCAGGCAAACCACCGGTGCCATGGCCGCATTGGTTGGAGGCCTATCAAATGTACATTACGATACCGGACCTTGGGAAGCTTGATAAGGTGAGGGCATGGGTGCTTCTCGTACACAACCTAGGTATTGAAGGCCGGAGGGCCCTATGGATGCTCGACGCATCGATCTCATATGAGGACATTGTGGAGCTACTAACTGAACATTTCTCCACCCCAGACAGTTTGACTGTTTGGAGAATTCACTTTCGCCAGGGGCGCCAGCATGTAGATGAGGCTATCATCACCAGTATGTCATTGATTTGAGGCAGCTAACTAGCGAGTGTCATTTTGGGCCGCTTGAAGACGAGATGGTACACGACCAACTGGCAGAGCACACATGCAATGCTGAGCTGTGTGCTAGGCTATTAATGGTGCCTAATGACTTGACATTAGCTAGAGCTGTCGAGCTAGCTCTCCGGTTGGAGGCCTTTGATAAGGTAGTTCTAGAGCTAATTGGTCCTTCCTACCAACGGCTGTCAGACTGTACAACCTAAGCAGGGCTGCTCGCAGAGATAGCAAAAAGACGTTACAACCTAATAGTTTTGAATGCAAAAGACGCAATAGACTTATACAATGGTCCCCTCCGGCATACAACTAGGAAAATAACGGTCGCTATGGAGGGTGAGAATATGTATGGGTACATAATCATACCATGTAGGATAACTAAGTAGACGGTTGTGCTGTTTCATCCCATCTAGCAACAATGCTCTGCACTGTGTGTTTATATATTTACATATTTATTCCATCTAGCTACAGTGCTCCGCACTGGGCGTGTTTATATATCTACATATTTCTTCCATCTAGCTACAATGCTCCGCACTGTGTGTGTTTATATATTTACATATTTATTCCACCTAGCTGCAATGCTCCGTACTGTGTGTGTTTATATATCTACATATTTATTCCATCTAGCTACAATGCTCCGCACTGTGTTTATATACTCATATATTTATTCCATCCAGCTACAATGCTCTGCACTGTGTGTATATACATATATACAATATATATATATATATATATATATATATATATATATATATATATATATAGTAATATGTACATATGTATACTAGCTGCTCTTGTTTTTTCTTGCCTTCTGATTGCTGCTCTGAGTGTTGCTATCCCTGTGCTGTTGCAATCCTGGAATTTCCCCATTGTGGGACTAATAAAGGCTTTTTTTTATCTTATCTTATCTTAAATTGGCACCAATTACAGAAGTTGCTGGAGCCATCTGCCTCAATTAATGTTGCGGACCCTGATAGCAAGGATAGCCTGGACAAAGATTATTGGGAAACCAATGCTGCCAGCCGAAGGTCTGCCCTGAGAAACCCCCGTTGCAGGGGTTGTGGGTCTGCGACGCACCACCATAAAGCGATAGAGTGCCCGGCAAGAGGAAAACGTTGTAGTAGATGTGGACCCTTAAATCACTACGTCAAGTTGTGCCATTTGTCTTACCCAGGTAACCCACAGGAGAAATCACCCTGCTCGCCCCAGACGGACATAGAGCGAATGGTACGAAGAGCTAACGGACACCCTCGCTTTCAAATAGATAGATAGATAGATAGATAGTTTATTTCGAACACAAAAATATAACAAAAAACAAGCAAATGGCAAATGCAATAAAGTTACAGTATACACTGTTCGAAAGGGAGAAGGAAGAAGTGAACACTTATTAATTCCAACTCCTCTTTTCCATAGATACACCCATGTGAATTTTATACAAATTACCACCTTTAAGACCCCAAGTAAACAATTTACTGTATTTTTTACAAATCAATATTAACACCCATCCATTCTAACATACAATGAAGTCCATACATCAAAACCAGCCTCAAACAACACAGATATACACAGTGCTGTCCCACCCACCATTCCATAGTGTCCCATAATGTCCCAGAGTGAACATAATGAATCGTACATATAAATACTACCCTTCTAACATATATCCTTTCAGCAAATGGTGCTTATACCTCTTTTTGAATTGATTTCTGTTTGTACATAGTTTCAGTTCCGGCTCCAGACTGTTCCACAAATCCACCCCACAGACAGATATGCACATACTTTTCCTGGTTGTACGTATCTTGGGTTTTGTAAAGTTTAAGTCTCCTCTCAAATTATGATCATTGTCTCTTTTTTAAAATATTATTTGTATATTAGTTGGGAGTTGATTGTTAATTGCCCTGTACATTACTTGTGCTGTCTTAAATTTAACTAAATCGATGAACTTTATGACATGTGACTTTAAGAACAACGAATTGGTATGGTCTCTATATCCTGCATTGTTTATTATCCTTATAGCTCTTTTTTGTGATGTGCATATTGCCTGTAGGTTGGACTTGTAGGTGTTTCCCCAGACTTCTACACAGTAGTTAAGATAAGGTAAAAACAGTGAATTGTACAATAAGACCAATGATTTATCGTCCAAGATGTGTCTTGTCTTCCCCAGTATGCCTATACATTTTGCTAATTTAGTCCGGATGTGACTGATGTGAGGTTTCCAGCAGATTTTATTGTCTAGCGTCACCCCCAGAAACTTATTTTCCTGTACTGTTTCTATTCTGGTATCATCTATCGTTACCATTATTTCATGATTTATTTTATAATTTCCAAACACCATAATCTTTGTTATTTTTAGATTTAGAGATAATTTATTTTTGTTGAACCACTGCGTTAATTTTTCCATTTCAGTTGTGACCACTTCTAAAACCTGCTGCAAATTCTCACCAGTGCAAAGGATATTTGTGTCATCCGCAAACAAAATAAATTTCAGAATTTTTGATACCTGGCATATGTCATTTATATACAAAATAAAGAGTTTGGGTCCCAAAACTGACCCCTGGGGCACACCACAAGTGATGTCCATGAAGGGTGATTTGTGCTCTCCAATTTGTACAAATTGTTGTCTGTTACTTAAATAACTTTCCACCCAACTTTCCAAATCGGCCAGTTCTCGCTCAGTGTTGGTACCCACACCAATGAGCGACACCATGCTAGCCCCAGATGCCTCCGGTACTTGGCCGCAGTTGGATGGACGGTCTGCAGCTACGATGGTGAACACTACAACATTTATAGAAGAGGACGGAGCCAGACCGACGAGCATGGAGTTACCAGATGCTCAGCAGCAGCTCATCAAGCCGAGTAATCCACTTCAGATTATGGACTTGGTTTGGGTTTGGGGTAATGAACGACCATGGCGAAGATGGGCCAGACGACAGCCAGCAAAACATCAAGCACATCTGTGGATAGTGGCGAAGTTGGGAGCAGTGTGTTTCCGGCTGTCCGGCAGCTCGATGAGGCATGCCAGCCAGCAGTAGTGTGTCCAGGAGTACCCTCCAGCTTGTGAGGCTGGATGGGAGTTGTGATGGCAGTGTGGGATCCGGGCTCCGTCGTCCAGAAGATCAGCTATCGCTCCGGGCGCACCTGCTGAGGGGTTGCCCTGGACCCCACCATGCTGGCTCCACCTTTCCCACCCAAGTGACTGTGCGGTGGCGCTTTGTTTCTTGTGTGTTTTATTATATTTAGTTTAGGAGCATGGCAAATATTTTTAGTTTACAAAAAAAGACTTTTTAGTTTATTTGGTGACAGAATGAACCACCATGCTGTGTGGGCTGCATGGTAGTCCACCCAACAGCCCTTTTTTTTAGGTTATTTTGGGTGAATGTGTTAGGCCATTTGAGTACATTAGTTTTCATTATTTTAATGCATGATTTGGGTTCTAAATTTGGGTGGGTTTGGATTGTATGTGTGATTTTGGACTTTCTAAAGGGGGGGGAGAAATGTTGTATGGGCACTTTATTATGAAGTGCAGTGTGGTGACGTGGACTTCCTGTCACGTCACCTCACTGCCCCATCCAGCAGGGGAGCTGTCACGGCCCGGCCTCTTATGCCGGATGCCCACGCCAGGTGCCTGCTGCGTAACTGCTGTGCTTACCACCAATAAAGCTGTGTTCAACGCTACCTCACCTTGCCTCATTCATCACCAGGTTTGCATACATAACATTATCATCATCAATTTATTGCAAAACGCTACAATAAAAATAGCTGAAAAAAAACTCACTAGAGTTGTAGTCAAAGAGGTCCTCTACAAGAATCAAGCAGAGTTTCTCCATAACAAATTGATAATCCCATTCCAGGGACAGTTGAATATTATTAATGATCCAGTTATTAGAGAATACAATGAGCATAACTGCAGGGGTACTCAGAGATCAGGTAACAACAAGTAAAACAATCTACAATTATTATCTCGGCAATATGCTTGAAAATGACAGCTGTAAATAACAGATGAATTCTGCGTATCTCAGCTAAATTTCTATTGTCTTGTAAAGTAAGAGTAACCTTTTTACTTGTCCCTGAACGCACCATTTACTATGCGTCCCTTTACCATAAGATACAAAGTAGACACGCAATAATTTTTTGTATACGCAGATAGCGTGGCCAAGCACCGCTGAAATGCAGCAGAAGATGTTTCCGCAGTCATCCTTGGCTTTAGGCTCCACCCCCTCCATAAAGACAGTCAGCCCAGGCCAACGCAGCTCCCATTCGGCACGGGGCGGGGGGGGGGGGGCGGCACGAAGTGCTCAGGGAGGCACCAAACTGATCAGCACAATCATAATAATCATAATGATTAATTTTTCAAATTTAAGAAAAAAAAACCACTCTTGTAACATTTATTAAACAGTGCATGCGATCTAAACTCTACATACTTGTCTGAAATAACAATAACAATTTAACAATTTGGTTATTGTGCCCCCCCCCCCCCATCACATCTTCTAGTGGTTTAGTCTTTGCACACCTGTGGGGAAAAAAACAAAAAAACAAAAAAAGACATCCTGTTACGTCATAGTTGCAATAAAACTTTGAGGATGCCCTTAAAATAGAGCAGGAGTCACGCAGACAGAAAAGAAGAAAAAACTCAGTGACCGAGGCTCATCCATTGCGTTTAGGTATGTAGGAAAGTTAATAAATGATGTGAAAACCAGCTGAAACCTTGTATGTGTGGCATGCAGAGGCAGAGTGAACGGGTTGGTTTCGTGAATGACTAAATATTTAATGTTTTCTAGTGTCGGAGATCTGACTGTCGTTTAGGAGGTGAGGAGGATGTTTGTGTCACAGAGCTTCATCATGAAATATCAAAACTATCATGAAAAATCACATTTCTGATCACTGTTACCGTTTTATTTCTGCTGTTAAGTTTCCAGAGTTAAGATTGTCCTTTGCAGTTTACATGTCAGTTTATAATGATTTTATAGTGTTGACTGACTTTATGCAACCACAGTTCTGGTTCAGGAAACACTTCAACTCTGCTTTGTGTAATGAATGATTACCAAGAGGCTGTTTACAGTTTTACTGCTATTTAATGGGTCTGACAAGGAACAGAATATATATTGGTCATTCTCGGCTTGTTACAGGCACCCTGCACACAGCACACTGCAAGAGAACAGTATAGGGCCTTTTCCACTAGCACGCTTTAGCGCGACACGGGACGGCTCAGCACGCTTTGTACGCTTTTCCACAAGCCCCAACACGGTTTAACAGCCGCAATTCTCAGCCCCGCTGAAGGGCAGGGTACAGCAGTGCTGAGCTGTGCCGTGTTGTGACGTTAACAGACTGGTCACCGCTGATTGGTCAGGTTGTAACCGCCCCTCTCCTCCTCCTCATCTACCAAATCTTCATGACCTTCTCAATAAAGTTTTTGAAAAAAAAAAAAAAAAAAAAGAATCTTCACGACTGCCTTTACTCAGCACGCAACCACTGTTGGCGGTTCCTTTCAGTGTATTGCTGTGCTATTTTCATTTATTCTCTATCAAAAATGGCTTCGTGTAATAAGGGTGTTCCATGGACCAGTAAGGAGCTGCAGTGTCTGTTCACTGCATTGTCAGACGAACGTATGCAGCGCGAGTTAGACGGAGCTGCCCGGAATGAAAAAATATACCGGGAGGTCTCGACATCGGAGTCCTTTAACGGTGAGTTTTAATTTTTTTTTATTGTGCGTTTTTTCGCAAATATATTCGGTAAGACGCTCAGTTTATTTATGCAATAAAAAAGCTGTTCATTTGTGGATGATGATCGCTGCTTAATTGCAGCACACTGCGGACTCAAGCTTTTATTTTAATTATTCATGTGAACAATACGCTGAAATAAGCTTATGTATTCTTGTTAAAAACTATTGTGCTGTATTTTATTGTGTGCATTTTCCTTGTAGAATCATCCCACGCGTCCGCCGCGACAGCCCGTCCGGATTATTCAACCGAGCCTTCCTGACCCACAGCTGGCAGAGACGCCTTCATTCAGCCGAGTCGTGACCCAGTTTGGGAAGCTGGTGTAGACACTCAGTGGTCGGCGTGCATAAAATGTCGATTAACCTTCATGTTGTGTTGCAAAGTTTTTTTTTTCTTTTAATATTTTGTATATAATAAAATGGAATTGTTTTGGAAAGTGTGGTTTGTCTGTTATAACACTGAATTATAAAACAGTATAATTTCATAGAAATTCCATTGCCTAGTCTGATCAAAATGATACTGATCTTCCTGTCAGGGTCAACCATTGTAAAGGTAATGTAATTTTTAACTAGACCAAAAAAGAAATCTTTTTGTAAGCTTTCTGTTCTTTTTATTGAAATATCATAAAAAATTAGCCCCACATGATCCAGTTCTAAACTTTGGGTACATTTTTTATGTTAACTTATAAGAAGTTGCACAGTTGGACTTTAAAATGCAGCAGGAGAGACTGATCAAGCTTACAAGTCAATGTAAAAAAGTAAGTATATGTAAATTGAATGTTCTATCGGCATTCCAAATTCAGAGAATTACAATACTTTAGAAGGAGTGTAGCATCATCTAAACGGAAAATAATAATACTGTTGTTCCAAACGTTGACCTGAAGGTGAAAAACATGAATTTTTTTTAATTCAGTACATCCAAAATGCCCTAGGATGTAAAAAATAATAATTTGGTGTAGGCCAGTGTGCCACGTCTCATTATTTAATACGAATAAAAACAAGTTTCAGCTCTTTATTTCTAGGTCATTTGGCAGTTAATTCAAAACAAAAGTGACTTGTGTTGTTGCAGCTTAATTATGAGATAAAATTAACTGTGAGATAAATCCACAGAGCGAGCAAGGCAATAATCCTTGAATCCTTTTTTGTCTAAATAAGGACTCAGTCGGGTGCGTAACGTCACGGGAGTGTGGCCCCGCCTCGCTCAGAATCTGCTGCTGCCCCGCTTCTAAAACCTCCTAACAAACCATCACAGCACAAGCACAACACCAATGGAGACAGAAGCATTCCGAGCTGTACTGAAGTGAACCGAGCCGTACCGAGGTGTGCTGGGCTAGTGGAAAACAGGCTTATGTTACTTTAGCATGGAGGCAAACTAGTTTGGAGTGAATTTAGTTGTTCTTTTACACATTTCCACACTTAGGAAGGTAAAATAAATAACTGACTGCTCTTCTCCGTAACTCAGAATAGACATACATTCATATGGTTAAATTATTGGGATCAAAACGCAATATTACCATGCTGTACTGAACAACTGACCTCGGCGTGTCAGTCATGAGACTGGCAAATTGAACAGTCACCATGAGCATTTACCTGTCTACTGAGAGAAGGCACCCTTGAGTCAATGAACGATACAGGTGCCTGTAACTGGAAACATTACAATTACGGCAAGTGGAATTATACACTACTCAAAAAACAGTTAGGGATATTTGACTTTCAGGTGAAATTTATGGAAAATGTAGAAAGTTCCAGCTACAGTGATATTATATCATGAAAGTAGGGCATTTACAGCAGGGAAGATAAGTATTGAACAAAACATTTTTATCATTAAACATATTTCTGGTGGAGCCATTGACTTGAGATTTTCATCAGATATCAGTAACAACACAAGTAATCTATACATGCAAAGAAATCAAGGCAACTGTATTCACAAAACAAGTTGCATTTAAAGTGGAATGACACAAGGAATAAGTAATGAACATACTGTATGAAGAAAAGGAGGAGCAAAAAGGAATAGAAAGCCAAGAAACCAGTTGAAATCCATCAGAATTTAGGAAGCCATCCCATCCCCCATCAGTGCAAATTAATAGCAGGTAGCTAATGTCATGCAGGTAATAGCAGGTACTGGTGTTTCAAAGAAAACAATAAGTAATGCACTCAGCCGACATGGGCTCTATGTCTGCGCACCTCACAAGACTCCAATACTGAAGAAAAAGCATGATGAAGCTTGTTTAAAGTTTGCTGCACAACATTTGTCCAAGATAGTAAAATACTGGGAGAATATAATTTGGTCAGATGAGACCAAAACTGAACTTTTTAGATGGCACATCACACAGCATGTTTGGAGGAGAAATGGCACTGCACATCAGCCCAAGAACACCATACCAACAGTGAAGTTTGGAGGTGGGAGCATCATGGTGTGGGGGTATTTTTCAGCATATGGTACAGGCATACTTCATATAATTGAAGGAAAGATGAATGGACAAATATACAGAGACATCCTTGATAAAGACCTGTTGCCATCTGCCAAGATGCTGAAGATGAAATGAGGGTGGACATTTCAGCAAGACAATGATCCCAAACACACAGCCAAGGAAACTCTCAACTGGCTCCAGAGAAGGAAAATAAAGCTGCTAGAATAGCCCCATCAGTTACCTGACCTGAATCTAGAGTGGTGGCCTAGAGGTAAAGCATCCGCCCTACAACCAGGAGGTCGGGGTTCAAGTCCTGGCCGGGTCATGCCAAAGACCGTATAAAAATGGAAATTTCTGCTGTCCAGCTTGGTGCTCAGCAAAAATGAAATGGAGGAGGGAAATGTGGGCAGCAGTGGCTCAGGAGGTAGAGCTGGTTGTCCAATAACCAGAGGGTTGGTGGTTAGAATCCCGCTCTCCCCAGCCATCCTGCCATTGTGTCCCTAGGCAAGACACTTTACCCACCTCGCCTCCAGTGTCCATGACACTGGGCATGAATGTGTATAAATGTTCGGTAGTGGTCGGAGAGGCCGTTGGCGCAGATTGGCAGCCATGTTTTCAACAGTTTGTCCCAGGGCAGCTGTGGCTACAGTAGTAGTTTACCACTATCAATGTCTGTCTTGAGTGAATGAAAAATTGACTCACTGTAAGCGCTTTGAGATGTCACCCGACATATAAAGCACCATATAAATCTAATCCATTATTATCATTATTATAATCATAGATATTATCATCAAATAATCATATATAATAATCATAGAAGACACCCACGGCACCATCAAGAATTGAAGACAGTTTGTTTGGAAGAATGGGCTAAAATCACTCATGAGCAATGCCTGTGCCTAGTTTCTCCATACAGGAGGTATCTGGAAGTTGTTATTACCAACAAAGGCTTTTCTACTAAATATTAAATGAATTTCACCAAGTGTGTTCAATACTTATTCCCTGTGTCATTCCACTTTATTAAGTATAACTTGTTTTGTGAACACAGTTGCCCTGATTTCTTTGCATGTATGGATTACTTGGGTTGTTACTGATATCTGGTGAAAATCTCAGGTCACTGGCTCCATCAAAAATGTTTAATGAGAAAAATGTTGATATGTTAAATACTTATTTTCCCCGCTGTAAATAGAAACATGGAATGTTGATTGCCTCATCTCAATTTATTGAAACAAACGCCAACAACAGTGGTGGGTATACCATAACAAAAAAATGTCAATGTGTCAATAACTTGTCATGTGCCCATGAGGATCAATTATAGCTTGACAATGACATCTCATGCTGTTCACAAGTCGACTTATTGTCTGCTGAGGCATGGCATTCCACTCTTCTTGAAGGGCGGCCCTCAGGTCATTGAGGTTGTGGGGTGCAGGGTTATGAGCCTCTACACGGCGACTCAGCTGATCCCATAGGTTTTCTATGGGATTCAGGTCTGGAGAAAGTGCAGGCCACTCCATTTGAGGTACCCTAGCCTCCAGCAGCCATTCCCAAATGATCCAACCTTGATGAGCTGAAGCATTGTCATCCAGTAAGATGAAATTAGGCCTGCGTTTTTATTTTTATTTATTTTTATTTAATCTTTATTTATACAGGAAAGTTCCATTGACAGGTAACTTCTCTTTTTCAAGGACACCCTGTTCATTCACACCTGGAAGCTGCCCAGTACAACCACAGACTGACTTGTGGCCATTGAGCAGCTCCACTGGAGCAGTTGGGGTTAAGGGCCTTGCTCAAGGGCACCACAATGGGGTTTTAAGAGGATGGGGCAAACATTGCTAGGTTACCTGTCCCACCCAGATCTGATCCTGCCAGTCCAAGGATTGAACCGGCGACCCTCCGCTCACCAATCCACATCCCTAACCAGTAGGCCACCACCTCCCAACTGTTGTACATGCAGGGGAACAATGACTGGATTAACAATGTTATTCAGAGGGTATCTGCTTGTCACTGTACCATCCACAAGGTGTAGGACATTTCTTTAACCTCTTCCGCTCCGTTGTACCGCGGACGGGCAAGTCTCTGCGTCCTAGAGTGCACGAGGGCGCTCTCGTGCGCTCTAGGACGCATGATGGAGATTGTGATGTAGGTGGTATAGGCGTCCAAGCGCGCACTGAAAATAAAAGCTGCAGACACAGCCGTGAACAGATTAGTTCATCTGATTGACCTCTCATTCGACTAATAAGAGCCTTGAATTGGGTTTCTGAAACCTTGAAGAACCAATGACTGAAAACCTAGCCAGAAGGACCCGCCTCCCAACGCTGCGAATGCAGTGAGCCAATTGAAGCAGAGAAGTTCGCGAGCTGTTTTTTTTAAGGCTGGGTGAAGACTGGCTGCTGCAGAGGATCAAAAAAGGACCTGCAGGAAGAACCCCACAGACCCAGCAGCACGGAGACCATCCACAAATGCAACCTGTGTGACAGGGAGTGCCATTCGCGGATCGGCATGTTCGGCCACAGGCGGTGCCTATTTTGTTTTGGTTCCAGCAGAGTAGACGTTATGATTTCTTCCATGGTCATAGACCGACGGAGGCTGACGACGAAGGCTGAGTGACACACACACCTTGGCCAGTCTTTTTTTAATTACTACTGTTATTTGTTTTGAAAAATCGTTTGCCAAAAACCGCAATCATGGAAGCACAGAACTGCAATAATGGAATTATGTTTTGATCGGGTCGCGAGACCAGAACCACGAGCGGACCAGCGTCGCGTTCGTCTGACAGTGAGGAAGAGAAGTTCGCCAGGACAATGTGGCTGTGAAGAGGTAAGGTGTTATAAGCTAAATTATTATTTATCCCTGAAAATTGTAATCCAAAATGACTTTTGACCGATCGGTAAATTACAACTGTGTGGCGCACGAAGTCTGAAGTTCGTACGCCGCGGTACAAGGGGTTGTTCGCTGCGTACAGACCGTGAACGCCGCCCCCCCCCACCCCCGCTATTCTTCTGTAGCGAGGGGGGGGAAAGCCGTGGTGACTGCGCTGCTGTCCCACATCGCCACATGAGGCTAATCCGTTGTGTAGCGATGGCTGATGTCCATCCTCTGTAGCGAGGGGGGGGGCAACCCCCCCCCCACACACACACACAGACAGCCCTGAGTGTGACCTTTCATTAGAGCCCAAAATGAAGCTTCTACATTGAATCATTGAAAAGTTACAGACGTTTTTCCAAACTGTGCCATTTGGCACAATTTGGCACAGTTCCAAAACGCCTGGGAACTACCTGAGTAAAAAGCTGTGTAATATTGTGGTATTGTTACAAAATTTGGACCTCAGCTGGATAACACTTGGTTCTACATTTCTGTTGCATTTTCCAGCCCGGATCTGAAGCTGTGTGTTATTTGCAAGCATTTGTATCCAAAAAAACACCCAGGCCAAATTTATTTTCTTCAAGTTCACTATGTTTAGATGACTGTAACTCAGTGGCCAGAGCACTTAGAGAGATTATGACTGTTTTGCCAAAAAATTCAAAGTGTTTTCTTTTAAATGAGACCAACCCCATGAAGATGCTGCAAAGGGTTGAAAAACAGCTTTGGATTTAATTTGGGCACATTATTTTTTGGCGTTTTTAGGGAAATTGACCGGAGTGCAAGGGGTTAAGGACTAGACACACCTGCCCAGATTGTTACACCACCAACACTAAAGGCTTGTCTGATGACAACAGTGGCTGATGCATGACGCTCTCCTTGATGTCTCCAACATCGTTGGCAGCCATCATTTCTGCTCACCGTGAATCGACTTTCATCAGAGAACAGCACTGAGGCCCACTGGTCCATTGTCCAGCGTAAATGCTCCCTGGCCCATGCAAGACAATGACACCTGTGCCTGATAGTGTGGTTAGATACCCTTGCAGGTCGTCTAGCATGCAGACAATGCTTATGTAAACAGTTTTGAATAGTCTGACGTGACACTTGGGTACCTCTCATCTGCCTTTTTTCTCATTTTGTTTTTTTTTTTTGTTCTTTCTTTAATTTCTCTTTTTCTTTCACTTAAAAAAAGGGTGTTGTAATAATTATTTTTCCAATGTCAAAAAACAAAAAAGGGAACGTGATGAAAATGTAAACAATGCAATGCTATAATGACATGTATACCCTTTACAAAAACTTAAATAAAAAAAAAAAAAGTACTGAAACATTGAGCATGGCAGTCAGAAGGTTAGAGAAGGTCAAATTAAGTTCACCTGTAAGCTGGGTTCACCGACTTTTACAGACGTGAAAAATCAGAAACATTAGTCGAAACGTTGGTGAAATTACGCTTGTAAGCAGGTTTTTTAATCCAGTGCACACCAACTTTTACGAACTATTACAAACTTTTATGGACTTTTGCTAGCATTTGCTAGTGTTGCATTCAGCATTGGCAAACTTTTGCCAACTTAGGTTAACTTAAGCAAATGAATACTCAGCGCAGGTCAGCTGACATCAGTGTTAGGCGACACTCATAAAGTTAGCATTTGTGGAGGCTTCTTGCTGTTCTGGTCCTGCTTTTTTGGGGGGGTGGATTCACACTACAACATTTGGACCAACTTTTACTGACGTTTTGGAAAACGTCTGGCTGTGCTGGCAAAGCTGATAAAAGTTAATGATAGTTGGTGTTTGGCAATTCCTCAAAAATTTTCAGCATGCTGAAAATATGTCGACGTTTGGAAATAAACACTGGTGAAAGTTGTGCTCAGTTTGTAAAAGTTCCTGACCACTGGGCTATGTTACGCAGTGTTCACCTAAGTCAGCCTAAGTTGAGCTTCATTGACAAATGTTGACTGAAATGCCAGTGGAAGCAGACGTTTTTAGACAAAACTCACTTCAGACATACTTGGACAAAAGAGAAATGGAGAGAAGGGGGAATTTTAAAAAAAAGTGTGTGTGTGTGTGTATATATATATTTATAAATATATATAACTCCCAAAAATGTGACAACCCAAAAGAAAAAAAATCTCCTTATTGAGAAATTTACTGTTCTTAATTTTCTGCTCCATGCGTAATCATTCTCCAAGATTTATTGGTTTGGCTTCCATTGAGGGGAATCAAACAGCTCTGATGTGGTGTCAAAAAGTAAATGACATTTAATGGGATTTTATGTTATTTTAATGGAGAGACTTGTAGCAGCCAAAATATAATCAGCTGTCATTTTATTTATACTAGTCCATACCCGTGCATGCCCATCAAAACCAAGTATAAGCAAGTATTTCTGCATGCCCGTAGAAAGCAGGTGTAAGCAAGGGTGTAGGCAAGCACGTTAGTACTCATTCAGTGAAGCCTGCCTTTGATCTTTGATGGTGTCTTAGTGAGTCCTATGATCTGTGATGATGTCATCGTGAGTGCTATGATTGTGAGTCATGCCTGTGTTTGATCTTTGAAGATGTCCTAGGTCCTATGATCTTTGACAGAATAGTAATGATGTACTGCTTTGAATGGGTGTAAGATTTCCAGATTTACACACAAACTGACAGAGATTTCTTGAATTTTTCGAGTGACATTTTTTTTAAGATTTCCAGATTTACTGCTTCGGATGGGTGTGGTTTAAAGTGCTGTTTCCTGTTGTGTATATGACGGCATGGTCCTTTTGTCTATATGATGGCATCACAAGTCCTGATGTTCATATATTTTTTAAGATTTCCGGAATTACTGCTTCGAATGGGTGTGGTTTAAAATGCTGTGTCCTATTGTGTATGTGACGGCATGGTGCTTTTGGCTATGTGACCGTCCATGCCCATAGAAACCAAGTATAAGCAAGTATTTCTGCATGCCCATTGCTGAAGGGTCTCCTGTCTCAGACGGCTGTGTTGTTCACAGTCATGCCTGCGGCATACTGGTGGAACCTGAAGTGTTTCATGTTCACGGCATCCTTTCTGACATGTAGCAGTTCTCCTCATTCTATTGCTCTCCATCTGGTGGGTCTTCTTCTTCTTCGTTCAGACCACTGGTTGAGGGATAGGTGCATCGTAATTCCAGTACATGGGCACGATCCTGGAAAAAGTGGCTTTCGACCCTGTTCAGGAAGGCCTGTGCGTGCCCGTAGAAACCAAGAAACTGGAACACCCGGAGAAAATCAGCGCTTTGTTTGGCATTTTGCACATTTGTAGTGTAGACTGGCATTTGTCAAGGTTACACATTTGCCGTCACGTAGGCATGGCGAGTTGTCCTATGATGATGAGGCAGAGATCATAGGCTGTCCTATGATGTCCTAGAAACGTGCTTGAAAGTCATACCCTATGCTGGTGAAGGGTGTCCTCCTGTCTCAGACGGGTGCGATGTACTGCTGGAACCTCAGGCGTTTCATCTTCATGGCACGTGCAGCAGTTGTCCTCATTCTATTGCTCTCCATCTGGTGGTGGTTGTTGTTGTTGTTATTGTTGTTGTTCCTCTTCTTCTTCTTCTTGTTCTTCTTGTTGTTCTTGTTCTTCTGAGGGATGGGTGCGTCGTAATTCCAGTTCATGGACAGGATCATGAAAATAGATCTGAGCAAAAATGAGGCTTTCTGGCAGGCAACATGTCTTTATGATGTCATATACATCAAGGCTGCCTTCATCATATAGACGTGTCTATATGACATCACAAAGACACATTTGTCTGTGTGTCCTATGATGCCTGAGTTAATAGGCCGTCCTATGAACGTGACAGACACACAGAGATTTCTTACTTTTATAGAGTGATGATGACACAGTAAATATTTTTTTTTATTCCATCCGCGTTCACATTTTAATTGCGGACTTAGTGTTGGAGTCTATAGGCATTATTGTATTTTTAAAAAAAATATTTTTTTAGAGGAATGAATGAATGGATGAACAGGGGAAAAGGGTATGCAGAAGTAATTATAGGAATTTAAAATGACAATAAATACTGCCTTCACAAACGCTGATCTTTGAGTGTCACCTAATGCTGATGTCGGTTGACGTGTGCTGAGTATTTCTGATCTTTCAAAATGTCTGTACAAGTTGGTCCAAACACTATAATGTGAACCAAGCTTTAACCTCTTGCACTCCGGTGTACCGCGGACGGGCACGTCTCTGCGTCCCAGAGCGCACGAGAGTGCCCTCGTGCGCTCTAGGACGCATGAGGGTGCTGCATCCAAGCGCGCACTGAAAATAAAAGCTGCATTTCCGTTCTTCCACTGCAGACACAGCCGCGAACAGATTAGTTCATCTGATTGACCTCTCATTCGACTAATAAGAGCCTTGAATTGGGTTTCGGAAACCTTGAAGAACCAATGACTGAAAACCTAGCAAGAAGGACCCGCCTACCAACGCTGTGAATGCAGCGAGCCAATTGAAGCACAGAAGTTTGCGAACTGTTTTTTGTAAGGCTGGGTGAAGACAGACTGCTGCAGCAGATGAAAAAAAGGACCCGGACAAAGAACCGTCACAGACCCAGCAGCACGGAGACCATCCACAAGTGCTACCTGTGTGACAGGGACTGCTATTCGCTCATCGGCCTCTTCAGTCACAGGCGGTGCTTTTTTTTTTTTTTTTTTTTTTTTTTATTCGAGCAGAATAGACGTTTAGGATTCTCTTCCATGGTCATCATAGACCGATGGAGGCCGACAATGAAGGTCGTAAATCATTCGCCAAAACCGCAATCATGGAAGCGCAAAAGCGCAATAATGGAATTATGTTTTGACCGGGTCGCCGAGACCAGAACCACGAGTCCGTAACAAGGGACCAGCGTCGCGTTCGTCTGACAATGAGGAAGAGAAGTTCACCAGGACACTGCTGCTGTGAAGAGGTAAGGTGTTATAAGCTAAATTATTCTTTATCCCTGAAAATTGTAATCAAAAATGACTTTTGACCGATCGGTAAATTACAACTGTGCGGCGCACGAAGTCCGAAGTTCGTGCGCTGCGGTACACGGGTCGTGCGCCGCGTCTGGACCGTGAACGCCAACCCCCCCCGCTACTCTTCTGTAGCGAGGGGGGGGGGGGGCCGCGTTGACTGAGCCGAGGTCGCCACATGACTATTCCGTCATGTAGCGATGGCCGATGTCCTTCCTCTGTAGCGAGGGGGGGGGCAGCGCCCCCCCCACACACACACACAGCCCTGAGTGTCACCTTTTATTAGAGCCCAAGATGAAGCTTCTATATTGAATCATTCAAAAGTTACAGATGTTTTTCCAAACTCTGCCATTTGGCACAATTTGGCACAGTTCAAAAACGCCTGGGAACTACCTGAGGAAAAAGCTGTGTAATATATTCATTTTTTGTGGTATTGTTACAAAATTTTGACCTCAGCTGGATAACACTTGGTTCTACATTTCTGTTGCATTTTCCAGCCTGGATCTGAAGCTGTGTGTTATTTGCAAGCATTTGTATCCAAAAAAAACACCCAGGCCAAATTTATTTTCTTCAAGTTCAGTATGTTTAGATGACTGTAACTCAGTGGCCGGAGCACTTGGAGAGATTATGACTGTTTTGCCAAAAAATTCAAAGTGTTTTCTTTTAAATGAGACCAACCCCATGAAGATGCTGCAAAGGGTTGAAGAACAGCTTTCGATTTACTTTGGGCACATTATTTTTTGGCGTTTTTAGGGAAATTGACCGGAGTGCAAGGGGTTAACTTAGATTGACTTAGTTAAACTTTGCAGAAGCATAACTTAGCCCAGCACTCAAGAACTTTTACAAACTGAGCACAGCTTTCACCAACTTGCATTTCCAAATGTGGTGGAAAGGCCCTTTTTCACTCAGTCACGGCACCAATCTAAGCGCAGGAGTGGCCATTTTGTTTGGGGAATCGGCAAATGCACAAGTTTTATCGGTGGTGGAGATAGTGAGGGGCAGGCTGCTTCTTATTAGGGCCCAAATAGGGGACTCCGTGTTTTGCCTGGTTAATGTTTACGCGCCAAACAACGGTGCTGAAAGGGTTGCCTTTTTCAATATACTGACTATTGAATTGCAGCGCTATCACCAAGAACAACTTGTTGTTGCTGGTGATTTTAACTGTACCTTGGACTTCACTGTAGATCGCACTAATGCAGAACCTCATCTGCAGTCTTCTAGAATCTTGGAAAATTTCACTGTGCAGTTCGACTTAGTGGACATGTGGTGGTCTAAAAATGCAAATGCGAGACAGTATACCTGGGTCAGGGTCACTGACGGTGTTGCCAGTGCTGCTAGATTAGACAGGATATATGTTTCTAGAACCTTTAGCCCCGGACTCCTTCACAGTAACATAAGTCCCGTCGGTTTCACGGATCATCACCTGGCTACTGCGGTGTTACTGAAGTCACCAGGGAAACGGGCGAAATCTTATTGGCACTTCAATAACAAGCTCCTACAGGACAACGCCTTTTGTCAGTATTTTGTGTGCTTCTGGGAACACTGGAGGACCACAAAGGCTCGTTTTAGTTCCCTTGAAGAGTGGTGGGACGTTGGCAAAGTGCAAATTCGCCTTTTTTGTCAACGGTACGCTGCGAACTCAACTGCCATCATCAAGGCCAAGGTCAGTGACCTTGAGGACGCTGTCAAGAGGCTGGAGGCCCGCTTGGTTACGGGTCGGGATTCTACCGCTGGTCCTTTGCTGCAGGAGAAGAGATCGGCCCTGCGCACATTCATGCAGGAAAGAGTGGAGGGGGCGCTAGTGAGGTCACGCTTCACTCGCCTGCAGGACATGGATGCACCAACGTCCTTCTTCTTCAATTTGGAGAAGTCTGCTACGAAAAAGAAGTTGATGGCTTGCTTGACACTCCCAGATGGTTGGCTGACTACGGACCCATCCGAGATGCGGTGCCATGCAGTGGATTACTATGGGGCCCTGTTTGCTGTGGGAACGTGTTGCAAAGAATCTCAAGCTCAGCTCTTCTAAGCCCTTCCGGTGCTCGGCCCGGGGGACAGGGCCGCTCTGGACTGTGCCCTGACTTTGGATGAGTTGACTGTGGCTGTAAATCAGATGGCTCTGGGACGCGCGCCTGGACTTGATGGCCTTTCTTCAGAATTTTTTAAGCATTTTTGTAATATTATTGGATCAGACTTCTATGACGTTCTGACTGCCTGTTACAGAAAGGGAACATTACCGGTCTCCTGCCGCCGTGCAGTGCTGTCTCTATTGCCTAAGCAGGGGGACTTGGCCCTGCTGAAAAACTGGAGGCCCGTGGCTCTTCTTTGCACGGACTACAAGGTGCTTTCTAAAGCCCTGGCAAACAGACTGAACACTGTCTTGGGTTTGATTGTAGATAAGGATCAAACATATTGTATTCCTGACCGAAACATTATGGACAATGTTTTCCTCATACGTGACGTTCTCCAGCTCAGTAAATATCATGGCTTACAGTTCGGGATTGTGTCTTTGGACCAGGAAAAGACTTTTGATAGGGTTGACCATTCCTATTTGTTTTCCACCCTGAGGGGGTTTGGTTTTGGCAATATGTTTTTGAGGTGGGTCAATCTGCTATATACTGGAGCTGAGTGTTTGGTAAAGATGGGGGCAGGCCTGAGTCAGCCAATCCCTGTACACCGGGGAATACGCCAGAGGTGTCCACTCTCGGGTCAGCTGTACAGCTTGGCTATTGAGCCTTTGCTGTGCAGGTTGCGCACTCGGCTGGGTGGTCTGGTTCTGCCGGGGCCATCAAGCTGTTGCCGCCCGATCGTCTTGTCTGCTTATGCGGATGATGTCAACGTTTTCATCACCTCCCACGGGGATGTGCAGCGTCTGGTGGACACTTTGTCAGTTTATGAAAGGGCATCTTCTGCACGGGTGAATTGGGCCAAGAGTGACGGTCTATTGGTGGGCCACTGGTCGCGTCAAGGCGTCCCTCACCTGCCCGGCGGTCTTCAGTGGGGGACGGCCGGTCTCAAAGTGTTGGGGGTTTTTCTGGGTTCGGAGGCTTTTGAACGAAAGAACTGGGAGGGTGTTAAGGACAAGGTGTGTGCTCGCTTTTCTAGATGGAAATGGTTGCTACCACAGCTGTCATATCGGGGCAGGGTTCTGGTCGCAAATAATCTGGTCGCCTCGGCTCTTTGGCATAGGCTGGTGGCTTTGACACCGCCCAGGAGCCCCGTGGAGGACATTCAGAAGATCATCATGGACTTCTTTTGGTCTGGTCGCCACTGGGTCCATGCGCCTGTTCTCTACCTGCCTGTGGCCCAAGGGGGACAGGGCCTGGTGGGCATACATTCCAAGATCGCCTGCTTCAGGCTTCGAACTGCACAACGCCTCCTTTACGGATGCGAACCCTGCTGGATGGACACTGCTAAACTGCTCCTGAGGAAAGTTGGTCGCTTGGGCTATGATAAGCAGCTCTCCCTCGTGACATCTGGGGAGGTGGACCTTACTGGACTATCTGCTTTTTACACATCCGTCTTGCATGCATGGCGAGTCTTCAACGTGGG
Source organism: Pholidichthys leucotaenia (assembly GCA_020510985.1). Classification (NCBI taxonomy): domain Eukaryota; kingdom Metazoa; phylum Chordata; class Actinopteri; order Cichliformes; family Pholidichthyidae; genus Pholidichthys; species Pholidichthys leucotaenia. The sequence continues at coordinate 320,541,275 of CM035845.1, read as the reverse complement.
CCGCATCTGTGATGAGACACCGGGCATGTGGCTGTTCGAGGAACCACTGTTTTTCAATCGACTCATCGACGCTGAGGTGCTGCATCTGTCAGTCTGCGGACTTGCTTGCGGGAAGCACGCTGTACCAAGCTTGATCATCTAATAAAGATGTCGACCACATCGATGGATACGCTGAGGCGGAGTGCCAACATTACATCTGTCAGACTGCTGCAAAGGGTGGTGGGGGACGTGTGCGCCGCCCTGCCACAACCGCTTCGAGCGTTTGCGACAAACCGCACTTTTTCCAATCAATGGGATGAGGACACTGCGTCCACCTTTCCTGCAATTTCCATAACTCCAGCTGTGGGGGAGTGGCAGGGAGGAGAGGGTCACCTGCTGACCTTCAGAATTCCTCGCCTGGGCAAGTTCCAGTTTGTTGGGACAAGGGCGGTGTATCACATCTGTGTGAAGGTTCTGAATCTGCGCTCTCTGAAGGATGTCATGGAGTCGAGGTGGGCGGGTTTTTTGGGGCCAGAGGTCTCCCCGAAAGGCAGCTGGCGGTGCATGTACAAGCTACCTATTGAGAAACGGACAACAGATCTCCAGTGGAGGATTGTGCATGGGGCAATAGCTACGAATAAATACAGAGCACACCTCGATCTGACTGTGGGGGGGGGGGGGGGGGGTGTTTCTTTTGTTCCCAAGTTGAGACCCTCGAGCATTTGTTTGTCCAATGTTTTCGTTTATCTGGACTTTTTGATATTTTGCGCGAGTAGTTTCAGGCTTTGGGTGACCGTTTCTCTTTTGGTCTGTTCATTTATGGTCCAAAGTATAAAGTGGCAAGGAAGGCTGCCCACACTTTGATGAACTTCCTATCTGGTACTGCTAAACTTGCCATCTGGCTGACGAGGAAAAATCGGGCTAGCAACGCTGGCAATGTGGATCCTGTCTGCTTTCAACGTCTTGTTGAAAGTCAGACTCCAGGTGGAGTTCTCTTACTATCAAATGGTGGACAATTTAGAGGCATTCATCAATAGATGGACTGTGGGGAACGTTTTGTGTTCTGTGGGTCAGGGGGATGAGTTATGTTTGCACTTTTGAGATGTGACACACTTGGGCCAGTGATATTGGTCTTTTTGCATTTTTGGAATGTACAATAAAGCCTTTTTTAAAAGTCGTCTTCTTCTTCTTCTGCTGCTGCTGCTTCTTCTTCTGCTTCTTCTTCTGCTCCTCCTCCTCCTCATGGTTACTGGTGGATAGCAAACAACTCAAAGGTGCATACCACCACCTACTGTACAAGAGTGTCTAACATTGTGTCATCTGAGCCCGACCCCTAAATTCTATGACTTAATCCTGTGTTATTTAAAAAAGAGAAAAGAGCCCTTCTCATGATTCTTATTGCCTCTCCATCTGTTCCCAGAATCCCAGTTAAATCCCATTCCCTACTGGCCTCTCGAACTTCATTTTCCATCATCTGTCTTTCATTTCCGTATTTGTGACAGTGTAATAAGATGTGCTCGACATTTTCTTTTGCGCCACATTCTCTACATTTGTCACTTTCGCTTTTCCCTATGGTGAATAAAGTGCCATTTAAACCTGTGTGATCCAGTCTGAGTCTTGCCATAATGATGTCTTCCCTCATTTTGGTTTTTATGAAATTCTTTATTGCAATAGATTTTTGTACTTTGTAATATGATCTACCTTTATGATCTTCATAGCTCAGTTCCTTTTTTCTTGATTACTGCTTTCCCTTCACCTTTTCCAAGAGACAATGGCATAGTTATCTCTTTTCCAAGAGCACTTTTTGCTAATTTCTCTGCACAGTCATTCCCTTTCAGCCCTTCATGTGCAGGAACCCAACAAAACTGAACTTCTCCACCACCCCTGTGTACCCTAAATGAACTGTGATATAGCTCAATCACCAAGTCTTCCCTTGTAGATTTTAGTGTCTGTATGGTTTTTAGCGCTGCAAGTGAGTCCGTGCACACCACCACCCGGTTCAGTCTGACCTCCACCCACTGCAAACCAACGATTTTTTTTTTTTTTTTGTTACTTATTTGTACCCGTAGGTAGACTTGATTTGCAGTCTGGTGACAAGCCACCGGCTGCCGGTCGCTGCGTGCGCGAGCGCTCTAAACCTACATGTTTTTGGTGTGCGGGAGGAAACCGGAGAAATCCCGGAATAAACCCGCGCAACACGGGGAGAACATGCAAACTCCACACAGCTCACTGTTGGTCGGGGGCTGGGATCGAACCCATGATCTCATGATCCCCGCGATCCCCCGGCCGAGGGTAAAACTGTGCTGCCACAGTGCTAAACCACTGCGCCACCGTGCAGCCCATGATTATTGATGATTCAATTGATTATTGATGATATTGATGATTTGATTGATGATTATTGCCACCATCTCTGCTGTAAACACGGATGTATTGTTGGAGAGTCTTTTTGCGATGGTCACTTTAAATTCTGGGATGTATACTTCATCTCCAACAGAGCCCTCTTTGTTCTTTGAACCATCAGTATAGAGCTGTAAGAAGTTATAGTAATTGTTCCTGAGGTAAATGCTTGTTTTAACACCAACTTCACTCATATGCCAATCCCTTTTCCTCATTAGCAGACTAGCGTCTACTTTTATTCCCGGAAACAGCCAAGGGGGAACATTACTTACTGGACTGGTGTTAGCTATATCAATAGTGTGCAGCCCATACATTCTGGCCCTTCTTTCAATTGTCCACCCAAACCCATGTCCCTGGAAATTAGAGTATTCCCAGCAGTCTTGTAGTGTTGTTTTTAAAATATTTGCTTAGGCACTTCCTTTCAGCTTGACCCAGTATGATAATGCGAGTTTATCTCTTCTCAAATCCTTTGGCATTTCTCCTGCTTCTATTAAAACTGCATTGTTTGGTGTTGTTTTGACAGCTCCAATGCACAGGCGAAGCGCTGTATGCTGCATTCTGTCTATTTTTTCCAGTCGTCTTTGCCGCTGCTCCATAAATCATGCATCCGTAGTCTATTGTCGATTGCATTAGTGCTCTGTAAATGTCAATTAATGCCTGTTTATCTGCACCCCATTCGTGTCCAGCTACAGCTTTTATGAGATTGACTTTTTTTGCATTGTCTCCAAATTTTCAACATGAGCTCTCCATGTGTATGCACTGTCAAACCACAATCCTAGATATTTGAACTCACTGACTTTCTCTATTGTACCAGTACTGCGTGTTTTTTTTTTTTTGTTTTTTTGTTTTTTTTTTTGTGAAAGTCATGTAGCAGGTTTTACTGTTTGAAAATTTAAATCCCCAGTCATATGGCCACTTTTCCACTTTCTTCATTGCTTTCCTGATGTTTTGGAACACAAATTTCTCATTTCTTCCTCTCGTCCATATGGCTCCATGATCTGCATATAGTGCTGTTTTGATGGATCTCTCTTGATCGTCAAACATGTCATGGGCTGCACGGTGGCGCAGTGGTTTAGCACTGTGGCAGCACAGTTTTACCCTCGGCCGGGGGATCGCGGGGATCATGAGATCGTGGGTTCGATCCCAGCCCCCGACCAACAGTGAGCTGTGTGGAGTTTGCATGTTCTCCCCGTGTTGCGTGGGTTTACTCCGGGATTTCTCTGGTTTCCTCCCGCATACCAAAAACATGTAGGTTTAGGGCGCTCGCGCACGCAGCGACCAGCAGCTGGTGGCTTGTCACCAGACTGCAAACCAAATCTACCTACGGGTACAAATAAGTAACAAAAAAAAATAAAAAAAATCTTTATATTGAATAAAACAGGGCTTATCACACTCCCCTGAGGAACACCATTTTCTATTTTAAAGTCATTAGAAACTTCTGATCCTACTTTAACCCTAATTGTCCCGTGTGTTAAAAAATCCATTATCCAATTATACATCCTACCACCAATGTCCATTTTATTCAATTTCATAAGAAGACTGTCCCTCCACAGTGAGTCATAAACCTTTTCAATATCCAGATAAACTATAACTATGACTTCTTTCATTTTGAGAGTCTTTTCAATATCATTACTTACCCTAACTAGAGCCTCCACTGTGGATATTCTTCTTCTAAAACCATTCTGATAGTCATTTATTCAGTGGCATTACAGCAGCCGATAGGAAGAGACTGAACAAACTGATCAAGAAAGCTAGCTCTGTCCTGGGGCAACGCCTTGACCCAGTGGAGGAGATGGGAGAGAGAAGGATGGTGGCTAAACTGTCATCTCTGCTGGAGTCCAAGTCCCACCCTATGCAGGACATACTGAATGCACTGAGGAGCTCATTTAACAGCAGACTACATCATCCTAGGTGCGCAACCAAGAGGTTTCACAGGTCCTTCCTACCTACGGCTGTCAGACTGTATAACCTAAGCAGGGCTGCTCGCAGAGATAGCAAAAAAACGTGACAACCTAATGGTATTGAATGCAAAAGACGCAATAGACTTGCACAGTGGTTCCCTCCAGTATACAACTAGGACAATATCAGTTGCTACGGAGGGTGACAATATGTATGGGTACATATTCATACTATGTAGGATAACTAAATAGACGGTTATGCTGTTTAATCCATCTAGCTACAATGCTCCACACTGTGTGTATATATATTTATGTGTACATATGTATATTCGCTGCTCTTGTTTTTCTTGTCTTTTTGATTATTGCTCTGAGTGTTGCTGTCCCTGTGCTGTTGCAATCCTGGAATTTCCCCATTGTGGGACTAATAAAGGCTTGTCTTGTCTTGTCTTGTCTTGTCGTGTCTTATCTTATCTTATCTTATCTTATCTTATCTTATCTTATCTTATCTTATCTTATCTTATCTTGTCTTGTCTTGTCTTGTCTTGTCTTGTCTTGTCTTGTCTTGTCTTAATGCTATTGGCCTGTAGTTTCCTGGATGAGCTGGATCTTTCCCCGGCTTATTAAATGGTAAAATTATAGCCTTTTTCCACCCACTCGGGATAACCCTCTCCTTCCATATCCTGTTAAACAATTTCAGCACCAGTTGCATTGATTGCATAGGCAACTGCCGGAACATAGCATAGCTTAACTGATCATATCCTGGAGCTGTGTATCCACTATCTTGCAAAGCTCTCCAAAGCTCTGACATTGTGAGCTCTAGGTCTGACACAGTCATGTCCTCTTTCACTTCATTTTTTAAGTTTGCATTTTCTCTGAGTTTATGCTCCCTTTGCTGTCTGACTCTCACCAAGATGGTCTCCTCTATGCAGTGCTGCAAATGCTCTACCTAGGACTTATGCCTTTTCTTTGTCTGATACAGCCATTTTGTCTCCATCCACTAAAGCTGGAATCTTATCTGATACCCTTTTCCCACTCATTTTTTTTAAACATACCCCAGACATCACCTAGTTCTTTTTTCCTACCAAGGGTGGAACAAAATTTTCTCCATGTTGACCTTTTCCTGTTTTTAACAATCCTTCGAGCTACTGCCCTTTTCTTTTCATAGTCTATTAAGTTTTCACTCGTCATATTCTTCCTCAGCTCTCTGAATGCCTTGTTTTGCTCTTTTATTGCAATACTACATTTGTCATTCCACCAGAGTACAACCTTCTTCCTACCCTGTGTTGTTTTCTTAGGTATACTTGCTATTGCAGCATTCAGAATATGATTGGTTACCTGATTTGAACACTCTTCTATGCCACCTTCTAATGTTACCAAATGACACAATTGAACACAGTATTGCCTAAATTTTTCCCAATTTGCCTTGTCAAAACACCATCTTGTAAAACATCTTCCCTTTTGTATACATACAGTACTTCAGTTTTAATGACTGTAAGTATTGTGACGTATGCAGGGTTCACACAAAGAAAATGGAGCAGATGGCTGTGATCAACCAGATTTATTTTTCACACACTCTGAGCACAGGCAGGAGGGGAGGTCATTCTCCCAGACCTGTGTTTACATCACGGTTACACACACATAATGTTTTCAACTGGCAAAGCATGCTGGGAAATTCCTGCCCCACTTAACATGGCCCCAACGTTACACTGCCCCCCCCCCGGACTGGTTTCTGTCCCCAGAAAAATTAAAGTCCAATTTAAAAGTCCAACACAAACTCATCCAGGTGTCGGGGCGGTCTTCGGCGCCGGCGGCCAACAAGTACAGGCCCCCTAGTGTCCATCTGGGTCTTGGTCGGGGTATCGGGCCGGGATGGAAGCTCCGGTTCGTCCACCAGTGGTGCAGATGGCCGATACGGGGCGAGACGGTCACGATGAAGGACCACAACCCGGTCCCTTTTTCTAAGCCTCACCCTGTACACCACATCTGACAGTCTCTCCAGGACCACGCATGGCCCCGACCACTGGCTTGCCAGCTTCGGTGATCGTCCTGTCTTCCTCTCAGGGCAGAAAACCCAGACTCGATCTCCCGGTGCAAAGTCCCTCCCCTGGCAGCGGGAGTCGTACGCTCGCTTCTGCCGACCCCCCGCCGCTGCCAGGGCCTCTCGAGCCAGCTCGTGCACCGTGTGGAGACGTTCTTTCAAACAAAAAAAATAATCCAATCCGGGTTTTCCCTCCACCTCCGGCTCAGGGGGGCAACTGAATACCAAATCCACCGGTGTGCGCAGCTCGCGTCCAAACATGAGCGCCGCAGGGGTGCACCGGGTAGATTCCTGAGCTGCTGTCCGGTACGCCCACAAAACAAAAGGCAGATGCAGGTCCCAGTCTCGCTGTCGCTGGTCCACTAGGATAGCGAGCTGGGTGGTGAGGGTCCGTTGAATCGTTCGACCAGGCCGTCGCTCTGTGGATGCAGTGGGGTGGTCCGGGTCTTCCGGATGCCCAGCCGTTTGCAGACCTCTCCGAAGACCTCCGCCTCGAAGTTCCGACCCTGATCACTGTGCAGCTCCTCCGGTGCGCCAAACCGACAGAACATTTCATCCACCAGCTTTGATGCCGTCGTAGCGGCGCTCTGATCCGGGACCGTGTACGCCTCTGGCCACTTAGTGAAATAATCCATCGCGACCAGCACGTAGCGGTTCCCCCGGTCCGTGGTCGGGAAAGGGCCCAGGATGTCCACTCCCACTCGCTCCATCGGTGCTCCCACCCGGTACTGCTGCAGGGGAGCGTGGGATCGCTGAGTTGGTCCCTTCTGAGCTGTGCATGTGTCGCAGCGATGAACGTGGAGCTCCACGTCCTGATGACAACCGGGCCAGTAGAACCGGGCCCGAAGGCGCTGCAGCGTCTTTGTCACTCCGAAGTGGCCCGCTCCTACCGCCCCATGAACCAGCTGGAGTACCTTGGGCCGGAGTCGACGAGGAACCAGCAGCTGCCAGACGTGCCGCTGCCCAGCTGGAGTCTGCCACTGCCGATACACCACGCCCTCGTAGCAGCGGAGGTTGGCCCACTGGGAGTGCAGGGCCTTAGTCTCTGGGTCCAGCGGTGACACAACCTCCCAGGCGGGCCGCTGTCCTGCGTCCAGCCACTGCCGAACCCGCAAAATGACCGGGTTTCTGTCCTGCTCGCTCTGCAGCTGCTGTGTGCCAAGAACCTCTGTGACGTCATTGCTGGGGAGAACTGCCTGATCATCTGAGGAGGGGCTGTGCGTCGCTGCGTTATTCCTGCTCGCAGCGGCTCGGAGAGTGGCAGCCCGTGGGGCGGTTTGGTCCCGATCTTCAGCCCGTTGGCAGTGACGACACTCCTGTCGCGCAGGGGCGCCGAGACAGTGCGTCAGCGTTGGCATGGAGGCGGCCTGCCCGATGCACAATCTGGAAATTATAATCCTGCAGTGCCTCCAGCCACCTCGCCAACTGTCCATCCGGTTCTTTGAAGTTTAACAACCAGGTCAGGGAAGCGTGGTCCGTCCTGAGCTGGAACCTCCCCCCGTACACATACGGGCGGAAATGACGCAGTCCTTGAATGACAGCCAGCAGCTCTCTGCGAGTCACACAGTAATTTCTCTTGGCTCTGCTGAGAGTGCGGCTGAAGTAAGCGACTGCCTGCTCTCCATGTTCTCCCTCCTGGGATAGCACCACCCCGATGCCCTGGTTGCTGGCGTCCGTGTCCACGATGAAAGGGCGGTTCGGGTCAGGATACCGCAGGACGGGGGCTCTGATGAGCGCTGCGCGAAGCTGGGAGAAAGCAGCAGCACAGCTGTCACTCCACTGGAACGTGCGTCCTTTCTGCGTCAGCTGATGCAGTGGGCTGGCGATGGTGGCGAAGTCTTTCACAAACCTCCTATAATAGGAGGCCAATCCAAGAAAACTCCTCAGTTCTCCAACGTTCCGCGGCACTGGCCAGTCTCTCACTGTTGCCACTTTTTCCGGGTCGGTGGCGACCCCCGCTGCGCTGACGACGTGGCCCAAAAAGGTGGTCTCCCGCCGGAACAGGTGGCATTTCTTAGGGTGTAACCGTAGCCCCGCCTGCTGGATGGCTCCCAGCACCTCTCGAAGATTTGACAGGGCGCTGTCAAAATCAGCTGCATGCACCAGCAGGTCATCCAGGTAAACAACGCAGCGACTCCGGGGCACGTGAGCCAGCACTCGCTCCATCAAGCGCTCAAAGGTGGCCGGAGCGTTGCAGAGTCCAAACGGCATCACTTTAAACTGTTACAGTCCCTGCCCGATGGAGAAGGCTGTTTTTTGGCGGGCCTCGGGTGACAGCTCTACCTGCCAATAGCCGCTGCGTAGATCCAGCGAGCTGAACCAACTGGAGCCAGCGATATGGTCCAGTGCGTCATTGATGCGGGGCAGTGGGTAGGAATCTTTCCTGGTGGCGTCGGTAATCCACACAGAACCGCCACGACCCGTCCTTCTTCTTGACCAGCACCACAGGCACCGCCCAGGGGCTGCTGGAGGGCTCAATAACATCTGCCTCCAGCATTTCTCGCACTTTTTGTTCCGCCGCTGCCCGCCTTGAAAAGGGCAGCCGGCGTGGGTGGAGTCGAATCGGCCTGGCCTCACCGGTGTCGATCTCGTGCTGCACCAACCCGGTCCAGCCGCATTCCTCATCCTTCGCGGCGAAAACACCCACGTAATAGTCCAATAGCTCCCGCAGCTGGCGTCTCTGTTCCGGGTCCAGCCCGCTGCAGCTCCGCTGAAATAATTCCTCCACCGCCTGCTGCGTCTCTGCTGACACGTTGACCCCTCCCCTTGCTGTCCCTGTGTGTGCTCGTGCTCCCTCTGTCCGCGCTGGTGACGTCATCGTGTCCAGTCCTTGCGGTGGCCTGCCTGGTCCGGTCTGTCTTGGCGATCCCTCGATTGTGCGTGCCCCCGTGTCCCTTCCCTGGGTTCTGCTGTGGAGCGTGATGGTCCGGTTTCCCAGCTGGAGGGAAGGTCCGGCGGTGTCGATCTTGGCACGCCAGGCTGTGAGCAGGTCTAGTCCAATAATACAGGGGTCTTGGATGTCAACCAGCCAGAACGGGTGTCTTATGTTCTGACCGGCCACCCCCACCACCAGCACTCTCCGCCCCTTCAGTCGGGCGCGCTCACCGGTAGCTGTGGTGACGCAGCGCTCGGTGGGTTCCCACCCCCGCGGAGCCGTCTTGCTCGTGCCTGGCAGCACACCGGGTCGAACCAAGGAGATTGTAGAGCCGGTGTCAATCAGGGCCCGGATCGACGTCTTCCCCAAGCTGCACTGTAGACAGATCCCTGGAGAGTGTCCAACTCGGCCCACGCGCGGTGCCGGCTCCTCGGGGGAAACATCTGCTGGAGGTGGCCTGTCCCCGTTCACGCCACCTCGCTCTAGTTTAACGCCGGCGAGGGGCCGGTTTGTCGTGGGGTGGGTGCGGGGCAGTATCACGCGATGTGTCCCATCTCTCCGCAGCGGAAGCACCCTTCCTCGCGCCGCCGAGGCCATCTTCTCCGTGGATGCGCCGCCGTGGTCTGCCGTAATTCCTCCTCCTCCCCCTCGCTCTCCATCGTAGCCTGGTAGGTTCTTCGGCTGTGCGTTGCTGCTTCAGCGGTGCGATTTATTAGCGGCTCTGCCCGCTCTGCTTCTGCCACTGCAGTCCTCCAGTTGCTCGCGGCGTGGAGCCGTACGTGGCTCTGGAGCTGGGCCGGGCGGAGACCTTGGATGAAACTCCGGAGGGCGAGCTTCTTTACTGCCTCCGGCGCGAAATCTGGGTAGCTGCGCAGGGTTAACAGCCATATGTCTGCAGCATAGGCTCCTAGTTTTTCCTGGTGGTTCCGGCGGCGGCGGATCAGTTGTTCTTGGGCGTGCTCAGCATCCGCTATTCTCCCAAATCGTCTCTGGAGCGCCCCTTGTAGTGCTGGCCAGCTGTGGTGCTCCTCGGGCCAGAGATCAGAGAGCGTGCAGAGGGCTTTCCCTTCCAAGGCCAGCGCGACCTGTACGGCGGTTTCCTCTGGCGACCAGCCGTTCAGCGCCGCAGTCAGCTCGACCTGTGTCAGGTAGTCATCCAATGTGGCTTCGCCGTTGAAACGGGGAATCTTGGCCCGCTGTCGAACAGGTGGGGTGGTCGTTTCCTGATCGATTGCCACCCTTGATCGCCGTGGGGTTGCCAGCCCGTGCTGTCCTGAGAAGGGTGGAATGTTTGCTCTGCTCTGTCTTGAAAAAGACAGGAGGCGGGGTGCGCTGGCCCCGTCAGGTCCGCCGCTTCGTTCGTCCCGACTCCGGGCTCCCGGTGGTGGTGTCTCGGTCCCATCGTCCATCATCAGCTGAGCAATGGCCTGCTCCAGCTGCTGGATCTCCATTCTGATCCTAGCTTCCATTTGCTCCATCCCACTCCTGACACCAGTGTGACGTATGCAGGGTTCACACAAAGAAAATGGAGCAGATGGCTGTGATCAACCAGATTTATTTTTCACACACTCTGAGCACAGGCAGGAGGGGAGGTCATTCTCCCAGACCTCTGTTTACATCACGGTTACACACACATAACGTTTCCCATAGTTGTCCTGTTCATAACCGTCCATTCACAGGTGCTTACTAAAGAATCAGATACCAGAGTCAGGTCAGTACATGAGAACGTGCCCCTATGCACATCCACCCTGGTACCTTCACCACTGTTTAGACAAATTAACAATCTTTCATCTAACATCTCTTCCACATCATTTCCATTGTTATCTGGGTGTGTGCTTTCCCACAGGCTATTGTGGGCATTAGTCTCCACACCATACCTCTTTCATATTCCCTTCCCCTGCCATAACAGTGAAAATATAATTAATCAGCTTAATATTTCCTTGTCCATTTGGCCTACATATTTTTCAGTTCAATTGGACTTTGTTGTTGTGAAATGGCGCTATATAAATAGTCATCTCATAGCACTTTCAACTGTAGGGGAAACCCCCACAGTTGCAGAAAGACCCCATCAATCAAGCGATCCCCTGTGAGCAAGCGCTTGGCGATGGTGGAGAGGAAAAACTTCCTTTTAACAGGAAGAAACCTCCAGCAGAACCAGGCTCAGGGAGGGGAAGTCATCTGCTGCGACTGGCTGGGGGGTGAGGGGATAGAGAAGATGAAAAGAACAGACATGTAGCACGATGGGGACTCAATCTATGGGAGAGAACAAACAGATGTTAATGACCAGCAAAAAAAAAAAAAAAAAAAAAAAAAAAAAAAAAACGTAATTCATTGAGAGTGAAGAAAGGAGTGAAGCCCAGTGCATTATTGGAGGTCCCCCGGCTGTCTACACCTATTAGCAGCACAACTAAGGGAGGGTTCAGAGACACATGATCCCTCCCTAATTGTAGGCTATATCAAAAAGGAAGGTTTTAACCCTATTCTTAAAAACAGAGATTGAGTCTGACTCCCGAATCCAGATTGGCAGCTGGTTCCACAGGAGAGGAGCTTGATACCTGAATGCTCCACCTCCCATTGTACTTCGGGAGATTCTAGGTATTACAGGTAATCCAGCATTTTGGGAGCGTAGTGCTCTGTTAGGATAATACGGTAGTATCAGATCTTTTAAATAAAAAGGAGCCTGATTGTTTAGAGCTTTGTAAGTAAGAAGAAGGATTTTAAACTTAATTCTAAACTCTATGGGAAGCCAATGAAGGGAGGCCAGAACCAGAGAGATATGATCTCTCTTTCTAGTACCTGTTAAAACTCTTGCTGCAGCATTTTGGATCAACTGAAGACTTCTTAAAGATGTTTTGGGACAACCTGATAATAAAGAGTTACAATAATCTAATCTAGAGCTAACAAAAGCGTGGATCAGTTTCTCAGCATCACTCTGAGACAAGATGCTCCTAATCTTGGCAATATTACGCAATTGATAGAAGGCAGTCTTAGAAACGAACTTAATATGTGAATTGAAAGACAGATCTTGACCAAAAATAACTCCAAGGTTCCTCACAGCTATTAAGAGAAAAAGTAACCACATCCAAACTCAGATTTGGAAAGGTATTTCTAAGGTTTTTTTTTGGACCAACAAGAATGACTTCAGTCTTATCTGAATTTAATAGCAGGAAACTGCAAGTCATCCAGTCTTTGATTTCCTTAAGACGGGCTTCTAACTTGGCTAATTAATGACTGCCATCTGGCTTCACTGACAGGTATAATTGTGTGTCATCTGCATAACAATGAAAATGTATACAGTGCTTTCTAATAATGTTGCCTAAGTCAAAGTCAAAGTGCCTTTATTGCCATTCATTCATTTATCCCATTCATTCATTTATTGTCATTCCATTGCTAATAAACAATGCAATGAAATTGAGATACTGCTCCCTAAAAACAAACTATCACACTCACAGTTCACTCATGCATTTAACATTCTCATAATTACAACACTGAGGTGTTTCAGGCACGTCCCACTGGGAGGAGACCCCGGGGCAGACCCAGGACTCGGTGGAGAGACTATGTCTCCCAGCTGGTCTGGGAACGCCTTGGTATCCCCTCTGAAGAGCTGGAGCAGGTGGCTGGGGAGAGGGAAGTCTGGGCTTCTCTGCTTGAACTGCTGCCTCCGCGACCCGGATCTCCGGAAAAGCGGTAGAAGATGGATGGATGGATAATTACAACAATAAATAATGCTTGAAACAATATTACTTAAAAGTTGAATACAATATGTACATACAGTAGCAATAATAAAAACATACTGAGCGATAAATATAAAAGACCAGCTTATACACACAGGGTTATTGCCACAAAATAACCTAAAATTGTCATGGCGGCCTCTGGGCCGTCATTGGCATCATTAACTCCAGCTTCGCACAGACCCACAGGTGTTAATCAGCAGTTGTTAAAAGCCAGCGTTGCTGACAGCCCGGCACGGAGTCGTCTGTCCTCCTCGTCGGAGAAAGAACCTGAACTCCGCTCTCAGGCCTCGTCAGGATTCTCTCTCGTCTCGTCAGGAACTTCTCTGGCTTCGTCAAGAACTTCTGTTACCTCTTCAAGGACTTCTCTTCAGAGTCAAACATGTAAAAGAACTGTCTGTTACTCTACTCCTAACCTTAACCCCTGTGCACAGGTGGACCCCCTTGGCGGCGGACCTGCGGCCCCAACTGACGGGGTTACGCCAACACGCACACGTAGCAGTTCGCTACCACCACGGTTACCGGTACGTCTTGATCCTCAAATTCCAGAACTATTACTGTATCAGTTGCAGGAGTACTGGCCACCGTTATCAGTGGAGTTACTGTCATCAGCATCTGTTGTTTCATCATCACCACGTTCTGTGGAATCACTCACCTCGTTATTATCTGGATTGTCATCGTCCCGGTCTGTGGAGTCACAGCCGGTGTCACGGGAAGAACTGTCCTTACCACAGCCACGGGTGGAAGCCTCAGCATGTTCACGGACACCCTCACCTCCACGTTGCACGGCCGCTGGTTCTCAGCAGGACGTAACCTGTGCTACAACCAAGTAAGCCTCGCTACTTGTAGCTTGTCACTTGCGTGGGACAAAAGTAATTGTTTGTGCTTGTATGTTCCAGGGTTGCCGGGTCTCCGTCCAGGGTGCTCAGCTCCAGTGACCAGAACACTATCCACGCACTCACACTTGCACTACACACCCTTTCACTCTAATAAAGATTATTGTTCACTATCTGCCCGTGTCAGTGTCTGTCTCCTGGGTCCCGAAACAAGTCAAAAATAACCTAAAATAATATCAGCAGTCTGTATGCGTTATATAAATCCGTTCAAAATATGTACTGCTGCTGGGAATAAACTATGATTAAACCTGGTAGTCCGGGTTTTATGGGCTCTGTACCGCTTTCCCGAGGGGAGCAAGTGAAAGAAATCATGGCCTGGATGAGTGCAGTCTTTAATGATGGCAGTAGCTCTGTTGACCTGGAAATCTCTTCCAGAGAAGGGGGAGAACAGCCGGTGATTTTTTGCGCAGTCTCGATCCCTCTCTGGAAGGCTTTGCGGTCTGTGGCTGAACAACCCTCCTACCAAACCGTGATGCCATATGACAAAATGCTTTCAATAGCAGAGCGATGAAATAAAACCAGCAACTGTGCATTCAGGCCATTCTTCTTGAGGAGCCTCAGAAAGTGTAGACGTTGTTGAGCCTTTTTTTTATCGTAGCTATGGTGTTAACTGTCCAGGCAAGGTTGTGAGAAATATGAACACCCAGAAACTTAAAAGCCTCCACCCTCTCCACACACTCCTTGCCTATATATAGAGGAGGCGGCTCACTGCTATGCTTCCTAAAATCAATAATGAGTTCTTTTGTTTTTTTTGTATTCAATAGCAGATTATTATCTGAGCACCATCTCACCAGTTTCTGGACCTCACCTCTGTATGCGGACTCATCTCCTCCTGATATGAGCCCCACTACTGTTGTGCCATCTGCAAACTTCACTATAATGTTTGTGGTGTGGCACATATGTTGGGCTCACATTTTCCACAAAGGTATGACTGCATGTTTATTGTTCAGTCTGTTCGCCACGGCCTTTGAAAGCACCTTGTAGTCCGTGCAAAGAAGAGCCGCAGGCCTCCAGTTTTTCAGCAGGGCCAAGTCCCCCTGCTTTGGCAACAGAGACAGCACTGCACGACGGCAGGAGACAGGTAACGTTCCTTCCCTGTAACAGGCAGTCAGAACGTCATAGAAGTCTGGTCCAATAATATTTCAAAAATGCTTAAAAAATTCTGAAGAAAGGCCATCAATTCCAGGCGCGCGTCCCAGCGCCATCTGATTCACAGCCACAGTCAACTCATCCAAAGTCAGGGCACAGTCCAGAGCGGCCCTGTCGTCCGGGCCGAGCACCGGAAGGGCCTCGAATAGCTGATTTTGAGATTCTTTGCAACACGTTCCCGCAGCAAACAGGGCCCCGTAGTAATCCACTGCATGGCGCCACATCTCGGATGGGTTCGTATTCAGGCGACCATCTGGGAGTGTCAAGCAAGCCATCAACTTCTTTTTCGCAGTAGACTTTTCCAAATTGAAGAAGAAGGACGTTGGTGCATCCATTCCTGCAGGCGAGTGAAGCGCGACCTCACTAGCGCCCCCTCCACTCTTTCCTGCATGAATGTGCGCAGGGCCGATCTCTTCTCCTGCAGCAAAGGACCAGCGGTAGAATCCCGACCCGTAACCAAGCTGGCATCCAGCCTCTTGACAGCGTCCTCAAGTTCACTGACCTTGACGTTGATGATGGCAGTTGAGTTTGCAGCGTACCGTTGACAAAAAAGGCGAATTTGCACTTTGCCAACGTCCCACCACTGTTCGAGGGAACCAAAACGAGCTTTTGTGGTCCTCCAGTGTTCCCAGAAGCACACAAAATACTGACAAAAGGCATTGTCCTGTAGGAGCTTGTTATTGAAGTGCCAATATGATTTTGCCCGTTTCCCTGGTGAGTTCAGTAACACCGCAGTAGCCAGGTGATGATCCGTGAAACCGACGGGACTTATGTTACTGTGAAGGAGGCCGGGGCTACAGGTTCTAGAAACATATATCCTGTCTAATCTAGCAGCACTGACAACACCGTCAGTGACCCTGACCCAGGTATACCGTCTCGCATTTGCATTTTTAGACCTCCACGTGTCCACTAAGTCGAACTGCACAGTGAAATTTTCCAAGCATCTTGAAGACTGCAGATGAGGTTCTGCATTAGTGCGATCTACAGTGAAGTCCAAGGTGCAGTTGAAATCACCAGCAACAACAAGTTGTTCTTGGTGATAGCGCTGCAATTCAGTAGTCAGTATATTGAAAAAGGCAACCCTTTCAGCGCCGTGGTTTGGCGCGTAAACATTAACCAGGCAAAACACGGAATCCCCTATTTGTGCCCTAACAAGAAGCAGCCTGCCCCTCACTATCTCCACCACCGATAAAACATGTGCATTTGCTGATTCCCCAAACAAAATGGCCACTCCTGCGCTTAGATTGGTGCCGTGACTGAGTGAAAATGGGCCTTTCCACCACAAGCCCCAGTCGACTTCATCTGCCGAAGTGGTATGAGTTTCCTGCAAAAACAAAATGTTGAGACCTTTCCGTCTGAACATGTCACTAATGAATCCCCTCTTATGATTACCCCTCCCACCATTGATGTTTATGGTCCCTAATTGTATTTTCTGCATTATGGCGATATTTGTGAGGAGCACCGTGCTTTGCCATGGAAATCATTCCATCTTTGCGCGCTTGGCCTTTTGTCCCCCTGCTGATTAACGCAGGGCTGCAAGGTGTTTCTTCAGGCGGAAGCGTTTTCTTTCATCCAGGAGGTTAACACCAACCTGCTTCCTCAGTACATTAACAGACCGAATGAATTTGTCAGTGTCACTGAAGTAATCAGCGACGTTAACGGCCGTATTATTATAGGTTCCGTCCAGGAAAGCATTTATTTCGTCTAGTGAAAACAAATGCTCAGTGGCATCGCCATTTGCCCCAATAGACTCATTTTTAGCAGACTCGGCGTCAGTTTCACACTCCATTCCCTCGTCGCACAACTCTGCTGACTGGTAGATTCAGCTGGCATGTCAGCTGGTGCAGCTGATCCTTCATCAGTCACGTGTTCCGGGGCGGCGCCTATATCAGCCGACTGGCGTTGTTCCGCCTGCTGCTCTAAAGTTGCAGCAGGCTGCGGAAGCACAGCCGCTGATGTCACACATCGCGATGCTGAGTCAACGTCATTGACCGCTTGTGTGCCATCACCAGTCAAGCCCCCAGCTGCAGGCTGCGCCGCGGGCGCCACAGGCGGGCTGTCCACAGCCACAGCGGCAGGCTCCGGAGCAGGAGTGGCGGAAGGCCCCGCAACGTCGTCCGCAGCCGCGGCGGGTGCGGAGGCCTTGCTGGCAGGCTGTGCGACCCCGCCGGGCTCTGCCGCGGCGGAAGCCCCCACAATGCCGTCCGCAGCAGCGTCGCGAGCGGAAGGCGCACCGGCCGCCCCAGCCGCGGCTCCACCAGAGCCCCCCGCTGGGCGCCTGTGCGGGCAGGCGAAACGTTTATGGCCCACGTCACCACATTGAAAACACTTCATCTGTCCCGAGCTCGCATACACCATATAGTAGCCGTCCCCGTGTTTGACCCGGAAGGACACTTCCAGAGTCTGAGTGGGCGAGTCTAGAAACATGAACACCTGTCGCCTGAGTGATTTCACATGTTTAAAGTCGGCTTTCCTGATTCCCAAACTGACATGTCTAAACGGGCCCGCAAAATTCCCGAATCTGCGGAGCTCCGCCGCCAACTGCTCGTCAGTAATAAAAGGTGGAACACCCGAGACGGTGATAAGCGTCGATGGAACTGACAAGGGTGACACCTGTACATACACGTCCCCGATTACAATACCGCCCGCAACCAGAGCGTGGACATTTTCCTCAGTAGCCAGAAACACAACTACAGCCCTATTCATCCTGGACGCATAGCGGATCACAGCAGGGCCCACCTGGGCACCCACAGCCATAAGGACCCCCTTCACAGTAACAGTGTCGTCCGGGGGAACGATCCGCACCCCCTGGCGGATAGATGGAGGTCGCATTTCGAAGGTCGCCATCCTCCTCCCCAAGAATCCAGAGTTTATTATGCGGGCAATGATGAAAAAACGGGAAAAAAATCCAATAGACCACGGAGTTCCCTATTTCCGTCCGAGAGAGAGAGAGAGAGAGAGAGAGAGAGAGAGAGAGAGAGAGAGAGAGAGAGATTGATTTTCATTTTGATTTTTAAAAGATCTTTAATAAACACACTTGTCCATCAGTCAATACAATTTCTATATCATGCTATGTTACACAGAAAATTAATCCCCCAAAAAACGCCCCAAAAAAAGCTGTCCATCATGAACTGAACAGAGGACATTCTCCAGGGACCAGAGGGTCCTGAAACCTTCCACATCCCCATTCCCCATAAAAAACTGAAAGTCCAGCCTGATTCTGGCTTTAAGTAGCCTCACAAATAAAATTTTGACATCAACATCATTCTCAACATTTTCAAGTTTTCTTCTCCGGCTTACATAGATAGCCAACTTTGCCTGCCCTAAAACAAAGTTCAGTAGTTGACACTTCTGCTTAAAACGACGATTGTACATAAAACCACAAATGAAAACCTGCTTAGAGAAAACTTCCTTAAAAATATGAAAAAGTTTTGTGAGAAGTTCAAAGAGGCCACTCAGGCGCTGACATTCAATAAAACAATGAAAAACTGTCTCCCTAGAGGAACAAAAAACACACTGATCACTGACACTGCTGTTAATCACAGAAACAAAAGCATTGACAGCTATAATACCATGCAGGACCCTCCACTGTAAGTCTCCATGCCTCTTAGGGAGAGGGGCTTTGTAAAGAGCCCTCCAGGCAGGCCGATGCCCTTTTCCTAGTTTAAAATAGGCTCTCCAAGGAGTGTCCACACAGGTGTTCAATCGGTCCTTGTTGAGTGCCATCACCACCAGTCTGTAGAGTGCCTTACCACTGGCTCCTCCAAAGTCCACACCAGTGGGAGCACAGAATGCCAGTAAGGAGCAAGGAGCAAGGAGCGACGTCAAAGTCCATATAGAGCGTGAGAGAGGGAAAGGGGTCAGTGCTTTCTGGCTGCAGCGTGCCATTGCTAAAGTCCAAGAGTAGGGAGTGCTCAAGTCCATGAAGCTCCTGTTTCCAGTGTGCAAGAAGACCATCGATGAAACGATTCGACCTGACACCAAGATGAGCTGCTAAAGCTGAGGCGTTGTTGAGGCCAGGACCAGCCAGTTCCACCACTTGCTTCAGAGTGAGAATGTTCCTGGAACACAGCCTATTAAGGAAGGTCCTTCCAACTCCCGGCAGGACACCAAGGCGACCACCAAAAACCAGCGGCTCCTTCAACAACCAGTAGAGGGAATCGCATGGCCCTCTTTGTTTTTTAAAAAGAGTCCACACTGAAAAGAGACTGCGGTAAAAACTGGGTAAAGACAGTGCATTAGAGTTCTTAAAATCCATTAAAAACACAGGGAGGTCTAGCCCAAGCCCAAGGACTCTCTGTAAAATAACACAGGCCAAAGGCCTCCATACCAGGTCCTGGGGGCCCGTCAGCAGTCTCTGTATGAAAGTCAGTCTAAAAGCAGCACCTCTACTAGCTAAATGAATCACTCCTTGCCCCCCCCTCCTCTTTGGGAAGAAATAACAGGGCTTGAGGAACCCAGTGGAGTCCACCCCCCCAAAAAAAGTCCACCAAAACAGACTGAATTTTGGACAACAAACCAGCAGGGGGGTCCATGCACATGAGGCGGTGCCACAGGGATGAGGAAACAAGATTATTTAAAATGAGCACTCTTCCTCTAAAAGATATTCTTGGCATTAGCCACTTCCATTTGTTTAGTCTCCCGTTAATTTTCTCTATGACCCCATCCCAATTTTTTTGCTCAAACTGCTGATTTCCAATAAAGACACCAAGATACTTAAAACCTCCTTTTTTCCAAATCAACCCACCCGGCAGCGTAAGCTGATTTTCTAGTTTCTCCCCCACCATCAGAGCCTCGCTTTTTCCCCAGTTTATCTTTGCAGAGGAAAGTTGGCCAAAAAGATTGACACTCCTAACCAGAACGTCAATGTCACTCTGCTTGTTTAGCAGAATGACTACATCATCTGCATAGGCCGACAGCTTGAACGTGGTGTCACAGCCAGGAAAAGTAACTCCTGATAGATCCCTTCTCAGGCAGTGAAGCAAAGGCTCTATGGCGAGGGAGTACAGCATCCCTGAGAGAGGGCAGCCCTGCCGAACCCCCCTCTGGACTTTTAAAGGGGCAGACAGGCCCCCATTTATCTTCAGCACACTCTCAATGTCACTGTACAAGACCCGTATCCTGGCTATGAAGCCTGGGCTGAACCCAAAAGCTGTTAAAACTGTCCATAAATATTGGTGTTCAACCCGATCAAACGCCTTTTCCTGGTCAATTGAAATCAAACCAGTTTCTACCGCCAATGAACCAGAGACCTCCAAAATATCCCGAATTAAAGTGACGTTGTCACTAATCAGCCTGCCAGGCACACAGTAAGTCTGGTCTACATGAATGAGCTCGCTCATCACCTTTCTCAGTCTTCGGGCCAGAGCTTTTGAGAGAATCTTGTAGTCTGTGCAGAGCAGAGAGACTGGCCTCCAGTTCTTTAGGCTCTGGAGGTCCCCCTTTTTCGGCAACAGTGTGATGATGGCCCTCCTGCAGGTCGTGGGTAGGGTCCCCCTTTCCAAGCTATCTTGGAGAACCTCCAGCAGGTCTGGACCAAGCAGGGGCCAGAATTCCTTAAAAAAGTCCACAGAGAGACCATCTATGCCTGGTGATTTTCCATTCTGGAGGCTCATTAGCGCCGTATGCAGCTCAGACAGAGACAGTGGAGCATCCAAGCCGGCAACAAGGTCCTCTGAGAGCACTGGAAGACCATCAAGGAAAACCTGGCCCAGTGCCGTGTCCTCCCTCCACTCTGCTCTAAACAATTCACTGTAAAAGCTAGCAGCGTGTTTCCTGATCTCTGCTGCTGTGGAGATTGTTCTCCCGTCATCGCCCAACAAGGAGTGAATGAGCTTTCTCTGTCCATTTTTCCCCTCCAGTCCAAAAAAGTACTGGGAGGGCGAGTCCATCAGAGCTACATCCATGTAGCGTGAGCGGACCAGAGCACCCTGTGCGGTGACCCCTAGCAAGCTAGCCAAGGCTGACCTTTTTGACTTGAGAGCCTCTAAGTGCTCCTGTTTTCCTGTAGAACTGAGCAACTCCTCTAGTTCTACCACCTCAGTCTCCAGAACTTTCAAGGATTGGGTCAAGCTACGAGTGACATTTTGAGTGTACTGTTGGCAGAGTTGTTTTATCTGGGCCTTACCAAAATCCCACCACAATTGGAGAGAACTAAAAGAGGGTTTTTGTTCCCTGTGTGACTTCCAAACATCATGAAAAACCTCTTTAAAAAACACATCATTTAAAAGTGTATTGTTAAAATGCCAAAAAGCACTCTTACACTTTACATTTTCAATAAACACAGAACAAAACAGCAGGCAGTGATCAGTGAAACCAACAGGACAGATACAACTATTTTTAAAAACACTCATTTGATGTTTAAAACCATAAAAACGGTCTAACCTAGCC
Source organism: Pholidichthys leucotaenia (assembly GCA_020510985.1). NCBI lineage: Eukaryota > Metazoa > Chordata > Actinopteri > Cichliformes > Pholidichthyidae > Pholidichthys > Pholidichthys leucotaenia. The sequence goes on along the minus strand of CM035845.1, from coordinate 320,519,922 downwards.
ATAGATAAAAGGTTATCTTTGACATGGCTCCAGGTGTACTGCCTCTGGTCCCCATGATGTGATCTCCACACATCGGCCATTTCATGTGTTTTCACCAGTTCTCTCAGCCTATTGGCAGAAGCAGGGTGAGGCTCCTGATGGTTCCTGTCTAGTCTGTGGTTTAATGTACAGTTAAAATCACCCCCCAGAAATAAAAAACTATTTGGATCACAGGACTTAACCGTATCCGAAAGCACGTCAAAGACCCTGATCCTCTCTGCTCTCTGTGTTGGCACATACACGTTTATAAAAACGAAGTTCACGTTTTCAAACTGTACCTTTAATAAGAGGAAATGACCTCTCACCACCTCTTCTACCTCATAAGAGACAGGCACACAACCCCTAGAGAAAAGTACAGCCACCCCCCCACTGCTACTGGATTTGTGGCTAAAAAAAATGCAGCCATCCCACTCTTTTCTCCAATGGCTCTCAATGTCCACAGTGCTGTGAGTCTCCTGGACCATCAGCACGTCAAGTTTCTTTAAATTAAAAAGCTTGTATAAAGAGGCCCTTTTTACATCATCCCTGGCCCCATTAATATTGAGAGTGCCAATTCTAAGGTGGGGCATTAAAAAGGATAAAAATAGGGTACAGTAAAAAAACACACACATAGCATAAAAGGGAAGAAACAAACTAAGAGTCAACATGACTGTTAGTAATTTGTGATTTCAGTTTGACAACCAGTTTCTTTAAACGAAAAATTTCCTGATCAGTAAAAGTCTCATTCCCATCATTCAGTTTCATCAGCTTGCGAGCTGATGCCACAAATAACTCCAGATCTGGAAAGTAATTTTCCACTTTCACAGCTCTGCTCCCCTTGGTCACCTGGAGAAATTGCCTAATTTTGGAAAAACAATAGGAGCTTTGCTCCTCCTGCGTCTGCGTCTGCATCATTTCAGACTCAGCTCCACTTTCGTCAGAGACGCTCTCATCTAGTAAATCTAACTTCCCAACCCTACTAGATTTAGCAGAGCTCTGTAAGTTTTCAGCACTTTTTCTTTTTTGTGCAGCTTTAAAAGGATCCTCTTCAGCAAAACTACATTCCTGCATTTCTTCATGAACTGCAACGTTTGTCATGCAGTGTTTGCTCTGTGTGTCCCCTACAGCCTCAAACCGCTCCTCCCCCGCCTGCAAAGTCTGTTCATTCACGTTCCTTCGTTTAACTGCACTTTTACTTACACCCTCCACCTGTTTACCCCGGGCGACAGGCTCGTCACAATGATCAGAGCTGCCGCCAGACAGAAATTCCCCACCATCACTGTTTGGGGGGGCAACTACCGCGCCCGCCGCGGCCACCCCAGCAGAGGTGGCCGCGGCCGCCCCAGCTCAAGCGGACGCGGACGCGGACGCGGACGCGGACGCGGACGCGGACGCCCCCGCAGAAGTAGAAGCGGACTGCGGCCGCGACCGCCCCAGCAGAAGCGGGCGCCGCAGCGGCATCCGCCGCACCACATGTAGCGCTACCCTCCGGACCACCAGAAACAGCGGCGTCACCTTTCTTACCGCCAGTGCTCTTTGTGTTCGCCTTTTCAGGACATGACCTAATAAGATGGCCTTCTGCGCCACACGCAAAACACTTCATGGTTTCAGATGTTGCAAACACCAAGTAGCTAAAGCCGTCAATCCTGAAATTAAAAGACGCGTTCAGTTCAGCAGAGCTGTCTTTCAACACCATGAAACACTGCCTCCTATGACATACAACATGCTTCAGCAGGGGTGATTTACTACCCAGAGAGACCATTCTGATAGGGGACACAACCTGGCCAAAACGGGACAACTCTCTAATCAGCTGATCATTTTTAACGAAAGGAGGAGCGTTTGAGATGGTGATCCTCCTAGACGGATTCGCCAGCGGTAAAACGGGAGTAAAAGTGTCACCTATGACCACTCCCTGTGCCACCACCTGATCAGCTTTTTCAGTCGAATCCAGAAAGATCACAATTGCGCTGTTCATCCTCGATGCTGATTTTATGCTGCCATGCCCAACCACCTGTCCTACAGCGAGGCTGGCCTCCTCCACAGAACAGGGAACTGTCGGGAGGATTCTCACACCATGACGCCGGGTTAAGCGCTCAAACTCCACACCACCATCAATCACCGGCATGATGCCGGCCGGGAAAAACCGGCAGCAGAAGCTACCGTTCCCCAACACACCCACTCCAACACTCACACCCCAGCACACACACACTCAAACCACTATATTAAACACACACACCTCAAACACACAAGATAGAGAAAAAGTTAGAAAATACAAAGTTTAAAGTACTCACTCGACACCACTCCACACCCCTGCTCCCACAAACGCCCACGCATGCGCACGAGAGAGAGAGAGAGAGAGAGAGAGAGAGAGAGAGAGAGAGAGAGATATTTTTGATTTTTAAAAGATCTTTAATAAACACACTTGTCCATCAGTCAATACAATTTCTATATCATGCTATGTTACACAGAAAATTAATCCCCCAAAAAACGCCCAAAAAAAAGCTGTCCATCATGAACTGAACAGAGGACATTCTCCAGGGACCAGAGGGTCCTGAAACCTTCCACATCCCCATTCCCCATAAAAAACTGAAAGTCCAGCCTGATTCTGGCTTTAAGTAGCCTCACAAATAAAATTTTGACATCAACATCACTCTCAACATTCTCAAGTTTTCTTCTCCGGCTTACATAGATAGCCAACTTTGCCTGCCCTAAAACAAAGTTCAGTAGTTGACACTTCTGCTTAAAACGACGATTGTACATAAAACCACAAATGAAAACCTGCTTAGAGAAAACTTCCTTAAAAATATGAAAAAGTTCTGTGAGAAGTTCAAAGAGGCCACTCAGGCGCTGACATTCAATAAAACAATGAAAAACAGTCTCCCTAGAGGAACAAAAAACACACTGATCACTGACACTGCTGTTAATCACAGAAACAAAAGCATTGACTGCTATAATACCATGCAAGACCCTCCACTGTAAGTCTCCATGCCTCTTAGGGAGAGGGGCTTTATAAAGAGCCCTCCAGGCAGGCCGATGCCCTTTTCCTAGTTTAAAATAGGCTCTCCAAGGAGTGTCCACACAGGTGTTCAATCTGTCCTTGTTGAGTGCCATCACCACCAGTCTGTAGAGAGCCTTACCACTGGCTCCTCCAAAGTCCACACCAGTGGGAGCACAGAATGCCAGTAAGGAGCAAGGAGCGACGTCAAAGTCCATATAGAGCGTGAGAGAGGGAAAGGGGTCAGTGCTTTCCGGCTGCAGCGTGCCATTGCTAAAGTCCAAGAGTAGGGAGTGCTCAAGTCCATGAAGCTCCTGTTTCCAGTGTGCAAGAAGACCATCGATGAAACGATTCGACCTGACACCAAGATGAGCTGCTAAAGCTGAGGCGTTGTTGAGGCCAGGACCAGCCAGTTCCACCACTTGCTTCAGAGTGAGAACGTTCCTGGAACACAGCCTATCAAGGAAGGTCCTTCCAACTCCCGGCAGGACACCAAGGCGACCACCAAAAACCAGCGGCTCCCTCAACAACCAGTAGAGGGAATCGCATGGCCCTCTTTGTTTTTTAAAAAGAGTCCACACTGAAAAGAGACTGCGGTAAAAACTGGGTAAAGACAGTGCATTAGAGTTCTTAAAATCCATTAAAAACACAGGGAGGTCTAGCCCAAGCCCAAGGACTCTCTGTAAAATAACACAGGCCAAAGGCCTCCATACCAGGTCCTGGGGGCCCGTCAGCAGTCTCTGTATGAAAGTCAGTCTAAAAGCAGCACCTCTACTAGCTAAATGAATCACTCCTTGCCCCCCCTCCTCTTTGGGAAGAAATAACAGGGCTTGAGGAACCCAGTGGAGTCCACCCCCCCAAAAAAAGTCCACCAAAACAGACTGAATTTTGGACAACAAACCAGCAGGGGGGTCCATGCACATGAGGCGGTGCCACAGGGATGAGGAAACAAGATTATTTAAAATGAGCACTCTTCCTCTAAAAGATATTCTTGGCATTAGCCACTTCCATTTGTTTAGTCTCCCGTTAATTTTCTCTATGACCCCATCCCAATTTTTTTGCTCAAACTGCTGATTTCCAATAAAGACACCAAGATACTTAAAACCTCCTTTTTTCCAAATCAACCCACCAGGCAGCGTAAGCTGATTTTCTAGTTTCTCCCCCACCATCAGAGCCTCGCTTTTTCCCCAGTTTATTTTTGCAGAGGAAAGTTGGCCAAAAAGATTGACACTCCTAACCAGAACGTCAATGTCACTCTGCTTATTTAGCAGAATGACTACATCATCTGCATAGGCCGACAGCTTGAACGTGGTGTCACAGCCAGGAAAAGTGACTCCTGATAGGTCCCTTCTCAGGCAGTGAAGCAAAGGCTCTATGGCGAGGGAGTACAGCATCCCTGAGAGAGGGCAGCCCTGCCGAACCCCCCTCTGGACTTTTAAAGGGGCAGACAGGCCCCCATTTATCTTCAGTACACTCTCAATGTCACTGTACAAGACCCGTATCCTGGCTATGAAGCCTGGGCTGAACCCAAAAGCTGTTAAAACTGTCCATAAATATTGGTGTTCAACCCGATCAAACGCCTTTTCCTGGTCAATTGAAATCAAACCAGTTTCTACCGCCAATGAACCAGAGACCTCCAAAATATCCCGAATTAAAGTGACGTTGTCACTAATCAGCCTGCCAGGCACACAGTAAGTCTGGTCTACATGAATGAGCTCGCTCATCACCTTTCTCAGTCTTCGGGCCAGAGCTTTTGAGAGAATCTTATAGTCTGTGCAGAGCAGAGAGACTGGCCTCCAGTTCTTTAGGCTCTGGAGGTCCCCCTTTTTCGGCAACAGTGTGATGATGGCCCTCCTGCAGGTCGTGGGTAGGGTCCCCCTTTCCAAGCTATCTTGGAGAACCTCCAGCAGGTCTGGACCAAGCAGGGGCCAGAATTCCTTAAAAAAGTCCACAGAGAGACCATCTATGCCTGGTGATTTTCCATTCTGGAGGCTCATTAGCGCCATATGCAGCTCAGACAGAGACAGTGGAGCATCCAAGCCGGCAACAAGGTCCTCTGAGAGCACTGGAAGACCATCAAGGAAAACCTGGCCCAGTGACGTGTCCTCCCTCCACTCTGCTCTAAACAATTCACTGTAAAAGCTAGCAGCTTGTTTCCTGATCTCTGCTGCTGTGGAGATTGTTCTCCCGTCATCGCCCAACAAGGAGTGAATGAGCTTTCTCTGTCCATTTTTCCCCTCCAGTCCAAAAAAGTACTGGGAGGGCGAGTCCATCAGAGCTACATCCATGTAGCGCGAGCGGACCAGAGCACCCTGTGCGGTGACCCCTAGCAAGCTAGCCAAGGCTGACCTTTTTGACTTAAGAGCCTCTAAGTGCTCCTGTTTTCCGGTAGAACTGAGTAACTCCTCTAGCTCTACCACCTCAGTCTCCAGAACTTTCAAGGATTGGGTCAAGCTACGAGTGACATTTTGAGTGTACTGTTGGCAGAATTGTTTTATCTGTGCCTTACCAAAATCCCACCACATTTGGAGAGAACTAAAAGAAGATTTTTGTTCCCTGTGTGACTTCCATACATCATGAAAAACTCCCTTAAAAAACACATCATTTAAAAGTGTATTATTAAAATGCCAAAAAGCACTCTTACACTTTACATTTTCAATGAAAACAGAACAAATCAGCAGGCAGTGATCAGTGAAACCAACAGGACAGATACAACTATTTTTAAAAACACTCATTTGGTGTTTAAAACCATAGAAACGGTCTAACCTGGCCATAGATAAAAGGTTATCTTTAGCATGGCTCCAGGTGTACTGCCTCTGGTCCCCATGATGTGATCTCCACACATCGGCCATTTCATGTGCCTTCACTAGTTCCCTCAGCCTATTGGCAGAAGCAGGGTGAGGTTCCTGATGGTTCCTGTCCAGTCTGTGGTTTAATGTACAGTTAAAATCACCCCCCAGAAATAAAAAACTATTTGGATTACAGGATCTAACCGTATCTGATAGCATATTAAAGACCCTGATCCTTTCTGCTCTCTGGGTTGGCACATACACGTTTATAAGAACCAAGTTTACGTTTTCAAGCTGTACCTTTAGCAAGAGTACATGTCCTTTCACCACCTCTTCTACCTCATAAGAGACAGGCACACAACCCCGAGAGAAAAGTACAGCCACCCCTCCACTATTATTGGATTTGTGGCTAAAGCATCAGCGCAAAGCTCCTCAAGTCCTGTGCAGACCAGCTGTGTGGGATTGTGACGTATATCTTCAACATGAGCCTGAAACTGGGGAGGGTACCACAGCTGTGGAAAACATCTTGTGTGGTACCTGTACCAAAAACTTCCCACCCCAAAGACCTGAACAGCTACAGACCGGTGGCCTTGACGTCCCACTTGATGAAGACCCTGGAGAGACTGCTCCTTGCTCACCTCCGCCCCCTGGTGGAACCAGCGATGGATCCACTCCAGTTCGCCTACCAGCATGGCATTGGGGTGGAGGATGCGGTGATCTTCCTCCTTCACCGTTCTCTGTCCCACCTGGAGAAGCCCGGGAATATGGTGAGGATCATGTTCTTTGACTTCTCCAGTGCTTTCAACACCATCCAACCGATGATCCTGAAGGACAAGCTGCTGCGCGCAGGGGTGGACCAGCACCTGTCATCATGGATCCTGGACTACCTCACGAACCGGCCTCAGTTTGTGAGAACCCGGGACTGTGTGTCCGACACGATCATCAGTAGCACGGGGGCCCCCCAGGGAACGGTGCTGGCTCCCTTCCTGTTCACTCTTTATACTGCGGACTTCTCACACAACACAACACACTGCCATCTACAGAAGTTCTCTGATGACTCTGCGATCGTTGGCCTCATCTCCAATGGAGATGAAGCTGAGTACAGAGGGCTTATCCAGGACTTCGTGGACTGGTGCCATCGGAACTGCCTCCAGATCAACGCGAGGAAAACTAAGGAGCTGGTGGTGGACTGCCGCAGGCATGGGCAGCCCCTCACAGTACCAGTAAATATACAGGGAACAGACATCGAGATGGTGACATCCTATAAGTACCTGGGTATTCATCTGAACAATAAACTAGACTGGTCACACAATACTGATGCACTCTACAAGAAGGGACAGCGCAGGCTGTTCCTGCTGAGGAGACTCAGGTCTTTTGGTGTACAAGGGGCGCTGCTGAAGTCATTCTATGACACGGTGGTGGCATCAGCCATCACTTTTGGAGTGGTCTGCTGGGGCAGTGGCATTACTGCAGCCGATAGGAAGAGACTGAACAAACTGATTAAGAAAGCTAGCTCTGTCCTGGGGCAGCGCCTTGATCCGATGGAGGAGATAGGAGAGAGAAGGACGGTGGCTAAACTGTCATCTCTGCTGGAGTCCGAGTTCCACCCTATGCAGGACATACTGAATGCACTGAGGAGCTCATTTAGCAGCAGACTACATCATCCCAGGTGCACAACCGAGAGGTTTCGTAGGTCCTTCCTACCAACGGCTGTCAGACTGTACAACCTAAGCAGGGCTGCTCGCAGAGATAGCAAAAAGACGTAACAAACTAATAGTTTTTTGAATGCAAAAGATGCAATAGACTTACACAATGGTCCCCTCCGGCATACAACTAGGAACATACCGGTCGCTATGGAGGGTGAGAATATGTATGGGCACATAATCATACCATGTAGGATAACTAAGTAGACGGTTATGCTGTTTCATTCCATCTAGCAACAATGCTCTGCACTGTGTGTGTTTATATATTTGCATATTTATTCCATCTAGCTACAATGCTCTGTACTGTGGGTGTTTATATATTTATATATCTACATATTATTCCATCTAGCTACATTGCTCCGCACTGTGTGTGTTTATATACTTGCATATTTATTCCACCTAGCTGCAATGCTCCGTACTGTGGGTGTTTATATATTTACATATTTATTCCATCTAGCTACAATGCTCTGCACTGTGTGTTCATATATTCATATATTTATTCCATCCAGCTACAATGCTCTGCACTGTGTGTCTGTGTGTGTGTGTATATATATATATTTTATAGTAATACGTACATATGTTTATTAGCTGCTCTTGCTTGCTTTTTTTTTTTTTTTTTTTTTTTTTTTTTTTTCTTGCCTTCTGATTGTTGCTCTGAGTGTTGCTATCCCTGTGCTGTTGCAATCCTGGAATTTCCCCGTTGTGGGACTAATAAAGGCTTATCTTATCTTATCTTAAAAAAAATGCAGCCATCCCACTCTTTTCTCCACTGGCACTCAATGTCTACAGTGCTGTGAGTCTCCTGGACCATCAGCACGTCAAGTGCCTTTAAATTAAAAAGCTTGTATAAAGAGGCCCTTTTTACATCATCCCTGGCCCCGTTTATATTAAGAGTGCCAATTCTAAGGTGGGGCATTAAAAAGGATAAAAATAAGGTACAGTAAAAAAACACACACATAGCATAAAAGGGAAGAAACAAACTAAGAGTCAACATGACTGTTAGAAATTTGTGATTTCAGTTTGACAACCAGTTTCTTTAAACGAAAAATTTCCTGATCAGTAAAAGTCTCATTCCCATCATTCGGTTTCATCAGCTTGCGAGCTGATGCCACAAATAACTCCAGATCTGGAAAGTAATTTTCCACTTTCACAGCTCTGCTCCCCTTAGTCACCTGGAGAAATTGTCTAATTTTAGTAAAACAATAGGAGCTTTGCTCCTCCTGCGTCTGCGTCTGCATCAGTTCAGACTCATCTCCACTTTCGTCAGAAGCGCTCTCATTCACTAAATCTAAATTCCCAACCCTACTAGATTTAGCAGAGCTCTGCAAGTTTTCCGCACTTTTCCTTTTTTGTGCAGCTTTAAAAGGATCCTCTTCAACAAAACTACATTCCTGCATTTCTTCATGAAACGCAACGTTTGTCATGCAGTGTTTGCTCTGTGTGTCCGCTACAGCGTCAAACCGCTCCTCCCGCGCCTGCAAAGTCTGTTCATTCACGTTCCTTTGTTTAACTGCACTTTTACTTACACCCTCCACCTGTTTACCCCGGGCGACAGGCTCGTCACAATGATCAGAGCTGCCGCCAGACAGAAATTCCCCACCATCACTGTTTGGGGGGACAACTACCGCGCCCGCCGCGGCCACCCCAGCAGAGGCGGCCGCGGCCGCCCCAGCACAAGCGGACGCGGACGCGGACGCCCCCGCAGAAGTAGAAGCGGACGCGGCCGCGGACGCGGATGCGGCCGCAGTCGCGGCCACGACCGCCCCAGCAGAAGCGGGCGCCGCAGCGGCATTCGCCGCACCACATGTAGCGCTACCCTCCGGACCACCAGAAACAGCGGCGTCACCTTTCTTACCGCCAGTGCTCTTTGTGTTCGCCTTTTCAGGACATGACCTAATAAGATGGCCTTCTGCGCCACACGCAAAACACTTCATGGTTTCAGATGTTGCAAACACCAAGTAGCTAAAGCCGTCAATCCTGAAATTAAAAGACGCATTCAGTTCAGCAGAGCTGTCTTTCAACACCATGAAACACTGCCTCCTATGACATACAACATGCTTCAGCAGGGGTGATTTACTACCCAGAGAGACCATTCTGATAGGGGACACAACCTGGCCAAAACGGGACAACTCTCTAATCAGCTGATCATTTTTAACGAAAGGAGGAGCGTTTGAGATGGTGATCCTCCTAGACGGATTCGCCAGCGGTAAAACGGGAGTAAAAGTGTCACCTATGACCACTCCCTGTGCCACCACCTGATCAGCTTTCTCAGTCGAATCCAGAAAGATCACAATTGCGCTGTTCATCCTCGATGCTGATTTTATGCTGCCATGCCCAACCACCTGTCCTACAGCGAGGCTGGCCTCCTCCACAGAACAGGGAACTGTCGGGAGGATTCTCACACCATGACGCCGGGTTAAGCGCTCAAACTCCACACCGCCATCAATCACCGGCATGATGCCGGCTGGGAAAAACCGGCAGCAGAAGCTACCGTTCCCCAACACACTCACTCCAACACTCACACCCCAGCACACACACACTCAACCCACTATATTAAACACACACACCTCAAACACACAAGATAGAGAAAAAGTTAGAAAATACAAAGTTTAAAGTACTCACTCGACACCACTCCACACCCCTGCTCCCACAAACGCCCACGCATGCGCACGAGAGAGAGAGAGAGAGAGAGAGAGAGAGAGAGAGAGAGAGAGAGAGAGAGAGAGAGAGATTTTTTAAAAAGATCTTTAATAAACACCCTTTTCCATCATTCAGTACAATTTCTATGCCATACTATATTACACAGAAATTGTTCCCCCCAAAAAACGCCCGAACAAACGCTGCCCATCACAGACTAAACAAAGGACATCCTCCAGGGACCAGAGGGTCCTAAAACCTTCCACATCCCCATTTCCCATAAAAAACTCAAAGTCCAGCCTGATTCTGGCTTTAAGTAGCCTCACAAATAAAATCTTGACATCAACATCGTTCTCAACATTCTCAAGCTTTCTTCTCCGGCTCACATAGATAGCCAACTTTGCCTGCCCTAAAACAAAGTTCAGTAGTTGGCATTTCTGCTTAAAATGATGATTGTACATAAAACCACAAATGAAAACCTGCTTGGAGAAAACTTCCTTAAAAGTGTGAAAAAGTTCTGTGAGAAGTTCAGAGACCATTTAGACGCTGACATTCAGTAAAACAATGAAAAACTGTCCCTCTAGAGGAACAGAAAACACGCTGATCACTGACACTGCTATTAATCACAGAGACAAAAGCTTTGACAGCTATAATGCCATGCAGGACCCTCCACTGTAAATTTACATGCCTCTTAGGGAGAGGGGCTTTATAAAGAGCCCTCCAGGCAGGCTGATGCCCTTTTTTCAGTCAAAAGTAGGCTCTCCATGGAGTGTCCACACAGGTGTTCAATGGGTCTTTATTGAGTGCCATCACCACCAGTCTGTAGAGAGCCTTACCACTGGCTCCTCCAAAGTCCACATCAGTGGGAGCAGAGAATGCCAGTAAGGAGCTAGGAGAAACGTCAAAGTCCATATAAGATAAGATAAGATAAGATAAGATAAGCCTTTATTAGTCCCACAATAGGGAAATTCCAGGATTGCAACAGCACAGGGATAGCAACACTCAGAGCAACAATCAGAAGGCAAGAAAAAACAACATCTAGTAAACATATGTCCATATTACTATAAATGTATATATATAGACACACAGTGCAGAGCATTATGGTTGGTTGGTGAATGACGACCCGCGTCGTTTTCGCTACAGCTCCCGGTATGTCGAGTTTCCCATTAGCACCGGGCGGCGGCCAAGTGCAAGCTAGCACTAGCTCCTCCCCGCTGTAGCATCTCCCGCTGCAAACCGTGGCTCCGTCCGCCGACCCGGGAGACCCCCGGGGCGATCCGTGCGTCCGTGATATATATACAGAGTGAAAGGTGTAGAAAGAAGAAGGAAGATTAAAAAAAAAAAAAAAAAAAAAAAAAAAGGCTGTTGCAACGGGCAGCCTACTCGTGTGGCGCCACCGGTCCGGCGGAACACATATGAAGTGTGAGGGAGTGAAAGGGGTCCATGCTTTATGGCTGCAGCGTGCCGTTGCTAAAGTCCATGAGTAGGGAGCGCTCAAGTCCATGAAACTCCTGTTTCCAGTGTGCAAGAAGACCACTAATGAAATGATTTGATCTAAAACCGAGATGTGCTGCTAAAGCTGAGGCGTTGTTGAGGCCAGGACCAGCCAGTTCCACCACTTGTTTCAGAGTGAGAACATTCCTGGAACACAGCCTATCAAGGAAGGTCCTTCCAACTCCCGGCAGGACACCAAGGCGACCACCAAAAACCAGCGGCTCCCTCAACAACCAGTGGAGGGAATCGCATGGCTCTCTTTGTTTTTTAAAAAGAGTTCACACAGAAAGCAGACTGTGGTAAAAACTGGGTAAAGACAGTGCACTAGAGTTCTTAAAATCCATTAAAAACACAGGGAGGTCTAGCCAAAGCCCAAGGACTCTCTGTAAAATAACACAGGCCAAAGGCCTCCACACCAGGTCCTGGGGGCCCTTCAGCAGTCTCTGTATGAAAGTCAGTCTAAAAGCAACACCTCTACTAGCTAGATCATGGGTCGGCAACCCGCGACTCCGGAGCCGCATGCGGCTCTTTCATCCCTCTGCTGCGGCTCCCTGTGGCTTTGGAAAATAAAATAATGAGTATTTAATTAAAATGTATTTTAATTTAGTTCATTTTTTTTTAAATGTAATTCTAAATTTGAAGATTATGGTGATCTTGTAAAATCTAAAAAAAAAAACGTGTTAAAGTTTAATCACCGTCAGCGAAAATCAACACGGTAACATAAGCACTCGTCGCTTCCCTGGAAGTCGTCTCCCGCGATAACCCGGATGTGTTGTGTTCAAGCTCCTGCTGTATTGCAGTAGCTTGACAGCCCTGCGATTGGATAGTTGCAAACGATTGGACCAAGCAAATGGCTCGTTGTATGCTTTTTCAAAGATTTATGGTGGCGTGTTCTCAGGGATGTGATTTTCTGCTAATTCGCCGAATTCCGCTTTATTTTATCTTCCAGGAAGATAAAGTACGTTAAGTACGTTAGCGGCTTGTGGTCCACGAACGCAGTGAAGCTGCGCCCTTTCAGGCAGGACCGGAAGTGGCGTATGGCCAGGTGGAGAGCCATTAACAGAGGGCTGCGCGGGGGATGAAACTGTAATAAAAGTTAACCATCCCCTTTTATGATTCCAAACAGTTTGAAATTGACAGTGCACAGTGGACATTGACTCATAACTTTTGAATATTTCTAAGACTTAGCTACATCAGTGATTGTGCAAAACGAACTGCTCAAGACTCGGTGGAGATTGAAACTGGTGATCTGAAATGAATGCTGAAATTATGAAAAGTAATGGTATGTTGGAATTTTATTTCTATTATGGAATAGATAAAATTAACTGATTTTGATTTGATCAAGTGTTAAAGCATGTGATGGATAATGCTTGTTGGAATATTTTAGGAATGCTATCTTCTTGGAACATAAGTCAATATTATACAGTAATAAGTGGCATTCAGCTGTTTGTTTCATGTCATTTAAGCACAGTTCTGGTACTTAAAAATCATAAAAACCCAGGAGCTTCGGGGGGCTTTGCCCCCCTTGCCCCCCCTTGCCACCCTATGTCCCCCAGACCTCCTGCTGAATTTTCAGATAATTTCCCCAACCCCAAATCACATCGCTGGTTCGTGTTGGAATTCTGAGCTTTCGGTATTGTTTTCAGCGGAGTTATGAGATTTTTATCGAAGGATCAGGAGTCATCAGTGCTAGAAATAGCATTCTCCTTTCAACCCAGTGTCAACCTTCAACCCAATGTCTTTTTTTTTTTCGGAGTTCAAAATGTTTTTGTTGCATGCAGAAATGTAATTTTGTTTTCTCTGCAGGAGTTCCCTGATTTCATAAATGCAACACATTATAGTTTGTTTATACATAGCATAAAGGGAAAAAAAAGTTATATGCAGTGTTATTTCATTTTAAGTGTCAAAAGGGTTTTTGTGGCTCCCAGTGTTTTCTTTTCTGTGGGAAACGGGTCCAAATGGCTCTTTGAGTGGTAAAGGTTGCTGACCCCTGAGCTAGATGAACCACTCCTTGCCCCCCTTCCTCTTTGGGAAGAAATAACAGTGCTTGAGGGACCCAGTGGAGTCCACTCCCCCCCCCCCCAAAAAAAAAAAAAAATAGTCCACTATAACAGACTGAATTTTAGACAACAATCCAGCAGGGGGTTCCATGCACATGAGGCGGTGCTGCAGGGATGAGGAAACGAGATTATTTAACCTCTTGCACTCCGTTGTACCGCGGACGGGCAAGTCTCTGCGTCCTCGAGCGCACGAGAGCGCACTGGGGAAAAAAAAAAAAAAAAAGTTCTTCCACTTCAGACACAGCCGCGAACAGATTGGATATGATTGACCTCTCATTCGACTAATAAGAGCCTTGAATTGGGTTTCTGAAACCTTGAAGAACCAATGACTGAAAACCTTGCAAGAAGGACCCGCCTACCAACGCAGCGAGCCAATTAAAACACAGAAGTTCGCTGAGCTGTTTTGTCTAAAGCTGGCTGAAGAGAGACTGCTTCAGCAGCCACAGGCAGTGCTTTTTTTTTTTTTTTTTTAATTCCAGCAGAGTGTTTAGGATTCTCTTATATGGTCATCATAGACCGACGGAGGCCGACGACGAAGGTTGTAAATCATTCGCCAAAACCGCAATCATGGAATTATGTTTTGACCGGGTCGCGAGACCAGAACCACGAGTGGACCAGCGTCGCGTTCGTCTGACAATGAGGAATAGAAGTTCGCCAGGACAATGTGGCTGTGAAGAGGTAAGGTGTTATAAGCCAAATTATTTTTTATCCCTGAAAATTGTAATCAAAAATGACTTTTGACCGATCGGTAAATTACAACTGTGCGGCGCACGCCTCCGGACCGTGAACGCCCCCCCGCCGCTGCTATTCTGTAGCGAGGGGGGGGGGGAGCCGCGGTGACTGCGCTGCTGTGGCCACATGCCACATCCGAGTGTAATCCGTCATGTAGCAATGGCCGCTCTCCGTCCTCTGTAGCGAGGGGGGGGGACAACCCCCCCCCACACACACACAGACACAGCCCTGAATGTGACCTTTCATTAGAGCCCAAAATGAAGCTTCTACATTGAAGTATTCAAAAGTTACAGACGTTTTTCCAAACTGTGCCATTTGGCACAGTTTGTTAAAACGCCTGGGAACTACCTGAGAACAAAGCTGTGTAATATATTCATTTTTTGTGGTATTGTTACAAAATTTGGTCCTCAGCTGGATAACACTTGTTTCTACATTTCTGTTGCATTTTCCAGCCCGGATCTGAAGCTGTGTGTTATTTGCAAGCATTTGTATCCAAAAAAACACCTAGGCCAAATTTATTTTCTTCAAGTTCACTATGTTTAGATGACTGTAACTCAGTGGCCGGAGCACTTAGAGAGATTGACTGTTTTGCCAAAAAATTCAAAGTGTTTTCTTTTAAATGAGACCAACCCCATGAAGATGCTGCAAAGGGTTGAAGAACAGCTTTCAATTTACTTTGGGCACATTATTTTTTGGCGTTTTTAGGAAAATTGACCGGAGTGCAAGGGGTTAAAATGAGCACTCTTCCTCTAAAAGATATTTTTGGCATTAGCCACTTCCACTTATTCAGTCTCCCGTTGATTTTCTCTGACCCTGTCCCAATTTTTTTGCTCAAATTGTTGATTTCCGATAAAAGCACCAAGATACTTGAATCCTCCTTTTTTCCAAGTCAGCCCGCCAGGCAGCGTAAGCTGATTTTCTAGTTTTTCCCCCACCATCAGAGCCTCACTTTTTCCCCACTTTATTTTTGCAGAAGAAAGTTGGCCAAAAAGATTAACACTCTTAACCAAAACATCAATGCCACTCTGCTTGTTTAGCAGAATGACTACATCATCTGCATAGGCCAACAGCCTAAACGTGGTGTCACAGCCAGGAAATGTGACTCCTGATAGGTCCCTTCTCAAACAGTGAAGCAAAGGCTCTATGGCGAGGGAGTACAGCATCCCTGAGAGAGGGCAGCCCTGCCCAACCCCCCTCTGGACTTTTAAAGGGGCAGACAGGCCCCCATTTATCTTCAGTACACTCTCAATGTCACTGTACAAGACCCGTATCCTGGCTATGAAGCCTGGGCTGAACCCAAAAGCAGCTAAAACTGTCCATAAATACTGGTGTTCAACCCGGTCAAAAGCCTTTTCCTGGTGTATTGAAATCAAACCAGTTTCCACTGCCAATGAACCAGAGACCTCCAAAACATCCCCAATTAAAGTGACGTTGTCACTAATCAGCCTGCCAGGCACACAGTAAGTCTGGTCTACATGAATGAGCTCACTCTTCACCTTTTTCAGTCTTCGGGCCAGAGCTTTTGAAAGAATCTTATAGTCCATGCAGAGCAGAGAGACTGGCCTCCAGTTCTTTAGGCTCTGTAGGTCCCCTTTTTTTGGCAACAGCGTGATGATGGCCTTCCTGCAGGTTGTGGGTAGGGTCCCCCTTTTCAAGCTATCTTGGAGAACCTCCAGCAGGTCTGGACCAAGCAGGGGCCAGAATTCCTTAAAAAAGTCCACAGAGAGACCATCTATGCCTGGTGATTTTCCATTCTGGAGGCTCATTAGCGCTGTATGCAGCTCAGACAGAGACAGTGGAGCATCCAAGCCGGCAACAAGGTCCTCTGAGAGCACTGGAAGACCATTGAGGAAAACCTGGCCCAGTGACGTGTCTTCCCTCCACTCTATTTTATACAGTTCACCGTAGAAACTAGCAGCATATTTCCTGATCTCTGCTGCTGTGGAGATTGTTCTCCCGTCATCGTCCAACAAGGAGTGAATGAGCTTTCTCTGGCCATTTTTCCTCTCCAGTCCAAAAAAGTACTGGGAGGGCGAGTCCATCGGAGCTACATCCATGTAGCGCGAGTGGACCAGAGCTCCTTGTGCGGTGACCCCTAGCAAGCTAGCCAAGGCTGACCTTTTTGATTTAAGAGCCTCTAAGTGGTCTTGTTTTCCTGTAAACTGAGTACCTCCTCTAGCTGTACCACCTCAGTCTCCAGAACTTTCAAGTGTTGGGTCAAGCTACAAGTGACATTTCGAGTGTACTGTTGACAGAGTTGTTTTATTTGTGCCTTACCAAAATCCCACCACATTTGGAGAGATTTAAGTTTTTTTGTTCCCTGTGTGACTTCCATACACCATGAAAAACTCCTTTAAAAGACGCATCATTTAAAAGTGTATTAAAATGCCAAAAAGCACTCTTACACTTTACATTTTCAATAAAAACAGAACAAAACAGCAGGCAGTGATCAGTGAAACCAACAGGGCAGATACAACTATTTTTAAAAATACTCATTTGATGTTTAAAACCATAAAAGCGGTCTAACCTAGCCATAGATAAAAGGTTATCTTTAACATGGCTCCAGGTGTACTGCCTCTGGTCCCCATGATGGTCCCCATGATGTGATCGCCACACATCAGCCATTTCGTGCGTCTGCTGGTTCCTGTCTAGTTTGTGGTTTATTGAACAATTAAAATCAGCCCCCACCCCCGCAGACCTAATAAGCTGACTAGCCGTTGGCACGGGTCACATGACCCACAACTGGCTTCTACACTGGAGAATATTTAATTGGTTGTATGTGTGAAGTGATAATAGGCATATTCTTTTCTGGATTATGCTCATTGAGATGCTTAGCAACAGTTAGCTGGGTACATTTGGAAGGTAATATTTTTGCTGGTTTTAAGCTACAACTTTCATCTTTTTAAACATCCATTTTAGGAAATCATTTTTCAGCTTACAGCACTCACACTGCATTTTCCTCAGGAAATACAAACTTTTCTTTTTATCTGTTGTTGCTTCTGATTGACCGGTAGCCATAGGCATAAATCAAGGGGTGATGGTGGTGGTGGTGGTGGGGGGGGGGGGCTGGGGGGGACATGCCCCCCCCTCCCGAACCTGAAAAAAACAGAATTGTCCCACCGCCCAATGTCATCATAAAAGTTTAATATCATGTTACATAAGACTTTTAAGCGCCAGTGCTGAGTGGGGAAAAAGCTTGCAAATTTGAAACATCTGTTGTAAATCTGCAACTTTTTTCCTCATAAATTTGCAACTTTTTTTCTTGTAAATTTGCAACTTTTTATATAAATTTGCTACTTTTTCTTTTAAATTTTCAACTTTTACTTAAAAATTTTCCACTTTTTTGTTGTAAAGTTGCAACTTTTTTCATCAAATTGTGACTTTCTTGTAGATGTGCTACTTTTTTCTATAAAATTTTCAGTGTTCTTTTAAATTTGCAACTTTTCTCATACATTTGCTACTTTTTCCTCATAGATTTTCTCCTTTTTTTGTTGTAAATTTTTTTTCATGTCAATTTACTTTTTTCACATGAATTTGACACTTCACAAATTTGCAATGTTTTTACTCATAAATTTTCATTTTTTTTTCTTATATGCAACTTCTTAAAATCAAACTGACCTTTTCTTTTAAATTTGCAACTTTTTCCTCAAATTTTCTTTTTTGTTGTAAAGTTACAACTATTTTTGTGCCTTTTTTGTATATTTTCCACATTTTTCTTTTAAAAATTTTGCAACTTTTTCTCATTTGTTTCTTCTTTGTTGTAAAGCTGTCACTTTTTAAAATCAAATTGTGACTTTCTTGTAGATTTGCAACTTTTTTCTTATAAATTTGCTAATTTTGTTGTAAAGTTGTAACATTTTTAAATCAAATTGTTACTTTTTCTTGTAAATTTGCTACTTTTTTCACATAAATTTTTTACCCTTTTTTCATAAATTTGCAACTTTTTTCACATAATTTTTTTTTTCTTGTAAACATGCAACTTTTTAAAATGAAATTGACTTTTTTCTTATTAATTTGCTACTCTTTTACAGGGATATGAAATCTTTTTCTTGCAAATTCACTAATTTTATCTTAAATCTGCAACTTTTTAGTTGTAAATTTGTGACTTTTTTAATATTTGCAACATTCATATGAATGCTGGTTATTTTTTATTCTGTGTTTTGCCTTAAATTTTCTCTCTTCATCTAGACAATGACTCAAGTTTGTTTGTATAAAGCTTTATAAAATAGTGGTCCCTAAAAAGAATCCTGCATCAGTCCTGACTACATATAGTGTTCCCCTCAGTCTTTACTCTGGAGAAAATTTTCTCTTTATTGACCCCCCACAACAGTGACCTGAAATATACGCCCACACCGGTAGCTAAAAACAATGGACTACACACAAAAATCACCAATCCTTTAACATAGTGACAGCCTGGTTGGGGTTTATTTTCTTCTCCTCATTGAGGTTCATTCCTCAAAACTTCCTCATATTACCCGAAGTGACTCAGTGCTGAGACGAAACCAAACAGCCACCAGCCCAGGGGAACAATCTGGCAGCTGAAAGTGAAATCTAGAAGGACCACACACAACCTGCCATGAGTCCAATTGGACGGAACTGATGAGTCACCCGAAAGCGTGACTCATGATGGATGACAGAAGTAAAACAACCTGAAGTTCTTCCACTGTGATGGCGCTGCGTTACTGGTCAGTTTGAAAGCAACAGGTTCACTGCATCAACGGTTGGTTCGGAGGCCTTTTGGGGTGGAGCTGCCTTTGTGATTTGATTCCTGCCATCATTTGAAGATTCTTGAATTTTCTTTTCCTTCTTTTAAACTCATTTCTTCTCTGACGTGAGATTATGAAATCTGCTTTACTGAAGCCAACCAACCACCTGTCACTCAGTATCAGCTGGGTGACTACAAGAATGAGTCACAACAGTCCCACTGCTACACACTGCTGTCATCTTCTGGTGGAAGTAACACATCACATGCAGTGGGGAGAACTAAGCATTGGGCGTGTCAGCATTTTTTTTATTTTTTTTTTGCCATTAAGATAAGATAAGATAAGATAAGATAAGCCTTTATTAGTCCCACAACGGGGAAATTCCAGGATTGCAACAGCACAGGGATAGCAACACTCAGAGCAACAATCAGAAGGCAAGAAAAAAACAAGCAAGAGCAGCTAATATACATATGTACATATTACTATAAAATATATATATATATATATATATATATATATATATATATATATACACACACACACACACAGACACACAGTGCAGAGCATTGTAGCTGGATGGAATAAATATATGAATATATAAACACACAGTGCAGAGCATTGTAGCTAGATGGAATAAATATGTAAATATATAAACACCCACAGTACGGAGCATTGCAGCTAGGTAAGCCTTTATTAGGAAGTAATAAGCCTTTATTAGTCCCACAATGGGGAAATTCCAGGATTGCAACAGCACAGGGATAGCAACACTCAGAGCAACAATCAGAAGGCAAGAAAAAAACAAGAGCAGCTAGTATACATATGTACATATTACTATAAATATATATATATAGACACACAGTGCGGAGCATTGTGGTTGGTGGATGTGCAGCAGAAAGTCTAAGCTCTCTCTCCGTGGATGCGGCGGGCCATTACATATGTTTTTAATGAAGCTACTCACATGAAATTATCTTCAGATGTTAAATCCACTTGAAAACTAGTGCATGCCCATGCATGCCCATAGAAACCAAGTATAAGCAAGAGACTCTGTAAATCTTCAGGATTTAAAGTCAGTCGGTTTAGAAGAATGGGCTAAACTTACACCTGAGCACCAGTGTTGTAGCCGAGTCACCATATTCCGAGGCACCACATTATTTCAGAGGCCAACTTCACAGTGCTTTGCAAAACTTACATTTCGCCGTGTGTTTCCTTCTCCCTTTCTCCTCATACTCCTCATGATGTACAGCAACCTTTGAACCGTATCACTACAGAAATGAACAAAATAAAAGAAAAATGGTTTGATACTAATAAATTGTCACTAAGTCTGAGTAAAACTAAATTTATAGTATTTGGTAACTGCAAAATGAAGAATCAAATTCACATACAAATTAATGGTGTAGCTATTGAAAGAGTGAATGAAATATAATTTCTGGGAGGGATCGTCAATGATAAAATATGTTGGAAATCTCAAATCTTGTACATTGAGAATAAACCGGCTAAAAGTATTTTTGTTTTATCCAAAGCGAAACATGTAATTAATCAAAAATCACTTTTTATTCTGTATTGTTCCTTGGTGTTACCATATTTAAGTTACTATGTGGAGGTCTGGGGAAACCGTTATAAAACTAACTCACAACCATTGTATTTACTGCAACAAAGAGCTGTGAGGATCATACATCGGGTCAAATTTTTTGAACATACTAATACACTTTTTTTTTTACAATCAATAATCTTGTTGAATTTAAAACAGCAATTTTAGGGGCAGATTTACTAATGTGCTGCACCATCACAAAACCCTGTTTTGATGTTAAAAAAACTACTGTTGAGATTTACTAAAGGGCTCAGGGCAAAGTTTGCAGTGGAAAGGTATGGACTATGTTAATTTTGTGCCTGGCCTCATAGCATATGCATTTGTGGGAGTTGTCATGTCAAAGTGGAAATTTGAGGGAGGAGAGTATTTAAATGACTGGCGCACGGTGATTTACTAAGGTTTGCGGGTGACAGTCTTCCACTAAATGTGCCAAGATTTAATGTCCAACAAAAGCTTGTCTTATTTATCTGCGCCTGACATGGTAGTGATCATTGGTGCTGAGACACCGGCGAGAACTCAGGGCATGTGGCCAAAGATACAGAAGCTTCTCTCTGCGCGTGACTTTATTTGGCATGACAGAAGAACAGATTATACGGTCTCACAGAGATCTGTGTTATGCTGAACTGGACGTCAGCCAGCCATCCATCCATCCATCCATCTTCTACCGCTTTTCCGGAGGTCCGGGTCGCGGAGGCAGCAGTTCAAGCAGAGAAGCCCAGACTTCCCTCTCCCCAGCCACCTGCTCCAGCTCTTCAGAGGGGATACCAAGGCGTTCCCAGACTAGCTGGGAGACATAGTCTCTCCACTGAGTCCTGGGTCTGCCCCGGGGTCTCCTCCCAGTGGGACGTGCCTGAAACACCTCAAGTGGGAGACGTCCAGGAGGCATCCTAATCAGATGCCCATACCACCTCAACTGACTCCTTTCAATGTGGAGGAGCAGCGGTTCTACTCTGAGCCTCTCCCGGATGACTGAGCTCCTCACCCTATCTCTGAGGGTGAGTCCAGCAATCCTACGGAGAAAGCTCATTTCAGCCGCTTGTATCCGCGATCTCGTTCTTTCGGTCATTACCCAAAGCTCGTGACCATAGGTGAGAGTAGGAACGTAGATTGACTGGTAAATCGACAGCTTTGCCTTAGAACTAAGCTCCCTCTTCACCACAACAGACCGGTACAACGTCCGCATCACTGCAGATGCTGCTCCAATCCGTCTGTCGATCTCTCGCTCCATTTTCCCCTCACTCGTGAACAAGACCCCAAGATACTTAAACTCCTCCACTTGGGGCAGGAGCCTGTCCCCAACCCGGAGAGGACAATCCACCTTTTTCCGGCTGAGGACCATGGACTCGGACTTGGAGGTGCTGATTCTCATCCCAGCCGCTTCACACTCAGCGGCAAACCGTCCCAGCAAGAGCTGTAGGTCATTGCTGGATGAAGCCAACAGGACAACATCATCTGCAAACAACAGAGATGAGATCCTGTGGTCACCAAGCATGACACCCTCCATTCCCTGGCTGCGCCTAGAAATCCTGTCCATAAAAATTATGAACAGAACCGGTGACAAAGGGCAGCCCTGGCGGAGTCCAACTCTCACTGGGAATGACTCCGACCGAGTGTTGGCAATACGAACTAAACTCTCACAACGGTCGTACAGAGACCGAATAGCTCGTAACAACAAGCCCGATACCCCATACTCCCGAAGCACCCCCCACAAAAATCCACGAGGGACGCGGTCAAATGCCTTCTCCAAGTCCACAAAACACATGTAAACTGGTTGGGCAAACTCCCACGAACCCTCAAGAATTCTCGAGAGGGTAAAGAGCTGGTCCAATGTGCCACGGCCAGGACGAAAACCACATTGCTCCTCCTGAATCCGAGGTTCGACCAACGGCCGGACTCTCCTCTCCAGTACCTTGGCATAGACCTTCCCAGGGAGGCTGAGGAGTGTGATCCCTCTAAAGTTGGAGCACACCCTCCGGTCCCCTTTTTTGAAGAGAGGAACCACCACCCCGGTTTGCCATGCCAAAGGCACTGCCCCCGACCTCCACGCAATGTTGCAGAGGCGTGTCAACCATGACAACCCAACAACATCCAGGGCCTTGAGGTACTCGGGGCGAATCTCGTCCACCCCCGGGGCCCGGCCACCAAGGAGATTTTTAACCACCTTGGCGACCTCAGCCCCTGTGATAGGCGAGTCATCCCCCTTGTCCCCAAACCCTGCTTCCTCTGTGGAAGGCGTATCAGTGGGATTGAGGAGATCCTCGAAGTATTCCTTCCACCGCCCGACGATATCCCCAGTTGAAGTCAACAGTGTCCCATCCGCACCATACACAGTGTGGACGGGGAGCTGCTTTCCCCTCCTGAGCCGCCGAACAGTTTGCCAGAATCTCTTTGAAGCCGACCGAAAGTCTTGTTCCATGGCCTCACCGAACTCCTCCCATACCCGGGTTTTTGCTTCAGCAACCACCCGAGCTGCACTCCGCTTGGCCTGCCGGTACACCTCAGCTGCTTCGGGAGTCCCACAAGCCAACCAAGCTTGATAGGACTCCTTCTTCAGCTTAATGGCCCCCCTCACCACTGGTGTCCACCACTTGGTTCGGGGGTTGCCACCACGAGATGCACCGACCACCTTGCGGCCGCAGCTCTGGGCCGCCGCTTCAACAACAGAGGTGGAGAACATGGCCCATTCAGACTCCATGTCTCCAGACTCCCTCGGAATGTGGTTGAAGTTCTTCCGGAGGTGGGAGTTGAAGACCTCCCGGACAGGGGCCTCAGCCAGACGCTCCCAGCACACCCTCACTATACGTTTGGGTCTACCAGGTCTGAATGGCTTCCTCCCCTGCCATCGGATCCAACTCACCACCAGGTGGTGATCAGTTGACAGCTCTGCACCTCTCTTTACTCGGGTGTCCAAGACATACGGTCGCAGGTCTGATGATACGATAACAAAATCGATCATCGACCTGCGGCCTAGGGTGTCCTGGTGCCAGGTGCACATATGGACACCCTTATGCTTGAACATGGTGTTCGTTATGGACAGACTGTGGTTAGCACAGAAGTCCAATAACTGAACACCACTCGGGTTCAGATCGGGCAGGCCGTTCCTCCCAATCACCCCCCTCCAGGTTTCACTGTCGTTGCCCACGTGCGCATTGAAGTCCCCCAGTAGGACGTCAGCCAGCAGTTTTTTAAATTTCATTTGTTTATACTGTATATAGTACAACTACATGAATTTGCGTCCATAAAATAGGATATAGGAGCCCTTCCTACCTGCAGTGGACATACAGATGGTGTCAGCTGATAGTGACTTTCTTACTTCATCAAAGGCACCACCCCCCTCCTCCCCCCCTGCCCTTATCATCAGTGAGCAGGACGTGCTCAAACAGTTCTCCAGACTGAACCCGCGCAAGGCCCCCAGTCCGGACGGCGTGTCTCCCTCCACCCTGAGACACTGTGCGAAACAGCTGGCTCCTGTCTTCACAGACATTTTTAACTCCTCCCTTAAGCTATGCCACGTGCCGACCTGCCTCAAATCCTCCACCATCATCCCTGTCCCCAAGAAGCCACGGATCACTGGACTTAATGACTACAGACCTGTAGCGCTCACCTCTGTAGTCATGAAGTCCTTTGAGCGCCTGGTCCTGCCCCACCTCAAGTCCATCACCACCCCTCTCCTGGACCCGCTGCAGTTTGCCTACCGAGCCAACAGGTCTGTAGACGACGCAGTCAACCTGGCCCTCCACTCCATCCTGCAGCACCTGGACTCCCCGGGAACCTACGCCAGGATCCTGTTTGTGGACTTCAGCTCCGCATTCAACACCATCCGCCCCGCTCTGCTCCGGGACAAGCTGTCCTTGCTCAACGTGCCTGACTCCCTCTGCAGGTGGATCACCGACTTCCTGACGGACCGGAGGCAGCATGTGCGGCTGGGAAAGACTGTCTCAGACTCTACTAGCATCAGCACTGGATCACCCCAGGGCTGTGTACTTTCCCCGCTACTCTTCTCCCTTTATACCAACTCCTGCACCTCCAGCCACCAGTCTGTCAAGTTGATCAAGTTTGCGGACGACACCACCCTCATCGGGCTCATCTCCAACGGCGACGAGTCCGCCTACAGGAGAGAGGTGGCCCAGCTGGCGTCCTGGTGCAACAACAACAACCTGCAGCTGAACGCTCTGAAGACAGTGGAGATGATTGTAGACTTCAGGAAAGTCACAACCCCTCTGCCCCCCCTCACCCTCACAGGCTCTCCCATCACCACTGCTGATTCCTTCTGCTTCCTAGGCACTACCATCACCAGGGACCTCAAGTGGGAGCCGACCATCAGCTCACTCATCAAAAAAGCCCAGCAGAGGATGTTCTTCCTGCGGCCGCTGAGGAAGCTCAAGCTACCCACCAAGATGTTAGTGCAGTTCTACACAGCCATCATCGAGTCCATCCTCACCACCTCCATAACCGTGTGGTACGCAGGAGCCACTGCCAGGGACAGACTAAGGCTGCAGCGCGTCGTGCGCACTGCTGAGAAGGTGATTGGCTGCAAGCTCCCATCTCTCCAGGATCTGTACATCTCCAGGACCCGGAGGCGTGCTGGCCGGATCATAGCCGATCCCTCACACCCTGGTCACGTACTGTTTGCCCCCCTCCCCTCAGGTAGAAGACTTCGGTCCATCCAGACTAAAACCTCCCGTCACATGAACAGCTTCTTCCCCTCTGCCATCAGACTGCTGAACACTAAGTGACTTATTGACTCTCGTGCACTATGTACAGCAGCTCAACCAGTCTCATGTCAATCATCACTGTTTTCTTCCTGCATTACCGACTGCACTATATGGTTCTCCACAGTATCTGCTGCTTGCTAATATATTTTAACTGCTGACCAGTATCACTCACTCTTATTCTACACTTTATTGCATGTATAGTTTATTTCTTTTATTTTATCATGTTTAATGTTGCAGCATTGCACCGAGACAAATTCCTAGTTTGTGTACTACATGAACAATGGCAATAAATCTGATTCTGATTCTGATTCTGATTCTCTTTTCTGCAGAGGTTCAGACTCGGACTCTGGAATTTTCCTTTCATATCAGCTCTGCCTCGTTCTTGAAGCAAAATTTTCCACATTGTCAATTTTCTTTGTTTTTTTTCCCTTATGCATTTTTTTTTTTTTTTTTTGTTACTTATTTGTACCCGTAGGTAGACTTGGTTTGCAGTCTGGTGACAAGCCACCGGCTGCTGGTCGCTGCGTGCGCGAGCGCCCTAAACCTACATGTTTTTGGTGTGTGGGAGGAAACCGGAGAAATCCCGGAGTAAACCCACGCAACACGGGGAGAACATGCAAACTCCACACAGCTCACTGTTGGTCGGGGGCTGGGATCGAACCCACGATCTCATGATCCCCGCGATCCCCCGGCCGAGGGTAAAACTGTGCTGCCACAGTGCTAAACCACTGCGCCACCGTGCAGCCATATATGCCATGCATATTACTATGTTTACAGTATTTCTTTTTGCTGTGCATGAAATGGTAACTCAGTTCCCTCTTCTCTCTACTTCTCTCTCCCAGTTCAGGATACACAATACTGGAGAAAAACAACAATGAGATTAATAACAAAAAGAGCACACAGATCCATAGAAACGTCCCCTGACATTGCAACACCATAACTCAATGGCATTTATAAAAAGTTGTGAACTGGGAGACCTGTAGATTTTGTTAAAACAAAGTTATTCACATAATAAAATCCCAGAGTCTCCATCAAACCATCTTGATGGTTCTAGTGTTAATAAAATAAATATGTTGGTTAAATAGTCCTTTTTTAAATGACAGTGCATCCGGAAAGTATTCACAGTGCTTCACTTTTTCCCAATTTTGTTAGGTTCCAGCCTTATTCCAAAATGGATTAAATTCTTTTTTTTTCCACAAAATTTGGAGCCAGGCTGACAAAGAGTCAGGACTCTACCAATCGTAGCATTCCCTTAGAGCTTACTAGTCAGGACTTTATGAACTTTTTCAATAATAAAATTTCATCTATCAGAGATAAAATCAATCAGACTCTTCCCACCGTTAACTTAAATACAGTAACTACTACACCTCCTTCAACTGATATCTGTTTGGATGAGTTTACTCCAATTGACCTTTTAGAGTTAGACAACATAATTTCCTCATCCAAGCCTTCAACTTGTCTTTTAGACCCTGTTCCTACCAGGTTATTTAAAGAAGTCTTCCCATTTATTGGTAGCTTTATTATTCAAATAATCAAGTCTTCATTAACATTAGGCTATGTACCACAGGCTTTTAAAACTGCTGTAATTAAACCCATACTCAAAAAGCCAATGCTGGATCCAGGAGTTTTAGCTAACTATAGACCAATCTCTAATCTTCCTTTCATTTCAAAAATCTTAGAGTTGTTGCTACGCAATTATTTGACCACTTGCAGGGAAATAGTTTATTTGAAGAGTTTCAGTCTGGGTTTAGAATCCATCATAGTACTGAAACAGCCTTAGTGAAGGTCACTAACAACCTCCTTATTGCAGCTGATAATGGACTTGTTTCTGTTCTTGTCCTTTTAGACTTTAGTGCAGCTTTTGATACTATCGATCATAATATTCTACTTGATAGATTAGAACACTATGTTGGACTTAATGGAACTTTGTTGTAGTGGTTTAGATCTTATTTATCTGATAGGTTCCAGTTTATTCATGTCAATAATGAGTTTTCTTCCAACTCAAAGCTCAGTCATGGAGTTCCACAGGGATCTGTG
This sequence comes from Pholidichthys leucotaenia, assembly GCA_020510985.1. Classification (NCBI taxonomy): domain Eukaryota; kingdom Metazoa; phylum Chordata; class Actinopteri; order Cichliformes; family Pholidichthyidae; genus Pholidichthys; species Pholidichthys leucotaenia. The sequence continues at coordinate 320,492,451 of CM035845.1, read as the reverse complement.
CTAGGCCCTACTCTTTTTAGTTTATAAGATAAGATAAGATAAGCCTTTATTAGTCCCACAACGGGGAAATTCCAGGATTGCAACAGCACAGGGATAGCAACACTCAGAGCAGCAATCAGAAGGCAAGAAAAAAAAAAAAAAAAAAAAAAATGGCAAGCAAGAGCAGCTAATATACATATGTACATATTACTATAAAATATATATATATACACACACACACAGACACACAGTGCAGAGCATTGTAGCTGGATGGAATAAATATATGAATATATGAACACACAGTGCAGAGCATTGTAGCTAGATGGAATAAATATGTAAATATATAAACACCCACAGTACGGAGCATTGCAGCTAGGTGGAATAAATATGCAAGTATATAAACACACACAGTGCGGAGCAATGTAGCTAGATGGAATAATATGTAGATATATAAACACACCCCAGTGCTGAGCATTGTAGCTAGATGGAATAAATATGTAAATATATAAACACACACAGTGCAGAGCATTGTTGCTAGATGGGATGAAACAGCATAACCGTCTACTTAGTTATCCTACATGGTATGATTATGTGCCCATACATATTCTCACCCTCCATAGCGACCGGTATGTTCCTAGTTGTATGCCGGAGAGGACCATTGTGTAAGTCTATTGCATCTTTTGCATTCAAAAAACTATTAATTTGTTACGTCTTTTGCTATCTCTGCGAGGAGCCCTGCTTAGGTTGTACAGTCTGACAGCCGTTGGTAGGAAGGACCTACGAAACCTCTCGCTTGTGCACCAGGGATGATGTAGTCTGCTGCTAAATGAGCTCCTCAGTGCATCCAGTATGTCCTGCATAGGGTGGAACTCGGACTCCAGCAGAGATGACAGTTTAGCCACCGTCCTTCTCTCTCCTATCTCCTCCATCGGATCAAGGCGCTGCCCCAGGACAGAGCTAGCTTTCTTAATCAGTTTGTTCAGTCTCTTCCTATCGGCTGCAGTAATGCCACTGCCCCAGCAGACCACTCCAAAAGTGATGGCTGATGCCACCACCGTGTCATAGAATGACTTCAGCAGCGCCCCTTGTACACCAAAAGACCTGAGTCTCCTCAGCAGGAACAGCCTGCGCTGTCCCTTCTTGTAGAGTGCGTCAGTATTGTGTGACCAGTCTAGTTTATTGTTCAGATGAACGCGCAGGTACTTATAGGATGTCACCATCTCGATGTCTGTTCCCTGTATATTTACTGGTGCTGTGAGGGGCTGCCCATGCCTGCGGCAGTCCACCACCAGCTCCTTAGTTTTCCTCGCGTTGATCTGGAGGCGGTTCCGATGGCACCAGTCCACGAAGTCCTGGATAAGCCCTCTGTACTCAGCTTCATCTCCGTTGGAGATGAGACCAACGATCGCAGAGTCATCAGAGAACTTCTGTAGATGGCAATCTGTTGTGTTGTGTGAGAAGTCCGCAGTGTAAAGAGTGAACAGGAAGGGAGCCAGCACCGTTCCCTGGGGGGCCCCCGTGCTACTGATGATCGTGTCGGAAACACAGTCCCGGGTTCTCACAGACTGAGGCCGGTTCGTGAGGTAGTCCAGGATCCATGATGACAGGTGCTGGTCCACCCCTGCGCGCAGCAGCTTGTCCTTCAGGATCATCGGTTGGATGGTGTTGAAAGCACTGGAGAAGTCAAAGAACATGATCCTCACCATATTCCCGGGCTTCTCCAGGTGGGACAGAGAACGGTGAAGGAGGAAGATCACCGCATCCTCCACCCCAATGCCATGCTGGTAGGCGAACTGGAGTGGATCCATCGCTGGTTCCACCAGGGGGCGGAGATGAGCATGGAGCAGTCTCTCCAGGGTCTTCATCAAGTGGGACGTCAAGGCCACCGGTCTGTAGCTGTTCAGGTCTTTGGGGTGGGAAGTTTTTGGTACAGGTACCACACAAGATGTTTTCCACAGCTGTGGTACCCTCCCCAGTTTCAGGCTCATGTTGAAGATATACGTCACAATCCCACACAGCTGGTCTGCACAGGACTTGAGGAGCTTTGCGCTGATGCCGTCTGGTCCCGACGCCTTCCTCGCCTTGATCTTCCTCAGCTCCGTCCTCACCTGGGTCTTGGTCAGGGTCAGGATGGGGGGCTGTGTGTTGGGAGTGGGGGGGGGTGTCGGTGGAGTGGGGAGTGGGCAGCAGGACTTGATTTCTTAGAGGCAGCAGTGGTTGTTGTGCAGACAGGGGGGAGGGCGGTTGGTCAAATCTATTGAAAAACAGATTCAGGTTGTTCGCCCACTCCCTGCCCCCCGTGGCCTGGGGGGAGGTATTCTGGAGCCCCGAGATGGTTTTGAGGTTTCTCCAGACCCCGCTGATGTCGCTCTGTTGCAGCTTGTCCTCCATCTTCTTCCTGAAGCTGTCCTTGCCTTCTCTGATCTTTCTTCTCAGCTCCCTCTGTACGGACTTCAGCATCTCCCTGTTCCCCGACCTGAAGATCCTCTTCTTCTCTCTCAGGAGTGTTTTTATCTCAGGGTTGATCCAGGGTTTGTTGTTTGAAGTTTATATAGTTTATATAGTTTATATAGTTTATATACTGTATGCTTCCGTTAGGCAACATTATTAGAAAGCACTGTATCCATTTTCATTGTTATGCAAATGACACACAATTATACCTGTCAATGAAGCCAGGTGATAGTAATCAATTAGCCAAGTTAGAAGCCTGTCTTAAGGAAATCAAAGTCTGGATGACTTGTAATTTCCTGCTATTAAATTCAGATAAGACTGGAGTCATTCTAGTTGGTCCAAAAAACCTTAGAAATACCTTTCCAAATCAAGCTTTTAGTTTGGCTGCGGTTACGCTTTCTCTTAATAGCTCTGTGAGGAACCTTGGAGTTATTTTTTATCAAGATCTGTTTTTCATTTCACATATTAAATTTGTTTCTAAGACTACCTTCTATCATTTGTGTAATATTGCCAAGATTAGGAGCATTTTGTCTCAGAGTGATGCTGAGAAACTGATCCACGCGTTTGTTAGCTCTAGATTACAATATTGTAACTCTTTATTTATTTATTATCAGGTTCTCCTAAAACATCTTTAAAAAAGTCTTCAGTTGATCCAAAATGCTGCTGCAAGAGTTTTAACAGGTACCAGAAAGAGAGATCATATCTCTCCGGTTCTGGCCTCCCTTCATTGGCTTCCCATAGAGTTTAGAATTCAGTTTAAAATCCTTCTTCTGGCTTTCAAAGCTGTAAACAATCAGGGCCCTTTTTATTTAAAAGATCTGATACCACCCTATTATCCTAACAGAGCACTATGCTCCCAAAATGCAGGATTACCTACAATACCTAGAATCTCCAAAAGTACAATGGGAGGCAGAGCCTTCAGTTATCAAGCTCCTCTCCTGTGGAACCAGCTGCCAATCTGGATTCGGGAGTCAGACTCAATCTCTGTTTTTAAGAATAGGGTTAAAACCTTCCTTTTTGATATAGCCTACAATTAGGGAGGGATCATGTGTCTCTGAACCCTCCCTTAGTTATGCTGCTAATAGGTTTAGACAGCCGGGGGACCTCCAACAATGCACTGGGCTTCACTCCTTTCTTCACTTTCAATAATTTTTTTTTTTTTTTTTTTTTGCTGGTCATTAACATCTGTTTGTTCTCTCCCATAGATTGAGTCCCCATTGTGCTGTTTGCACTCTACATGTCTGTTCTTTTCATCTTCTCTATCCCCTCACCCCCCAGCCAGTCGCAGCAGATGACTGCCCCTCCCTGAACCTGGCTCTGCTGGAGGTTTCTTCCTGTTAAAAGGGAGTTTTTCCTCTCCACCGTCGCCAAGTGCTTGCTCACAGGGGATCGCTTGTTGTGAAATGGCGCTATATAAATAAAGTTGAATTGAATTGAAAATCCTTCACCCAGGACAAACTGGTCCTGGGTGAAGGGCCAGACGAAGAACGATCCAACAGACTCTCATGATAAATTGTATATCAAGGATTCAGTGTACCCCGCCCGGTATGGGGTTACCGGGGCCCCACCCTGGAGCCAGGCCTGGGGGAGGGGCTCGAAGGCTAGCGTCTGGTGGCCGGGTTTCCACCCATGGGACCCGGCCGGGCTCAGCCCGAAGGAGTTACATTGGTCCGCCCTCCAGTAGGTTCACCACCTGCAGGAGGGATCATGGAAGTCCGGTGCTATGTGGATTAAGTGGCAGTCAAAGGCGGAGACCTTGGCGGACTGATCCCAAGCTTTCTAAACTGGCTTTTGGTACGTGGAATGTCACCTCTCTGGTGGGGAAGGAGCCTGAGCTGGTGTACGAGATTGAGCGATACCGGCTAGATATAGTCGGCCTCACCTCAACACACAGCTCCGGTTCCGGAACCAGTCTCCTGGAGAGGGGCTGGAGCTTGGCCTTTTCTGGAGTTGCCCCGGGCGAGAGGCGACGAGCAGGGGTAGGTATTCTTGTATCGCCCCACCTTGCTGCCTCTATATTGGAGTTTTCCCCGGTGGACGAAAGGGTTGCTTCCCTGCGCCTTCGGGTTGGGAAACGGGTCCTGACCATCATTTGTGCCTATGCACCAAATGATGTTTCAGAGTACCCACCCTTTTTGGAGTCTGTGACTGGGGTGCTGGAGGGTGCTCCTCCTGGAGACTCCATTGTCCTACTGGGGGACTTCAATGCGCACGTGGGCAACGACAGTGAAACCTGGAGGGGGGTGATTGGGAGGAACGGCCTGCCCGATCTGAACCCGAGTGGTGTTCAGTTATTGGACTTCTGTGCTAACCACAGTCTGTCTATAACGAACACCATGTTCAAGCATAAGGGTGTCCATATGTGCACCTGGCACCAGGACACCCTAGGCCGCAGGTCGATGATCGATTTTGTTATCGTATCATCAGACCTGCGACCGTATGTCTTGGACACCCGAGTAAAGAGAGGTGCAGAGCTGTCAACTGATCACCACCTGGTGGTGAGTTGGATCCGATGGCAGGGGAGGAAGCCATTCAGACCTGGTAGACCCAAACGTATAGTGAGGGTGTGCTGGGAGCGTCTGGCTGAGGCCCCTGTCCGGGAGGTCTTCAACTCCCACCTCCGGAAGAACTTCAACCACATTCCGAGGGAGTCTGGAGACATGGAGTCTGAATGGGCCATGTTCTCCACCTCTGTTGTTGAAGCGGCAGCCCAGAGCTGCGGCCGCAAGGTGGTCGGTGCATCTCGTGGTGGCAACCCCCGAACCAAGTGGTGGACACCAGTGGTGAGGGGGGCCATTAAGCTGAAGAAGGAGTCCTATCAAGCTTGGTTGGCTTGTGGGACTCCCGAAGCAGCTGAGGTGTACCGGCAGGCCAAGCGGAGTGCAGCTCGGGTGGTTGCTGAAGCAAAAACCCGGGTATGGGAGGAGTTCGGTGAGGCCATGGAACAAGACTTTCGGTCGGCTTCAAAGAGATTCTGGCAAACTGTTCGGCGGCTCAGGAGGGGAAAGCAGCTCCCCGTCCACACTGTGTATGGTGCGGATGGGACACTGTTGACTTCAACTGGGGATATCGTCGGGCGGTGGAAGGAATACTTCGAGGATCTCCTCAATCCCACTGATACGCCTTCCACAGAGGAAGCAGGGTTTGGGGACGAGGGGGATGACTCGCCTATCACAGGGGCTGAGGTCGCCAAGGTGGTTAAAAATCTCCTTGGTGGCCGGGCCCCGGGGGTGGACGAGATTCGCCCCGAGTACCTCAAGGCCCTGGATGTTGTTGGGTTGTCATGGTTGACACGCCTCTGCAACATTGCGTGGAGGTCGGGGGCAGTGCCTTTGGCATGGCAAACCGGGGTGGTGGTTCCTCTCTTCAAAAAAGGGGACCGGAGGGTGTGCTCCAACTTTAGAGGGATCACACTCCTCAGCCTCCCTGGGAAGGTCTATGCCAAGGTACTGGAGAGGAGAGTCCGGCCGTTGGTCGAACCTCGGATTCAGGAGGAGCAATGTGGTTTTCGTCCTGGCCGTGGCACATCGGACCAGCTCTTTACCCTCTCGAGAATTCTTGAGGGTTCGTGGGAGTTTGCCCAACCAGTTTACATGTGTTTTGTGGACTTGGAGAAGGCATTTGACCGCGTCCCTCGTGGATTTTTGTGGGGGGTGCTTCGGGAGTATGGGGTATCGGGCTTGTTGTTACGAGCTATTCGGTCTCTGTACGACCGTTGTGAGAGTTTAGTTCGCATTGCCAACACTCGGTCGGAGTCATTCCCAGTGAGAGTTGGACTCCGCCAGGGCTGCCCTTTGTCACCGGTCCTGTTCATAATTTTTATGGACAGGATTTCTAGGCGCAGCCAGGGAATGGAGGGTGTCATGCTTGGTGACCACAGGATCTCATCTCTGTTGTTTGCAGATGATGTTGTCCTGTTGGCTTCATCCAGCAATGACCTACAGCTCTTGCTGGGACGGTTTGCCGCTGAGTGTGAAGCGGCTGGGATGAGAATCAGCACCTCCAAGTCCGAGTCCATGGTCCTCAGCCGGAAAAAGGTGGATTGTCCTCTCCGGGTTGGGGACAGGCTCCTGCCCCAAGTGGAGGAGTTTAAGTATCTTGGGGCCTTGTTCACGAGTGAGGGGAAAATGGAGCGAGAGATCGACAGACGGATTGGAGCAGCATCTGCAGTGATGCGGACGTTGTACCGGTCTGTTGTGGTGAAGAGGGAGCTTAGTTCTAAGGCAAAGCTGTCGATTTACCAGTCAATCTACGTTCCTACTCTCACCTATGGTCACGAGCTTTGGGTAATGACCGAAAGAACGATATCGCGGATACAAGCGGCTGAAATGAGCTTTCTCCGTAGGATTGCTGGACTCACCCTCAGAGATAGGGTGAGGAGCTCAGTCATCCGGGAGAGGCTCAGAGTAGAACCGCTGCTCCTCCACATTGAAAGGAGTCAGTTGAGGTGGTATGGGCATCTGATTAGGATGCCTCCTGGACGCCTCCCACTTGAGGTGTTTCAGGCACGTCCCACTGGGAGGAGACCCCGGGGCAGACCCAGGACTCGGTGGAGAGACTATGTCTCCCAGCTAGTCTGGGAACGCCTTGGTATCCCCTCTGAAGAGCTGGAGCAGGTGGCTGGGGAGAGGGAAGCCTGGGCTTCTCTGCTTGAACTGCTGCCTCCGCGACCCGGACCTCCGGAAAAGCGGTAGAAGATGGATGGATGGATGGATGAATTGAAAATTCTACACAAAATACGCCATAATGACAATTTGAAAAAAAAAAAAAGTTTCTTTTGGGATTTTTGCAAACTTATTAAAAATAAAAAACTAAGAAATCACATGCACGTAAGTATTCACAGCCTTTGCTCACTACTTTGTTGATGCACCTTTGGCACCAATTACAGTCTCAAGTATTTTTGAATATGATGCCACAAGCTTGGCATACCTATCTTTGGGTAATTTTGCCCATTCCTCTTTGCAGCACCTCTCAAGCTCCATCAGGTTGAATGGGAAGCATCGGTGCGCAGCCATTTTCAGAGCTCTCCAGAGATGTTCAATTGGATTCAAGTCTGAGCTCTGGCTGGGCCACTCGAGGACATTCACAGAGTTGTCCTGAAGCCACTCCTTTGATATTTTGGCTGTGTGCTTAGGGTTGTTGTCCTGCTGAATGTCATTTTCATTGTTACGCAGATGACACACAACTATACCTGTCAATGAAGCTCGATGATTGTGATCAGTTGGCCAAGCTAAATGCCTGTCTTAAGGACATCAAAGCTTGGATGACTTGTAATTTTTTACTATTGAACTCTGACAAGACTGAAGTCATTGTTGTTGGCCCAAAACATCTTAGAAATTCCTTTTCAGATTATGCCCTTAATTTAGAAGCTGCCACTCTCACTCTGAACAGTTGTGTGAGGAACCTTGGAGTGATTTTTGACCAGGATTTGTCCTTTAATTCATATATTAAAACTGTTTCTTGGACCACCTTATATCATCTGCGCAATATTGCTAAGATCAGGAGCATCTTGTCTCTGGGTGATGCTGAGAAACTGATTCACGCCTTTGTCAGTTCACGATTAGATTATTGTAATTCGCTATTATCTGGTCGTCCTAGATTGCACTCGTCCGCCATGTCAAACAGGTGCAGTCTTACTTGACATCATCTGCCTGGCACGCTGTTGGTGGCGTGTACGTAACCCAGTATGGGAGGCTATTGGGTGCTACACCTTGCCCAAGGGTGACCCAGCACAGCAGCAATTAAGAGGTAGTGACATTCTCCTCAGAACCCCAGAACTCCCGGACTGGGGCCTTGCTGCCAGATGTAGTTTAACGTCGTGCCCAGGACACGCTAGGACAACCAGATAATAGCGAATTACAATAAACTAATCGTGAACTGACAAAGGCGTGAATCTGGCATATCCTTGACTACATTCTAACTGGAGCCAGAGACAAAAGAGACGTGCACATCACTCGCTCCATGCCTGGTGCAGATGACTGTTGGACAGACCACAGATTGCTTATCTCACGACTCCAAATCAAAATCCGTCGTCCACCAAAATGGACCTCATCAAGCGCTCCTCATCATCGCTTTGACTGTGCAAAACTACGCAATCCACAAACATCTCAAGACTTTAAGGAAGCCGTAGAAAAGAACATTGCGGATCTTCCAGAACCACCTCAGGTGGAAGATAACTGGGCCACCCTTCGTGACGCAGTGCTTGACGCTGCAGAAAAGACAATAGGTTTCTCTCAGAAGAAGACCCAAGACTGGTTTGATGAAAATGACGAAGTCATCACAAACCTTGTTGAAGCTAAACGTCAGGCAAGGCTCACTTTTGAAAACCAGCCATCCACACAGAACAAACAAAAATATAAACAAGCACTTGCAAACTGTCAGAGAGAAATTCGTGCTGCTCAGAACAACTGGTGGCAACAGAAATCGGAGGAGATCCAAAGATTTGCAGACCAACGTGACATGCGCTGCTTTTATGCCTCAACAAAGGAAATCTTCGGCCCTACAAGGTCAACTGCCTGCAGTCTGAAGGATGCAGATGGCTCCACTGTCATCAATGACACCCAGGGAATTTTAAACTGATGGAGATCCCACTTTGAAAGCCTTCTCAATGATCATTCGCGCACACCAGACGACCTTCTCTGTAAAACACCACAACATCCTGTTCGCTACTGGATATCTCTTCCACCCTCCTCTGAGGAAATGAACAAAGCCATCAAGCACATGAAACCAGGCAAGGCACCGGGACCAGACAACATCCCACCAGAACTAATCACTCATGGTGGCCCGGAATTTAAGAACCGACTGCTGAACCTCATCCTAAAAATCTGGGAAACAAAGATGGTCCCTAGTGACTTCCGCGATGCAAATATTATCACCATCTTCAAAAAGGGAGATCGAGAAAACTGTGAAAACTACCGTGGCATTTCACTGCTATGCATAGCAAGTAAGATCTTTGCACGCATCCTCCTCAATTGCCTCCTTGTCATCGCAGAAGAAATACTTCCTGAATCACAGTGTAGTTTCCGATCTTCTCGCGGGACAATAGACATGATCTTCTGTGCCCGACAACTGCAGGAGAAATGTCAAGAACAGCAACAGCCACTTATGCTCATCTTCTGGGACCTAAAGAAAGCCTTCGATAAGGTCCCACAGCCGGCTATGTGGGCAGTCTTGGCAAGATTTGGCTGCCCAGATGACTTCATTATGCTGATCCGCTCACTTCGGGATGGAATGGTGGGCAGAGTATGCCATCAAAAAGCTCTCTCTGACCCTTTTCCCATAACAGGAGGACTCAAGCAAGGCTGCGTTCTAGCCCCAACCTGCTTCTCGCTGACCTGGCGGCAATGCTCAATGAAATCCCACCAGACACCCCTTCCGTTGATGTACGATATCGCATGGACGGAGGCCTCTTCAATCTCAGTCGACTCTGAGCAAAAACAAGAACGTTAACCACCATAGTCCATGAGCTGCAGTATGCAGATGACAACGTTACCCCTAGCTTAACTGCTGAAGATCTACAGAGGACGGCTGACCTCTACAATAATGCTTATGAGTGTTTTGGAATGGAGGTGAATACTGACAAGACCAAAGTCCTCATCCAACCATCCCCAGGCTGCATGCTCCCTGACACAATCATCACTATTGATGAAAAGCCTCTGGAAAAAGCGGATCATTTCTGTTATCTAGGAAGCATTCTATCAAAGACACTTACATGTGATCAGGATGTGGAGAATCACGTTAGGGCAGCTCATTCCGCTTTTGGACGTCTTAATCGTCGAGTCTTCAACAACCACGCACTGACTATCAAAACAAAGATCATGGTTTTCAGGGCTGTAGTTCTGTCTACCCTTCTCTATGCCTGCGAGACCTGGACTCTCTACCGTCGCCAAATCAAACGTCTTGAGCACTTCCAACAGCTGAAGCTTAGACAAATCCTTAAAACCAAATGGACAGACCGGGTTGAAGCTACCATTATTCAGCACCGTCTCCGCTGGGCAGGCCATGTCCAACGAATGGACTCAAATTGTCTACCGAAAATTCTGCTCTATGGAGAACTCACCTCAGGAACAAGACCACTAGGCAGACCAAAACTGCGCTATAAAGACCAACTAAAGTCCACCTTGGCCCAAACCAACATCCACAGATGGGAACACCTAGCAAAGGAGAGAATGGTATGGAGAGAAGCTGTGCTGACCTGTCAGATATTGGGTGGGGTTATGTTCCCTCTAGTGGTGGTTTGCGTTACTGCACCTTTAATTGTAGCTACTTCCTGTTTCCTGTAAAAACCCTTTTTCTTTGTTCAATCTGCCATGATGAAAGCAATGTGAAAATGTGCTCACCAGAAATTTGGTTGTACTAACCTAGGAGTGGAACCAACAGTAAGTTAATGCTGAAAATTGTTGTAATACTTGTTTAAGATGACCATAGTTTGGAATATGATGTTAAAAACGCTAAATTTAAGCTATAAAAAGATCACGATTAAAAGGTGTTAATGGCTAATCGTTTGCAATGGTACTTAGCTAACTGCTGAGTCATTTAGCCCTTTGTTAGCCCAAGTTATATTGTGTTGTAATGGTGCTTCGTGTGAAAGCTAGTTAGCTATTCATTTGGCTATGCTTACCTGCTTACTTAGCTGTGTAGCTGTCCTCTGTAAAATAAAAATGTGTTAGTATAATTTCGTAATACTTACCTGATTTAACTTACCTTAACTTTGTAACCTGTGGAAACTGTGAAATACTTACCTTAGTTTGAATCTGTAGAGCAAATTACTTACCTGAGTTAAGTGCCTGTTTATATACAGAGTGTTGTATTATTATTTCTTATGTAACATTCTGTATTATGTATATTTCATTGTGTTTCAGTTTTACAAAAAAAACCAAACAAGACAAAAACTGATTTCAGTAAATCAGTCAACCTGGAATCAGCCTGCTGTCTTTATTGTTCGCTATCTGTCTACAATACCCAGCCGTATTACCAGGACAGAATAGAAGCTATCCACAATGGCACTATAGCCTTTGAGAGAAACAGATGTGCATGTGAGGAGGAGAAGCGAAGAAGAGGGAAGGAGTGCTCGCAGCAGCCGCGGCCTCCACCATCACTTCCCTGCGGTCTCTGCCCACGCCTCTTCCATCACCGGCTCGGGCTACAGAGCCACATCCGTCACAAGCACAAGTGATTTCTGGAACGGGAACAACCCTATGCTCGGACACGAGCTGGAGCCGATGACGATGGTTGTCCTAGAGTATCTTTAAAAAGTCTTCAATTGATTCAAAATGCTGCTGCTAGAGTTTTAACTGGTTCTAGAAAAAGAGATCATATTTCCCCGGTTCTGTCCTCCCTCCATTGGCTTCCCATTGAATTCAGAATCAAGTTTAAAATCCTTCTTCTTACTTTCAAAGCTCTTAACAATCTGGCCCCTCAATATATAAAAGATCTGATATTACCTTACCATCCTAACAGAGCATTACGCTCCCCAAATGCTGGCTTACTTGTGGTGCCCAGAATCTCCAAAAATACGGTGGGAGGCAGAGCCTTCTGCTACCAAGCCCCTTCTCTCTGGAACCAGTTACCACTCTGGGTCTGGGAGTCAGACTCGGTCTCTGTCTTTAAGAACAGGGTAAAATCCTTCCTTTTTAATATAGCTTTCGTTTAAGGAGGGTTTTTGTGTCTTTTAACCCCACTCTTGTTCTATTGTTATCTGATCCATACTGCTGGTTGACCTCCAATATTGTACTTGGCATCTTACTGCTTTGTTCTTTATGTCTGTCCTTTCCATCCTCCCTATCCCCTCATCCCCAGCCAGTCACAGCAGACGACTGCCCCTCCCTGAGCCTGGTTCTGCTAGAGGTTTCTTCCTTCCAAATGGGAGTTTTTCCTCTCCACTGTCGCTTAGTGCTTGCTCACAGGGGATCGTCTGATTGCTGGGTCTTTCTGTGACTATGTGGTTTTTTTTCTGCACTGTGGCGCCACGAGACGGCTTTTGTTGTGATGTGGTGCATTATAAATAAAGCTGAATTGAACTGAATTGAATTGAAAGATGAACCATCACCCATGTTTGAGGTCAAGAGCACTCTGCAGAAGGTTTTCATCCAGGATGTCTCTGTACATTGCTGCATTCATCTTTCCCTCTATCCTGACTAGTTTCCCAGTTCCTACTGCTGAAAAACATTAGACTATAATGTTTAAAGATGGTCTGATTAAATGGCAACAGAACCGGATAACGTTAAAATGGACAATGAGAAACAGTTATTTAACAACCAAACTGCAACCAAGCTGCAGTTTGGTTGTTTTGTCTTTCTGGAAGGTTCCTACTTCGACCTTGTGGAGGTTAGGAGGAGAGAAGCAATTCTGTGTGTGTGTGATTGTTTTGGAAAAAAGGGAAAGCAGACTATGTGGGAGCGGAGTAATCTAAATATGGGTATTTTTACAAAGTTTGGGGTTTCTACCTTTTCAATCTTAACTTTGCAGGGTTTTAACTAATGTTGCATACGTGATAAATTATTTACATATTTTTAAAGCAATTTTTGACATATTACTGACCTTTTTTTTCTTTGACTGAAGCATAATAGTGCACTTTACAGGAAGAAGGACTGACGTGTGACAACGTGACTACAGGCCGGCCTGTAAGTTAAGTATAAATGCTTACATCTTAATCAATGGTACCAGCATGACAATGATGAAATTAATTGAATATTACAATAATATGATGTCATTTAATAATGCCTAATCACTGAAGGCTTTATGTATACCCTATATCACATGATTTAAAGCATAGGGGTTCAAAAGAGATTGACAGTTAATGTGTCTGTGCATATGATTTGCCAGAGGCTACGGATTATCAAACAAAGGTCTTGGTAAGTGTATGTTATATTGTTGCCTTGTTTAAATAATACTATACTTACCCTTTTAATAAATGACATGTACCACAAGAACACATGTACCACAATACCACAAGAATTTTGATAGATACTGAGACTGATTAGTGAGCTGTGTCATTTTGACCTAGATAAGAATAGACAGAATCAGCCTTAAAAAATACAGGCCACAGACTGTGATTTTGTGTCATAAATTTTTGAAAACACAGATTAGGTTTATATCTACAGTTATTCATTCTAAAATGCAGCACTGGTCTAAGGCTTTTAATATGGATATTGTTATGTTTGAATATAATCTTAAACTGATTACCCATGTCAATTGGTAAAACCTTAATTCATTCACAAAATATTTAGTGAATACTTGTTGGGAGTAGCGAACTCACATTCAAATTGTGGAAGCTTTAGGTGTGATTTAAAGGTTTTTCTGCTTTCCTTAATCTTTGTTTTTCAAAAGGAAAGGGAAAAGCATTCAATTTTTTTTTTTTTTTTTAGCTTTCACCAGGAATTAGATTTGCCAAATTAACAAGGAATCATAAAATCATCATTACTGCCTCAGAGCCTGCTGACATCAACTCCCTAACGTGTTCAAGGCCCTGACCTTATCTAGGCTAGACTGGCTGGAGCTGCCATGGAGAAGCCATTTGGAGCTTCTAATCTATGATCAGCACTGAACATTTTGCTGGTGACTTGGCTTGACCTGGTCAAGCTAAGTCACCTTAACCTCAGGCATTTGCATGATAAAACAATGAAACCTTGGTTATTATTTACAATCTTGTTCAACCTAATCTCACACTGAAAAAACAGACAGTCTTTTCAAGCTCTGAGACAATGGAAAAATACAGTGAATCAGACACTGGCTCATTATATGCACCAGATACAATTATAATATAAAAATAGAATAATATAGCATTAAAATCATATAGAATAATCAATGAAACCTGAAAATATCCTATCAATTACCTTTTAATTTAATAAATCTTTGGTGACATATGCAATATGTAATAAAATAATAAAAATTAATAACTGACATTGACATTGACATTGACTGACCACAGGAGAAAGGACCCTTAAATTGATAAGCATTTTTTGAAGCTAGGTATGACTTTGTATGACATTGTAAATGACATAAAGTATACTGATTTAAATGACTCTGACTTTATAAATGTAATGTTTATATGATTTTATATGATTTTGCACTGCAGGATACATTTGATGTTACTCACCACATAATGGTGTAACAACATCATATTTTAGAAATGTGACAGTAATGAGGAATGTGTTTTCCTGATTCGGCGGTGGCCAAGCTGGGTCAGGGGGAACTACATTCGTCCCCATAATAAAATGAGGCATTCCTTGTACAAAATTAGACCAAATTCTAATTAGGCAAAATGTCCACCTTTCCATTGACTGAAAGAGTGTGACGCAATCTTTAGTCACTTATTCAAATTCAACCTATCTGTGTTCAACTGAACAAACTGATCTTATTTATCAATGCTGAAGCATATCAAAAATGCATAGATAGTTATTTTCTTAAATGGAATTTGTAAATCAGTTCAAGAGACGTCACAAAAGAAGCCATCATATTGAAATCTATCAATCAAGTCCCACAGTAAACATAAATTCAGCAAGTTGAACTTTCCTTAGACATTTGGAACTTTTCTCATAGATTTGCATGATTTTCTTCCCTACCAGTTTACCTTGTTTCTTATAGACAGGATATTTCCTTTACAATAATCTGCAGATATTTCCTTAAATATCTGGAAATTCATTGATGTAACTTTTAACTTCTCCTATTGAATGTTGTGATTTCATTACCAAACGGTTTCATTTGTATTTTTCTCTTCATTATCATTGTCTATGCGGTGTCCTGCAAACAACGTGGAAGACATTGACATTGACTGACCACAGGAGAAAGGACCCTTAAATTGATAAGCATTTTTTGAAGCTAAATATGACTAAATGACATAAGGTATACTGATTTAAATGACTCTGACTTTATAAATGTAATGTTTACATGATTTTATATGATTTTGCACTGCAGGATACATTTGATGTTACTCACCACATAATGGTGTGACATCATATTTCAGAAATGTGACAGATAGATATATAGTTAGTGAGGTGCCCTGATAGGACACCTCATCGGGGGAATTGTTGATAAATTGACTTGATTTCTCTGTCTCTCTCACACACTTCTTTATCTGCTTGCTATACACACTACACTGCAGAGCTTAGCTTACACCCCATAATTCATTCGTTGAAATCAGTTAGAACCAGCTATGTACACAGCTGAGCTGACACGTAAGTTTAAAATATGTTACAGATACAATGAGGTAAAAACTCCTCCCTCTTGCATGAGGGGGGTGGTCAGGCTATAAAAACCATAGGGCCCCATTTTGGGGTGGCACACTCATTCCAGGAATTGCCTAAGTGGTGTGTCCCAGCGCTGTTGTAATTTCATATCTCACTTTCAGTAAAAAAAGGAAAATATACTTCATCTCTCAGCCTGGTTATTTGGCCGTCGCATCACAGAACTGGGGTTTAAGGTAGTTTAGACTCAACAACCATAACCCCCAGCGGGTTGAATTCCGCACCCCCCCCCCCCCCACCACCACCACCACCAAGCCATTCTTCTTGATCAGCCTGTCCAGTCGTCTGGTATCCTTGCTGTTATGTTGCCTCCCCAACAAACAGCCCCATAAAAGATGACACTTACCACCACAGTCTGAAAAAACATAGTCAGCGTTGCCATTATTTCATAATTTATTTTATGATTTCCAAACAACATAATCTTTGTTTTTGTTTTTTCAAATTGAAAGATAATTTATTTTTGTTGAACCACTGCTTAAATCTTTTCATTTCTGTTTTGACCACCTCTAAAACCTGCTGTAAATTCTCACCAGTGCAAAGGATATTTGTGTCATCTGCAAACAAAATAAATCTCAGAATTTTTGATACTTGGCATATGTCATTTATATAAGATAGAGTCTGGGCCCCAAAACTGACCCTGGGGCACACCACAAGTGATGTCCATGAATAATAAAATGACTCAGAGTGTAAATGCAGCTTCACCTGCAGATGAATTTTAATAACTTTTTTGTTAACATTGGTCCTAATTTGGCTCGAGAAATACCCATTACGGCACCCACAGGTGATACAATAAGCAAAAACACTGCTATAAAAGACTCCATTTTCATAAAGAACACAGACGAGAGAGAGGTCATTGAAATTGTTAAATCGTTTAAAAGTAAAACATCTGTGGACTGTGATGGTATTGACATGCTCTTAGTCAAAACTATTATTGAATGCTTAGTGAAACCACTGATGTATATCTGTAACCTGTCTCTCCAAACAGGTATATTTCCCAATGCAATGAAAATAGCTAAAGTAATTCCGATATACAAGATGGGTGACAGAGGGGAATTCTCAAACTATAGACCAATTTCACTATTGCCGCAATTTTCCAAGATACTTGAAAAAATATTCTATGAGAGAATTGACAACTTCATACTGAAGAAAAATTTATTGTGTGAGCAGCAATATGGGTTCAGACACAAGAGGACAACTGCATTTGCTCTAATGGAATTTATAGAAAAAATATCAACTGCCGTTGAAAATAAAGAGTATTCAGTTGGGGTATTCCTGGATCTTAAAAAAGTATTTGATACAGTGGATCATAATTTATTGTTAAAGAAACTACAAAATTGTGGTATTAGGGGGGTAGCACTGTCCTGGTTATGTAGTTACTTAAAGAATATATATCAGTATGTATGTGTTGGTAACAAAAACTCACAGTTACTGAAGGTTACTTGTGGAGTCCCACAGGGTTCAGTTTTGGGGCCATTGTTATTCAATATGTATATAAATGATATATGTAAAGTTCTGGAAAAAGTGGATTTAATATTGTTTGCCGATGACACTAATTTATTATGCAGTGGAAGCAATTTGGAACAACTTTTGGATACTCTCGGAAAGGAATTAGGAAAGCTTAAACTGTGGTTTGATCCAAACAAATTAACGCTCAATTTACACTACCGTTCAAAAGTTTGGGGTCACTTAGAAATTTCCTTATTTTTGAAAGAAAAGCACTGTTTTTTTCAATGAAGATAACTTTAAACTAATCAGAAATACACTCTAATATCTAATATACATTGCTAATGTGGTAAATGACTATTCTAGCTGCAAATGTCTGGTTTTTGGTGTCATATCTACATAGGTGTATAGAGGTCCATTTCCAGCAACTATCACTCCAGTGTTCTAATGGTACAATGTGTTTGCTCATTGCGTCAGAAGGCTAATGGATGATTAGAAAACCCTTGTGCAATCATGTTAGCACAGCTGAAAACAGTTTAGCTGGTTAGAGAAGCTATAAAACTGACCTTCCTTTGAGCAGGTTGAGTATCTGGAAAAAATGATTATTTCTAATACAAATCATTATTTCTAACCTTGTCAATGTCTTGACTATATTTTCTATTCATTTTACAACTCATGGTGGTAAATAAGTGTGACTTTTCATGGAAAACACAAAATAATTGTCTGGGTGACCCCAAACTTTTGAACGGTGTAAGTGAGACAAAATTTATAGTTTTTAACAACCATCACAACAACTTAGTATCTAAACTCAGTGTAAATGGTGTATAGATTGAAATGGTATCCGAAATTTAAATTTCTTGGAGTAATAATTGATAATAAACTGTGTTGGAAGTCACATATTAATTATATTAAAGGTAAAATATCCAAATCAATTGCAATACTACACAGAGTGAAATATTTGCTGAATCAACCCACACTATATACCTTGTATCATTCATTAATATTCCCATACATGACATGTTGTACTGAAGTATGGGGAAATACATATAAAACAAACATACTGTATATCCAGTCTTTATGCTTCAGAAGAGAGCTATTAGAATAATAAACCAAGCTGCTTACAGGGAACCAACAAACCCACTTTTTCTTAAATTAAAAGCTCTCAAGTTGAAAGATCTGGTTGACTTTAAAACTGCAGTAATAATGTTTAAAGTGAAGAATCTATCACTGCCCGCAAATATCCAAAAGTTGTTCCAAATAAGGGAGAAACAATATCATTTCAGAGGAACATGTATATTTCAAAAACCTTCAGTGAGAACTACCACCAAGCAACACTGTGTTTCAGTGCAAGGAGTCAGATTATGGAACGATTTTGGACCTGAATTAAAATCATGTACAACGCTTGGACAATTTAAACAAAAACTAAAGGAAGAAATACTCCAAACATATATACAAGCTGACATGTAAAATCACATAAGGATTGTCATATCCAGTCTGTGTTGTGTTGTTGCTTAGTTTTTTTGTCACATTTTGTCTTAGCTTTGTTCTGAATTGTAATCGCTCTTGTTTTGTTTTTTCTTTTGAATTCTTGGATGGAATATGGGTGGGCAATATAAGCTGCGGCTTCAGCCATCACTCATTTCGGATAACTTATGTTGAACTGTATAATCAGAGGAGTTATTGTCTAATTTGACCTTGTTGGATTTTCTTTCCCCCTTTGTCATATTATTCTGTTTCTTTTTTAATCTCTACTTTTAATCTATCCAAAATAAAGATTGATTGATTGATTGATTGATTGATTCATTCAAGGGTGATTTGTGCTCACCTATTTGTACAAATTGTTGTCTGTTAATTGAATAGCTTTCCACTCAACTCAGTCTGGCCCCTCTTATCCCATACCTTTCTAATTTATTCAGTAGAATTCTGTGTACTCCTACAGCAACCTTTTTTTTTTTTTTTTTACCTGTGCAACTTGTGATTTCTTCTGCGAGTTCAATCAGTGCCAAAGATGTATATTTATCTGCTCTAAAACCATACTTACTGTCTGTGAGGAGGTTGTGTTTTTCAATGAAATTATCCAGTCTTTTGGTGAAACTTTTTTCAAGTATTTTGGAGAATTGTGAGAATAAAGAAACTGCCCTGCAATTTGTAAAATTACTCTCCTGTTTTGTATAGTGGTATTACTTTTGCTATTTTCATTTTGTTTGGAAATTTACCAGTTTGAAATGACAGATTACAGATGTGTGTGAGTGGTTTAGCAATTCCTTCAATTACTTTTTTTTACTATTGTCAATGTCAATTTCATTCCAGTCAGTTGATTTTTTTTTTGTTCTTAAATTTACTTACAGTCTCAATAATTTCCTTTTCAGTTATTGCACCCAAAAAGATTGTGTTTGGATTTCTGTCTTCTGTTTCATTTACAGACCCACCATCGTTTGTTTCTGGTGTCACTATTGTTTTTGCTAATTCTGGACCAATGCTTGCAAAGAATTTATTAAAACCCTTAACCACATCCTCCATATTATGTATCAATTTGTCATTTTCAATAAAATATTCTGGATAATTTGCATTCTTTGATCGGCTACTAACAATTCCATTTAGCACTTGCCATATTCCTCTTAAGTTATTTTGTTATCCTCTAATATTCTGTTGTATTATTCTTTCTTACAAGTCCTCATTATATTAGTTAGCTTATTTTTATATCTTTTGTATTTGATCTCAGCCTCTACCGTTCTACACATAATGAATTGTTCATATAAAGTATTTTTCTTTTTACATGCATTTAGTAACCCCTTGGTGATCCATGGAATATTTTTTGTCTGTCATTGTATTGTTTTATAGGACAGTTTTTGTTGTACAGTTATTGGAATATTTGTAAAAATACATCATATGCATTATTTATATCATTTTTGTCACAAACGATCTTCCAGTCTTGTGTTAATAATTCCTTTGCCAGTAAATACATAGATTCTTCAGTTCTTATTCTTTTATATTTAATATTTTTGGTATACTTATTCTTCCTATAATCACAGTGATAGACAACAAAAAATTAGTAGGTGGTGAATGATATCATTTAACAAAAGCCCGCTCATGATATTATTTTCTATAATGTTTGCGAATACGTTATCTATTAGTGTGGTACTGTGTGATGTGATTCTGCTCGGTCTGGTGATTGTTGGATGTAAGCCCATACTGTACATTGTAGACTTACATCTACATATACAGTACAACATATTATGTTGTTTTGAATTCATAAGATCAATGCTGAAATCCCCACAGATGAACATAACTTTATAAGATAAGATAAGCCTTTATTAGTCCCACAGTGGGGAAATTCCAGGATTACAGCAGCAAAGGGACAGCAGCACTCAGAGCAATAGTAAAAAGATAATGAGAACTGATTAGCCAAAGCAGTTAGTGAATCCATCCATCTTCTTCCGCTTAATCCTTTTCGGGTCGTGGGGGGGCTGGAGCCTATCCCAGCATCTTTGGGCGAGAGGCAGGGTACACCCTGGACAAATGCATATTCAGTTCAATTTTAATTTATATAGCACCAAATCACAACACAGGTTATCTCAAGGCACTTTACAGAAAAGAGTGGGTTTAGGCCATGCTCTCAAATTTATAGAACCCAGCAGAGACCCCTAAAAGCAAGCACTGCGGTGACACAGGTGAGGAAAAACTTCCCTTAAATGGGCAGAAACCTATCTTGGGGACCACCAGTAGTTTGGATTTTTGGGAGCACAGAGCTCTGGTTGGATAATGGGGGACTATGAGTTCTTGCAGATAAGAAGGAGCCAAACCTTTAAGGGCTTTATAAGTTAGGAGCAATATCTTGAATTCAATTATATATTTTATTGGGAGCCAGTATAAAGAAGCTAAAGCTGGGGTAATGTGATCTCTTTTCCCTGTTCTCATTAGGATACGTGCAGCTGTATTCTGAATGAGTTGGAGAAACTTTATGGACTAATTACGACAACCTGATAAAAGTGAATTGCAATAGTCTAGCCTAGAGGTGATAAAGGCAAGTTTCTCTGCATCTTTATGAGACAGGATGGACCTAATTTTAGAAATATTATGCAAATGGAAGAAGGCAGTCTTAATGGTTTGCTGTATATGAGAGTTGAAAGACATATCTTGGTCAAAGACAACTCCAGTATTCCTAATGGAAAACTTAGAAGCCAGTACAATGCCATCTAGTGTTGTTATCTGACTAGATAGAATACTTCTAGCATGTTTGGGGCCAAGAACAATGACTTCAGTTTTATCTGAATTCAGCAATAGAAAGTTGTTGTTCATCCAGGTTTTAATATCCTTGAGACACTCCTGGAGTGAACCCAAATGGCTGGGATCATCTGGATTGATGGATAAATATAATTGAGTGTCGTCAGCGTAACAATGAAAATGTACAGGATGCTTCCTCATAATGTCTCCCAAAGGCAGCATGTATAATGTAAACAGTACTGGTCCAAGTACCGATCCCTGCTGAACTCCATAACTAACCGTGGTCTGGATAGAGGACTTGTTATGGACATGAACAAACTGGGAAAGGTCTGATAGTTAAGACTGGAACCATCTTAGCATTGTTCCTTTCAAACTAATTTGCTGTTCAAGTCTCTAGCAGAATATGGTGGTCAATGGTGTCAAAGGCAGCACTAAGGTCCAGTAAGACAAGAACGAAGACAAGTCCTTTGTCAAATGCCATAAGGAGGTCATCAGTAACTTTCTCTAAGGCTGTCTCTGTGCTGTGGTGTTTCCTAAAACCTGACTGAAATTTCTGAAATATAGAATTTTCTAAAAATGTGCACAGTTGATTGGCGACTACTTTTTTGAGGATCTTAGAAAGGTAGGGGAGGTTAGATATTGGTCAATAATTGGCCAAAATCCCAGAATCAAGCGAAGGTTTTTTAAAGTAGAGGTTTAATTACTGCCACTTTAAAAGACTTCAGTACATGTCCTATCAATAGAGACATATTAGTTTTGTACAAAAGTGGTGGACTAATCAGAGAGAGCGATTCCTTCAGGAGTCTAGTGGGGATTGGGTCTAAGAGACAGGTAGTTGGTTTAGAGTCTGACACTGTTAGGGCTAGATCAGAATGACTAATACGAGAAAATTCAGAAAAGTGGGGTTCTGAGCCTGTGGACACAGCAGTGTTAGGCAGAGGCTTGGTATTTTTAAGGGGGATATTTTTTGGAATAATATTCCTAATACTGACAATTTTATCATTAAAAAAAATTCAAAAAGTCGTCAGCACTAAGAGTTGGAGGAATGTAGGGAGCTACGGCATTTTTGCTCTTGGTTAGCTGAGCCACAGTATTGAAAAGAAATCTATGGTTGTTTTTATTATGTACACAGATATATACACAGTGCAGGAGCATTGCAGCTGGATGGAATAAACAGCATTACGGTTTGTTAAATAACCCTGCAGAATATAAATATGTACCCAGACAGTATATTTCACGTTTGAATCAACAGTGTTGTTGCCACTGTAGCGTGACCTTGAGTTCAAATTTATAAAATCATTCTTTGCTGAAGAAAAATTGTTTCAACTCAAAAGTCTGGCTTTTGAGACTGCTTCTCTCACCAAAGAACTAGAGCTGTAACCCTATCCATCGGCCATAAAGTGGAAGATGATCCCTTTCTCCAAGACTGTCTGGCAAAGGAATGCTCCTAATCAGTAGATTTATGGTCGACATAAACCAGATGGGAAGCCAAGACTTCCCACTAAACAACCAGACAGTTTCAGTGTCATTTGGTGGACGAATCAGGAATATTTAACTTTCTCTCTCTGTGTGGTGGAATAGATTCCTTATGGACAAATGAACTAACCCATATTCTTTATTTTAAGACAGCAGCTGCTACAGAAGATATGATTGAACTCTGGGCATGGACAATGTGGTTTCAAATGTTTTATTGATATGATTTTGATACGTGTTGCTCTGTTTTCAAGAAGAAATTAATTCTTGCATGCTTAATATCACAAGTTAATTACAGTAGATGTAGATGCATTTTATGCTCCTTTATTGAATAGAATATCTTAGTCACTAAAGTTTAAGAAATTTATGCTTTATTCAGCAACATGTGTCCTGGGGGGGGGGGGGGTCTCACTCTCAGATCAGATGTCTCTCTCTCTCCCCCTACTCTCTCCTCTGTTCTGCAGGAGTCCATAGCTGCACTTAACTGGCCAATAGAGTTAAAAGCTTCATTGCATTTCCCTTTTTAGGTCGAGTTTATGATCTTTGTTGAACAAAGCTCAAATATAATTGGGCCAGCTCAGGTCTCAGGAAGTTTTGGACCACTCTGCAACACTAGAGAAAACTTAAGTTTTATTGCTGTTTGTTCAGTCTGCTCAGGGGTGGTTGGCCAAAGCTGTAAGGAGCCCTCTTCTGCTCTTCAATTTTTCTCCTATCTTTTTAAGAAGGGCCCAGAGCCTGTCATGCTCAGTGTAAATCCTGTTTCTTTTCTTTAAAATTCAATTATTTTATTCTTATTTTTCTTTAAATCATTGTGCAAACAATTTTGCTTAATTTTTTAAAGCTTAAACCAACTCATTTAAACCACCAACATCAGAAGAAATGAGTTTGTGATGTAATTTGACTTTCTGATGAGACTTTGCACAATAAACCAAGTCTTTCTTCAGTGCATAAGAGAGGACCTCACCCAGTTTGCTGGAACAGCCTTTGTGATCCTGGGAGGAGGCTATAACAGTGGTAAGGAGTCTGTCTGCCAGCCTCCCAACAGAACCCCTCCTGGTCCAGTTGAACAGAAAGTGGACTACCTGCTACCCACGGGGACGCAAAGTTTCTGTGGCTGACGGTCTGTTATGTAATTTACACTTGTCTTCAGAATGTTCCTGGTATAAGTTCTTTGAACCTAATTTTATACA
Source organism: Pholidichthys leucotaenia (assembly GCA_020510985.1). Classification (NCBI taxonomy): domain Eukaryota; kingdom Metazoa; phylum Chordata; class Actinopteri; order Cichliformes; family Pholidichthyidae; genus Pholidichthys; species Pholidichthys leucotaenia. The sequence continues at coordinate 320,468,447 of CM035845.1, read as the reverse complement.
AACACCCATCAAAATCTCAAAATGCATGCTGTTAATGTGTAGACTTTAAGACCAGAAGAGAGAATATGTTGGACTTGGTGTAGACAAACACAGATGCTTATAAGGTAACACCTCGCCCCCACCTCGGCCATTCTGACCACCTATCCGTGATGCTGGTGCCTGCCTACAAACCTTTACTGAAGCGCAGCAGGCCAGTAGTGAAACAAATCAGGATTTGGCCAGAGAGCGCAACCTCAGCACTTAAAGACTGTTTTCTGCACACAGACTGGGAGGTCTTCAAAATAGCAGCCTCCCAGGGAGACAGGACAGATGTGGAGGAGTATGTTGAAACTGTCACCAGCTACATTGCGAAGTGCACAGAGGATGTCACTATAGTGAAGACTATCACTGCACAGGGAAACTGTAAGCCCTGGATGTCTGCAGAGGTGCGCTCGGTGCTCACAGCCAGAGATACAGCCTTCAGAGCGAAGGACAGGATTGCCCTTCGCTCAGCCAGGTCTGCGCTCTCAAAGGGAATTAAGACGGCAAAGCACGCCTATGTGGAGAAAATCCAGGGACACCTCTGTGACACAAGGAACACCAAATGGATGTGGCAGGGAGTTTGGGCGCTGACGGACTATAAGTCTAGACAGGGGGTCGATGATGATGACACTTCGCTTCCAGACAGGCTCAACAACTTCTTTGCATGTTTTGAAGCATCAAACTCGACAATCAGAGGGAGGGCTGGCCCATCTCCACCATCGGTTGGGACAGCTATCACCATCAATGCAGCGGACACATGGAGGACCCTAACCAGGATCAACCCACATAAAGCTGCAGGTCCGAACAACATCCCGGGACGTGTGCTCCGAGACTGCGCGAACGAGTTGGCGGATGTCCTGACTGACATTTATAGCATCTCCCTGAGTCAGGCCATCGTTCCCAGATGCTTTAAGACCTCTACCATAGTACCGGTGGCAAAGAAACCAGTTGTGTCCTGTCTGAATGACTGTTGTCCTGTTGCACTGACACCAATTGTGATAAAGTGTTTTGAACGGCTTGTCAAACCACACATCACAGCCTGCCTCCCTGCATCACATGACCCACTCCAGTTTGCATAACGTTCAAACCGCTCCACGGAGGATGCTATAGTCACCACCCTGCACTCTGTCATCACCCACCTGGATCAGAAAGACACCTACGCCAGACTCCTGTACATTGATTTCAGTTCAGCATTCAACACCATTATTCCTCAGAGACTGATGGAGAAATTACTCCTCGGTCTGAACACCACCACATGTCTCTGGATCCTGGATTTCCTGACTGAGAGACCTCAGTCTGTCCGTGTTGGAAATAACATCTCCAACTCTATCACTCTGAGCACCGGATCCCCTCAAGGCTGCGTACTCAGTCCACTGTTGTTTACACTTCTAACACATGACTGTGTATCCAGACACGAGGGGGACCAGATTGTTAAGTTTGCAGACGACACCACAGTGGTGGCACTTATTCAGAGGGATGAGGAATCAATGTACAGGGAAGAAGTTAGAGACCTGGAGGGCTGGTGCAGGGAGAACAATCTGGTGCTCAACGTGGACAAAACGAAGGAGATGATTATCGACTTCCGGAGGTCACAGCCTGAACACGTCCCTCTTAGCATCGGCGGCCGTTTAGTGGAGAGAGTGCAGAACATCAAGTTCCTCGGAGTGCAGATCTCGCAGGACCTGACCTGGAGCAAGAGTTCCTTGGGGATCAGGAAGCGGGCCCAGCAGAGATTGCATTTTTTGAGGAAACTCAAACAGGCCTCTCTCCCCATCTGCATCCTCAGGACCTTCTACAGAGGTGTGGTGGAGAGCGTTCTGACGTACTGCATTGCAACATGGTACTCCAGCTGCAGTTTGTCAGACAAAAAAGCCCTGCAGAGGATAGTTAAGGGAGCTGAGAGGGTAATTGGAGTTTCCCTCCCCTCAGTCCAAGAACTTTTTCAGAACCGTTGTAGGAGCAGGGCACTGAACATTGTCAAGGACCACTCTCACCCTCTTCATAAACACTTTGAACTTCTGCCATCTGGCAAACGGTTCCGGAGCATCAGAGGCAGAACCACCAGACTGATTAACAGCTTCCTTCCACAAGCTATTAGGATGCTGAACAGTTGATCCGGAATCTCTTATACATACTACTGCACCTATGGACATTATGTATATTATTTGTATATTATAGTTCTGGTTAGTTTTCAAGTATGTCTCAGGGATGTGTGAATGGCTGTGTTGGGGTGGGGGGGTGAGGGTGTGTGTGAGTGTGTCTTAAATTATGTTCTTTTTACTTATATGGATGCTGAGAGAAACACAATTTCATCTTCAGCTGGTCATTAACATTTGTTTGTTCTCTCCCATAGATTGAGTCCCCATCGTGCTGTTTGCTCTCTACATGTCTGTTCTTTTCTTCTTCTCTATCCCCTCACCCCCCAGCCAGTCGCAGCAGATGACTGCCCCTCCCTGAGCCTGGTTCTGCTGGAGGTTTCTTCCTGTTAAAAGGGAGTTTTTCCTCTCCACCGTCGCCAAGTGCTTGCTCACAGGGGATCGCTTGATTGCTGGGGTCTTTCTGCAACTGTGGGGGTCCTCCCTACAGTTGATAGTGCTATGAGATGACTGTTGTTGTGAAATGGCGCTATATAAATAAAGTTGAATTGAATTGAATTGAATTGAATCTTGCCTGCACTACAGTTGTATGTACAGCAATATGACAATAGAGGTTGATTTGATTTGATTTGTCTTTCATTAATCTACATTCTTTTTCAGAGTAAAACAAATTTTCTATTTTTTTATAAAGTTAATTTGCATTTTCTTCATAGAATTGCATTCACTTTTCCTAACCAATACTATTTTATGGTTTTCCAATTTTCAGTATGCTGACAAATTGAACTATGCTTCATTTGGTTCCACAAATGCTTGATTCATAAGTAACTCAGTAACAGTCTATGATGCCCATGATACATGTAAATTCTCTGTTTTAAAGTTATGCAAATATGTTAACCTATTCTGACATTTCTTATTAAACCATTGAAAGACATATGGGAGTTGTTTGATTTCATGTCCATCTTCTTAATCATCAGAGACAAGAACTCACACAAAGTTTTATTATGAAACTGAACAAATATTGTCAATAGAATTATGAAGTGAGGCTTAATTTACCAATTGCTAAATTCTTAAGCTTAAGTCTTTGTTCATAAGAGTTTCCACCTCTATAAAACATGGATTGTACCCTAATGAGGAATTGAGTGTGATCAAAGTAAATCTTTATTCCTACTCACATTCGTATTTACACTAATACGTGTACCAACATTAAATTACCTATAAAACCCTTTAATTTCACTACACCATGCTCAGTAATGATCGTTATTGTCCTAGCTGTGTATTGGAGGGGACAGTCTCTGTTGTGCAAAATTGTTATGTTTAGAACGTTGAATACGACCTCTACGAACTGCCCTGGTTATGTTATAAAGTCTGAGAGCTGTAGGTAGGAAGGACCTGTGGAACGTTTCCGTCGTGTACCTAGGATAGCACAGCCTACTGCTTAATGAGCTCCTCAGTGCATTCAGCATATCCTGCATGGGGTGGGACTCGGACTCCAGCAGAAATGACAGCTTAGCCACCATCCTCCTCTCTCCTATCTCCTCCATTGAGTCGAGGCGTCGCCCCAGAACAGAGCTAGCTTTTTTGATCAGCCTGTTGAGTCTCTTCCTGTTGGCTGCCATACTGTAATGCTACTGCCCCAGCAGACCACTCCAAATGTGATGGCTGATGCCACCACCGATTTGTAGAAGGTCTTTAGGAGTGCCCCTTGCACTCCAAAAGACCTGAGTCTCCTCAGGAGGAACAGTCTGCGCTTCCCCTTCTTGTAGAGCACGTTGATGTTGTGTGACCAGTCCAGTTTATTGTTCTGGTGAACACCCAGTTATTTGTAAGATGTCACATCTCAATGTCTATTCCCTGGATGTTTATCCGTGTGGTGGGGGGTTGTCTTCGCCTCTGGCAGTCCTCTACCAATTCCTTAGTTTTCCTCGCATTGATCTGGAGGCAGTTCTGCAGGCACCAGTCCACAAAGTCCTGGATAAGTCCTCTGTACTCCGCATCATCCCCATCAGAGATGAGGCCGATGATCACAGAGTCATCAGAGAACTTCTGGAGATGGCAGTGTGGTGTGTTGTGTGAAAAGTCAGCAGTGTAGAGGGTGAACAGGTAGGGAGCCAGAACTGTTCTATGGGGCTCCCCGTACTGCAGATGAGGGTATCAGACACACAGTCCTGGGTTCTCACAAACTATGGTCGGTTTATGAGGTAGTCCAGGATCCATGACGACTGGTGCTGGTCCACCCCTGCACACAGCAGATTGTCCCTCAGGATCACTGTTTGGATGGTGTTGAAAGCACTGTAGAAATCAAAGAACATGATCCTCTGTTCCCAGGCTTCTCCAGGTGGGACAGGGAACGATGTAGGAGAAAGATCACTGCATCCTCCATCCCAATGCCATGCTGGTAGGCAAACTGGAGTGGATCCATCTCTGGTCCCACCAAGGGGTGGAGGTGGGCTTCATTTGGTGTTATATGAGGGCCACTGGTCTGTAGCTGTTTAGGTCCTTGGGGTGAGGGGTCTTCGGTACGGGTACCACACAGGATGTTTTCCATAGGTATGATACCCTCCCTAGCTTCAGGCTCAGACTGAAGATGTGCTCTACGATGCCACACAGCTAGTCTGCACAGGACTTGAGGAGCCTCAAATTGATGCCGTCTGGACCTGCGGCCTTCCTCGCCTTGATCTTTTTCAGCTCAGCTCTCACCTAGGTCTTAGTGAGAGTCAGGTTGGGGCAGGGGAACTGTGTGCTGGGGGGGGGGGGGGTCTTTGGGGGGGGAAACAGGGGTGGGATGTATGAGGGGGGTAGGGGGAGGGCCATGGACAGCAGGACGAGATGAAGGTGGAGGCAGCAGTAGTTGGTGGGCAGGCGGAGAAGAGGGCGGTTGATCAAACCTGTTATAAACAGGTTCAGGTTGTTCACCCACTCTCTACCCCCCGTGGCCTGGGAGGAGGTATTCTGGTGCCCAGAGATGGTTTTGATGCCTCTCCAGACACCGCTGATGTCACTCTGTTGCAGCTTGTCCTCCATCTTCTTCCTCTAGCTGTCCTTCCTCTCTCTGATCTTCCTCCTGAGCTCCCTCTGTACGGACTTCAGCTCCTCCTTGTTTCCCGACCTGAAGATCCTTTTCTTCTCCTTCAGCAGTGACTTTATCTCAGGGTTGATCCAGGGTTTTTTGTTTGAGAAACACCTTATGGTCTTGGTGGGTACAGTGTTCGCTGTACAGAAGTTGATGTAGTCTGTGATGGTCTGTGTGAGGCCGTCAGTGTCCTCACCATGTGGATCACAGAGCTGCTCCCACACAGTGGATTCAAAACAGTCCTTCAGTGCGTCCTCCACCTCCTCAGACCTTATTTTAACTGTGTGGGTAACAGGAGGTTGCCTGTGTACCAGGGGCTTGGACCCCGGCAGGAGGTGAACCAAGTTTTGATTGATTGATTTTATTTATTTGAACATCCAGACAAAAACAATTAAAACAAAAATCAAAACCATCCATCCATCCATCCATCCATCCATCTTCTATCGCTTTACCAGAGGTCTGGGTCGCGGAGGCAGCAGTTCAAGCAGAGAAGCCCAGACTTCCCTCTCCCCAGCCACCGGCTCCAGCTCTTCAGAGAGGATACCAAGGCGTTCCCAGAACAGCTGGGAGACATAGTCTGTCCACCGAGTCCTGGGTCTGCCCCGGGGTCTTCTCCCAGTGGGACGTGCCCGAAACACCTCAAGTGGGAGGCATCCAGGAGGCATCCTAATCAGATGCCCATACCACCTCAACTGACTCCTTTCAATGTGGAGGAGCAGCGATTCTACTCTAAGCCTCTCCCGGATGACTGAGCTCCTCACCCTATCTCTGAGGGTGAGTCCAGCAATCCTATGGAGAAAGCTCATTTCAGCTGCTTGTTTCCGCAATCTTGTTCTTTCGGTCATTACCCAAAGCTCGTGACCATAGGTGAGAGTAGGAACGTAGCTTGACTGGTAAATCGACAGCTTTGCCTTAAAACTCAGCTCCCTCTTCACCACAACAGACCGGTACAATGTCCGCATCACTGCAGATGATGCTCCGATCCGTCTGTCAATCTCTCGCTCCATTTTCCCCTCACTCGTGAATAAGACCCCAAGATACTTAAAACTCCTCCACTTGGGGCAGGAGCCTGTCCCCAATCCAGAGAGGACAATCCACCTTTTTTTGGCTGAGGACCATGGACTCGGACTTGGAGGTGCTGATTCTCATCCCAGCCGCTTCACACTCAGCAGCAAACCATTCCAGCAAGAACTGTAGGTCATTGCTTGATGAAGTCAACAGAACATCATCATCTGCGAACAACAGAGATGAGATCCTGTGGTCACCAAGCATGACACCCTCCATTTCCTGGCTGCACCTAGAAATCCTGTCCATAAAAATTATGAACAAGATCGGTGACAAAGGGCAGCCCTGGCAGAGTCCAACTCTCACTGGGAATGAGTCTGACCGAGTGTTGGCAATACGAACCAAACTCTCACAACGGTCGTACAGAGACCGAATAGCTCATAACAACAAGCCTGATACTCTATACTCCCGAAGCACCCCCCACAAAAAACCATGAGGGACGTGGTCGAATGCCCTCTCCAAGTCCACAAAACACGTGTAAACTGGTTGGGCAAACTCCCACGAACCCTTGAGAATTCTCAAGAGGGTAAAGAGCTTGTCCGATGTACCACGGCTAGGATGAAAACCACATTGCTCCACCTGAATCCGAGGTTTGACCAACAGCCGGACTCTCCTCTCCAGTACCTTGGCATAGACCTTCCCAGGGAGGCTGAGGAGTGTGATCCCTCTAAAGTTGGAGCACACCCTCCGGTCCCCTTTTTTAAAGAGAGGAACTACCACCCGGGTTTTCCATGCCAAGGGCACTGCCCCTGACCTCCATGCAATGTTGCAGAGACGTGTCAACCATGACAGCCCAACAACATCCAGGGCCTTGAGGTACTCAGGGCGAACCTCATCCACCCCCAGGGCCCAGCCACCAAGGAGATTTTTAACCACCTTGGTGACCTCAGCCCCTGTGATAGGCGAGTCAACCCCCTTGTCCACAAGCCCTGCTTCCTCTGTGGAAGGCTTATCAGTGGGATTAAGGAGATCTTCGAAGTATTCCTTCCACCGCCTGACGATATCCCCAGTCGAAGTCAACAGCGCCCCATCCGCACCATGCACAATGTGGACTGGGAGCTGCTTCCCCCTCCTGAGCCGCCAGACAGTTTGCTAGAATCTCTTCGAGGCCGACCAAAAGTCTTGTTCCATGGCCTCACCAAACTCCTCCCACACACGGGTTTTTCCTTCACCAACCACCCGAGCTGCACTCCGCTTGGCTGCCGGTACACCTCAGCTGCTTCTGGAGTCCCACAAGCCAACCAAGCCTGATAGGACTCCTTCTTCAGCTTAATGGCCCCCCTCAACACTGGTGTCCACCACTTGGTTCGGGGGTTGCCACCACAAGATGCATTGACCACCTTGCGGCCACTTCAACAATAGAGGTGGAGAACATGGCCCATTCAGACTCCATGTCTCCAGACTCCCTCGGAATGTGGTTGAAGTTCTTCTGGAGGTTGGTTGAAGACCTCCCGGACAGGGGACTCAGCCAGACGTTCTCAGCACACCCTCACTATACGTTTGGGTCTACCAGGTCTGAATGACTTTCTTCCCTGCCATCAGATCCAACTCACCACCAGGTGGTGATCAGTTGACAGCTCTGCACCTCTCTTTACCCAAGTGTCCAAGACATACGGTCGCAGGTCTGATGACACGATAACAAAATCAATCATCAACCTGCGACCTAGGGCGTCCTGGTGCCAGGTGCACATATGGACACCCTTATGCTTGAACGTGGTGTTCGTTATGGACAAACTGTGGTTAGCACACAAGTCCAATAACTGAACACCACTCGGGTTCAGATCGGGCAGGCCGTTCCTCCCAGTCACCCCCTCCAGGTTTCACTGTAGTTGCCCACGTGCGCATTGAAGTCCCCCAGTAGGACAATGGAGTCTCCACGAGGAGCACCCTGCAGCACCCCAGTCAGAGACTCCAAAAAGGGTGGGTACTAACTAACTACTAACTAACCTGCACTTATATAGCGCTTTTCTAGTCACAAAGACCACTCAAAGCGCTTTCATTAATACTAACCCTCTATTCTAAGGGCCTATAGGAAACAAATATCTAGGGACAATTTAGAACAGCCAATTAACCTAACATGCATGTTTTTGGCATGTGGGAGGAAACCGGAGAAATCCCGGAGTAAACCCACGCAACACGGGGAGAACATGCAAACTCCACACAGATCACTGTTGGTCGGGGGCTGGGATCGAACCCACGATCCCACGATCCCCCGGCCAAGGGTAAACTGTGCTGCCGCAGTGGTACTCTGAAACATCATTTGGTGCATAGGCACAAATGATGGTCAGGACCCGTTTCCCAACCCGAAGGCGCAGGGAAGCAACCCTTTCATCCACCGGGGAAAACTCCAATGTAGAGGCAGCAAGGTGGGGGATACAAGAATACCCACCCCTGCTCGTCGCCTCTCGCCCAGGGCAACTCTAGAAAAGGCCAAGCTCCAGTCCCTCTCCAAGAAACTGGTTCCAGAACCGTAGCTGTGTGTTGAGGTGAAGCTGACTCTATCTAGCCGGTATTGCTCAACCTCGTACACCAGCTCAGGCTCCTTCCCCACCCGAGAGGTGACACTCCACGTACCAAAAGCCAGTTTAGAAAGCTTGGGATCAGTCCGCCAAGGTCTCCGCCTTTGACCGCCACCTAATCTACATAGCACCGGACCCCCATGATCCCTCCTGCAAGTGGTGAGCCCACTGGAGGGCAGACCCATATAACTCCTTCGAGCTGAGCCCGTCCGGGTCCCATGGGTGGAAACCCAACCAAAAATCAAAACCAAAAAAAAGAAAATTAAAAAAGAAAATGCCTTGTTCAAAAGGAGTGGGAAGAAGCCAATGCTTATATAGTCCCACCCCTTCCCATACCCAATAAATCATGTCACTCTAGTCATTATTCATCCTACAATTACATTCATTATACAATACCATAATATATAATACATCTTAAATTGTCCTTCTTAGGTATGTATGTGAGAGTGAATGGTTGTCTGTCCCTCTGTGTTGGCCATGCGATGGACTGGCGATCTGTCCAGGGTGGACCCTGCCTCTCGCCCTAAGATGCTGGGATAGACTCCAGCCCCCCCGCAACCCGAAAAGGATTAAGCGGAAGAAGATGAATGAATGAATCTTATAATTAAATTATGCCATAGAAATGATACAATGATAGTTTATATTGACAATAATACCAATATCTAATAATAATTGTAATAATAATAAATAAATACTTCTGGTATGTTTAATATAATGATAGACAATATTATCATAATCATAATCACCATATATACCACCATATACCTCCACATGGCTTACAATACCTAGACGCAATAAGTAACCATATAACAATTTGTCGGCCTCTGTCGGTCTATGATGACCATGGAAGAGAATCCTAAACGTCTACTCTGCTGGAACAGCACCGCCTGTGGCTGAACAGGCCGATGCACGAATGGCAGTCCCTGTCACACAGGTCGCACTTGTGGGTGGTCTCCGTGCTGCTGGGTCTGTGGCGGTTTTTCCTGCGGGTCCTTTTTTCATCTGCTGCAGCAGTCAGTCTCTCTTCACCCGCCTTGAGCTGTCTGGTCAGGGTGCCTCTCCATTTGGAGCGGTCCGTTGCAAGGTCCTCCCAGCGCTCTGTGTTGATCTCCAGGGCCTTCATGTCTCTCTTGCAGATGTCTCTAAAGCGCAGCTGTGGGTTGCCAACGTCTCTCCTGCCAGTCGCCAGTTCTCCGTAGAGGACGTCTTTGGGGATTCTGCCATCCTCCATACGGTGAATGTGGCCTAGCCAGCGGAGCCTGCGCTGCCTGAGTAGAGTGAACATGGAGGGAAGGCCGGCGCGGGACAGAACTTCTGTGTTGGGCACTTTGTCCTGCCAGGATATGTCCAGGATGTGGTGAATGCAGCGCAAGTGGAAGGAGTTCAGTCTCTTTTCCTGCCGGGCGTATGTTGGCCACGTCTCACTCCCATAGAGCAGTGTGCTGATGACGCAGGCATTGTACACTGCCATCTTCGTCTTGAGAGAGAGTTTGGGATTCTCCCACACTCGTGTGGTGAGGCGAGCGAGTGTGAAGGCTGATTTTCCAATCCTCTTATCGATCTCTGTATCAAGGGAGAGGTTGTTGCTGATCGTGGACCCCAGGTACGTGAACTGATTCACGACCTCCAGCTTGTAGTCGTCGATGGTGATGGTTGGTGGTGCTTCTGTGCCTTGCGCCAAGACGTTAGTCTTCTTCAGGCTGATGGTAAGCCCGAAGTCCTTGCATGCCTGGGAGAAACGGTCCATCAGGGTCTGAAGCTCCTGCTGTGTGTGGGTTGCGACTGCAGCATCGTCTGTGAACAGCATGTCTATGATTAGAGCCTCGCGTACTTTGGTTCTGGCTTTCAGGCGGGCGAGGTTGAAAAGCCTGCCGTCAGATCTTGTGTGCAGGTAGATTCCCTCTGTTGCTGTGCTGAAGGCATGCCTCAGGAGCATAGCAAAGACAATCCCAAAGAGGGTTGGCGCAAGTACACAGCCCTGTTTCACTCCACTGCGTATGTTGAATGGCTCTGAGACGTTGCCGCCGTGCTGCACTATCCCCTGCATGTTGGTGTGAAACGATTCGATGAGGCTTTGCAACTTTGGTGGGCATCCTATCTTTGGCAGGATCTTGAAAAGGCCCTCTCTGCTGACCAGATCGGACGCTTTGGTGAGGTCGATGAAGGCGACGTACAGGGGCATGTTCTGTTCTCTGCATTTCTCCTGGAGTTGGCGGATGGAGAATATCATGTCTACCGTCGATCACTCAGCGCGGAAGCCACACTGAGACTTGGGGTAGACATGTTTGGCAAGCTTCTGTAGATGAACGAGAACAACTTGTGTGTAGACTTTGCCAACAACGCTGAGGAGGGAGATGCCCCTGTAGTTGTTGCAGTCGCTTCTCTCCCCTTTGTTTTTGTAAAGGGTGATGATCTTGGCATCCCTCATGTCCTGTGGTACGGCACCTTCCTTCCAGCACTGGCAGAGGACGTCATGCAATGGCAGCAGTAGGGCGGTCTTGCAGTGCTTGATCAGGTCGGGGGGTATGCCGTCGTTACCGGGTGCTTTTCCAGCGGCCAAGCTATCAATGGCCTTGCTGATTTCGTTGATGGTTGGCTCGGCGTCAAGTTCGTCCATGGATGGCAGGCAGTCGATGGCATCAAGGGCTGACGGTGTCACGGTGTTCTGTCTGGAGTAGAGGTCGGAGTAGTGTTCCACCCATCTCTCCATCTGCTTGTTCTTTTCTGTGATCATCTCCCCAGTGGAGGATTTGAGGGGGCCGTCTTGCTCTGAGCCGGACCAAGTGCTTTCTTGATGCCATTGTACATACCACGGATGTTCCCTGTTATGGCGGCGGTTTGAATGTCTTGGCTGAGCTGAGTCCAGTACTCGTTGGCACAGCACCGAGCAGTCTGCTGAACTTTGCTTCTCGCAGCCCTGAAAATCTGGAGATTCTTCTTGTTTGGGTACTTCTTGTACTCAGCAAGTGCTGAGCGCTTGGCTTCAATGACGGGGGTCATCTCGGTCAACTTGTCATCAAACCAGTCCTGTGACTTTGAGGTCTTCCTCCCAAAGGTAGCCAAGGCTGTGCGGTGGATGGTGTTTCGCAGCTCTTCCCACTTCTGCTTTGCAGATTCTCCTTCTTGTGGTACACCAAGTTCCTTCTCAAAGGTTGAGGCAAACTGCTCAACAAGTTCTGGTTGGGCCATCTTGCTGGTGTCAGTCCGTGCCTTTCCAGGCTGTCTAGCACGATGGAATTTCTTCAACTGCAGCTTGACCTTGCAACACACCAATGAATTGTCTGTGTCGCAATCTGCACTCTGGAACGAACGGATGACTAGCACGTTCTTCAGTGAGGTGCGCCTGGTCAGGATCAAGTCCAGCTGGTGCCAGTGCTTTGAGCACAGATGTCGCCAGGAAACCTTGTGTTGGGGCTTGGTCTTGAAGAACGAGTTTGTGATGCACAGATCGTGATATGTGCAGAACTCGAGCAGCCGCTTTCCGTTGTCGTTCATTCTGCCCACGCCAAATGGTCCAAGACAGGAGGCCAGGAGTCGTGGTCAGCACCCACTCTGGCATTGAAGTCTCCAAGGAGAATGAGTTGTTCAGAGTTGGGGATGATCCTGACAGTTGTTGCGAGATTCTCGTAGAACTCGTCTTTTGCTTCTGGTGTGGCTGTCAGTGTTTGGGCATACACACTGACGAGGGTGACTGGGCCTTGAGTGGTGTTGAGGCGGAGGGTGAGGAGTCGTGCAGAGCCATTGCTGCCCGGTTCCACCATCTTCAGCAAGGTGTTCTTCACTGCGAAGCCCACTCTGTGTTCCCTGTGTTCGTCACTGCCCTTTCCCTGCCAGCAGAACGTGTAGTCCTTCTCTCTCAGTGTGCCTGCGTCAGCTAACCATGTTTCCTGGAGAGTGGCGATATCCACTCCCAGTCTCTTCAGCTCATTATTGATGATGGCAGTTTTCCTGGTGTCGTTGATGTCCTTGAGGTTAGCAGCGAGTCCTGTCATCATAGTGCGGATGTTCCAAGTTCCCAGTTTTAGAGTTGGTCTCTTTTGTTTTTTTGTCTTGCCTGGTGCGAAGGTTCTCAGCCTGCTGTTCGGACTTCTCCTCATCCCCATGCACCTAATGAGGAAAGAAAGCTGTGGTGGGACAACACCTTATTGGCTGGGGGCTGCCCAGCTTGAGGCGGGCGGTAGCTGTCCAGTGAGATCCGATGAGCTCTCCCACTGTCGGGAACAACCCCTGGCGCCGCGCTCTACGCCAATTGAGCGGTAGCTTATAACCGGTAACTGTCATTCCCCGTGTTTTGTCTATGCCAAAGGCGAAGCTGGAGTGTCCTCTCCAGTGATCCGGTGTTCTACCTTCCAGCGTTGGGCGTTGGTAGGATTCAAGCCTGTGCAGGAAGATATGGAGAACAAGATATTGCCCATGCAGCATGTCCCCCCTCTCCACGTCACTGATGAATCCAAAGGAACAGCAGGGCTGCTACAGTTTGGCACCAGCGCCGTTGCAGGAGCTTCCAGAACGATGTTGAGCACAACAGAGAACTGCCTTAGGGGCTCCGACTCCGGCTTTTTCCTCAGGGTTGACTCCCGAAGCCTTTCCCGTGACCGGGTGTGCCGCAAGGCAGCGGAGGTTTGAAATCAGGGTTTACCTTCCCCTTGGTGGGCTACCTTCCCAGGTTGATGAGCCACCATCTACCCGAAGCATCTGGTTTTAAGGCGCCAGAGATCCGCCCTTGCCCCTTCTCCTATTAGTAAAAGCAGTTCCGCCGGGCTTAGAGACTAAACCACACGGGCAGGCTAGGAGTTGGACTTAGTTGTCAGAGGCTTTTCGAGACGCACGCCATAAGGAGCATTTTATGAGCATTGGGAGCTTAACCCCAGTGCCGCTCCTGGCTATGACAACCTTGGAACCATATAATAATAAATATAATAATATATTATATTTAGAAAAATACAATAATAATAACCATAATAATAGGTAGCCATATATTAGTTACAACAACAACAACTACAATAATAATAATAATAATAATAATAATAATAATACCACCTGGCCTATGTAATACTTCAAATAATTCCATCCTAACAACAATCCTAATGCTATAATACTCTTGTTATATTCTAGTTAATAATGATATCAATAACAATAGTACTCAGCATGTATATTCAACAATAACAACCTTTCTTCATTGAAGACACATTGCAATATTACTGTCCTTTATTTTTATATTGCTCAAAAATCATTTCTTTATATGTTGATTTCAGTATATGGATGTTTGGACATTGCCTGTGTTTCTCCCCCAACCCATTCCACAATTTTACCCCCCCCACACAAAACCCCTTCCTAGTAGATCTTACTAGGTGCATTTTAAATTTTTGTATTCCCCATAAATTGTATTTCCCTTCTCTCTCACTGAAAAGATTTTGTATATTGTGTGGCAAAAAGATTTTACTGACTTTAAACATTAACTGTGCTGTATAATAACCCCTTGACGCCTGAATTTATTTCCAACTGTGAACAAATTTTTTAATTTTTTTTAATTTTTTTTCATAATTGAAAATCGTTTTTTTTTTTGTTTCTTTTTTTTTGATTGATGCAAATTCGCGACAATAGGCGTCAAGGGGATAATCAACCAAATTCCGTAATTTCAATAACTTTGAATGTAAAACCAATAAATTAGTATGTTCAAGATACCCGACTTTGTGTATAACACAGACTGCCCTTTTTTGTAATATTAGCAATGAATTAAGTGTACTTTTATAATTGTTACCCCAGACCTCTATACAATAGGTCAAGTATGGAAGTACTAATGAGCAATACAAGATATGAAGCGATTTATAGTCTAGGACTTGCTTAATTTTATTTATAATTGCAGTATTTTTTGCGACTTTGTTTTGTATGTATCTGACGTGTGGTTTCCAACTAATTTTATCATCTGGTATTACACTCCAAAATTTGATCTCCTTAGTATTTTTAATAATTTCATTATCTATATGAATATGTATATCTTCTTTATTTTTACAATTACCAAATATCATTATCTTCGTTTTATCTATATTTAGTGATAATTTATTACTATCCATCCATTTATTAAGCTTATTTAATTCATTATTTAGAGTATGGTGACTCTAAATAATGATTATAATTATTTCCAGAATAAAATATATTAGTATCATCAGCAAATATTTTAATAATTTAGAAACTTGGAATATATCATTTATATATATGTTAAATAATTTTCGGCCCAATACTGACCCCTGGTGGACCCCACACACAATTTCCATACACCCAGACAGATATTCTTCCATCTTCACAAACTGTTGTCTCTCAGATAAATAACTTGTAACCCGATTCAGAGCCATTCCCCTAATACCACACATTTGCAGTTTATCAAGAAGTATTGAATGATTTATTGTATCAAATGCTTTTCTAAAATCTGTAAATATACCAATTGCATATTTTCCTTGATTTAAGACATTTATTATTTCCTCTGTTGCTTCCATTATTGCCAATGACATTGTACTCTTTGCTCTAAATCCATATTGATTCTAATTAAGCAGATCATGTTTGTTTAAAAAGTTTTCTTATCTGTTGTTGAAAAGATTTTCCAGAATCTTTGAAAATTGTGGGAGGAGCGATACTGGTCTGTAGTTTGTGTAGTGGTGTTTATTTCCTTGCTTGAATAATGGTATCACTTTTGCTATTTTCATTTTCTGCGGGAATGAGCCAGTTTGAAATGATAAATTACAAATACAGTATATGTAAATGGTTTTAATATGCCATCAACAGTTCGTTTTACTAGTGCCATATCAATACCATGACAATCAGCAGATAATTAATTTTTACACTTTTCAACAACAGATTTTACCTCTAGTTCATCCACCGCTGAGAGAAAGATTGACCGAGGGTTATTTCCAATCAATGTCTCACTCACGGTGTCTCTTCCTTGGTTTGTAATTTTTACTGCCAACTCTGGTCCAACATTTACAAAAAATTATTCATTTTATTTACTACCATATTCTTATCATCATTATCACCACAATTATCAGTAAAATACTATGGATATACCACTTTCTTAGTTCCATTTTTCCTTAATTTATTTAATATATCCCAGAGTCCTTTTATATTATTTTTATTTTCATTTGACATTTTCCTATAGTATAATTTTTTACTAGTTTGTATTATTTCAGTTAATTTATTTATATATGTTTTATATCTTTTTTAAGATTCTTTAGTTCTTAATTTAATGGAATTTTTTATAGAGATTTTTCTTTTTACAAGCATTTTGTAGCCCCCTGGTTAACCACGGGCAATTTTTGTATTTATGTTTTTTACTAATTTCTTTAATTGGACAGTTTTTATCATATAATGATTTAAATATATCAATAAATTTATCGTATGCCAAGTCCATTTCTTTCTCTCTATAGACAACATCCCAATTCTGTAACATTAAGTCATCTTTTAAAGCATTGCAAGCAAGTT
Organism: Pholidichthys leucotaenia; assembly: GCA_020510985.1. Taxonomy (NCBI): domain Eukaryota; kingdom Metazoa; phylum Chordata; class Actinopteri; order Cichliformes; family Pholidichthyidae; genus Pholidichthys; species Pholidichthys leucotaenia. The sequence continues at coordinate 320,452,203 of CM035845.1, read as the reverse complement.
GTGGTCGGATCTTCTGAAGGAGGGAGTGGTGATGTGGTGTAAACCTCCTTGGTGTTTGCATAAAATAAATCCAGTATTTTATTGTCTCTGGTGTGGGATGTGACATACTGTGGGCAGAATGGAGGACAGGGAAGTATGATTAAAATCACCAGAGATGAGCTGGAGAGCATTTGGGTGCTGTGTCTTCAGCCTGCTGGAGACTGAGTGAATGACGTCACACGCTGCCTCAGCGCTCGCAGAGGGGGGCACATAAATAACAATTGCGATGACATGTGAGAACTCTCTGGGAAGATGCGCTGGTCGCATGCTAATGGATAGCAACTCAGTGTCTTTGCTGCAGTGTTCTTTAATCGTGATGTGCCCAGGATTACACAATCTGTCATTCACATACATTATCAGCTCCCTGCCTCTGCGCTTCCTGCTGTCTGGTGTCTGATCTGCCTATATTAAGTGGAAACCCTCCAGTCCGATGTTAGCATCTGCTACTAGCTCTGTTAGCCACGTATCAGTAAACAACATAATGCTAGTTTCGGGCCATATGTTTGACAGCCCTGGACCAACCCATTAAAAATACATATTTAGAGAAGAAACAACAACTTCTTGCTCTAAAAAAATAATCATGTTTAACCACAGAGGTAGGAGCTGATGTGTGGGGAGCACAGGGATTAGCTATTCACCGCTGGGGCAATGGGGATCAGGGGCAGTTCTCCTGGTAATACGATCGCTCAGAGCGGGGACAAGTCTGTTCTGCTGGCTGCTGTCTGTTTGTTGGCGTTTCTACAGACTGACTGCAAAATGAGCTCACTGTGGGCGGAGTCTGGCACCACTCTATACTCGGCACAGGAGAAGCCATCACCCACCATGGCATTTTTTCCCACTGGGCTGAACAGGGGCAGGACAGGAGATGGAACTGTGGAGTAGACTGTCGGCGGCTTCTCCAGACTCCATCCACTGTGATAGTGGACCAATGATCACACACTGCACTTTTAGCAGTTGTACAGTGGTGTGAAAAAAGTGTTTGCCCCCTCCCTGATTTCTCTTTTTTTTTTTTTTTTTTTTTTTTTTTTTTTTTTTTGTTACTTATTTGTACCCGTAGGTAGACTTGGTTTGCAGCCTGGTGACAAGCCACCGGCTGCTGGTCGCTGCGTGCGCGAGCGCCCTAAACCTACATGTTTTTGGTATGCGGGAGGAAACCGGAGAAATCCCGGAGTAAACCCACGCAACACGGGGAGAACATGCAAACTCCACACAGCTCACTGTTGGTCGGGGGCTGGGATCGAACCCACGACCTCATGATCCCCACGATCCCCCGGCCAAGGGTAAAACTGTGCTGCCACAGTGCTAAACCACTGCGCCACCGTGCAGTTGTATGTTTGTCACACTTAAAAGTTTCAGATCATCAAACAAATTTAAATACAGTGGGGCAAAAAAGTATTTAGTCAGCCACCAATTGTGCAAGTTCTCCCACTTAAAGGATGAGAGAGGTCTCCAATTTTCATCATAGGTATACCTCAACTATGAGAGACAAAATGAGGAAAAAAAAATCCAGAAAATCACATTGTCTGATTTTTAAAGAATTTATTTGCAAATTATGGTGGAAAATAAGTATTTGGTCACCTACAAACAAGCAAGATTTCTGGCTCTCACAGACCTGTAACTTCTTCTTTAAGAGGCTCCTCTGTCCTCCACTCGTTACCTGTATTAATGGCACCTGTTTGAACTCATTATCAGTATAAAAAACACCTGTCCACAACCTCAAACAGTCAGACTCCAAACTCCACTATGGCCAATACCAAAGAGCTGTCAAAGGACACCAGAAACAAAACTGTAGACCTGCACCAGGCTGGGAAGACTGAATCTGCAATAGGTAAGCAGCTTGGTGTGAAGAAATCAACTGTGGGAGCAATTATTAGAAAATGGAAGACATACAAGACCATTGATAATCTCCCTCGATCTGAGGCTCCATGCAAGATCTCACCCCGTGGGGTCAAAATGATTACGAGAACAGTGAGCAAAAATCCCAGAACCACACGGGGGGACCTAGTGAATGACCTGCAGAGAGCTGGGACCAAAGTAACAAAGGCTACATCAGTAACACACTACGCCGCCAGGGACTCAAATCCTGCAGTGCCAGACGTGTCCCCCTGCTTAAGCCAGTACATGTCCAGGCCCGTCTGAAGTTTGCTAGAGAGCATTTGGATGATCCAGAAGATGACTGGGAGAATGTCATATGGTCAGATGAAACCAAAATAGAACTTTTTGGTAAAAACTCAACTTGTCGTGTTTGGAGGAGGAAGAATGCTGAGTTGCATCCAAAGAACACCATACCTACTGTGAAGCATGGGGGTGGAAACACCATGCTTTGGGGCTGTTTTTTCTGCAAAACGACCAGGACGACTGATCCGTGTAAAGGAAAGAATGAATGGGGCCATGTATCGTGAGATTTTGAGTGAAAACCTCCTTCCATCAGCAAGGGCATTGAAGATGAAACGTGGCTGGGTCTTTCAGCATGACAATGATCCCAAACACACCGCCCGGGCAACGAAGGAGTAGCTTCATAAGAAGCATTTCAAGGTCCTGGAGTGGCCTAGCCAGTCTCCAGATCTCAACCCCATAGAAAATCTTTAGAGGGAGTTGAAAGTCCATGTTGCCCAGCGACAGCCCCAAAACATCACTGCTCTAGAGGAGATCTGCATGGAGGAATGGGCCAAAATACCAGCAACAGTGTGTGAAAACCTTGTGAAGACTTACAGAAAACGTTTGACCTCTGTCATTGCCAACAAAGGGTATATTACAAAGTATTGAGATGAACTTTTGTTATTGACCAAATACTTATTTTCCATCATAATTTGCAAATAAATTCTTTAAAAATCAGACAATGTGATTTTCTGGATTTTTTTTTTCTCATTTTGTCTCTCATAGCTGAGGTATACCTATGATGAAAATTGGAGACCCCTCTCATCTTTTAAGTGTCAGAACTTGCACAATTGGTGGCTGACTAAATACTTTTTTGCTCCACTGTATTTGACAATGATAATACAAGTAAACATAAAATGTAGTTTTTAAATGAAGGTGTTTATTATTAAGGGTAAAAAAAAATCCAAACTTACATGGCCCTGTGTGAAAAAGTGATTGCCAAAACACCAGCAAGTCCACCTCTGAATGGCTTAAGAAAAACAAAATGAAGACTTTGGAGTGGCATAATCAAAGTCCTGTCCTGAATCCAATTGAGATGCTGTGGCATGACCTTAAAAAGGTTGTTCATGCTCAAAAACCCTCCAATGTGGCTGAATGACAACAATTCTGCAAAGATGAGTGGGTCAAAATTCCTGGATAGCGCTGTAAAAGACTCCTTTGCCAGTTATTGCAAATGCTTGATTGCAGTCGTTACTGCTTGATTGCAGTCGTTACTACAGTTGTTACTTTTTCACACAGGGCCATGTAGGTTTGGATCCCCCCCCCCCCCCATAATAAACACCTTCATTTAAAAACTGCATTTTGTCTTGTGTTATCTTTGTCTAATATTTAAATTTGTTTGATGATCTGAAGCATTTAAGTGTGATAAACATCGAAAAAAATGAGAAATCAGGAAGGGGTCAAACACTTTTTCACACCACTGCAGTTTCGTAGTCTCACATTGCAATAGGTTATCACTTTAGATGCCGTTTGAGAAAACTACAATTTGCCAAAGTTGCTAGTGGGAGCGGCTGTTTCACGGGCTGCTGGGATTTTGGCGGTCTGATCCCCAGCTTTCTAAACTGGCTTTTAGGATGTGGAACATCACCTCTCTGGTGGGGAAGGAGCTGGAGCTTGTGCACAGGATTGAGAGATACCGGCTAGATATAGATGGGCTTACCTCAATGCACAGCTTCGGTTCTGGAACCAGTTTCCTTGAGAGGGGTTGGAGCTTTACCTACTCTGGAGTTGCTTCGAGCAAGAGACATTCAGCAGCGGTGGGTATTCTTGCACCCCCCCCATCTTGCTACCTCTACATTGGAATTCTCCCTGGTGGATGAAAGGGTTGTTTCCCTATGCCTTTGGGTTGGGAAATGGGTCCTGACCACCATTTGTGCCTATGCACCAAATGATGGTTCAGAGTACCCACCCTTTTTGGAGTCTCTGACTGGGGTGCTGGAGAGTGCTCCTCTTGGAGACTCCATTGTCCTACTGCGGGACTTCAATGCACATGCGGGCAATGACAGTGAAACCTAGAGGGGTGTAATTGGGAGGAACGGCCTACCCAATCTGAACCCGAGTGGTGTTTAGTTTTTGGACTTCTGTGCCAAGCACAGTTTGTCCTTAATGAACACCATGTTCAAGCATAGAGGTGTCCATATGTGCATCTGGCACCAGGACACCCTAGGTCATAGGTCGATGATCGATTTTATTTTTTTTTTTATCGTGTCATCAGACCTGTGACCATACAATATGTCTTGGACACTTGAGTAAAGAGATGTGCAGAGCCTGTCAACTGATCACCACTTGGTGGTGAGTTGGATCCAATGGCAGGAGTGGATGCCACTCAATCCCGGTAGACATATACGTATAATGAGAGTGTGCTGGGAATGTCTGGCTGAGGCCTCTGTCCAAGAGGTCTTCAGGTCCCACCTCTGGAAGAACTTTGACCACATTCCAAGGGAGTGTGGAGACATGGAGTCTTAATGGGCCATATTCTTCACCTCCTTTGTTGAAGCAGCTGCAAAGAGCTGTGACCACAACATTCTCGGTGCATCTCGTGGTGGCAACCCCCGAACCAAGTGTTGGACACCACTGGTGAGGGGGACCATCAAGCTGAAGGAGTCTTATCGAGCTTGGTTGGCTTGTGGGACTCCTGAAGCAGCTGTGGTGTACCAACAGGCCAAGCAGAGTGCAGCTTGGATGGTTGCTGAAGCAAAAACTTGGATATGGGAGGAGTTTGGTGAGGCCATGGAACAAGACTTCCAGTCGACTTTCAGTCAGCCTCGAAAAGATTCTGGCAAACTCTCCACCGGCTCAGGAGGGGGACGCAGCTCTCTGTCCACACTGTGTATGGTGCGGATGGGGTGCTACTGACTTCAACTGGGAACATTGTCGGACGGTGGAAGGAATACCTGGAGGATTTCCTCAATCCTACTGACAGGCTTTCCACAGAGGAAGTAGGGCTTGAGGACGAGAGGGACTACTCACCCCCCTCGTCCCAATGTGGCTCCATTGGGACCACAATGGGAATAAGTGCGTGCACTTTTTAGGCTCTCCCATTCTTTTAATGTATGTTGTATTTTTATACAATGTTATTTTAATGATGAAAAAAATCAACAACAACAACAACGACTCACCCATCACAGGGGCTGAGGTCACCAAAGTGATTAAACTCTTTGGTGGCCGGGCCCTGGGGGTGGATGATATTTGCCCTGAGTACCTCAAGGCTCTAGATGTTGTCGGGCTGTCATTGTTGTCACGCCTCTGCAACATTGGATGGAGGTTGGGGACAGTGTCTTTGGCATGGCAAACTGGGGTGGTGGTTCCTCTTTTTAAGAAGGAGGGCCGAAGTGTGTGTTCCAACTTGACAGGGATCACACTTCTCAACCTCCCTGGGAAGGTCTATGCCAGGGTACTGGAGAGGAGAGTTCGGCCGTTGGTTGAACCTCAGATTCAGGAGGCGCAATGTGGTTTTCATCCTAGCTGTGGCACATTGGACCAACTCTTTACCATCTCAAGAATCCTCGAGGGTTGGTGAGTGTTTGCCCAACAAGTCCACATGTGTTTTGTGGACTTGGAGAAAGTATTTGACCGAATCCCTCATGGTCTCTTGTAGGGGGTGCTGCAGGATATGGGGTATCGGGCTTTATTCTTACCAGCTATCCAATCCCTATATGACCGTTGCAAGAGTTTGGTTCGTATTGCCAACACCCAGTTGAGCTCGTTCCTAGTGAGAGGGGTCGAAGAGCCCTTTGTGCGATGACCGAAGGAGGATTATGTTATGGGACAGTCCATCCATCCATCATCCATCCTTCTGTCTGTCCTACTTTTGTGAAATCAACTCCTTCTACAGTTTTGTTCCGATTGTTTTTAAACTTAGTACCAGGCTTTTATGTACACTGATGATGCGCATATTGCAATTTGGCTCTGATTGGATGATTGTTGCAGGAATTGTAGCCCCTGACTTATGACCTCCTACTTCACCTCACTTCATAGACAGTGACTGTCTTGTGAAATCAACTCCTTGTACAGGTTTTTTTTTTTTCAAATGTTTTGAAACTTGGTGCCATGGTTTTATCTACCCTGATTATGCACATACCGCAATTTGACTCTCATTGGATGACCTCGAGATCAAAAGTCAGAGGTCACATTTTCCTTCAATCTTGTAAATGCAATAACGAAATAAATGATGTAGGCTTTTCAAATTGATACAGTAGTTGTATTAAAGACACATCTTGGATGAGTTAAACCCTGACCTGACTTTTGGTTTGGGGTCAAAAGGTAAAAGTTAATGTTCCATTTGCACTATGGTAAATGCTAAATTTACTATTACTATAAAAGGAGCAAAGCTAGGGCCACCAAAACTGGTACACAGATTCACCTTGGGATCCTAACCTCTGACTCTGGGTTTGGGGTCAAAGGTCAAGATTAACATTCCCGATACCTTATTACTGTACAATAAGTAAAGGTAGGGTCAAATTCAACATCAAAATGACTTATAAACTATATCTGAACCACAAAGAAAGCTAGATTCAAAGGCTTTATTATCATGTGTACAGTTAAGAAATGCTACATCTCATGAGCAATGAAATTCTTACTTTGCTCTCTGAATGAATGCCAAGGTAAAGGTACAGAAACAACAATTCTAATAGGTCATGACACACTCACATAGTAACTCAATCCTAATACTAATGGATGGTAAAAACACACACACCAACACACAGTTAGGCAATAGAGGAATGAAATTGAAAATTCACTGGATGACTAAAGTGATAGTGGTATGTATATTGATATCAGAGATGATGTGAACCTGAGATGGCAAAGACTTATGTACAGTGTGCAAATGAGCATTGTGCAACGAGCAATGTATAATTACAAATGACAAATTATTTCTGTAACGCATCAAATAGGTTCATTTTGTCGTCTTTTAATTATTTATCTTTTGTTCATATAAAAGACAAAAAATAAAATAGAAAGGAGATGTCTTTACCTTCTTTACATGTTTCACCTGCACTGCAGTGCGCAACTGCACTGCAGCCTTGGAAGGCTGCAGTGCAGTTGAAACATGTAAAGAAGGTAAAGACATCTCCTTTCTGTTTTATTTTTTGTCTTTTATATGAACAAAAGATAAATATTTCTGTAACGGTAGTACCAGTAGACTGTGCATGATAAGTAGCAGCAGAGATGATATGGACATCAGACGGGTGAGACGATGTCTACTGTACAGGTGAGCAGTGTGCAAATTTAGCAGCCGGTGTGTGAGTTCCTATATGCAAAGCTGTGTTACGGAGTTTGGGAGATGTTATCTGTTTAGGAGTCTGATGGCACTGGGAAAGAGAGTTGTTCAGTCTGGTTGTCCTGCATTTCACACTTCTGTACCTCCAGCCTGAGGGTAGCGGTGTGAACAGTCTGTGCTAGGGTTGGATGGGGTCCCGGAGGATGGTGTCAGCTCTCCTTTGGACTCTGCGGTGGTAGATGCTCCGCAGAGAGGGGAGGGGAGTCCTGATGATCGTCATCGCTGTCTTCACCACTCTATGCAGGCATTTGCGGTCCAGGGCAGTGGCGCTGCCGTACCACACAGTGATGCATTTGGTGAAGATGTTCTCGATGATGCAGCTGTAGAAATTGTTGAGGATCCTGGAAGACATGCCAGACTTCTTCAGGCTCCTGAGAAAGTACAGTCGCTGTTGAGCTCTCCTAACCAGCTCTGTGGTGTTGTGTGTCCACTTAAGGTCCTCGCTGATGTGGATGCTAAGGTATTTAAAGCTGCTCACCCTCTCCACCTCAAGCTTCCGGATTAACTATTCAATTCAATTCAATTCAACTTTATTTATATAGCGCCATTTCACAACAGTCATCTCATAGCACTTTCAACTGTAGGGGAAACACCCACAATTGCAGAAAGACCCCAGCAATCAGGCGATCCCCTGTGAGCATGTGCTTGGCGACGGTGGAGAGGAGAAACTCCCTTTTAACAGGAAGAAACCTCCAGCAGAACCAGGCTTAGGGAGGGGCAGTCATCTGCTGTGACTGGCTGGGGGGTGAGGGGATAGAGAAGATGAAAAGAACAGACATGTAGAGAGCAAACAGCACAATGGGGACTCAATCTATGGGAGAGAACAAACAGATTCAATTCAATTCAACTTTATTTATATAGCGCCATTTCACAACAACAGTCATCTCATAGCACTTTCAACTGTAGGGGGAAACCCCACAGTTGCAGAAAGACCCCAGAAATCAGGCGATCACCTGTGAGCATGCGCTTGGTGATGGTGGAGAGGAAAAACTCCCTTTTAACAGGAAGAAACCTCCAGCAGAACCAGGCTCAGGGAGGGGCAGTCATCTGCTGCGACTGGCTGGGGGGTGAGGGGATAGAGAAGATGAAAAGAACAGACATGTAGAGAGCAAACAGCACGATGGGGACTCAATCTATGGGAGAGAACAAACAGATGTTAATGACCAGCAAAAAAAAAAATATATATATTTCATTGAGAGTGAAGAAAGGAGTGAAGCCCAGTGCATTATTGGAGGTCCCCTGGCTGACTAAACCTATTAGCAGCATAACTAAGGGAGGGTTCAGAAACACATGATCCTTCCCTAATTGTAGGCTATATCATAAAGGAAGGTTTTAACCCTATTCTTAACCCCTTGCACTCCGGTCAATTTTCCTAAAAACTCCAAAAAATAATGTGCCCAAAGTAAATCGAAAGCTGTTCTTCAACCCTTTGCAGCATCTTCATGGGGTTGGTCTCATTTAAAAGAAAACACTTTGAATTTTTTGGCAAAACAGTCATAATCTCTCAAGTGCTCCGACCACTGAGTTACAGCCATCTAAACATAGTGAACTTGAAGAAAATAAATTTGGCCTGGGTGTTTTTTTGGATACAAATGCTTGCAAATAACACACAGCTTCAGATCCGGGCTGGAAAATGCAACAGAAATGTAGAACCAAGTGTTATCCAGCTGAGGTCCAAATTTTGTAACAATACCACAAAAAATGAATATATTACACACCTTTTTCCTCAGGCTGTTCCCAGGCGTTTTGGAACTGTGCCAAATTGTGCCAAATGGCACAGTTTGGAAAAATGTAACTTTTGAATACTTCAATGTAGAATCTTCATTTTGGGCTCTAATGAAAGGTCACACTCAGAGCTGTGTCTGTGTGTGTGTGTGTGTGGGGGGGTGCCCCCCCCCCCTCACTACAGAGGATGGACATCGGCCATCGCTACATGACGGATTAGCCTCATGTGGGATGTGGGACAGCAGCTCAGTCACCGTGCCCCCCCCCCCTCGCTACAGAAGAATAGTCAGGAATAAAGAATAATTTAGCTTACCTCTTCACAACAGCGTCCTGGCGAACTTCTCTTCCCCATTGTCAGATGAACGCGACGCTGGTCCGCTCGTGGTTCTGGTCTCGCGACCTGATCAAAACATAATTCCATTATTGTGGTTTTGTGCTTCCATGATTGCGTTTTTTGGCGAACGATTTTTCAAAACAAATAACAGTAGTAATTAAAAAAAGACTGGCGAAGGCGTGTGTGTCACTCAGCCTTCGTCGTCAGCCTCCGTCGGTCTATGACCATGGAAGAAATCATAACGTCTCATAACGTCTAATCCTTTTTTGATCCGCTCCAGCAGTCAGTCTTCACCCAGCCTTAAAAAAACAGCTTGCAAACTTCTCTGCTTCAATTGGCTCATTGCATTCACAGCCTTGGTAGGTGGGTCTTTCTGGCTAGGTTTTCAGTCATTGGTTCTTCAAGGTTTCAGAAACCCAATTCAAGGCTCTTATTAGTCGAATGAGAGGTCAATCAGATGAACTAATCTGTTCGCGGCTGTGTCTGCAGCTTTTATTTTCAGTGCGCGCTTGGACGCCACTACATCACCATCACCACCTACATCACCATCTACACCATGCATCCTAGAGCGCATGAGAGTGCCCTCGTGCGCTCTAGGACGCAGAGACTTGCCCGTCTGCGGTACAACGGAGCGCAAGAGGTTAAAAACAAGAGATCGAGTCTGACTTCCGAATCCAGATTGGCAGCTGGTTCCACAGGAGAGGAGCTTGATAACTGAAGGCTCTGCCTCCCATTGTACTTTTGAAGATTCTAGCTATTACAAGTAATCCTGCATATTGGGAGTATAGTGCTCTGTTAGGATAATATGATAGTATCAGATCTTTTAAAAAAAGGGGCCCTGATTGTTTAGAGCTTTGTAAGTAAGAAGAAGGATTTTAAACTTAATTCTAAACTCTATGGGAAGCCAATGAAGGGAGGCCAGAACCGGAGAGATACAGTATGATCTCTCTCTCTAGTACCTGTTAAAACTCTTGCTGCAGCATTTTGGATCAGCTGAAGACTTTTTAAAGATGTTTTACGACAACCTGATAATAAAGAATTACAATAATCTAATCTAGAGCTAACAAAATCGTGGATCAGTTTCTCAGCATCACTCTGTGACAAGATGCTCCTAATCTTGGCAATATTACGCAAATGATAGAAGGCAGTCTTAGAAACAAATTTAATATGTGAATTGAAAGACAGATCTTGATCAAAAATAATTCCAAGGTTCCTCACAGAGCTATTAAGAGAAAGAGTAACCACATCCAAACTGAAAGTTTGATTTGGAAAGGTATTTCTAAGGTTTTTTTGGACTAACAAGAATGACTTCAGTCTTATCTGATTTTAATAGCAGGAAATTACAAGTCATCCAAGCTTTGATTTCCTTAAGACAGGCTTCCAACTTGGCTAATTGATTACTATCATCTGGCTTCATTGACAGGTATAATTGTGTGTCATCTGCATAACAATGAAAATGTATACAGTGCTTTCTAATAATGTTGCCTAACAGAAGCATATATAAACTAAAAAGAGTAGGGCCTAGCCCAGATCCCTGTGGAACTCCATGACTGAGCTGGATGTTAATGACCAGCTGGATGTTAATAACCAGCAAAAAAAAAAAGTATTTCATTGAGAGTGAAGAAAAGAGTGAAGCCCAGCACAATTATTGGAGGTCCCCCGGCTGTCTAAACCTAATGGCAGCATAACTAAGAAACTATTTTGTCTAACTCTAAAAGGTCAATTGGAGTAAACTGATCCAAACAGATGTCAATTGAAGGAGTTGTAGTAGTTACTGTATTTAAGTTAACGGTGGGAAGAATCTGACTAATTTTATCTCTGATAGATGAAATTTTATTATTGGAAAAGTTCATAAAGTCCTGACTAGTAAGCTCTAAGGGAATGCTAGCATTGACAGAGTCCTGACTCTTTGTCAGCCTGGCTACAGTGCTGAAAAGAAACCTGGGATTATTCTTGTTCTCTTCTATTAATGTGGAATAATAACTTCTTCTAGCTTTCCTAAAAGATTTTTTTTTTATAAATTAAAAGATGATTTCTCCAAGCTAAATAGATTTCATCTAAATTAGTGGAGCGTCATTTCTAATTGACGAGTCTTCTGTTTTAAGCTTCGAGTTTCTGTGTTGAACCAAGGAGTTAGAAATCGCTGATTAGACTTTTTCTTTTTTAAAGGGGCCATCATGTCTAGAGTCTGATGCAGAGAAGCTGTAACACTATTTACCATGCTATCAATTACAGAGGGAACAAGCTTTCTATAGCTTATTTCCATTGTGTTGACACATGGCATAGAGGAAACAATGTGCATAAATTTGGTAACAGCAACATCTGAGAGGCATCTACTGTAGTAATATTTTTCCTTAGGAGCCAAATAGAAATAGTAAAACAGTGGCCAATGGGGTCTCCTCCTCCCTTTCCTCATGTCCACTATCATCTCCTTTGTCTTGTCCGTGTTGAGGATGAGGTTGTTGTCCTCACACAATGACACCAGGTTGGCTACCTCCCTCCTATAGGATACTTCGTCATCACCAGTGATGCTTCCTATCACTGCTGTGTCATCCGCAAACTTTAGGATGATATTGTCCTTGTGGGAGGCAACACAGTCATGGGTGAAGTGGCTGTAGAGGATGGGGCTGAGAATGCAACCCTGTGGGACACCTGTGTTTGTGATGATGCTGTCTGAGGTCTTGTTACCCATCCTGACAGACTGGGGCTTGCCTTTTAGAAAGTCTAGTAGTCGGATGCAGGCCAAGTGAAGACAATTTGTTGGTGAGTTTGTGGGGGATGACCGCGTTGAAGGCGGCGCTGTAGTCGACAAAGAGCATCCTAATGTAGGAGTCTTTATCTTCCACATGGGAGAGAGAATAATGGAGTGCTGCAGCAGTAGCATCTGAGGCGGACCTGTTGGTCCAGTAGGTATACTGCAGGGGACCAGGGTGCCCAGTATGCTGTCCTGAATGAGGGGCAGCACCACTCTCTCGAAGCACTTCATAATGATTGGAGTGAGTGCTACCGGTCTGTAGTCATTCAAACAGGTCGGCGGGCTCCTTTTGGGGAGGGGGATGATGGTTGTCGTTTTGAAGCAGGATCGGACTGTGTTCTGGTTGAGGGAGAGGCTGAAGTTTACTGTGAGAACGTCAGTCAGCTCTGCAGCGCATGCTCTGAGAGCCCAACCTGGTATGTTGTCTGGTCCTGCTGCCTTGCGGGGGTTGATATTCATCAGTGCTTCGTTTACCTGGCCTGGTGAGACTCTTAGTGGGTGGGTGGGGGGTGAGGGGGTGAGTGTGTGTCTCTTCTCTGTGCTGTGGCTGGTGGTCTCGAAGTGAGTGTAAAAGATGTTGAGGTTGTCCGGCAGGCTGTCGGTGGAGCTAGTGGTGCTGCTGTTGGTGCTCTTGTAGTCTGTGATGTGTTGCAGGCCTTGCCACATGTGCCCTGGGTCAGGAGTGGAGTAGAGGCTGTCCAGCTTTTCTCTGTACTGCCTCTTGGTTGTTGGTATCGTCTCTCTCAGTCCATACCTTGCAGCTTTGTACTCGCCCTCACAGCCTGATTTAAATGCTCGAGAGCGAGCATGCAGCATCTGACGTACTTGACTGTTGATCCAGGGCTTCTGGTTGGGGAACTTCGTGACCTGTATGGTGGGTATGATGGTATCAGCGCACGTGCTAATGTTCCCAGTCACGTATTCAGCATAAACCTGTATGTTTACAGAAGACTCCTCTTGGGTGGCTGCAGCTTTAAGCACATCCCAGTCTGTGTAGGCAAAACAGTCTTATAGGGTGCTCACAGTCTCTGGAGTCCAGCGCTTAATTTGCTTTATAACAGGGTTTGTTTGTTTCAGCTTTTGTCTGTCGGCTGGGTACATAAACAGTGAGATGTGATCTGACTGTCCGAAGTGGGGGTGAGGTGCCGCTCTGTAGGCACCACTTACTGTATGTTGGAATAAACATGATCCAATGTGCTTTTATTGCGGGTGGGAATGTCCACATGCTGGTAGTATTTGGGGAGTACGGTCCTTAAATTGCACTGGTTAAAGTTGCCAGCAACAGTAAAAACAGCATCAGGATGTTTCGTCTCTACTGTGCTGATGACGTCATGGAGTTTTAGCGCTACTGTGCAGCTGCTCTGTGGACAGATGTATACAGCGGCCAAAAACACAGCGGTAAATTCCCTTGGTAAATAATAGGGACGGCATTTCAGCAGTAAAAGCTCCACGTCAGGTGAGCAGTGCTTGTAGACGGTTTGTACACCTCCACACCATGAGTGGTTTATAAATACACACACACCCCCACCCCTCGTCTTACCAGAGTCTCCTGTTCTGTCTGCCCAGTGTGTTGAGTGGGTCTGTAGCTGAATAGTGCTCTCCGAGACTCTGTCTGAAAGCCAGGTCTCGCAGAAAATTAGGGCACAACACTCCCTTGTCTCCCGCTGGTCTTCAATCCTTGCTCTTAGTTCATCTAGCTTATTTTCCAAACACCAAACATTTGCCATTAAGAGACTGGGTTGCGGTGGCCTGCTGGAGTGAGCCTTTAGCTTAGCATGTAGCCCTCCTCTCTTGCCTCGCCTTCGGCGCCTTCGACGCTGTCTCCGACGTGGTCTCTTTGGGTCAGCATGCTCATATGTGGGCTTGGTGCTTTGGGGCCTTCCTGGGGGTGTTGATGGTCACTGCGGGGGTGGACGATGTATTGCAGGTCGGGTAGTATAAAGCCAGTAAACTCCGTGTGGCTGCTTGACTTGGTGATATCCAGTAGTGTTTGTCAGTCGCAAGTTAGCTAACCTCCATGCACTGTAGAAAGAACAGCAACTATGCAAAAAAGGAGAAAAGTCGGCATTCGGGAGCGGAACAAGCAAAGACATTCGCCAGTGGTTGGCGCCATTTTGCGCCCGCCATTCTTACAGGGTCACCAAACCTGGTACACAGGTTCACTCTGAGACCATAACCTCTGACTACAGGTTTGGGTTCAAAAGGTCAAGGTTGACACTCCCTATGCCTTCTTGCTATAGAGCATGTAAAGCTCTCTAGGGTCACCAAACTTGCTACAGAGGTTCACCTCATGATCCTGACCTACAACTATGGGTTGTATACTTTGTTGTATACTCAAAGATGATGGTTTTTTTAAATAATTTGATTTAGCCACAGTAATTATAGTATTGAAAAGTTACAAACTGCTCTCTGTCAGTAAGTATTGGGCTCTTCAAAGAAAATGGAGGCAGGGGATATTGAACTCGCCTCAGAATGGTTTTGCTTTCTCATAAATTTGCTACTTTTATGAGTAAATTTGTTACTTTTTTCCTTATACATTTTCACATTTTTTTTTATTAGACTTTTTTGCATAATTTTGCCAATGGCACAAGTGTTACTGAAACCTGCTCACCCACTTTAAACCCATTAAAGCCAATGGGTTTAAAGTGGGTGAGCACTACACCACACTAATGGGATGCTTGTTTTTCTATGCCATGTTTTACTACATGTAGTAGATGTTTAAGAATAATTGATGTGTGCTGTATATTATTATTGATGTGTGCTGTATATTAGTAGCAAATATTAACAAAATACAGCAAAGTAGGATAGTTCACAATGCCAAGGTGCGTTCAGACCAAATGTGAATGGGCGTGCAGTGTGATAACGTTTTAAATTGATTTTGATGCGCCACTCCAAGATTTTCAGTGGCCCCCATGTGGCCCCCCCATGAAAAATTTCTGGATGCTCCCCTGGGACAAACCCACATGGGACCCATAATACAGACCAGATTTCACCTATCGTGAGGCTCACATGGGAATACTGGCTTGGATGCAACAAGATCACATTGGGAATACATCCTATAGAGGTTATTTGCACATTGGCAAGCCGTAGGCAGAGTTGAAGATGCTAAGATTCTCATTGGGAGTGACTAGGAGGGACAGGATTAGAAATGACTATATCAGAGGGACAGCTCAGACTGAGCAGTTTGGAGACAAAGAGGCAAGGCTGAGATGGTTTGGACATGTGCAGAGGAGGGATAGTGGATATACGTATTTGACAAAGGATGTTGAAGATAGAGCTGCCAGGCAGGAGGAAAAGAGGAAGACCTCAGAAGATTCATTGATGTAGTGGAGGAGGACATGGAGAGGGTTGGTGTTACAGAGTAAGATGCAAGGGATAGGATGAGATAGAGGCAGATGATCCACTGTGGAGAGCCCTAAAGGGAGCAGCAGGAAGAAGAACTTATTAGATCATTCCATTTCAAATCATTTATTTCTTTCTCAAATACAGCTTTCTTATATTTTAGTATCAAAAAAACAAACATATTTGTACAGGTTTGTTTAGTGAAGTATTCTTAGTCAGCTTCCTGAAACCAGGGTTAGATTATTCTTCGAGGCCAACTGAAAGTTCTTGCTCTATGATCACACAATCTCCTCTCACAACCCACTTTTAGCCTCAGCAACCGCTCGAGCTGCACTACACTTAGCTTGCTGGTACAACTCAGCTGCTTCAGGAGTCCCACAAGTTATCCAAGCTTAATAGGACTCCTTCTTCAGCTTGATGCCCCCCCCCTCACCTCTGGTGTCCACCATTTGGTTTGGGGGTTGCCACCACGAGAAGCACCGACAACCTTGCGGCCACAGTTCTGAGCAGCTGCTTCAGTAATGGGGGTGGAGAACATGGCCCATTCAGATTCAATGTCTCCAGTCTCCCTCGGAATATGGTTGAAGCTCTTCTGGAGGTAGGAGTTGAAATCCAGGAGCCTCAGCCAGATGTTCACAGCACACCCTCACCTATATGTTTGGGTCTGCTGCGTCCGAATGGCATCCTCTACTGCCATTGTATCTGCACCGCTCTTTACCTGAGTGTCCAAAACATACGGTCGTAGGTCTGATGACACGATAAAATCGATCATCAACCTGCGACCTTGGGTGTCCTGGTGCCAGGTCCACATATGGACACCTTTTTGCTTGAACATGGTGTTTATTATGGACCAACTGTAGTTGGCACAGAAGTCCAATAACTGTGAACACCACTCAGGTTCAGAACAGGCAGGCCGTTCCTCCCAATCACATCCCTCCAATTATCACTGTCATTGCCCACGTGCGCGTTGAAGTCCCCTAGTAGGACAACAGAGTCTCCAAGAGGATCACTTTCAGAGTCGAACTCCAAAAACGGTGGGTACACATACAGTATATCATTTGGTGCATAGGCACAAATGATGGTCAGGACCCATTTCCCAACCCAAAGGCGTAGGGAAACTACCCTTTCATCCACTGAGGAGAATCCCAACATTGTGGAGTCCAGATGGTTAAAATACATATTTTTCTTTCTGGTGTCTATTAAACACACTGTCTTAAAAACTTTCAAATGCAAAATATAATTAAAGATGAAAGTGGCTCATAACCCACAGGATGAATCCAGGTTTTGTAGCACGTTATTGTCACAATGCCGGGCATGGGTGGAGGGCCGTGCTCAGGTTTTAAGTCCATTTCTGATTATTTTCTGTGTTTTGCTTATTTCAGGTTATCCTGGTATCTCATTATGGTCTTGGTAGCATGATGTGATCTGAGTTTCTCTTTGTTTGTTTTTCATATCTTACTAGTCTTTAACTTTTTAATATGACCCTTCTCTCTTATCTCTGGTTTTTCTCTCATCTCTTTGTCTTTATATCCTGATTGATGGAGCCTTGAGTATTTTTATCATGTTTATAGTCAGCTTCATGTGTGCCTGTGTTTGTGTTCATGTTGAATGTAATTGTGGTTTGTAAATATGGATGTCACCAGACTGCAAAACAAATCTACCTACGGATACAAATAAAGTAACCTGAACCTGATATCTTAGTTTGGTCATTATTTTCGTGTTTATTATTATACATTTTTAGATTCTCTTGTATGTCTTATTATATTCTTGTGCTTTTTTTTTGACAGTGTCCTTTGTTTACTTCTGTATCTACTAGTTTAGTTTCGCGGTTGTCCCCAGCTGTTCTATATTTAGGTTATCATTGCCGCTCTTGTACCCACATCTGATTCCCATTGAATCATTGCTCTGTACCCTTTATAAGGCCACTTGCTCCGCAGTTCAGCACTTCGACCTACATTCCTTTCTAACGTAAGTTTCTGATGTTGGTTTCCTCTTCATCTTATGTGAGTTGATGTGTGGGACTTAATCCTTGCGGGTGCCCCCCCGCTTCTATTGTTTATTCCTGGCATGCGTTCCACACCTTAGCCCATCCAGCTATTCACCCTCCTGTACCCACCTTGCTTCACATTCTGTAGTTTTGTGTTTCTTGTATTTTTGTGCTCTTTTGTTGTTAAAATATCTACAAACTCACAGTCAGCGCTTGGGTCTTCTACTGCCCCTGCTGGGTGAGTTATGACAGTTGTTATTCAGCAGCATGTCAATTACAGTGGTGTTGTTTTCTTTTAGCAGACCGACGGATCACCCATCATGGACTTCACAGAATACAGAAGAGTGATGAAGTGGACTTGCCGGAAGTGCGCCTACATCTTCTTATTCTTGACTGTCTTTGTCTCTCTTTTCATGCTATTTAGCATGGACAGGCTGAAAGCAACTTGGTTTCAAGTAGAAGTGAGTATAAATTATGTGTTTTATTTCAAATTTTACTCCAAAATTCTTAATTTTTGGCTGAAGTTTTTTTTTACTCTGCACAATTTACAGCAGCAACAGGTCAGTGACATGTGTTGAGGTTCATAGCTGGTGAGGCACTGATGCTTTCAGAGTCATATTTACAAATGCTATATGAACCCAATAGAGTAATTTTAAATTCAACATGCAGTTGAAAGCTTGCATGGTTTTATATTATGCTAATCTTGCATTTTTAAAATCTGATTTTATAAATAATTTTAACAAAACAAGTATAAGATATTTTATTGAAGTACTTCTTTATGGAAGACACAGAAACGGCAGAAATAAAAGTTCATGTTTTAATTTTATAACTCTCCTGAGTATAGACAATCTGCAAAGACCCTTGGTTACACAAGTATA
The DNA here is from genome assembly GCA_020510985.1 of Pholidichthys leucotaenia. Lineage (NCBI taxonomy): Eukaryota > Metazoa > Chordata > Actinopteri > Cichliformes > Pholidichthyidae > Pholidichthys > Pholidichthys leucotaenia. Next base: position 320,433,708 of record CM035845.1, on the reverse strand, counting down.
CTATATTAAGGTATCTTACAATGTTTTTTGGGGGGAGGGTCACAAAATTAATTATACCTACACATCTCTCTGTTGCAGCTCCACAATTTACAGTCATTTAATACAAATTAAAGTACTTACAACAACTACGTATGCATGGTCTTACCTTTACTTGTAATTTTTTTTACAAGATAATGGTGCGTACGGATGCAGCGGCTAGTTGCTTTGGACTGTGTATGTTTTTGTGTCTTATGTCTTTTATGTCTTTTTTTTTTTGTCCTTCTGCAACAGACTAATCATTTATAGTTGCCAGGAATTATTAGGTACTGGCTCTCAACTAAACTCTGACATCACCAATGCCGCCTTAATGCATGGACCAAGCTGGGCTGAAGGCCAGGCGCCTACGATGATCAGGGGCTTATCATGGGCAGCACGGTGATACAGTAGTCAGCACTGTTGCCTAACAGCTAGAAGGTTCCAGGTTGGAATTCCCAGGCCGGCAGGGGTAGGAACCTTTCTGTGTGGAGTTTGCATGTTCTCCCTGTGCTGTGGGGGTTTACTCTGGTGGCTCTGGTTTCCTCCCACAATCCAAAGACATGCATGTTAAGTTAACTGGTCATTCTAAATTGTCCCTAGGTATCTGTCTTCTATAGGACCTTATAATAGAGGGTTAGTACTAGTGAAGTGCTTTGAGTGGTCTTTGAGACAAGAAAAAGCGCTATATAAGTACAGGTCCTTATCCCTCCCTTATCCTTAAAAAAAGATCACGTTGTTGTTAATTGGTTGAATTCTTTGTCCATCACTTGATATTCATGTATGGCTGCTGACTGGTCCAAAAGTGCCCCATGTGGGTACCATGTAACAATAGCCTATCAGAGGAATAGCTTTGACATGTGACTTTGCAAGCACCAGTCAGAGGTAAGAAGTAATTAACTAGGGGAAAATCTCTGGAAAAAAGTTTGAGAATGATGCTCATAAAATTATATAGAGAAAAAAAGAGCTTAGGGAAAATGAATTGCTTAAAAAATCCCGAAGTTTAAAAGGATTTTTCCAAGCTGGAGCATCGAGTGGAGGAGGAGCTGCTAATTACTGCACCGAGGAGACAGGTGGGCCGCTACTGGAGGTGGATGGCAGGTTTCACTGAGCAGAGGCTGGAGATGGACAAAGAGGAGGACCATTAAAGCACTCACCTGTAGAAGACCGGGTAGTGAAGATATGGTCCAAGGAGGTGGAGGACGCTTTGAAGAGCTGTTTTGAATCCACTATGTGGCAACCCCGCCCTTCCGAGGGCGTGGATGGTGAAACTGGGCATCCTGGCAGAATTAAAAACAATATCTGTCACAGGCCTGTGGTTTACCATTCCCAGTTACATGGGGTGAGACTGGACATCCTGGCAGATAAGCACATCTGCCGCAAGGTCTGTGGTGGACTTTTGCCAGTCGGTGCATCGTGACATGCACTACACAAAGAGCAGAGATAAACAAACCTATCATCTGGTCAGTCACTGCAACCTCTGCTGGAGTCAGTTTGTCTTGGCCTGTCCATGCCACTGATAATACCTCTATCTGCCAAGAATGTGCCGCTAGTCCAGCAAAAGCTAGTGGTACTCAAATACTTTTCAAGCAGTTTCATGAAATGGTCAGACATAAAGCAGGAATCTGATCAGACCTAAATGAAACAGTCATTGTCACCCCTGACAGACTGCAATGATGATGATGATGTGGGAGCAGCTCTGGGATCAACATGGTGAGGACATTGAAGGCTTCACACACACCATCACAGACTACATCAACTTCTGTGTGGAGAACACTATACCCACCAAGATCATACGGTGCTTCTCAAACAACAAACCCTGGATCGACCCTGAAATAAAGACACTTCTGACGGAGAAGAAAAGGATCTTTAGGTTGGGAAACAAGGAGTAGCTGAAGTCCGTACAGAGGGAGTTAAGGAGGAAGATCAGAGAGAGAAAAGACAGCTACAGGAAGAAGGAGGACAAACTGTAGCAGAGTGATGTCAGCAATGTAGAGGCTGGAGAGGCCTCAGAACCATCTCTGGGCACCAGAATCCCTCCTCTCAGGCCACAGGAGGTAGGGTGAACGACCTGAACCTGTTCTTTAACAGGTTTGACCAACCGCCCTCTTCTCCGCCTGCCCACCAACCACTGCTGCTTCTGCCTTCATCTAGTCCCGCTATTCACTGCCCTCTCTTCACCCCACTTACATCCACTGCTGTTTTTCCCCTCACAGATCCAACATCCCCCCTCCCACCTCAGCCTGAATCTCACTAACAGGTGAGAGCTGAGCTGATGAAGATCAAGACAAGAAAGGCTGCAGGTCCGGATGGCATCAGCTCGAGACTCCTCAAGTCTTGTTTAGACCAGCTGTGTGGGATTGTTCAATTCAATTCAACTTTATTTATATAGCGCCATTTCACAACAACAGTCATCTCATAGCACTTTCAACTGTAGGGGGAACCTCCACAGTTGCAGAAAGACCCCAGCAATCAGGTGATCCCCTGTGAGCAAGCGCTTGGCGACGGTGGAGAGGAAAACCTCCCTTTTAACAGGAAGAAACCTCCAGCAGAACCAGGCTCAGGGAGGGGCAGTCATCTGCTGTGACTGACTGGGGGGTCAGGGGATAGAGAAGATGAAAAGAAAAGACATGTAGAGAGCAAACAGCACAATGGGGACTCAATCTATGGGAGAGAACAAACAGATGTTAATGACCAGCAAAAAAAAAAAAATATTTAATTGAGAGTGAAGAAAGGAGTGAAGCCCAGTGCGTTATTGGAGGTCCCCCGGCTGACTAAACCTATTAGCAGCATAACTAAGGAAGGGTTCAGAAACACATGATCCCTCCCTAATTGTAGGCTATATCAAAAAGAAAGGTTTTAACCCTATTCTTAAAAACAGAGATCGAGTCTGACTCCCGAATCCAGATTGGCAGCTGGTTCCACAGGAGAGGAGCTTGATAACTGAAGGCTCTGCCTCCCATTGTACTTTTGGAGATTCTAGGTATTACAAGTAATCCTGCATTTTGGGAGCGTAGTGCTCTGTTAGGATAATACGGTAGTATCAGATCTTTTAAATAAAAAGGAGCCTGATTGTTTAGAGCTTTGTAAGTAAGAAGAAGGATTTTAAACTGAATTCCAAACTCTATGGGAAGCCAATGAAGGGAGGCCAGAGCCGGAGAGATATGATCTCTCTTTCTAGTACCTGTTAAAACTCTTGCAGCAGCATTTTGGATCAGCTGAAGACTTTTAAAAGATGTTTTAGGACAACCTGATAATAAAGAGTTACAATAATCTAATCTAGAACTAACAAAGCATGGATCAGTTTCTCAGCATCACTCTGAGACAAGATGCTCCTAATCTTGGCAGTATTACGCAAATGATAGAAGGCAGTCTTAGAAACAAATTTAATATGTGAATTGAAAGACAGATCTTGATCAAAAATAATTCCAAGGTTCCTCACAGAGCTATTAAGAGAAAGAGTAACCGCATCCAAACTGAAAGTTTGATTTGGAAAGGTATTTTTTTTTGGAAAGGTTTTTTTGACCAACAAGAATGACTTCAGTCTTATCTGAATTTATTAGCAGGAAATTAAAAGTCATCCAAGCTTTGATTTCCTTAAGACAGGCTTCCAACTTGGCTAATTGATTACTATCATCTGGCTTCATTGACAGGTATAATTGTGTGTCATCTGCATAACAATGAAAATGTATACAGTGCTTTCTAATAATGTTGCCTAACGGAAGCATATATAAACTAAAAAGAGTAAACTAAAAAGAATAGGGCCTAGCACAGATCCCTGTGGAACTCCATGACTGAGCTTTGAGTTGAAAGAAAACTCATTATTGACATGAACAAACTGGAACCTATCAGATAAATAAGATCTAAACCACTGCAACAAAGTTCCATTAAGTCCAACATAGTGTTCTAATCTATCAAGTAGAATATTATGATCAATAGTATCAAAAGCTGCACTAAGGTCTAAAAGGACAAGTACAGAAACAGAATCCATTATCAGATGCGATAAGGAGGTCATTAGTGACCTTCCCTAAGGCTGTTTAAGCACTATGATGGATTCTAAACCCAGACTGAAACTCTTCAAGTAAACCATTTCCCTGCAGGTGGTCAAATAATTGCGTAGCAACAACTCTTTCTAAGATTTTTGAAATGAAAGGGAGATTAGAGATTGGTCTATAGTTAGCTAAAACCCCTGGATCCAGTGTTGACTTTTTGAGTAAGGGTTTAATTACAGCCGTTTTAAAAGCCTGCTGTGCATGGCCTAAAGTTAATGAGGAATTGATTATATGAAGAATAAAGCTGCTAATAAGTGGGAAGACTTCTTTAAATAACCTGGTAGGAATAGGGTCTAAAAGACAAATTGAAGGCTTGGATGAGAAAACTATTTTGTCTAACTCTAAAAGGTCAATTGGAGTAAACTCATCAAGACAGATATCAATTGAAGGAGTTGTAGTAGTTACTGTATTTAAGTTAACGGTGGGAAGAATCTGATTGATTTTATCTCTGATGGATGAAATTTTATTACTGAAAAAGTTCATAAAGTCCTGACTAGTAAGCTCTAAGGGAATGCTAGGATTGACAGAGTCCTGACTCTTTGTCAACCTGGCTACAGTACTGAAAATCCTTCTTGAAGAAGATGGTGGCGTGCATGAACGCAGCGGCCCCTCTTGGCATCAGCGAGTGTGAGAGTTTTGAGAGTTTTAATCATCCCAGACGTACATTCTGTAAAACTTACAACCGCGAGACTTTACTAAACATCAAGTTACTGCACGCTGCAAGAATCGCGGTGCTTGGTTGTGACTTGGACATTCTACGCCAGCATGGAATTCTGTCAGAGTTTCCGCTGGAAGCTACCCGGGAAAGGAGGAGACGTAAGCGGAGCGAACGCAAGCAAAAGCGAGGAAAAAGGGCCGGGAATCATGTTAGGCTAAAGACTAACCCCTCCAGACCAGCAGGACCGTCGCTCCTTCTCTCTAATGTCCGCTCCCTCGACAACAAGCTGGACGAGCTGCGTCTGCTGAGAGAAACCCAGAGAGAGTGGAGGGACTGCTGTGTGCTTGCGTTCACGGAGACATGGCTCCACGACAACATCCCTGATGCGGCCATTCAGCTGGAAGGTACGACATCGTTCCGGGCAGACAGAGAAGCTGCAAGCTCCGGTAAGAGCCGTGGCGGGGGCGGCTATGCATCTCTGTTAACAAGAACTGGTGCGTTAATGCCACGTTAGTATCTAAACACTGCTGTCTGTTGGCGGAGTTCCTTATTGTAAATTGTCGGCCATTTAATCTGCTGAGGGAATTCACCAACGTGTTTGTAGCTGCTGTTTACATAGCACCGAGCGCTAATGCTAAAGCTAATGCTAAAGAGGCACTCGGAGAGCTGCACGATGCTATTAGCGAAATTCAAACTTCACACCTGGACAGTTTTGTGGTGGTTGCGGGGGATTTAATCACACCAGTTTAAAGACTGTGCTCCCCAAGTTTAAACAATGTGTAGACTTTAAGACCAGAGGAGAGAATATGTTGGACTTGGTGTACACAAACACAGATGCTTATAAGGCAACACCTCTCCCCCACCTTGGCCTTTCTGACCACCTATCCGTGATGCTGGTGCCTGCCTACAAACCTTTACTGAAGCGCAGCAGGCCAGTAGAGAAACAAATCAGGATTTGGCCAGAGAGTGCAACCTCAGCACTTAAAGACTGTTTTCTGCACACAGACTGGGAGGTCTTCAAAATAGCAGCCTCCCAGGAAGCCAAGGCAGATGTGGAGGAGTATGCTGAAACGGTCACCAGCTACATCGCGAAGTGCACAGAGGATGTCACTATAGTGAAGACTGTCACTGCATGGGGCACCTATAAGTCCTGGATTACTGCAGAGGTGCGCTCGCTGCTCACAGCCAGAGATGCAGCCTTCAGAGCGAAGGATAGGATCACCCTCAGGGTGGGGCAGCTATCACCATCAACACAGAGGACACACAGAGGACCCTAATCAGGGTCAACCCACGTAAAGCTGCAGGGCCGGACAACATCCCGGGACGTGTGCTCCGAGACTGCGCGAACGAGTTGGCGGATGTCCTGACTGACATTTATAGCATCACCCTGAGTCAGGCCATCGTTCCCAGATGCTTTAAGACCTCTACCATAGTACCGGTGGCAAAGAAACCAGTTGTGTCCTGTCTGAATGACTATTGTCCTGTTGCACTGACACCAATTGTGATGAAGTGTTTTGAACGGCTTGTCAAACGACACATCACAGCCTGCCTCCCTGCATCACATGACCCGCTCCAGTTTGCATATCGTTCAAACCGCTCCACGGAGGATGCTATAGTCATCACCCTGCACTCTGTCATCACCCACCTGGATCAGAAAGAACACCTACGCCAGACTCCTGTACATTGATTTCAGTTCAGCATTCAACACCATTATTCCCCAGAGACTGATGGAGAAATTACTCCTTCTTGGTCTGAACACCACCACATGTCTCTGGATCCAGGATTTCCTGACTGAGAGACCTCAGTCTGTCCGTGTTATAAATAACATCTCCAACTCTATCATGCTGAGCACCGGATCCCCTCAAGGCTGCGTACTCAGTCCACTGTTGTTTACACTTCTAACACATGACTGTGTATCCAGACACGAGGGGAACCAGATTATTAAGTTTGCAGACAACACCACGGTGGTGGGACTTACTCAGAGGGATGAGGAATCAATGTACAGGGAAGAAGTGAAACACCTGGAGGGCTGGTGCAAGGAGAACAATCTGGTGCTCAACGTGGACAAAACGAAGGAGATGATTATCGACTTCCGGCGGTCACAGCCTGAACACGTCCCTCTCAGCATCAGCGGCCGTTTGGTGGAGAGAGTGGAGAACATCAAGTTCCTCGGAATGCAGATCTCGCAGGACCTGACCTGGAGCAAGAATTCCTTGAGGATCAGGAAGCGGGCCCAGCAGAGACTGCACTTCTTGAGGAAACTCAAACAGGCCTCTCTTCCCATCTGCATCCTCAGGACCTTCTACAGAGGTGTGGTGGAGAGTGTTCTGACGTACTGCATTGCAACATGGTACTCCAGCTGCAGTATGTCAGACAAAAAAACCCTGCAGAGGATAGTTAAGGGAGCTGAGAGGGTAATTGGAGTTTCCCTCCCCTCAGTCCAAGAACTTTTTCAGAACCGTTGTAGGAGCAGGGCACTGAACATTGTCAAGGACCATTCTCACCCTCTGCATAAACACTTTGAACTTCTGCCATCTGGCAAACAATTCCGGAGCATCAGAGGCAGAACCGCCAGATTGATTAACAGCTTCCTTCCACAAGCTGTTAGGATACTGAACAGTTGACCCGGAATCTCTCATACATACTACTGCACCTGTGGACATTATGTATATTATTTGTATATTATAGTTCTGGTTAGTTTTGAAGTATGTCTCAGGGAAGTGTGAGTGGCTGTGTTGGGGTTCGGGGTGAGGGTGTGTGTGAGTGTGTCTTAAATTAAGTTCTTTTTACTTATATGGATGCCGAGAGAAACGCAATTTCATCTTGCCTGCACTACAGTTGTATGTACAGCAATATGACAATAAAGGTTGATTTGATTTGATTTGAAAAGAAACCTGGGATTATTCTTGTTCTCTTCTAGTAATGCAGAATAATAACTCGTTCTAGCTTTTCTAAGAGATTTTTTTTTTTATAAATTAAAAGATGATTTCTCCAAACTAAATAGATTTCATCTAAATTAGTGGAGCACCATTTTCTTTCTATTTGACGAGTCTTCTGTTTTAAGCTACGAGTTTCTGTGTTGAACCAAGGAGTTAGAAATCTCTGATTAGACTTTTTTCTTTTTTAAAGGGGCCACCATGTCTAGAGTCTGATGCAGAGAAGCTGTAACACTATCTACCATGCTATCAATTACAGAAGGAGCAAGCTCTCCATAGTTTATTTCCGTTGTGTTGACACATGGCATAGAGGAAACAATCTGCATAAATTTGGTAACAGCAACATCTGAGAGGCATCTACTGTAGTAATATTTTTCTTTAGGAGCCAGATAGTCAGAAATAGTAAAATCAAAGGTTAACAGACAATGGTCTGACAGTACAGGGTTATGAGGAGACACTTCCAGATTTTCTGTTTCTATGCCATATGTCAGAACAAGGTCCAACATATGGTGGAGATAATGAGTAGAATTCCCTACTTTCCGAGAAAACCCCATCGAGTCTAATATTGAATTCAATGCCACAACAAGCCCCCACAGCACCAGTAAACATACAGGGAACAGACATTGAGATGGTGACATCTTACAAGTATCTGGATGTTCACCAGAACAATGAACTGGATTGGTCAAACAATACCAACGCGCTCTTCAAGAAGAAGCAGCACAGGCTGTACCTCCTGAGGAGACTCAGGTCTTTTGGAGTGTGACGGGCACTCCTGAAGACCTACGATTCGGTGGTGGCATCAGTCATCACATTTGGCGTGGCGTGCTGGGGCAGTGGCATCACGGCAGCCGGCAGGACGAGACTGAACAGGCTGATCAAAAAAGCCAGCTCTGTTCTGGGGCGCCGCCTCGACCCAGTGGAGGAGATAAGAGAGAGGAGGATGGTGGCTCAGCTATCATCTCTGCTGGAGTCCAAGTCCCACCCCATGCAGGACATGCTGAACGCACTGAGAAGCTCATTTAGCAGTAGGCTGTGCCATCCTAAGTGCTTGAGGGAGAGGTTCCGCAGGTCCTTCCTACCTATGGCTGTCAGACTTTACAACCTAACTGGTGCTGCTCAGAGGCCCTATTAAACATCATTTCAACTTTGCACAATAGAGATTGTCCCCTCCAATACACAACTAAGACGATTACAATTATTATCGAGGGTGGCAACAACACTGTTGATTCAAACGTGAAAAATATTTTCTGGGTCCATATTTATATTTTGTCGGGTAATTCAACTAACTGTCATGCTGCTGATACCATCTAGCTGCAATGCTCCTGCATTGTGTACATAACTGTGTACATATGTATATTTATTTACTGCTTTAGCTAACCTATTCTTATCTTTTGTACTATTGCTCTGAGTGCTACTATCCCTGTGCTGCTGCAATCCTGGAATTTCCCCATTGTGGGACTAATAAAGGCTTATCTTATCTTATCTTATCTTATCTGATCTTATTTATATCTTATCTTACCTTATCTTATGAGTATAACGTTAATTGTGAGCTGGAGTAACGAGGATTTTTCTTTACAGCAGGCCAGAAGAAAGCACTTCTAAAAAGGCAAAACACACTGTAGTGTTTTCCAGTCACCTTTGCAGTTTTTGACTGCTGCTGTTGTGCATTGTTTGAATCAGGAATACTTTACTGATATAACTTTGTGTTCTGCGGTCATCATTAGACTTTAATTGTTATTTAGTGTCATTTTCTGATACCTGGCACTTAGGCTGTGGTGCTGTGTGTGTGTGCGTGTGTGTGTGTGTGTGTGTGTGTGTGTGTGTTGTATGGCTGTGTATGCATGCATTTGTAGGCATATATGTGTTGTGCATATACTATATATCTATGTGTGTATGGTTGGGTGCGTGCGCATGATGTCTCTTGTATTTGCTTGCATTTGTAAGAGTGAGTGGGGTGCATGTACTTGGTTATTTCCGATATACCAACTGTGCAAGAGAACAGACATGAAGGTCAGTAAGTTATGAGAAGAAACGGATAACATACAGCAACAACCTAACAACATCAGCAAGATTAGCAACAACAAACGAACAGCCTCAACAAAAAAAGAACCATGACACAAATGTTAACAGATTACACAAGAATCAATAAGAGACCTGCGCACAATCACACTCTTTTCTTACATGTCGCAAGGGAATGAACTAGAATCTTGAATAGCCATGGGGTTATAGTTTCATCCACAAACAGCTTGCCATATATAAACAATCTATTCACAGAGATAATTGCTCGTTTTGTGGCACATATGTTGGTTACATATTCTCCACAAATGTATTGCTGTATGTTTATTGTGTGCTACACGTCTCATGGAACAAAAGGGACTGAGCCTCTGAGAGACAACGGAAAAGTGTGAGATTCGGCCTTTGTTTCAGGGAGACGACCGGGGGAGATTTCTGGACCACAGAGACTAAAGGACAATGGTGTGAGATCAATAGGTTACTTTGTGATTGGGATTAAGTACCATGTGACTGTATGTTTGATTAAACACCATGTGACTGCTGTTTCGTGCCCGGGGTACAAAAACCCAGATGTGAGATGAAACTTCCTCTTTCTTGCTTTGAGATTGTTGGAGTATGTGATCTGTGAATAAAGCTGAATCTGAGGAATAAACTCAGCCTCATCCTTGAGCACATTCTCCACACTGGTGACCTTACGACGAAAAATGAGCAGAAATAATTCTCCCGAGCGGGGCTCGGCAGAAGCCAGCCTGATGGCTGCCTCCACACTCCGGCTGCCCGACTTCTGGCAGCATAGTCCGCGCTCCTGGTTTAGCGCGGTCGAGGTGCAGTTCAACCTCCAGAGAATCTCGAAGGATGACACGAAATTCTACCATGTGGTGGCGAAGCTGGACAGCCACACAGTCCAGACGGTGGAAGACCTGGTCATCCACCCACCGGACAGCGACAAATACGGCGCATTGAAAGCTGCGCTTATCAGCCATTTCACCCCCTCGGTGCAACAGCGAGCAGAGGGGCTTCTGGCGTTGATGGAGTCGGAGAACGACAGCCCCGTAGACCTGATGGTGAAAATGCTGAGGCTGAAAGACTCCGAGGACTGCGAATTTATCTTCGCCCACCTTTTCCTCCAGACCCTGCCGCCAGCGGTGAGAGTTACACTGGCAGATTCACCCCGGTTGGCAAAGCGAGACTACCATGGTCTGAGCAAGGAGGCGCAACGACTCGTCGACGCCCACAAGCGGAGCGCAGTTTCGGCTGCAGCAGCGGAGCTAGGAGCAACGCCCGGAGATGGCATGGGGCCAGTGGTTGCAGCGTCAGACGCGCCGACGATGGCAGCAGCAAGGACCAGGCGACACGGAGCGGATGACGTCCTTTGCTTCTATCATCGCCTCTTTGCAGAGAGGGCACACAAGTGTCTCCCACCGTGCCACTTCAAGCGTTCGGGAAAGGCCAAGACCGAGGGTCGGTAGCGGCTGCAACCCTCGGGGAGGAGAACAAGCTGCTCTACCTGACGGATGCACGTTCGGGGAGACAATTCCTCGTGGACACAGGCTCCCAGATGAGTTTCATCACGCCTTCCTACGCAGACCGACTGATGCCGTCCAAGGTTCCCTGGGTGTCAGTGTCAGCAGCGAACGGCTCAGCTATTAAGACCTTCGGTGAGAGGACTCTGCTTCTGTCTTTGCAGGGCCGTTCATTTGAGTGGACTTTTGTTGTAGCTGCAGTCAGTTTCAACATGTTAGGGGCTGATTTCTTGTGCTCACGTGGTTTATTGGTTGATCTTGCTAACAGACGTCTGGTTTTCACTCTATTCCCTGCACAGCACGAGTGGCACCGCCAACTGCACAAGCCAAAGTCACAGCTGCGGGTGGTAAGTTCCACGCACTCCTCACTCAGTTCCCAGCACTAACAGTCCCAACATTTTCAGCAACAGTGGCCAAACATGGGGTGGAGCATTATATCACTACCACCGGCCCGCCCGTTTTTGCAAAAACTCAGCGCCTGGACTCAGTTAAGCTGACCATAGAGCGCGAGGAGTTTGCCAACCTGGAAAAACTGGGCATCATCAGACGTTCGAAAAGCTCCTGGGCTTCACTATTGCACGTGGTCCCAAAGTCTGATGGCTCGTGGCAACCTTGTGGTGATTTCCGCAGGTTGAATAACGCCACTGCACACGACCGCTACCCGATCCCACACATCCAAGATTTTTCGGTTCATTTGGCGGGGGCCCGCATTTTTTCTAAAATAGATTTAGTGCGCGGCTACCATCAGGTCCCAGTGCGTGCCCAGGACATAACCAAAACAGCGGTAATAACTCCTTTCGGGCTTTTTGAGTTTTTGCGCATGCATTTTGGACTCAAGGGGGCCACGCAGACGTTCCAGCGCATGATGGACGCGGTGCTACGCGACCTCCCTTTCGTGTTCGTCTACTTGGATGACATTTTAGTAGCCAGCACGTCCGAAGACGAACATGAAAGCCACCTCATGGCAGTTTTCCGGAGGCTGGCAGAGCACGGGTTAATAATTAACCCAGCGAAGTGTCAGTTTGGGGTAGCGCAGATTGAGTTTTTGGGGCATCGCGTTTCGCCAGAAGGAGCGGTCCCTCTGCCCGATAAAGTGCGCGCAATAACAAATTTTCCCCAACTGCAAACGGTCATAGCGTTACAGGAGTTTTTGGGAATGGTTAATTTTTATAACCGTTTCCTCCCAAGCGCAGCGCAGCTCATGCAACCATTGTACGCTGCGCTAAAAAAACAAAAACCCACGAATAAAATCGAATGGTCTCCCGAGCGGGAGCGCGCATTCTCTCAAGTCAAAACAGCACTGGCAAACGCGGCTTTGTTGGCACATCCGGTTCCAATGGCCCGCGTGGCCCTCACCACTGACGCGTCCGATTTAGCGGTGGGGGCGGTCGTTGAACAGTTTGTAGCGGGGACCTGGCAACCGCTCGCATTCTTCAGCAAAACCTTGCGCGATAGCGAGCGAAAATACAGTGCGTTCAACAGGGAGTTGTTGGCCCTACACTTGGCCATCCGCCATTTCCAGTTCTGGCTGGAAGGGCGCCGTTTCACCGCGTTCGTGGACCACAAACCGCTGACTTTTGCGATGGCCAAGATTTCTGAACCTTGGTCGGGCCGGCAGCAAAGACAGCTGGCTGTGATATCAGAGTTCACCACCGATATCCAGCATGTCGCAGGTAAACATAATGTAGTGGCAGACTGCCTCTTGCGTGCTGTGCCGGCGCCAGGCCACGTGGGGGCAGACTCTGTAGCCATGGCCATGGGCCAGGGTAGCGACGCAGAAGCGCACGTGGCCCCGGTCCGCGTAGGGTTAGATTATGCAGCCATGGCCGCGGAGCAGGTTAGCGATGCGGATGTGCACGCACTCCAGTCTGGACCAACAGGGTTAAGGCTGGAGGACAGGGTGCTGCAAATAGGTATGCCTCCCCTAATCTGCGATGTCTCCACGGGACGGCCGCGTACCGTGGTACCAGCTGCGTGGCGCCGCCGCGTTTTTGACTCGATCCATTCTCTGGTGCACCCGGGGGTGCGCGCATCGGTTAAAATGGTGGGAGAGAAATTTGTTTGACCGGGGTTGCGCAGACAGGTCAAGGAATGGGCGACAGCCTGCGTAGCGTGTCAGCGAGCCAAAATACACAAACACACTAGAGCTCCTTTGGAGCCTTTTCACATTCCGGCTAAGCGCTTTGATCATGTGCATGTCGACTTGGTAGGCCCCCTTCTGTCGTCACAGGGGTACACACACCTTTTGACGATGGTGGACCGCACCACGCGTTGGTCGGAAGCGGTCCCTCTGGCATCAACCACAGCGGAGGAAGTGGCGCGCGCGTTTTTAACGGCTTGGGTAACGCGTTTTGGAATTCCGTCGGACATAACTTCTGACAGAGGTCCTCAATTTGTTTCTGAACTCTGGTCATCGATGGCCGCAGTCTAGGGGTAAAGATCCACCGCACCACCGCGTACAACCCCCAGGCTAACGGTTTATGCAAGCATTTTCATAGGTCATTGAAAACGGCCCTCAAAGCGTCGCTTACGGTTACAAATTGGGTTGACAAACTACCATGGGTTTTATTGGGGTTGCGTTCTGCACCTAAGGAGGATTTGCAAGCCTCCCCAGCTGAGTTAGTTTTTGCACAGCCTCTCCGTCTGCCCGGGGAATTTCTCCCCGATAATCCTGCGCCAAATTGCCCCCCCCCGCTCAGCTGTTGCAGAGCGGCACAGGATCAAACACGCTTCCTGGCCCGGTTCATCACAGTTCATCACAGTTTCTCACGTGTTTTTGTGCCGAAGGCTTTAAAAAATGCAGAGTTTGTTTTTGTGAGACATGATGCTTATCGCCCCAACTTGCGCCCGCCTTACGATGGGCCGTTCAAGGTGCTGGAAACAGGAGAGAAGCATTTTTTGCTAGATTTGGGAGACAGACAGGAGTTGATTTGTATAAACAGACTCAAACCTGCTTTTGTTTTGGCGGATGAAGCACTGCAGTTGGCGAGAGCCCCCCGTCGCGGCAGACCCCCTAGAAGGCATTCTACAGAACACCCACAGAGATTGACTAACAGTTCTAATCCACAGGAGCAGGAGGACGCTGCAGAAACAGCAAAGCCGGCTTTCAGCAGATACGGCAGGAGACTTAGATCTAGGCAACTGGTGGATTGATATGTAGTAATGTTATTATGTCATGTATCTCTGGTTATGTTTGTCCCATTTTAGATGTTTTGGGGGGGGTCATGTGGCACATATGCTGGTTACATATTCTCCACAAATGTATTGCTGTATGTTTATTGACTGAGCCTCTTAGAGACAACGGAAGAGTGTGAGATTCGGCCTTTGTTTCAGGGAGACGACCGGGGGAGATTTCTGGACCACAGAGACTAAAGGACAATGGTGTGAGATCAAAGGGGTTACTTTGTGATTGGGATTAAGTACCATGTGACTGTATGTTTGATTAAACACCATGTGACTGCTGTTTCGTGCCCGGGGTACAAAAACCCAGATGTGAGATGAAACTTCCTCTTTCTTGCTTTGAGATTGTTGGAGTATGTGATCTGTGAATAAAGCTGAATCTGAGGAATAAACTCAGCCTCATCCTTGAGCACATTCTCCACAGTTTACCTTTTTGGACTTTTTGTTTCCTAATAATAATAATAATAATAATAATAATAATAATGCATTGGTTTTATATAGCACTTTATCATATATACTCAAAGACGCTTTACAATTAGGTACATTATTCATTCACTCCAGACAGACAATGGTAGTGGCAAGCTACTTCTGCAGCCACAGCTGCCCTGGGGCAGGCTGACGGAAACGTGGCAGCCAATCTGCGCCAACGGCCTTTCCGGCCACCACCGAACATTTTATACATTTATACACATTCATACCCAGTGTTATGGGCACTGGAGGCAATGCGGGTGAAGTGTCTTGCCCAGGGACACAACAGCAGGATATCTGGGGAGAACGGGATTCGAACCGCCAACCATCGGGTTAGTAGACGACCTGCTCTACCTCCTGAGCCACTGCCGCCCAAAGCTTTTCCTAATAGGGAAAAGCTTTCTTCTTCTTTCCATAATTTCTTGTGGAAATTTATTTAGAATAGAATGGAATAGGATTTATTAACATTGTTGTACATACAACAAAATTGTGAGTGCTCCACCACGCTACTGCGCAATAAAGTAAGAGGAGGATTTGATAAAACACAGATTACAGAATACGCGATTAAACATACGCCTGAAATAAAAATAACTAGAAAAGCACTCATAGAGCGCATATCTCCGCCAAGGCTCCTTCCGTTTCTCATGGATCACCTCCAAAATGTAATGGGCTTGTGTGTAGGCCTATCGCCACTTGTGGTGAAAATTAAGATGGCGGCAGCGCGCTCGGACGCAGCGGCCCCTCTTGGCATCAGCGAGTGTGAGAGTTTTGAGTGTTGTGATCATCCCAGACGTACATTCTGTAAAACTTACAACCGTGAGACCTTATTAAACATCAAGGTACTGCACGCTGCAAGAATCGCGGTGATCGGTTGTGATTTGGACATTTTACGCCAGCACGGAATTCTGGCAGAGTCCCCGCTGGAAGCTACCCGTGAGAGGAGGAAGCGGAAGCGGAGGGAACGCAGGAAAGAGCAAGGAAAAAGGGCCGGGATCCATGCTAGGCTAAAGGCTAACCCCTCCAGACCAGCGGTACCGTCGCCTCTTCTCTCAAACGTCCGCGCCCTCGAAAGCAAGGTGGACGAACTGCGTCTGCTGAGAGAAACCCGGAGAGAGTGGAGGGACTGCTGTGTGTTTGTTTTCACCGAGACATGACTCCACGACAACATTCCTGACGAGGCCATTCAACTGGAAGATATGGCGATGTTCCATGCCGACAGGGAAACGGCGAGCTCCGGTAAGAGCCGGGGGGGTGGGCTATGCATCAATGTTAACAAGAACTGGTGCGTTAATGCCACGTTAGTGTCTAAACACTGCTCTCCGTTGGTGGAGTTCCTTATTGTAAATTGTCGGCCTTATTATCTGCCTAGGGAATTCAGCAACGTGTTTGTAGTCGGTGTTTACATAGCGCCGAGCGCTAACACTAAAGCTAATGCTAAGAAGGCACTCGGGGAACTGCACAATGCAATCAGTGAAATCCAAACTTCACACCCGGACAGTTTTGTGGTGGTTGCGGGGGATTTTAACCACACCAGCCTAAAGACTGTGCTCCCCAAGTTTAAACAATGTGTACACTTTAAGACCAGAGGAGAGAATATGTTGGACTTGGTGTACACAAATACAGATGCATATAAAGCGATACCCCGCCCCCATCTCGGCCGTTCTGATCACATATCCGTGATGCTGGTGCCTGCCTACAAACCTTTATTGAAGCGCAGCAGGCTAGCAGTGAAACAAATCAGGATTTGGCCAGAGAGTGCAACCCCTGCACTGAAAGACTGTTTTCACCACACAGACTGGAAGGTCTTCAAAATAGCAGCCTCCCAGGAAGTCAGGACAGATGTGGAGGAGTATGCTGATTCGGTCACCAGCTACATCGCGAAGTGCACAGAGGATTTCACTACAGTGAAGACCATCACTATGCGGGGTAATCATAAGCCCTGGATGACTGCAGAGGTGCGCTTGCTGCTCACAGCCAGAGATGCAGCCTTCAGAGCGAAGGACAGGATTGCCCTCCGCTCAGCCAGGTCTGCGCTTTCTAAGGGAATTAAGGTGGCAAAGCGCGCCTATGCGGAGAAAATCCAGGGACACCTCTGTGACACTAGAAACACCAAGCAGATGTGGCAGGGAGTTTGGACACTGACGGGCTATAAGTCTAGGCAGGGGGTCGATGATGACGACGCTTCGCTTCCAGACAGGCTTAATGACTTCTTTGCACGTTTTGAAGCATCAAACTCGACAATCAGAGGGAGGGCTGGCCCTCCCCCACCATCGGTCGGACCAGCTTTTACCATCAACACAGTGGACACACGGAGGACCCTAACCAGAGTCAACCCACGCAAAGCTGCAGGTCCAGACAACATTCCGGGACGTGTGCTCCGAGACTGCGCGAGCGAGTTGGCGGATGTCCTGACTGACATTTATAACATCTCCCTGAGTCAGGCCATCGTTCCCAGATGCTTCAAGACCACTATCATTGTACCGGTGGCAAAGAAACCAGTGGTGTCCTGTTTGAATGACTATTGTCCTGTTGCACTGACACCAATTGTGATGAAGTGTTTTGAGCGGCTTGTCAAACCACACATTACAGCCTGCCTCCCTGCATCACACGACCCGCTCCAGTTTGCATATCGTTCAAACCGCTCCACGGAAGATGCTATAGTCACCACCCTACACTCTGTCATCACCCACCTGGACCAGAAAGACACCTACGCCAGACTCCTGTACATTGATTTCAGTTCAGCATTCAACACCATTATTCCCCAGAGACTAATGGAGAAATTACTCCTTCTTGGTCTGAACACCGCCACATGTCTCTGGATCCTGGATTTCCTGACTGAGAGACCTCAGTCTGTCCGGGTTGGAAACAACATCTCCAAGATACGGTACTCACGCTGAGTACCGGATCCCCTCAAGGCTGTGTACTCAGTCCACTGTTGTTTACACTTCTAACACATGACTGTGTATCCAGACACGAGGGGAACCAGATTATTAAGTTTGCAGACAACACCACGGTGGTGGGACTTATCTAGAGGGATGAGGAATCAATGTACAGGGAAGAAGTTAGAGACCTGGAGGGCTGGTGCAGGGAGAACAATCTGGTGCTCAACGTGGACAAAACGAAGGAGATGATTATCGACTTCCGGCGGTCGCAGCCTGAGCACGCCCCCCTCAGCATCGGCGGCCGCTTAGTGGAGAGAGTAGAGAACATCAAGTTCCTCGGAGTGCAGATCTCGCAGGACCTGACCTGGAGCAAGAATTCCTTGGAGATCAGGAAGCGGGCCCAGCAGAGACTGCACTTCTTGAGGAAACTCAAACAGGCCTCTCTCCCCATCTGCATCCTCAGGACCTTCTACAGAGGTGTGGTGGAGAGTGTTCTGACGTACTGCATTGCTACATGGTACTCCAGCTGCAGTATGTCAGACAAAAAAGCCCTGCAGAGGATAGTCAAGGGGGCGGAGAGGGTAATTGGAGTCTCCCTCCCCTCTGTCCAAGAACTTTTTCAGAACCGTTGTAGGAGCAGGGCACTAAACATTGTCAAGGACCGTTCTCACCCTCTGCATAAACACTTTGAACTTCTTCCATCTGGTAAACGATTCCGGAGCATCAGAGGCAGAACCACCAGACTGATCAACAGCTTCCTTCCACAAGCTGTCATGATGCTGAACAGTTGACCCGAAATCTCTCATACACACTACTGCACCTACGGACATTTTGTATATTATAGTTAGTTATTCTTTTTTTTTTCCCCAAGTATGTCTCAGGGATGTGTGAATGGTTGGGGGGGTGGGGGTGGGGGGAGCTATGTGGGAATGTGTCTTAAATCATGCTGCTTCTTATATGGATGCCGAGAGAAACGCAATTTCATCTTGCCTGCACTACAGTTGTATGTACAGCAATATGACAATAAAGTTTGATTTGATTTGATTTGAATTGCATCCAAGTCTGTCCATTAGTTTTGGAGTTTTGTGGCTGACACACTGTGAGAAGAGCCTTGGCTGAGATATGTATTCCCAAATCATCCCCAAAATGTAATGGGTTCCTCTCTAGGCCAAGAACGACCTCTGATGAAACAGACAGACAAACAGACAAATGCCAGTAAAAGCATTACCTCCTTGGCGGAGGTAATAAACTCAAGTGTTGCTGTTGTGTCCATCTCCTCCATCTCCAAACTCCCAGGCTGCGGGCGTTGCAATTCATCGCACAACCGCGTACAACCCACAGGCCAATGGGTTATGCGAGCGTTTTCATAAATCACTGAAAGCAGCACTCAGGGGTTCACTGACGGATGCAAATTGGGTAGACAGGTTGGCGTGGGATTTATTGGGGTTGCGCTCCGCGGCAAAAGAGGATTTGGAAGCTTCCCCGGCAGAGAGCTTGTTTTTGCGCAGACCCTATGGCTACCCGGGGAATTTCTGCCAAATAATCCCGCGCCGGACAGCTGCCCGTCTCAGCTTTTGCAGCGTAGCGGAAACATAGGTATGCTGCTGGGCCTGGCCCACCACTGTTTTCCGCTTGCTTTTGTGCCTAAAACTTTGAAGAACGCGGAGTTCGTGTTCGTCAGACACGACGACCAGCACCCTCCATTGCGCCTGCACACATGTTGAAAATGGCCCTATCTCACAATGTTAAAGAATCGTTTAAAAAATTCCTGGATCCAGACGGTGATCCGGATCATCCCCAAAATTTAATCAGTTCTTCCTTGTACCATTTTCAACAACACCTGAAAGTTTCATCGAAATCCGTCCAAAACTTTTTGAGTTATCTTGCTAACCAACAGACAGACAGACAAGCAAACCCCGGCAAAAACATAACCTCCTGCGGCCTGCGGCCTGGCGGAGGTAAAAATAGCCAACAGGTTTATACACAGGTATGGTAGTGGCTTCATGGATGGAACTATGTACCTAAGAGTGCAGAACACGACTGAATAAAATCGCCGAAGGATTATGGAAAATATGCACAGGAATGGTAGTGGTTTCACGGATGGGTCAATATACATGAAAGTGCAGAATGGAATGATGTGCGATTATTATAATAATTAAAAAGGTCCTCAGGACTGTGCATGTGAGCATTCGGAGGGAGAGGGGTGGGGCCTCTGACTGTTTGCAGCTCAGATGGCCTAGGGGAAGAAACTGTTTGTCATTATGGAGATGTGGGACCTGGATGATCTGAACTGTCGTCTAAAGGGGAGCAGGTCAAACAGGTGGTGCGCGGGATGTGAGGGGTGTCCTGTGATGGCCTTGATCTTTCTGAGACAGGAGGATCTGGAAATGTCTTCCGGGGAGAGCAGAGGGCCGCCGATAATTTTTTGGGCGGTGTTGATGACCTTCTGCACAGCCTTCCTTTTTTCCTGTTGGAGCCGGTGTACTACACACCCAGACATTAGGTGAGCACGCTCTCCATTGAGCAGCGGTAGAAGGTCAGCAGCAGCTTCTAGTCCAAGTTGTGCTACCTCAGGACACAGAGGAAGTGCAGCTGCTAGTGGGCTTCTCCCCCAGGGTCTTGGTGTTGAGAGTTCAGGAGAGGTCCAAGGAGATGTGGGTGCGCAGGAACCTGAAGGTCGGGACAATTTCCACTTGGTTGCCATTTGTGAGTGGGGGCGGGAAGGGGCGGGGGTGGTCCTGTCTGTTCTTCCTGAAGTCCAGTAGGAGTTCTTTGATTTTTTTTTTTTTTGGACATTCAATTTTAGGCTGTTTGCTTGCTACAGCAGCAGATTCTCTACCTCCGTCGTGTATGCCTTCTCATCGTCATCGGTGATGAGCCCAACTAGGGTGGTATTGTCCGTGTACTTCACGATGACGGTGGATGGGTGGGTTGGAATACAGTCAAAGGTGCACAGGGAGTACAGTAGAGGGCTTAGCACACAGCCTGGGGGGGGGGGGAGTGAGTGCTGACAGATGGTGTGGAGGAATGGTGGGGATCAAGTCTGACTGTTTGTGAATGGTTGGTGAGAAAGTATTTTGTCCAGGAACAGTTGGGGGTGGGGATCTGGAGGAGGTGTAGCTTATTGATCAGGATGTCTGGGATGATGGTGTTGAAAATTGATCTGTAGTCCACAAAGAGCATCCTAACATAGCTCCTTGGGTTCTCCAGGTGGCTCAGCGCTCTGTGGAGTGTGGTGGCGATGGTGTCTTCCGTAGACCGGTTCTCCCTGTAGGTGAACTGATGGGAGTTGAAGGAGGGGGGATGACAGTCCCTGATGTGCTGGGACACCAGTCGCTTAAAATCCTTCATGACTACAGACGTGAGTGCTATGGGTCTGTATTCATTCAGGCTGTGAATTGCGGACTTCTTGGGGATGGGGATGATGGTGGAGGTCTTGAGGCATGAGGGGACAGTGGCGTGTGTCAGGGAGAGGTTGAACATCTTGATGAGGATCTCTGCCAGCTGGTCTGCACATGCTTTGACCACCGATGCTGTCAGGACCAGCAGCTTTGTGGAGGTTCACTGCTCTCAGTTACCTCATCACCTCATGCTCCTGTAGTGGGGGCAGTGAGGAGGAGGGAGCACGGGTTTGGGGGGAGGTGCGCTCAAACCAGGTGAAAAAGCTGTTAAGCTCCTCTGCCAGTGTGAGGCTGCTGTTTGACGTTGGGGGGCCCTGGCCCCTGTAGTTGGTGATGGTCTGGATGCCTCTCCACATCTGTCAAGGGTTGTTGTCTGTGAGGAAGCCCTCCACCTTCCTCCTGTAGGCATTCTTAGCGAGTTTTATGTCTCTTCTCAGGTTGGCTCTGGCAGTGCTGTACAGACAGCTGTCCCTCTGCCTGAAGGCTGAGTTGCGGGCTCTGATCAGAGCCTGGACCTCACTGGTCATCCAGGGTTTCCAGTTTGGAAAGACCCGGATGTGTTTGGTGACTGTCACATTTTCTACACACTTTCTTTTCATGTAGATGAGGACAGACTCAGTGTAGGAGTCCAGGTCCTGCTGTTCAAAGATGTTCCCAACTGTGCAGCTAAAGCAGTCCTGTAGCTGGAGGAGAGCATTTTCAGGCCAAGTTTTAATTGTTTTTTTGGTTGGGGGTGAACTCTTCCTGAGGGGGATGTAAGCAGGTTTTGGAAGCAGGGAGAGATGGTCTGTCCAAGAGGAGGGAGGGGGTGGCTCTATTGGCGTGCTTAATGTTGCTGTGAACATGATCCAGTGTTCTTTACCCCTCTTGTGGGACACTTAACATGTTGGTGGAATTTGGGGAGTACAGTTTTTAAGCATGCTTTGTTAAAATCCACTTGCAATAATGTGGACTGCATCACATCCTGCCCACCACCTATCAACCTGCTTCCCTCTGGACGATGGTTCAAATCAATCAGGTCCTACACCTCCAGACTGACAAAGAGTTTTTTCCCCTGGGCCATCCGAACTGCAAACAGAGGCCCCACCCCCTCCCTCTGACTGCTCACATGCTCAGAACTGAGGACCTTTTAATTATCACAATAACTCACCTGCCTTTGCACTCCTCACTTTCATGTATATTGACCCATCCATGAAACCACAACTGTGTATATTTTTCCATAATCCTTGGGGCATTTTACTCAATTGTGTGTTCAATTGTGTGTCTGCACTCTGCACTCTTATGTACATAGTTCCACCCGCATAGCCACTACCATACCTTTGTATATTTCCATAATCCTGGGCCATTTTTATTTTATTTTCATTTATTTTTATTTCAGTCATATGATTTATCGTGTGTTCCGTAACAGTGTTTTATCTAATCCTTTTATCTTACTTTACTGTGCAGTAGCCTGGTGGAGCACCCACAATTTCGTTGTACTGTACTACTGTACAATGACAAAGACTCTTCTGTTCTTCTACTACTGACTACTACCGCTGTCTTCTCGGTGCTGACCTTGAAACCTTTGGATTCCATTCCATTTTGCCAACTCAATGACTTTCTTTGCATCTCTCCTCACTCGCTGCCATCAAGGCTAGGTCGTCTGTGAACAGCAATTCCCTGGCAGCCCTCCTCTAAGCTCATTGATGATGACATCCAGTACAAAAGTGAATAGGAATGGACTAAGGCCTGAGCCTTGATGTAGACCAACTTTAATAGCAAACTCGTCTTTGCTTCCATACTAGGTCCTCACTGTTATTCATGTTTCATGATACTGTATATAGCTCTTACTAATCTAACTGGTCTTTCTGGGATGTTTCATTTCCGTAGAGTCCAAGGTATCAAGTCTCAGGATACGATCATATGCTTTCTCCAGGACCACCAAGGTTAAACACACGTCTCTATTCACCTCTAGATGTTTATCCTGAATTTGTTCAATGATAAACACAGCATCTGTTGTTCCCCTTACTGGGTGGAAAGCCAAATTGCATATTTTCGATAGCTGTGAGTGTATGCAATCTCTTCTCTATGATCTTCTCAAAAATTTTCATGTCATGTTCCAGCAGCTCGAGCCCTCTGAAATTTCCACACTCCATGGGATCACCCTTCTCTTTGTAAATTGTCACAATCTCACTAAACTCCCACTCCGGCATTTTTTCTGTACTCCAAATATTTTTCAAAAGGATATAATTTCTTCCTTTTTACCAGGGTGCTTCAATATTTATATCATATATATTATATAACAGAATATTTTACTGTTTATATAAATATTGCTCTGGTTTTTAAAACGGTATTGATTAGCCTACAGGAGCATGAGCGTAATTTTAATTTGACATTTTTCTCAATTTTTACATGTGGAGGAAAAAAAAACATGACAGGTGCTTAGGCACCAGTTTTATAGCTTTTAAGTATTTTGTGTAAAGTTTTACAAAGTATCTGCAAGTAAACAATCTAATTTTTTTCCCCTTCTTTTTCTTCCCCCAAAAATCAAATGTTTTGTTTACCTTGGCTTTGGGCACACAGAGGTTGATTTCACAGACTGCCATGTCTCATACCCAGCCACTTAAAAACTGGTTGTAAGCTTCTAGATCTTTGTAGCATCCTAGCTGTTTAAGATTGTTAGCACTGGTACTGTACACTAAGACTGGAGTGGTGGCTCAGTTGGTAGAGCAATCCCGGCCAGGTCATGCCGAAGACCATATAAAAGTGGAACTTCCTGCCGTCCAGCTTGGTGCTCAGCAATAATGGAATGGAGGAGGGAAATTTGTGGCGGCACCTTGCATGGCAGTGGCCCTCTGATTCTGCACTTGGGGTGTGTGTGATTAACACAGTAGACAGGTAAAACACAATCTCGTTCTACTGTACATGATTGGTTGTACAGTTGAATGACAATAAGGGTGATTTAATTTAATAACGGTGTCTGGATAGGTGATGCTAGCCCACTTCATGTCTTTTGACCAGTTTTGCTTTGGAACGAGAGAGGGGGCCTGGTTCTCTGAGTTGTTTTGACTGTTTTGATAATTCTTGAGAAATGGTAAGGTTTTCTCTCTCAAGCAAATTTGGTCTTTGTTGTTTTAATGACAGGGTGTGGTATGTTGTGTTCATAATGTCTCTGCAGGCTGGATAACTGTTACCTTTCTAGCTGACAAAATCATAAATCTGTCCTTAGTTCATCTGCTTGGTGAGAAATAACCTCAGAGTTAAGTGGTGATATGATATATTAATGAATAAACATTAGTCCTGTCAGAATAAAGGTGTTAATCACCACAGTTGATTAATAACAAAATAAAACAAGTTAAGAGTAATGGTGGTCAATCACAGGTGACCCAATTAAGCCCCATCCACATTCAGTGGCTGCATTAACCTCAGTTGATCTTGCTAAGAGGGAAGGACAGAGTGGAAGGCTGCCTATGCTGCACAAGTTCACGAGATGGTCGAGCGCCGGGCCACAATGAAGTTGTCTAAAGACGTCCTTTATGCATGGACTGGTCCAGTATGGTACATCAGCCATCTCATCGCACCCAGCCTGCACTCCGTCACAACTCCAGTGAGACTGGTCTGGAACAGTAGTCAAAAGTGCAGAGAGGTGAGTCTCAATGATCTCCTGCTAAAAGGCCCAGACGTCCTCAACTCCATCCGTGCTGTGCTTCTCAAATTCCGGAGGGGAGTTTTTGCTGCGTTGGGAGACATAAAGAAAATGTACAATTCAGTGTGGCTCGAAGACCAAGAGATGCATTTGCATAGGTTCCTGTGACGTGGCTCTGAAGAGGAGCTGGGTGAATATGCAGTCATGAGAGTTAACATTGGAGATAAGCCAGCAGGTTGTATTGCTTAACTCACCATGAGAGAGATGGCTAATCTCCCCCAGTTCAGCCATCTTGAGGAAGAGCGTCAAGTGCTGTAGGAGGACAGCTATGTCGATGACCTGTTAACCTCTTATGACAACTTAGACCAGCGCAAAGTCATTAAGGCAACATCTTGCCCCCACCTCGGCCATTCCGACCACCTATCCGTGATGCTGGTGCCTGCCTACAAACCTTTACTGAAGCGCAGCAGGTCAGTAGAGAAACAAATCAGGATTTGGCCAGAGGGTGCAGCCTCAGCACTTAAGGACTGTTTTCTGCACACAGACTGGGAGGTCTTCAAAATAGCAGCCTCCCAGGGAGACAGGACAGATGTGGAGGAGTATGCTGAAACGGTCACCAGCTACATCGCGAAGTGCACAGAGGATCTCACTATAGTGAAGACTATCACTGCACGGGTCAACTATAAGCCCTGGATGACTGCAGAGGTGTGCTCACTGCTCACAGCCAGAGATGCAGCCTTCAGAGCGAAGGACAGGATTGTCCTCCGCTCAGCCAGATCTGCACTCTCAAAGGGAATTAAGACGGCGAAGCACGCCTATGTGGAGAAAATCCAGGGACACCTCTGTGACAAAAGGAACACCGAACGGATGTGGCAGGGAGTTCGGGCGCTGATGGATTATAAGTCTAGGCAGGGGGTCGATGATGACGACGCTTCGCTTCCAGACAAGCTCAACAACTTCTTGGCACGTTTTGAAGCATCAAACCCGACAATCAGAGGGAGGGCTGGCCCACCTCCACCATCTGTTGGGCCAGCTATCATCATCAACGCAGCGGACACACGGAGGACCCTAATCAGGGTCAACCCACGTAAAGCTGCAGGGCCGGACAACATCCCGGGACGTGTGCTCCGAGACTGCACGAGCGAGTTGGCAGATGTCCTGACTGACATTTATAACATCTCCCTGAGTCAGGCCATCGTTCCCAGATGCTTTAAGACCGCTACCATAGTACCGGTGGCAAAGAAACCAGTTGTGTCCTGTCTGAATGACTATCGTCCTGTTGCACTGACACCAATTGTGATGAAGTGTTTTGAATGGCTCGTCAATCCACACATCACAGCCTTCCTCCCTGCATCACACGACCCCCTCCAGTTTGCATATCGATCAAACTGCTCCACGGAGGATGCTATAGTCACCACCCTGCACTCTGTCATCACCCACCTGGATCAGAAAGACACCTACGCCAGACTCCTGTACATTGATTTCAGTTCAGCATTCAACACCATTATTCCTCAGAGACTGATGGAGAAATTACTCCTTGGTCTGAACACCGCCACATGTCTCTGGATCCAGGATTTCCTGACTGAGAGACCTCAGTCTGTCCGTGTTGGAAATACCATCTCCAACTCTATCACGCTGAGCACCGGATCCCCTCAAGGCTGCGTACTCAGTCCACTGTTGTTTACACTTCTAACACATGACTGTGTATCCAGACACGAGGGGAACCAGATTATTAAGTTTGCAGACGACACCACAGTGGTGGCACTTATTCAGAGGGATGAGGAATCAGTGTACAGGGAAGAAGTTAGAGACCTGGAGGGCTGGTGCAGGGATAACAATCTGGTGCTCAGCGTGGACAAAACGAAGGAGATGATTATTGACTTCCGGCGGTCACAGCCTGAACACTTCCCTCTCAGCATCGACAGCCGTTTGGTGGAGAGAGTGGAGAACATCAAGTTCCTCGGAGTGCTGATTTCGCAGGACCTGACCTGGAGCAAGAATTCCTTGGGGATCAGGAAGTGGGCCCAGCAGAGACTGCACTTCTTGAGGAAACTCAAACAGGCCTCTCTCCCCATCTGCATCCTCAGGACCTTCTACAGAAGTGTGGTGGAGAGTGTTCTGACATACTGCATTGCAACATGGTACTCCAGCTGCAGTATGTCAGACAAAAAAGCCCTGCAGAGGATAGTTAAGGGAGCTGAGAGGGTAATTGGAGTTTCCCTCCCCTCTGTCCAAGAACTTTTTCAGAACCGTTATAGGAGCAGGGCACTGAACATTGTCAAGGACCACTCTCACCCTCTTCATAAACACTTTGAACTGCTGCCATCTGGCAAACGATTCCGGAGCATCAGAGGCAGAACCGCCAGACTGATTAACAGCTTCCTTCCACAAGCTGTTAGGATGCTGAACAGTTGATCCAGACTCTTTCATATATACTACTGCACCTTATGGACATTATGTATATTATTTGTATATTATAGTTCCAGTTAGTTTTCAAGTATGTCTCAGGGATGTGTGAATGACTGTGTTGGGGTGGAGGGTGAGGGTGTGTGTGAGTGTGTCTTAAATTAAGTTCTTTTTACTTATATGGATGCCGAGCGAAACGCAATTTCATCTTGCCTGCACTACAGTTGTATGTACAGCAATATGACAATAAAGGCTGATTTGATTTGATTTTGATTTTACAGAAAATGTAGAGCAGATTCTGAAAGCAGGAGGGTTCGAGTTGAAGCCGTGGCTCTTCTCTGGTCAAAGTAGGAGGGAGTCTGCTGGAAAACAGGAACAAGTGGCTTTTCCAAAGACTGTGATCCTGCCGAATCAGCTCAAAGAGGAGGACAACAAAGCTCTTTGCCTCGGCTACTCCCTGGAGAATGATAAGCTTTATGTCATGGTTGGGATAAATTTCACAAAGAGGAAGAGGAAAATGAGACGCGTCCAGAACCTTCAACTGGAGCAGGTGAGAGCCCAGATGCCAGACCCACTGACACGACGAGAGTTACTCAGCCAAGTTTCTGGACTGTATGACCCGATTGGTCTGACGACGCCTGTATAGCAAAAAGGGACCTTTTTGGTTTGGAGAGCATTTCAGGAGGCCAAACCCAAGTGCAGCACCATCAAAGATACTTGTGACCTTGCGCTATCAGGAAAGCTCAGAGAAGATGCCATCAGCCTCTTTGAAGAATATGCCCAGCTGAGTAAGGTCAAGTTTCACAGAACCCTGACACCAGCGGGTGCGTCGGCTGAACCTAACGCAATCACCTTCTCTGATGGCAGCGAGCATGCTTATGGTGCCGTCCTGTATCTACAGTGGGCCTGTGACCAAGGTTCTAAGGTGAGGCTGGTGGAGTCTAAAGCCAAACTAACTCCCTTAGACCACAAGGGGGAAGTAGTCAAGGCAGAGCTTTGTGGAGCAGTATTCGCCACCTGTTTGAAGAAGTACTTTGAGCATCATAGCCAAATTCAAGTCAAACAATGGTACCACTTTGTTGACAGCCATACAGTCCTTCGTGCAATTCACCATGAGAGCTATGGCTTGCAGACCTTTTTTACCAACAGGATTGGAGAAATCCAAAGCAGCATGCAACTTCAGGATTGGTGGGTGGATCCCTGAACCACTGAACATTGCTGATTTCATCACGCACTGGGCTGGTCCAAACGATTTGGATGAAAATTCACCATAGCAGCAAGGACCAGATTTCCTGAGTCTACCAGCTGATGAGTGGCCAATTAAGTCTGCAAAGGATGTATCAGCAACTGCCAGAGTGTTTGAAAGATGCAGAAGAAATCATTTGCTGCTGCACTCACAAGAACTCAGGTGAAGAAAGAGCCACCAGATCTGGAGCGTCGGAGGCCACCTGCTGGTGCTGCTGTCCGAAACCTGGTGGATGAAGGATGATTCAGCAATTTGGCTCATCTGGTTAAGATGGTCGCTCAGGTCTGGAGGGCAGCAAAATGCTTTGCAGCTAAAAATAAGATCCTGGGAACACCAAAGTGGGAGGCGGTTTCATCAGCCGGGGTCATCACTGCAACAGAGCACCAGTATGCTTTAAGAGACCTTTTCCTTGCTGCACAAGAGGGTGTGACCTTTCCAACTACCACAATAGATCGGTTGGTAGTCTTCAAAGAGGAAGAAACTGGGCTACTGGTTTGAGGTGGGAGAGTCCAGGCTTTTAATGAAGACAGAGTTGGTGTCCCCCTCTTACCTTACAGTGCCTGGGTCGCAACTCTGTTGGTTCGTGAAGCTCACAGCAGGGGTCACGAGCTAGTGGCTGCAGCTCTACTGAAGGTGAGAAAGAGAGCATGGGTCATCAATGGATGAAAAATTGCTCAAAAAGACATTGAAAACTGTGTGTTCTGCAAGAAAGCCAGAGCTAGAAGATGCCAGCAAGTGATGGGTGATCTGCCTCAAGAGAGAACTGGGCCAGCATCCCCATTTGAGTTCACAGCAGTTGACCTGCTTGGACCTTATCTGGTCAAAAATGATGTCAGGGAGAGAGTCACAATGAAGGTTTAGGAGTCGTATTCTGCTGTATGGCCAGTAGGGCAATCCACACAGAGCTGGCCTACACCATGTTGACTGAAAGCTTTCTGATTGCTTATCAGAGGTTTACAGCAATTTGAGGGCATCTAAGAAGATTTGGTCTGATCAGGGACCAGTTTTGTTGGTGCCAAGCCTGTTTTGAAGGAGTTGTATCAGTTTAGGGATGGCCTGGACAGGTCTGTTGTGGAGGAGACTTCAGCTCAAAATGGAACCGACTGGCGTTGGAAAATCCAGACAGCTGATTCACCTCATCAAAATGGCTCTGCTGAAGCAGCTGTTTGGATTGTGAAGGTGGCGTTTCAGAGTCTGGGAAGAAACTCAGGGCTCAGTTACAGCGAACTTCAGACAACACTTCAGCTCACCACTAATCTTTCTAATGAGCGTCCCATTGATGCCAGGGTGCAGAGCCATGAAGACACCGTGCAGACATCACACCCAATACACTCCTGCTGGGACGAGCATCATCAAGTGGTGACTGGAAAACATTCAACTTCACAAGCTAGCCTTATAAGAGACCTCAGGAAATGCAGGACCAGGTAAACAAATTCTGGAGGTCCTGGAGCCAACTTGCCGGTCCTAATCTCTTCGTGGGGAGTAAATGGCACACCATACAGAGGAATGTTGCAGTTGGAGATATTGTTTGGCTGTGCAACCAGAATGGATTGAGGGGTCATTTTAAGCTTGGGAGAGTCATCAGTGTCAACCCAGACTCCAGAGGCATTGTACGGGATGTGAATGCTAGAGTTCTGGCTAGCTCCTGTATTCCCGAGGTGAGGCCTGCAACATCAGCATCCAAGCATCCTACATCCAAGCATCCTGCCCCCAGCATTCGGAGGGACCTTCAGTCCACAATTCTTCACCGGGACGCCCGACGTTTGGTGGTCCTGCTGTCAGTGGAGGAGCAGGCAGGAAGCCCAGGAGGAAATCTCTGACCACTAGTTCACTGTGTGCGATCTTTCCAGCGGTTTCCGTGGGCATCACTGTGTTTGATTGGCCAACAAACTCTCCTGACCTAAACCCCATAGAGAATCTCTGGAGTATTGTCAAGAGGAAGATGAGACACCAGACCCAACAATGCAGACGAGCTGAAGGTCACTATCAAAGCAACCTGGACCTTCATAACACCTCAGCAGTGCCACAGGCTGATCACCTCCATGCCACGCCACATTGATACAGTAATTAATCCAACAGGAGCTCCGACCAAGTATTGAGTGTGTACATAGACATACTTTTCAGTCGGCCAACATTTCTATTAAAAAAATATTTTTTTTAAATTAATTTTATGTAATCCAATTTTTTTGAGAAACTGAATTTGGGGTTTTCATGGTCTGTAAGCCATAATCATCAAAATTAAAATAAATAAACACTTGAAATATATCACTCTGTGTGTAACGAATCTACAGTATATAATATATGGGTTTCACTTTCTGAAATGAGTGACAAAAAATATTGAATTTTTTCATGATATTTTAATTTTTTGAGATGTACATATACATACATATACACTACGGACATACAAACACATAGGCACACTTAGCTAGCCTTTTGCACAAAATCAGTTAGTGAATTCATGTCCACATTAAAGTTTGTCATGTGGAATATACGTGGAATCAGTACCAGGGAGAAGAGGCTAAAAGTTTTTAATTGACTCAAGGATCTACAGGCAGACTTTGTCTTATTACAGGAAACACGTTTTTAAGTTGTCTGTAGATGCATTCACCTCTACTGAATTTCCCCACATGTACTCAGCCTGCTTTAACCCAAGAGGTTTTTTTTGTCGCATATCCGCACCATCTGCATGCACCATCTGCATGCACCCTGGTGGCGAAGATTTTTTTTCAAGAAAATATTCAGTTTAGATATCATAAATTACAAAGGCTGTAACGTGAAATTGAGAAGAGATGATGGCTTATTGTAAATGAGAAAGATGTAAAATATGATTCAGAGTTTATGATAGGAGTAAATTTATGCATCTAATTTGCATAATGTGATGGCAGCCATATCGGATTACATAACTTTCGGTCCAAGTGGACTTTGGACATATTTACACAAAGGATGGTTTTGTTTTTTGTCTTTGTTTTTTGTTATATTAGCTTCAAAATATATGAACCAGAAAATCAGTAGAATGTAAACGAGCTAATAAAAACATCAGACCTACCGCTCGTCATGTGTCGCCATGCGTCTGTGCGCTCATCCCCTGTCCTTATGTTGTCGTCTGTTGGTCATTTTTGCTTTCTCTCCCAAATCCAGAAACTCTCACATTTATCTTCTGATTTATTCCACCTCGATTTCAGTTGGATAACGTCGCAGAACTGGCAGTATTGTCCTCTCCGTCACATGCAGCTTTGTCAATGGCGGACGAAAAGTGTACATGCTCGGGTCCATCTTCTGCTGTCACAGAAAGTAAATATTTCCCTTCAGAAGCTAAATAATCCCTTTGAGAATCATAGTTGGCAGAATCTGGAGCAAATGCTTCCTCCCTGTTGAAATATACAGTGGTGTGAAAAAGTGTTTGTCCCCTTCCTGATTTCTCATTTTTTTTGTATGTCACAATTAAATGTTTCAGATCATCAAACAAATTTAAATATTAGACCAAGATAACAAGAAAACACAAAATGCAGTTTTTAAATGATGGTGTTTATTATTAAGGGCAAAAAAAAAAAAATCCAAACCTACATTGCCCTGTGTGAAAAAGTGATTGACCCCCCCCCCCCAAAAAAAAACCAAACAAACAAAAAAACAAAAAAAACCAAAAACATAAATTAACTCTGGTTTATCACATCTTTGGAAAGCTGAGTTCAATTTCTTTAGCCACACCCAGGCCTGCTTACTGCCACACCTGTTCTCAATCAAGAAATCACTTAAGTAGAACTTGCCTGAAAAAATGAAGTAGACCAAAAGATCCTCAAAAGCTAAACATCATGCTGCTATCCAAAGGAATTCAGAAATAAATGAGAAACATAGTAACCGAGATCTATCAGTCTAGAAAAGGTTATAAAGCCATTTCTAAAGCTTTGGGACTCCAGCGAGCCACAGTGAGAGCCATTATCTACAAATGGCAAAAATATGGAACAGTGTGAACCTTCCCAGGAGTGGCCGGCCAACCAAAATTACCCCAAGAGTGCAGCGATGACTCATCCAAGGGGTCACAAAAGATCTCACAACAACATCCAAAGAAATGCAGGCCTCACTTGCCTCAGTAAAGGTCAGTGTTCATATCTCCACTATAAGAAAGAGACTGAGGCCAAAATGGCCTGCATGCCAGAGTTCTAAGATGAAAACCACTGCTGAGCAAAAAGAACAGAAAGGCTCATCTGAGATTTGCTAGAAAGCATCTTGATGATCCCCAAGACTTTTGGGAAAATACTCGGTGGACTGACGAGACCAAAATTGAACTTTTTGGAAGGTGTGTGTCCTGTTACATCTGGCCTAAAAGTAACACGGCATTTCAAAAAGAAACTTAATATCAACAGTAAAATATGGTGGTGGTAGTGTGATGGTCTGGGGCTGTTTTGCTGCTTCAGGACCTGGAAGACTTGCTGTGGTAAATGGAAAAATAAATTCTGCTGTCTACCCAAAAATCCTGAAGGAGAATGTCCAGCCATCTGTTCATGACCCCAAGCTGAAGCACAGTTGGGTTCTGCAGCAGGGCAACGATCCAAAACACACCAGCAAGTCCACCTCTCAGTGATTTAATAAAAACAAAATGAAGTCTTTGGAGTGGCCTCGTCAAAGTCCTGACCTGAATCCGATTGAGATGCTGTGGCATGACCTTAAAAAGGCAGTTCATGCTCGAAACCCCCCCCAACATGGTTGAATTACATCAATTCAGCAAAGATGAATGGACCAAATTTCCTCCACAGCACTGTAAAACACTCATTGCTAATTATCACAAATGCTTGATTGCAGTTGTTGCTGCTAAGGGTGGCCCAACCAGTTGTTAGGTTTAGGGGGCAATCACGTTTTCACGCAGGGCCATATAGGTTTGGATTGTTTTTTCCCTTAATAATAAACACCTTCATTTAAAAACTGCATTTTGTGTATAGTTGTGTTATCTTTGTCTGTTAATTTAAATTTGTTTGATGATCTGAAACATTTAAGTGTGACAAGCATACAAAAAATTGAGAAATCAGGAAGGGGGCAAACACTTTATCACACTACTGCATGTTGTGCAAATGTTTATACGTCTCTTCTTCTGTGCCCCGGAAATGATATCAGATTCGACAAGGTTCTGGTGAGCTGAACTGAGTCCTCCAGTGAAGAGCAGTAAGCTATATATGTCTGCCATCGAGTGATGTGAAATGCTTGGTACTTCTGGGTTTATTTTGGGGGGATCATACTTTTTAACCTATCATGTGACAGATGCAGATCTGTGACACCAGTTTGCAACTCAAATTTAATCCTAAAGGGGTTAATTCCAAACAAAGGGGGTAGCTATATTGGTAAACAGAAGAATATGCTTTGTTGTGAATAACACCATAATAGCTCAAGAAGGTGGATTTATAATATTTTGAATCTCACTTCAAAATCTGGATCTCTGTATTGCAAGTGTTTATGACCCAAATGTTGACGACCCATCCTATTTTCACACTTTCTTCACTTTTCTGTCTGAGCACTTGGACACCACACTCATAATAGGAGGAGACTTCAACATAGTATTAAATCCTGCAACCAACAGACTCAGTACAGTGGGGAATTATTGGAAATGGTAGACTACTGACACTCTCAAACAATACATGAATGATTTTGGTATTTGCAATGAATGTCATTCTCTTCACCCAACTCTTACGGAATACACCTTCTTATCACCAGTACACAATTCATATTCTCATTTAGACTTTTTTAGCCAGCAACTCCATAGTGAGGGATATCACGGACTCTGAAATTTACTCAAATCAAGCTGTCAGTGATCACCATCCATTATCTCTTACACTGGTGAATAAAAAAGCTACAAGGAAAACTTGGAACTGGAAATTTAATACATCACTACTTAAAGACAAAGACTTTATTAATAATTTTATTGAGTCAGAATCATATCTAGAATACAACGATTTGCCAGGAATATCACCGTGTGTTCTCTGGGAAGCAGCAAAAGCAGTCATGTGAGGTAAAATAATCTTACTGTTTGTATAAGAATAAAAAAAAATGCACTGCTACTGGAGTTAGAACAGAAAATTAAATCACTGGATATTACTTGTGCCGTTTCTCCACAGGAACAGGCACTCAACAATCTGAGAAAATTAAAGTTGAAACTAAAAGAAATTACAAACAAAAGGACACAGTTTTTAATACAAAGACTGGGTCTGGAGATATTTGAACGTAGTAATAAATTGGGGAGATATCTTTCTAACCAGCTTAAATTAAATAAAGAAAAAAAAACAAACAATCCATTCTTTTAAGGATATGACTGGAAATATCACCCATGACCCTGAAGAAATAAATGATTCCTTCAGAAAGTTTTATGAAAACTTCTATTCATCTCAGATTAATCCATCTGACTCAGAAATAAGTGAATGTCTGGACAATATTTATTTATCACAATTAAATAATGAACAGATTACAGCTCTGGATGTACCTCTTCTAATATCCGAACTCCAGGAGGCATTTAAGGACATCCCAAACAACAAAGCTCCGGGTCCAACGCGCCAGCTGTTTGGCGGGCCAGCCTCCCTCGGCCATCCCTCCTGGGGTGAATGCCTGGCTGTCCTGGGGCTTGTTGGCCTCGGGACATTTGTGCTCTGTGGGGGTTGGTGGCATTGTCCTGCTTGCTCGGGGTTTCCCGGGGGGGGGAGGGGGTTGCTGTGACCAGCCACTCTCTTCATATGTTTCCTGGCAAACCACTCACATGCACACACTTATTTTGTGTACACTTTCATACACACACACACACACACACACACATGTATGCACACACATCTCCCCTTTAACAGGTGCAGATACCAGACTCGTGTTGAGACCTCTTCAGTAGAAGAAACAGTCTGTCTTCTGGTTGTTTCAGTTGTGTTAGTCTGTTTGTCTTCTTTGTCTGTTCCTCTCTCTCCCCCCCCTTCCTTCCCCTATTCCCCCCTGTCGGATCCTTCATGGGTAAAACAATTTAAATAAAGTATTAAAAGTTATTAGACGAGGAGCTTATAAACAATATACAGTACATACACTACCGTTCAAAAGTTTGGGGTCACTTAGAAATTTCCTTATTTTTCAAAGAAAAGCACTTTTTTTCAATGAAGATAACTTTAAACTAATCAGAAATACACTCTATACATTGCTAATGTGGTAAATGACTATTCTAGCTGTAAATGTCTGGTTTTTGGTGCAATATCTAGACAGGTGTATAGAGGCCCATTTCCAGCAACTATCACTCCAGTGTTCTAATGGTACAATGTGTTTGCTCACTGCATCAGAAGGCTAATGGATGATTAGAAAACCCTTGTGCAATCATGTTAGGTCTGCAATGCTGTAATTGCTGCAAATGGAGGATTCTTTGACGAAAGCAAAGTTTGAAGGAAAAAAATATTATTTCAAATACAAATCATTATTTCTAACCTTGTCAATGTCTTGACTATATTTTCTATTCATTTTACAACTCATGGTGGTAAATAAGTGTGACTTTTCATGGAAAACACAAAATAATTGTCTGGGTGACCCCAAACTTTTGAACGGTAGTGTATATATGTACTGTATAAAGCTCCTTTTGGCAAAGTAAGTCTGTTTGGCACAATAAGAGAAGCAGATTTCTGTTCTGCTCACCTAGCTGCTTGACGGGACAAGGGGAAAAAAGAAAATGCACCATAATTTTCCATGGTTATGTAGATGATACACAGTTATACCCGTCAATGAAACCAGAAGACAGATACCAATTGGCAAGGTTACATGCATGTCTTAAAGACATTAGAACCTGGATAAACCACAACTTTTTGATACTTAACTCAGACAAAAGTGAAGTTACTGTAATTAGCCCCAAAACATCAGAGACTCTATCTTTGATCAGACTGGTAACAGATGGTTTTACCCTAGCTCCTAGCACCACTGTCAGGAATCTTGGAGTAATTTTTGATTAGGATTTGCCTGCAAGGGAGCACTTGAGCGGCTAAATGTCTTACATCATTCTGCCATTCGTTTTTCCACCAATGCCCCCACAGGATGCATCACTGTGAGCTCTACTCCCTGGTAAAATGGCCTCCTCTGGAAATTAGGCTTAAACATCCACTGGCTGATGCTTGTGTACAAAACCCTTTTAGGCCTCAAACCCCGCCCCCCCTTTCCCATTGGACATATTTATTGCATCCACGTTCTCCCTCTACATATAATACTCGCACAGCCTCACTTTTCCTACTTAAGGTTCCTAAAGTCTACTCCTCTCTGGGCCACTCCTTTCAGTTTGCAGCAGCTGATGGCTGGAATCAACTGCAAAAAACTCTAAAACTGGGTAGCCTCATCTCTGTCAGCTCGTTTAGGGCCACCTTAACAAACTCCTTAAGACATACCTGGAAGTGTCCCTCCTGATGTACAACACAAGAAAATTATATTTAGTCTGTCCTCCCTATTGTCTTAATTAAAATATTTCATTGAGAGTGAAGAAAGGAGTGAAGCCCAATGCATTGTTGGAAGTCCCCTCACTGTCTAAGCCTATTAGCAGCATAACTAAGGGAGGGTTCAGGGGCACATGATCCCACCCTAATTATAGGCTATATCATGAGGGTGTGGGTGAGTTGTTCCCTTCGTCTTCAAGCCCTGCTTCCTCTATAGACGGCATGTCAGTGGGATTGAGGAGATCCTCGAAGTATTCCTTCCACCATTCGGCGATGTCCCCAGTTGAAATCAGCAGCTCCCCATCTGCACTATACACACTGGACAGGGAGCTGCTTCCCCCTCCTGAGTTGCCAGACAGTTTGCCAGAATCACTTCGAGAGTGACCGAAAGTCTTGTTCCATGGCCCCACCAAACTCCTCCCTCCCACACCCAAATTTTTGCTTCAGCAACCACCTGAGCTGCACTCTGCTTGGCCTGCCACTTCACCTCCACTGTTTCAGGAGTCCCACAAACCAACCAACCTCGATAGGACTCCTTCTTCAGCTTGATGGCTCCCCACCACCACCACTAGGTGTCCACCACTAGGTTCGGGGGTTGCCACCACACGATACACCAACAACCTTGCAGCCACAGCTCTGGGCAGCTGCTTCAACAATGGAAGTAGAGAACATGGCCCATTCAGACTCCATGTCTCCATACTCTCTCAGAATGTGGTTGAAGTTCTTCCGGAGGTGGGAGTTGAAGATCTCCCGGACAGGGTCCTCAGCCAGACGTTCCCAACATACCCTCACTATATGTTTAGGTCTACTGGGTCTACTGGGTTTGAGTGGCGTCTGCCCCTGCCATCGGATCTAACTCACCACCTGGTGATGATCAGTTGACAGCTCTGCACCTCTCTTTACCCAAGTGTCCAAGACGTGGTCACAGCTCTGATGATACAATAACAAAATCAATTATTGACCTGCGACCTAGGGTGTCCTGGTGCCAGGTGCACGTATGGACACCCTTATGCTTGAACATGGTGTTCATTATAGACAAACTGTGGTTGGAAGAGAAGTCCAATAACTGAACACCACTCAGGTTCAGATTGGGCAGGTCGTTCCTCCCAGTCACATCCTTCCAGGTTTCATGTGTGCACTGAAGTCCCCTAATAGGACAATAGAGTCTCCAAGAGGAGCACTCTTTAGCACCCCAGTCAGAGGCTCCAAAAAGGGTGGGTGCATAAGCACAAATGATGGTCAGGATCTGTTTCCCAACATGAAGGTGCAGGGAAACTACCCTTTTGTCCACCGGGGAAAACTCCAATGTTGAGGAAGCAAGGTGGTGGGGATATAAGAATACCCACCCCTGCTCGCCATCTCTCACCCAGGGCAACTCCAGAGTAGGCCAAGCTCCAGCCCCTCTCCAGGAAATTGATTCCAGAACCGGAGCTGTGCATTGAGGTGAGCTCAACTATATCAAACCGGTGTCTCTCAACCTCATGCACAAGCTCCAGCTCCTTCCTCACCAGAGAGGTGATGTTCCACATTCCAACAGCCAGTTTCGAAAGCTGGGGATCAGACTGCCAAGGTCTTTGCCTTCACCTGCCACTTGATCCACATAGCACCAGACCCCCATGGTCCCTCCTGCAGGTTGTGAGCCCACTGGAGGGCAGACCCATGTAACTCCTTCGGGCTGAGCCCGACCAGGTCCCATGGGCAGAAACACAGCCACCAGGTTCAGGAAGAAGATGGAGGACAGACTGCAACAGAGCGACATTGGCGGGGTCTGGAGAAACCTTAAAACCATTTCTGGGCTCCAGAATACCTCCCCCCAGGCCACGGGGGGCAGGGAGTGGGCGAACAATCTGAACCTGTTTTTTAATAGGTTTGACCGATCGCCCTCCCCCCCAACTGCACAACAACCACTGCTGCCTCTAAAGTCATCGAGACCTGCTGTCCACGCCCCACTCCACCAACACACCCCCACTCCTAGCACACAGCCCCCCAACCTGACCTTCACTAAGACCCAGGTGAGGACGGAGCTGAGGAAGATCAAGGCGAGGAAGGCCTCGGGACTGGACGCCATCAGCGCAAAGCTCCTCAAGTCCTGTGCAGACCAGCTGTGTGGGATTGTGGAGCACATCTTCAACCTGAGCCTGAAGCTGGGGAGGGTACCACAGTTGTGTAAAACATCTTGTGTGGTACCTGTACCAAAGACTTCCCACCCCAAAGATCTGAACAGCTACAGACCAGTGGCCCTGACGTCTCACATGATGAAGACCCTGGAGAGACTGCTCCTTGCTCACTTCCACCCCCTGGTGGGACCAGCGATGGATCCACTCCAGTTCGCCTACCAGCATGCCATTGGGGTGGAGGATGCAGTGATCTTCCTCCTTCACCGTTCTCTGTCCCACCTGGAGAAGCCCAGGAATGCGGTGAGGATCATGTTCTTTGACTTCTCCAGTGCTTTCAACACCATTCAGCCTATGATCCTGAAGGACAAGCTGCTGTGCGCAGGGGTGGACCAGCACCTGTCATCATGGATCCTGGACTACCTCACTAACTGGCCACAGTTTGTGAGAACCCGAGATTGTGTGTCCGACACGATCATCGGTAGCACGGGGGCCCCCCAGGGAACAGTTTTGGCTCCCTTCCTGTTCACCCTTTATACTGCAGACTTCTCACACAACACAACACACTGCCATCTACAGGAGTTCTCTGACTCCTCTGCGATTGTCGGCCTATTCTCCAACGGAGATGAAGCTGAGTACAGAGGACTTATTCAGGACTTTGTGGACTGGTGCCATCGGAACTGCCTCCAGATCAACGTGAGGAAAACTAAGGAGCTGGTGGTGGACTGCCGCAGGCAAGGACAACCCATCACAGCACCAGTAAACATACAGAGAACAGACATTGAGATGGTGACATCCTACAAGTACCTTGGTGTTCATCTGAACAATAAACTAGACTGGTCACACAATACCGACGCACTGTACAAGAAGGGGCAGCGTAGGCTGTTCCTACTGAAGAGGCTCAGGTCTTTTGGTG
Source organism: Pholidichthys leucotaenia (assembly GCA_020510985.1). Classification (NCBI taxonomy): domain Eukaryota; kingdom Metazoa; phylum Chordata; class Actinopteri; order Cichliformes; family Pholidichthyidae; genus Pholidichthys; species Pholidichthys leucotaenia. Next base: position 320,393,859 of record CM035845.1, on the reverse strand, counting down.
TACAAGGGGCGCTGCTGAAGACATTCTACAACACGGTGGTGGCATCAGCCATCACTTTTGGAGTGGTCTGCTGGGGCAATGGCATTACAGCAGCCGATAGGAAGAGACCGAACAAACTGATCAAGAAAGCTAGATCTGTCCTGGGGCAACGCCTTGACCCAGTGGGGGAGATGGGAGAGAGAAGGATGGTGGCTAAACTGTCATCTCTGCTAGAGTCCAAGTCTCACCCTATGCAGGACATATTGAACGCACTGAGGAGCTCATTTAGCAGTAGACTACATCATCCTAGGTGCGCAACCGAGAGGTTTCGCAGGTCCTTCCTACCTACGGCTGTCAGACTGTATAACCTAAGCAGGGCTGCTCGCAGAGATGGCAAAAAACGTGACGACCTAATAGTATTGAATGCAAAAGACGCAACAGACTCACACAAATGGTCTCCTCCAGTATACAACCAGGACAATATCAGTTGCTACGGAGGGTGACAATATGTATGGGTACAATATGTATGGGTACATATTCATACTATGTAGGATAAATAAGTAGACGGTTATGCTGTTTATTCCATCTTGCTACAATGCTCCGCACTTTGTATATATCAGAATCAGAATCAGATTTATTGCCATTGTTCATGTAGTACACAAACTAGGAATTTGTCTCGGTGCGATGCTGCAACATTAAACATGAAAAAAATAAAAGATAGAAATAAAACTATATATGCAATAAAATGTAGAATATGAATGAGTAATACTAGTCAAAGCAATTTTAAATATATTAGCGAGTAGCAGATATTGTGGAGTACCACATAGTGCAGTCGGTAATGCAAAAAGAAAACAGTGAATTGACACGAGTCTGGTTGAGCTGCTGTACATAGTGCACGAGAGTCTAATAAGTCACTTAGTGTTCAGCAGTCTGATGGCAGAGGGGAAGAAGCTGTTCATGTGACGGGAGGTTTTAGTCTGAATGGACCGAAGTCTTCTACCTGAGGGGAGGGGGGCAAACAGTACGTGACCAGGGTGCGAAGGATCGGCTATGATCTGGCCTGCACACCTCCGGGTCCTGGAGATGTACAGGTCCTGGAGGGATGGGAGCTTGCAGCCGATCACCTTCTCAGCAGTGCGCACGACGCGCTGCAGCCTTAGTCTGTCCCTGGCAGTGGCTCCTGCATACCACATGGTTATGGAGGTGGTGAGGATGGACTCGATGATGGCCGTGTAGAACTGCACCAACATCTTGGTGGGTAGCTTGAGCTTCCTCAGCTGCCGCAGGAAGAACATCCTCTGCTGGGCCTTTTTGATGAGGGAGCTGATGGTCGGCTCCCACTTGAGGTCCCGGGTGATGGTGGTGCCCAGGAAGCGGAAGGCATCTGCAGTGGTGATGGGAGAGCCTGTGAGGGTAAGGGGGGGCAGAGGGGTTGTGACTTTCCTGAAGTCCACGATCATCTCCACTGTCTTCAAAGTGTTCAGCTGCAGGTTGTTGTGGCTGCACCAGGACGCCAGCTGGGCCACCTCTCTCCTGTAGACGGACTCATCGCCGTTGGAGACGAGCCCGATGAGGGTGGTGTCGTCCGCAAACTTGATCAGCTTGACAGACTGGTGGCTGGAGGTGTAGGAGTTGGTATACAGGGAGAAGAATAGGGGGGAAAGTACACAGCCCTGGGGTGATCCAGTGCTGATGCTGACGGAGTCTGAGACAGTCTTTCCCAGCCGCACATGCTGCCTCCGGTCCGTCAGGAAGTCAGTGATCCACCTGCAGAGGGAGTCAGGCACGTTGAGCAGGGACAGCTTGTCCTGGAGCAGAGCGGGGCGGATGGTGTTGAATGCGGAGCTGAAGTCCACAAACAGGATCCTGGCGTAGGTTCCCGGGGAGTCCAGGTGCTGCAGGATGGAGTGGAGGGCCAGGTTGACTGCGTCGTCCACAGACCTGTTGGCTCGGTAGGCAAACTGCAGGGGGTCCAGGAGGGGAGTGGTGATGGTCTTGAGGTGGGGCAGGACCAGGCGCTCAAAGGACTTCATGACTACAGAGGTGAGCGCTACAGGTCTGTAGTCGTTAAGTCCAGTGATCCGTGGCTTCTTGGGGACAGGGATGATGGTGGAGGTTTTGAGGCAGGTCGGCACGTGGCATAACTTCAGGGAGGTGTTAAAAATGTCTGTGAAGACAGGAGCCAGCTCTTCTGCACAGTGTCTCAGGGTGGAGGGAGATACGCCGTCCGGGCCGGGGGCCTTGCGCGGGTTCAGTCTGGAGAACTGTCTGTGCACGTCCTGCTCACTGATGACAAGGGCAGGGGGGGGAGGAGGGGGGCCCGCCTTTGATGAAGTGGGGACCGTGGAGGCAGTGGCGCTGGGGGGAGGGGGGAGATGGACACAGCTGACGAGGTGTCAAAACGGGCATAGTATTAGGACAGTCTTTCACAAAGGGCTTTGTCATCATGACCTTTAGAAGCCTGAGGCCGATAGTTGGTGATTTGCCTCAGTCCTCTCCACACAGAAGCAGAGTCGTTAGCAGTGAACTGCTGCTGGAGTCTCTCAGAGTACACAGACTTAGCTCTCCTCAGTTCTCTGCTAAACCGATATTTGACCTCCCTGTAGCAGTCCCTGTCTCCACTTTTCAACACTGCTTCCTTCTCCTTCCTGATCTGTCTGAGCTTAGCAGTGAACCAGGGCTTGTCATTGGAGTACCTCACCCTGGTGCGCGATGGAAGAATGCTCTCCTCACAAAAGTGGATATATGAGTTCACGGGGTCCGTGTACTCATCCAGATCATGCGTGGCTCCTTTAAACATGCCCCAGTCAGTTATTTCCAAGCACGTGCTCAGCTTCTCCCCAGCTTCACTGGTCCATTTCCTCGTAGTGCTCACAACAGGTTTTGTGAGCTTCAGTCTCTGTCTGTATGTGGGAATCAAGTGGACCATCACGTGATCAGATAGTCCGAGCGCAGCGCGGGGAACAGCGCGATACGCATTCTTCACTGTAGTGTAACAGTGATCCAGCGTGTTCTTTCCTCTGGTGGGGCATTTAATAAACTGTTTGTAACGGGGGAGATCATGGCTCAGGTTACTCTGGTTAAAGTCGCCAACCACAATAATCAGAGAGTCCGGGAAAGTCTGCTCCATTTGTTGAATGTGATCCGTGAGCGCGCGCTGAGCCTCGCACGCGTCCGCGTCGGGCGGGACGTAAACAGCGGCGAGGATGAATGAAGCAAACTCACGCGGAGAATAAAAAGGCTTGCAGTTAATGAATAGATATTCCAGAGCGGGAGAACAGTGTTGGGAGATCACCGTTACATCAGAGCACCAGCTGCTGTTGATGTAAAAGCAGACTCCTCCTCCTGTGGTCTTAACGGAGAGCTCTGTGTCTCGATCAGCATGAAACAGTTGAAATCCCTCGAGGAGGAGCACTCTATCCGGAGTTGATTCCTTAAGCCAGGTCTCAGTAAAACAGAGAGCACACGAGGCGGAGAGGTCCTTGAATCGCATCAGCAGTCTCAGTTCCTCTACCTTGTTAAAGAGAGAATTGACATTGGACAGAAATATGCCAGGCAAAGCCGTGCGCGTGCCTCTCCTGCGAAGCTGCACGAGAGCGCCCGCTCGCCTTCCTCTGTTTCGCCGTCTCACTTTTTGGGCTAAAAAGTGAACCAGATCGGCGGCAGGAGCCAAAAAAACTGGGAGTAGGTCCGTGGGAGTGAAAGTCCTGATATTTAGTAGCTCTTCACGGGTGTAAGAGCTGGCAGACACACAATTGACGAACAAAAACATATAAAGAAAAACGCAGCGAAGCACCATGGCGACCACTGTGGGCGCCATCTTGTCACACACATATATATTTACATATTTATGTGTACGTATGCTCTTATTTATATTTTTCGTATCTTCTTAATTATTGCTGTGAGTGTTGCTATCCCTGTGCTGTTGCAATCCTGGAATTTCCCCATTGTGGGACTAATAAAGGCTTATCTTATCTTACCAGGCATTAGCCATTGACCCCCTCCCCCAGGCGTGGCTTCAGGGTGGGGCCCCGGTAACCCCATACTGGCTGGGGTGCACTGAATCATTGATTTTTTTTTTTCTCTTATGGGAGTCTATTGGACCACTCTTAGTCTGGCCCTTCATCCATGACCAGTCTGTCTTTGGAGACCCTACCAGAGGCAAATTGCCATAGACAACATAGCTCCCGGGATCACTGGGGCACTCAAAGCCCCCACAACGATAAGGTGGCAATCCATGGGAGGATTAGAATTTAGATGACCATTTAATTGACTAATTTAATTAGTCGACAATTAAATTAGCCGTTAATAACTCAGTTGTCCTTTTCAATGGGATGTTATTCTATGAAATATAGTGGCGTCGCCGTCCAGGCGGGGGCGCACGCAGTCACCCACTTTCAACCAAAACTAAAGAAAAAGAAAAAGGTGCCAAGCACCAAGAGCGCATGCGCTGTGCAGAGTGACAAAACTCACCCTTCCAGGTTATGTCGGAGAGCCACAACAAGTTCCAATGGCACGTGAGCTTGAACAGCCACCCACCTGCTTCAAAATAGCAGGTGGAAAAATGGACCAGAGCAAGGAAAAAGACAACATGAGCGTGAAGACCCATCCCCACTGCTTTCAACCTGCCATTAAAAATAAAGTATATATCAAAACATAAGTCACCATACAAAACATAAGTTTCACTATGCACATAATTTACATACATATCCGAAAAGGAGTGAGAAGAAGTCTAAACTTATTCAATCCCACCCCTTCTCCACAAATCATTGATTTCTATTCATTTGTTTCCTAGCCATGCACAACACTATGTGTGTGTGTGTATTATCTCATCTAAATTAAACCATAGAAAATAATAATACATTTAATAAACAATATTCAGAAACACAATTTTGTTCAAACACCTTGATCCGTGTACCTTCCAAAGATCTTTCTTTATACATCCTTTTAAATTGTTTTATGTTTGGACATTGCTTCAGTTCATCATTCAGATTGTTCCATAATTTCACTCCACAGATGGATACACAGAAACATTTCCTGGTTGTTTTTACGTTTACTGTTTTAAAATTAAATGATCCCCTTAGATTGTAACTGCCTTTCCTTTCTGTAAACAAGCCAAGAATATTTTTTGGAAGTTGATTATTTTTTGCTCTAAACATGATTTGTCCAGTTTGGTATTTTACCTGATGCAAAAATTTTAATACATTTGCCTGCAAGAACAATGGATTTGTGTGATCCCTGGGAGGGAGGATTAAATGTGGCGACATATCTGCCTACCTGCATGTTGTTGTTATGTTATGCATAGTATGTCTCTTCTTTCCTCCTTTTCTTCCTCTCTTCCCTCAACCCCCCCCCCCCCCTTCCCCAACCAGTCGGGGCAGAAGACTGCCCCACCCTGAACCTGGTTCTGCCGGAGGTTTCTTCCTATAAGGGAGTTTTACTTCCCACTGTCGCCTAGTGCTGCTCATAGGGGATCATTTCATGGTTGGGGTTTCTTTCTTAATTATTTATGAGTTGTGCTTATGTATCCAGTGCCTTGAAATGACTTTTGTTGTGACTAGGTGCTATACAGATAAAATTGAATTAAATGAATATTGCTTAATATGTTAATTCAGAACTATTTGTTTTATCTACTTCCTTCATATAAATCTACCTTACAATAGAAATTCTTTGTAGAAAGCATATGTTTAGTTTGTCATTCAGCCACAATGCAAAACAATGGGGTTTTACATCATTCAATCATTAGACATTATTAAATGTAAACCCAAAAGATCACAAATTATTTCACAGACAATAAAAAAATTATTAACCTTGCTACTTATAGAGCAAGAAGATCTTCTTGGTCTTCTGTTTTAAACTCTTTCTCAACCTTCTACAGTTTCAGAATAAATGGAACTCCACCGTCATCATCCCAAAGGTTTCTACTGACCCTTACCACTCCACCTGCAAATTCCAGCCACTGTCACCTGAGGATGTTCTCGAGGCAGCCTCCTTGCTAAAGTCCATAGCTTGGTCTGAAACTCCAGCTTTACCCTCTCCTTTTTCCCTGAACCAGACCAGTGATCCAGCCCGCAGCACCATCACTGTCCTCCCAGGCAGGGAAGGAGGGCAATGGTATGTTGGAGATCAGCTGGAGGTAATGATTCAAATAAAGGATTTCCTGGGACACCCTAAGAAGTCTGGGGGAGACCTTTTACTTGCCCGGCTCCACAACCCTAAACTTGATGCAGGTGTGGTAGGGCAGGTGGTGGATCATCTCAATGGCAGCTACTCCGCCGTGTTCTTGCTACCCTGGGAAGGACAAGCACAAGTTCAGGTGATGCTAAAACCTTGCATGGTAAATGTGATTGTATTTCATGGCAATGTGAAGATTAATCCAAGAAGCTCACAGTGGGTTCCTGGACAATGAGCAAATATAGTACTAAATATGACTGATAAAATATGAGCACTTTTACCAGTGTTTTTATTGCGGTGGTTTGAGTATTTATTGTAGTTATGTAATTAGATTTAAGTGCCCACGTCTGCTGTACATTTAAATGCACAGGTAGCAACCTCAAAGACTGCAGGGTTTACACTGGAAACATTTCCGCGTGGTGGGCCACCACCCCTGAAACTGTGCCGCCACACTAAAGGTGGATTCACACTACAACGTTGGGATTAACTTTTACTGATGTTTTGGCAAACGTCTGGCTCTGCTGGCAAAAGTTAATGATTGCTGGTGTTTGTTGGCAAACGCTGGTCAGAGGTGTGTTCTTTGAAAATTTTCAGCCTACTGAAAATTTACTGACGTTTGGAAATAAATGTTGGTGAAAGCTGTGCTCATTTTGTAAAAGTTCCTGAGTGCTGAGCTAAGTTATGCACAGTTTACCTAAATCAGCCTACAGGAACATCTCCAAAAATTAGAATATCTTGAAAAAGTTCAATATTTTTTGTCACTCATTTCAGAAAGTGAAACCCATATATTATATAGAGTCATTATACAGAGAGTGATACATTGCAAGTGTTTATTTGTTTTAATTTTGATGATTATGGCTTACAGACCATGAAAATCCCAAATTCAGTTTCTTAAAAAACTAGACTATTACATAAAATTAATTAAAAAAATAGTTTTTTCATACAAATGTGGACCGACTGAAAAGTATGTCCATGTACACACTCAATACTTGGTCAGAGCTCCTTTTGGATTAATTACTGTATCAATGTGGCGTGGCATGGAGGTGATCAGCCTGTGGTACTGCTGAGGTGTTATGAAAGTCCAGGTTGCTTTGATAGTGACCTTCAGCTCGTCTGCATTGTTGGGTCTGGTGTCTCATCTTCGTCTTGACAATACTCCATAGATTCTCTATGGGGTTTAGGTCAGGACAGTTTGCTGGCCAGTCAAGCACAGTGATGCCATGGTCATTAAACCATCCAGCCATCCATCTTCTTCCGCTTAATCCTTTATGGGTTGTGGGGGGGCTGGAGCCTATCCCAGGATCTTTGGGTGGGAGGCAGGATACACCCTGGACAGATCGCCAGTCCATCTCAGGGCCAACACAGAGAGACAGATAACCATTCACTCTCACAGTCATACCTAAGGACAATTTAGAATCCCCAGTTGATGCCAATTAACCTAACTTGCATGTTTTTGGCATGTGGGAGGAAACTGGAGAAATCCCGAAGTAAACCCACACAGACACGGGGAGAACATGCAAACTCCACACAGATCATTGTTGGTCAGGGGCTGGGATTGAACCCAGGATCCCCCGGCCAAGGGTGAGCTGCTGTGCTGCCGCAATGCTAACCACTCCTCCACTGCGCTGCCCTCATTGGGCATAAAGAATCTATGGAGGATTGTCAACAGGAAGATGAGAGACACCAGATCCAACAATAAAGACGAGCTGAAGGTCACTATCAAAGCAACCTGGACCTTCGTAACACCTCAGCAGTGCCACAGGCTGATCACCTCCATGCCACGCCACATTTTTTTTTGTTTGTTTTTTTATTACTTATTTTGTACCCGTAGGCAGATTTGTTTTGCAGTCTGGTGACAAGCCACCAGCTGCCGGTCGCTGCATGCGCAAGCGCCCCTTATCCCTAACCTGCATGTTTTGGGCATGTGGGAGGAAACCGGAGAAATCCCGGAGTAAACCCACGCAGACACGGGGAGAACATGCAAACTCCACACAGATCACTGTTGGCCGGGGGTAACATTACATTGATACAGTAATTAATTCAAAAGGAGCCCTGACCAAGTATTGAGTGTGTACATGGACATACTTTTCAGTTGGTCCACATTTGTATTATAAAACTATTTTTTTAATTAATTTTATGTAATATTCTAATTTTTTGAGAAACTGAATTTGCGGTTTTCATGGGCTGTAAGCCATAATCGTCAAAATTAAAATACATAAACACTTGAAATATATCACTCTCCGGTAATGAATCTAAATAATATATGGGTTTCACTTTCTGAGATGAGTGACAAAAAATATTGAACTTTTTCATGATATTCTAATTTTTTGAGATGTATCTGTACAGTGCATCCAGAAAGTATTCACAGTGCTTTACTTTTTCCACATTTTACATTTCAGCCTTATTCCAAAAGGGATTAAATTATTTTTTTTTCCTCAAAATTCAACACACAATACCCCATAACGAAAATGTGAAAGTTTTTTCTTTTTTTTTTGAGATTTTTGCAAATTTATTAAAAATAAAAATCTAAGAATTCACATGAACATAAGTATTCACAGCCTTTGCTCAATACTTTGTTGATGCACCTTTGGCAGCAATTACAGCCTCAAGTCTTATTAAATATGATGCCACAAGCTTGGCACACCTATCTTTGGGCAGTTTCGCCCATTTCTCTTTGCAACCCCCCTCGAGCTCCATCAGGTTGGATGGGAAACAGTGCACAACCATTTTCAGATCTTTCCAGATGTTCAACTGGATTCAAGTCTGGGCTCTGGCTGGGCCACTCAAGGACATTCACAGAGTCCACCATTGGCATAGTTATGAGCAGTGCCTGGTTTCCTCCAAACATGACGCCTGACATTCATGCCAAAGAGTTCAATTTTTGTCTCATCAGACCAGAGGATTTTGCTTCTCATGGTCTTAGAGTCCTTCAGGTGCCTTTTGGCAAACTCCAGGTGGGCTTCCATGTGCCTTTTACTAAGGAGTGGCTTCCATCTGGCCACTCTACCATACAGGCCTGATTGGTGGATTGCTGCTGAGATGGTTGTCCTCCTGGAAGGTTCTCTTCTCTCCACAAATGAACACTGGACCTCTGAAAGAGGGACCATGGGGTTCTTGGTCACTTCCCTGACTAAGGCCCTTCTCCCCTGATCGCTCATTTTACACGGCCGGCCAGCTCTAGGAAGAGTCCTGGTGGTTCAGAACTTCTTCCATTTCCAAATGATGGAGGCCACTGTGCTGATTGGGACCTTCAAAACAGCAGAAATTTTCCTGTACCCTTCCCCAGATTTGTGCCTCTAGACAATCCTGTCTCAGAGGTCTACAGACAATTCCTTTGACTTCATGCTTGGTTTGCGCTCTGACATGCACTGTCAACTGTGGGACCTTATATAGACAGGTGTGTGCCTTTCCAAATCATGTCCAATCAACCGAATTTACCACAGGTGGACTCCAGTTACGCTGTAGAAACATCTCAAGGATGATCAGTGGAAACAGGATGTGCCTGAGCTCAATTTTGAGCTTCATGGCAAAGGCTGTGAATACTTATGTACATGTGATTTTATTTTTTTATTTTTAATAAATTTGCAAAAATCTAAAAAAAATATTATTTCACATTGTCATTATGGGGTATTGTGTGTAGAATTTTGAGGAAAAAAAATAATTTAATCCCTTTTGGAATAAGGCTGTAACATAACAAAATGTGGAAAAAATGAAGCGCTGTGAAGACTTTCTGGATGCACTGCAAGTTAAAGCTGGGTTCACTCTATCGCATTTGGACCAACTTTTACAGATGTTGTGAAAAATCAGAGAAATACTCAGTGCAGTTCGGCTGACATCAGCATCAGGTGACACTCATATAAAGATCAGTGTTTGTGGAGGCTTCCTGCTGTTCTGGACCCTTTTCTGGAGTGAAAACATCTCCCTTGGGCATACGTTTCAGTATTTTCATTTTATATTCCTATGTAGTTACTTCTGCATACCCTTTTCCCCATTCAGTCATTCACTCATTCATTCATCTAAAAAAATAATAAAATAATGCCATAAACTCCAACACTAAGTCCACAATTAAAATGTGGATGGAATTAAAAAAAAAAACGAAACACTAATGAATCATCATATAAATAAAATGACGGGTGATTATATTTTGACTGTTACAACTCTCTCCATTAAAATAACATAAAATCCCATTAAAGGTCATTTACTTATTGACACCACATCAGCGCTGTTTGATTCTGATAATGGTAGTGAACCAATAAATGCTGGAGAATGATTATGCACGGAGCAGAAAATTAAGAACAGTAAATTTCTCAATGAGACTTTTTTTCTTTTGGGCTGTCACATTTTTGGGAGATTGTGTATATATAAGATAAGATATATATAAAAAAATCCAAGATGGTGCCGCGGATGGCAGCCACTGGCTTCTGCTCTCTGATGTTTTTGATAATTTTGTGTGTTTTTTTGGACTTCTGCTCTTCTGTCCGAGTCACCTATTCAAGGGAGGAACTACTTTCACTCAGACTACCTCCCAATGCAACTTCTCCGCCAGTTTCTGCTGCTGATCTGAAGTTTTTTCAGTCGATCTTAGCTGTGGGAGCAGCGGCTATTGGCGCTGGCCGGAAACGAAGGCGGCGTGGTAAACGTGCCGGTGCGCTAGTCAGGTTGAAGAAACGAGGATTTTGTACGCCGCTCCCATCGATCCATCTGGCAAATATCCGCTCTTTGGCGAACAAAATGGATGAACTGCTGCTCCTGACTCACAAAAACCGGGATTTTAGCAGATCTGGCGCCCTTTGTTTCACGGAGTCCTGGCTGAGTGAACACATCCCAGACAGCGTGGTGCGCCTGGACGGATTCCAGCTGTTTCGCGCTGATCGCAGCCGAGAATTCTCTGGAAAGACTAAAGGTGGTGGAATCTGCTTCTACATAAACGAAGGTTGGTGTACTGATGTCACAGTGTTGAAGAAGTTTTGTAGCCCTAACCTAGAGTCACTGTTCATAAACTGTAAACCCTTTTATTCACCGCGAGAGTTCTCCTCGTTTATTCTGGTCGGAATTTATATCCCGCCTGCTGCTTGTACAACGGAGGCACTGCAGCACCTCGCTGACCAGATAGTAGACGTGGAGGAAAAACATCCAGACTCTCTGCTTATCATTCTGGGTGATTTCAATAGAGCTAATCTCACAAATGAGCTTCCTAAATACAGACAGCATATTAAATGTCCCACCAGGGACACAAATACACTTGACCACTGTTACACAGTTTTAAGAAATGCCTATCATGCCATCCTCCGTGCAGCTCTGGGTTTTTCTGACCACTGTCTGCTCCATCTTATTCCAACTTACAGACAGAAACTAAAAACTTCCAAGTCTGTTGTAAGGACTGTGAAGAAATGGACTGAGGAATCAAAGCTGAAGTTACAAGCCTGCTTTGACTGTACAGATCGGAGTGTTTTTGAAGCTGCAGCCATTAACCTAAATGAACTCACTGACACTGTGACATCATACATCTGTTTCTGCGAGGACATGTGTGTGCAGACCAAGACCTTCTGCACATACAACAACAATAAACCCTGGTTCATTCCTAAACTGAAGCAGCTACGTCAAACCAAGGAGGAGGCCTACAGGACTGGTGACTGGACTCTGTACAAGTGGGCCAGAAACATGCTGACGAAGGAGATCAGGCTTGCTAAGAGGAGCTACAGTGTGAAGTTACAAAAAAACTTCTCAGCCAACAACTCTGCTTCTGTCTGGAGAGGCCTACGGAATATCACCAACTACAGGAGACCATCCCCCCACCCTGTGGAAAACCGCCAGCTGGCTAACGACCTAAACAGCTTTTACTGCAGGTTTGAAAAGAACCTACAGTTCTCACCTCCCACCCACACAAAAGGATTATCTGCAGCCCCAGGAACTCCATCCCTCCTCCACTCTGACCTCCCACCAGCACTAACGATCTGTGAAGAGGAGGTGCGCTGGGTCTTTCAGAGACAAAAGATCAAGAAGGCTGCAGGACCTGATGGTGTGTCTCCGTCCTGCCTGAGAGTCTGCTCCAACGAGTTGGCCCCCATCTTCACCCGGATCTTTAACAGATCACTGGAGCTGCGTGAAGTGCCTTCCTGCTTCAAACGCTCCATCATCATTCCAGTTCCCAAGAAACCCTCTGTTACAGGATTAAACGACTACAGACCTGTTGCCCTGACCTCTGTGGTCATGAAATCCTTGGAGAGATTGGTGCTGAACCACCTGAAGGTCATCACAGGCCCCCTGATGGACCCACTGCAGTTTGCCTACCGGTCAAACAGGTCAGTGGATGATGCAGTGAATATGGGACTACACTACATCCTGCAACACCTCGACTCCCCAGGGACGTACGCCAGGATCCTGTTTGTCGACTTCAGCTCAGCGTTCAACACCATCATCCCAGGCATTCTTCATCAGAAACTCCTCCAGCTCAAGGTGCCCCCCTCCACCTGCCAGTGGATCTCCAGCTTTCTGACTGACAGGTGGCAACAGGTGAAGCTAGGGAGATTTACATCCAGCTCCCGAAAAATTAGTACTGGCGCCCCCCAAGGATGTGTCCTTTCCCCACTGCTCTTCTCCCTCTACTCCAACGACTGCACCTCAGAGGACCCTTCGGTGAAGCTCCTGAAGTTTGCGGACGACACCACAGTCATCGGTTTGATCCGGGATGGTGATGAGCCTGCATACAGGCAGGAGGTGGAGCAGCTGATCCTCTGGTGCAGCCAGAACCATCTTGAACTTAACCCAGCCAAAACGGTGGAGATGACTGTGGATTTCAGGTGACACCCCCCTTCATTCCCCCCACTCACCATCCTCAACAGCACAGTGTCCACTGTAGACTCCTTCAAGTTTCTGGGTACCACAATCTCCCGAAACCTGAAGTGGTCCTCCCATATAGACACTGTCCGGAAAAAGGCCCAGCAGAGGTTGTTTTTTCTGCGTCAGCTCAAGAAGTTTGATTTGCCTCAGGAGCTGCTGGTTGTCTTCTACACCGCCATCATCCAATCTGTCCTCTGCTTTTCCATCACTGTCTGGTTTGGATCTGCCACTAAACAGGACAAGACCAGACTGCAGTGGATCGTTAAGTCTGCGGAGAGGATCATTGGTACCGACCTACCCTCCATTGAGAACTTATATCGGTCCATAACCAGGAAACGGGCAGGAAACATCTGTGCTGACCCATCACACCCCGGCCACAAACTGTTTAAACTTATATCTTCCGGTCGTCGTTACAGATCACTGAAGGTCAAAACCACCCGTCACAGGAACAGTTTCTTTCCTCAAGCCATCACTCTGATGAACTCCTAACATTCACCTAGTCCTACCTGTTGCTGTACTCATGACTTTTCATCCATTATTACATTGCACATAACTCTCACACTATTTCTGCAAAGTGTGGTTAGTCTGAGTAAATAACTGCATATATTCCTGTATATATTTGCATCCTTTTATAGAAATGTGGACAGACTGTAATTTACTGTACATACTCTGTTGTCATTGAATCCTTATTTAAATCCTCCACCTGAACAACGAGAGCAAGTTTTTAGCCAAAGTCAAATTCCTTGTATGTGTTGTGCATACTTGGCCAATAAAGCTGATTCTGATTCTGATTCTGAGATAAGTCTTTATTAGTCCCACAATGGGGAAATTCCAGGATTGCAGCAGCACAGGGATAGCAGCACTCAGAGCAATAATTAATAAGATAAGAACAAATGAATAAACATATGTACACAGATATATACACAGTGCGGAGCATTGCAGCTAGATGGTTTCAACAGCATTATGGTCTGTTATGTTACCCCGCAGAATCTGAATATGTACCCATACAGTATAAATCAGCCGTGTTGTCACCCTCAGTAATGATTGATATTGTCCTAGTTGTATAATGGAGGGGATCATTTATTGTGCAAGGCTGTTACGTTTTGTACATTCAATACAACCTCTACGAGCAGCCCTGGTTAGGTTATAAAGTCTGACAGCTGTAGGTAGGAAGGACCTGCGGAACCTCTCGGTCGTGCACCTAGGAGGGTACACCCTACTGCTAAATGAGCTCCTCAGTGCGTTCAGCGTGTCCCGCATGGGGTGGGACTCGAACTCCAGCAGAGATGACAGCTTAGCCACCATCCTCCGCTCTCCCATTCCCTCTATTGGATTGAGGCACCGCCACAGAACAGAGCTAGCTTCTTTGATCAGTCTGTTCAGTCTCTTCCTGTCGGCTGTCGTGATGCCACTGCCCCAGGAGACCACTCCAAATGTGATGGCTGATGCCACCACCAAATCGTAGAAGGTCTTCAGGAGTGCCCCTTGCACTCCAAAAGACCTGAACCTCCTCAGTAGGAACAGCCTGCGCTGTCCCTTCTTGTAGAGCACGTTGGTGTTGTGTGACCAGTCTAGTTTATTGTTCAGGTGAACACCCAGGTACTTGTAGGATGTCACCATCTCAATGTCTGTTCCCTATATGTTTACTGGTGCTGTGGGGGTTGTCCTCGCCTGCGGCAGTCCACCACCAGTTCTTTAGTTTTCCTTGCACTGATCTGGAGGCAGTTCCGTTTGCACCAGTTCATGAAGTCCTGGAAAGTCTTCTGTACTCCGCATCATCCCCATCAGAGATGAGGCCGACGATTGCCTGGTTGTCAGAGAACTTCTGTAGGTGGCAGTGTGGAGTGTTGTGTGAAAAGTCGGCAGTATAAAGGGTGAACAGGAAGGGAGCCAGAACTGTTCCCTGAGGGCCCCCTGTACTGCAGATGATGGTGTCAGACACACAGTCCTGGATTCTTTCAAACTGTGGTCAGTTTGTGAGGTAGTCCAGGATCCACGATGACAGGTGCTGGTCCACCCCTGTGCACAGTATCTTGTCCTTCAGAATCACCGGTTGGATGGTGTTGAAAGCACTGGAGAAATCAAAGAACATTATCCTCACAGTGCTCCCACACTTCTCCAGGTGGGACAGGGAAGGTGTAGGAGGAAGATCACTGCATCCTTCACCCCGATGCCATGCTGGTAGGTGAACTGGGGTGGATCCATGGCTGGTCCCACCAGGGGGCGGAGGTGGGGAAGGAGCAGCTTCTCCAGGGTCGTCATCAGGTGTGATGTGAGGACCACTGGTCTGTAGCTGTTTAAGTCCTTGGGGTGAAGGGTCTTTGGTACGGGTACCACACAGAATGTTTTCCACAGCTGTGGTACCATCCCCAGGTTCAGGCTCAGGTTGAAGATATGCTCCACAATCCCACACAGCTGGTCTGCACAGGACTTAAGGAGCTTTGAACTGATGCAGTCTGGACCCAAGGCCTTCCTCGCCTTGATCCTCAGCTCTGCCCTCACCTGGGTCTTAGTGAGGGTAAGGTTTTGGTAGGGGGGCTGTGTGCTGGGAGTGGGGGGGGTGTTGGGTTGAGGCCGTGAACAGCAGAACTAGATGACGGTGGAGGCAGTAGTGGTTGGTGGGCAGGCGGAGAAGAGGGCAGTTGGTCAAACCTGTTAAAAAACAGGTTAAGGTTGTTTACTCACTCCCTGCCCCCCGTGGCCGGGAAGAGGTATGCTGGTGCCCAGAGATGGTTTTGAGGCTTCTCCAGACCCCACTGATGTCGCTCTGTTGCTGCTTGTCCTCCATCTTCTTCCTGTAGCTGTCCTTTCCCTCTCTGATCTTCCTCCTTAGCTCACTCTGCACGGACTTCAGCTCCACTTTGTTTCCCGACTTGAATAGCCTTTTCTTTTCTTTCGGTAGTGACTTTATTTCAGGGTTGATCCAGGATTTATTATTTGAGAAACACCGTATGGTCTTGGTGGGTACGGTGTTGTCTGCACAGAAGTTGATGTAGACTGTGATGGTGTGTGTGAGGCCGTTGATGTCCTTGCCATGTGGATCACAAAGATGCTCCCATAAAGTGGATTCAAAACAGTCCTTCAGAGCATCCATCGCCTCCTTAGACCATACTTTCACTGTGCGGGTTACAGGAGGTTGTCTCTGTACTAGGGGTTGTACACAGGCCGGAGGTGAACCAAGTTGTGAATCAATCTCCCGGGGGGTGGGGGGGCAGTGGCAATGAGGTGCAAGCTTCCTTAGTGTTTGCGTGAAATAAGTCCAATGTTTTATTATCTCTGGTGTGGCACGCGACATATTGGGTGAACGTGGGCAGAATGGAGGACAGTGAAGTATGGTTAAAATCAGCCCAAGCTGAAGAGGAGAGCATTTGGGTGCTGTGTTTGCAGCCTGCTAGTGACTGAGTGGATGATGTCACACGCTTCCTCAGTGCTCGTGGAGGGATTTACAAAAATAACAATGCCGGCAACATGTGAATATTCCCTTGGGAGGTAAGCCGGTCTCATGCTAACAGCTAGCAACTCAGTGTCCTTGCTGCAATGTTGTTCTTTCATTATGACATGCCCAGGATTACACCATCTGTTGTTCACATACATTATCCGCCCCCCGCCTCTGCTCTTCCTGCTGTTTGATGTCCGACCTGCCCGTATTGCGTGGAAACCCTCCAGATCGATGTTAGCATCTGCTGCTAGTTCTGTTAGGCACGACTCAGTAAACAACATAATGCTAATCTCTCTGAAGACGCTCTCATACTGGGACATAAGCGCCAGTTTGCTTGTCTTGTTAAGCAGCATTCTCACATTTCTCATAATAACGGATGGAAGGACGGGTCTGTACCTTGTTTTCCTTGCACGTCTCTTCAATCCAGCTTGACATCCACGTTGTTTTCGCCTGATTTCTCTTGGTATGTTGAGTTTTTGCATTAGCACCGTGGGGCAGTCTAATGCTAACAACTGACTCCTACTGTAAACAATAGATCCTCCACTCGCCAGGTCAGAAGATATTTGTAATATTAGCCGAAAGATGGCTGAAATGAGCTTTCTCCGTAGGATTGCTGGACTCACCCTCAGAGATAGGGTGAGGAGCTCAGTCATCCGGGAGAGGCTCAGAGTAGAACCGCTGCTCCTCCACATTGAAAGGAGTCAGTTGAGGTGGTATGGGCATCTGATTAGGATGCCTAGTGGACGCCTCCCACTTGAGGTGTTTCAGGCACGTCCCACTGGAAGGAGACCCCGGGGCAGACCCAGGACTCGATGGAGAGACTATGTCTCCCAGCTGGTCTGGGAACGCCTTGGTATCCCCTCTGAAGAGCTGGAGCAGGTGGCTGGGGAGAGGGAAGTCTGGGCTTCTCTGGTTGAACTGCTGCCTCCGCGACCCGGACCTCCGGAAAAGCGGTAGAAGATGGATGGATGGATGGATGGATTGATAGCCGAAAGATGTCTAATATCAGCACCAGTGCAGCGATCTGTGTGTCCTTGGCATCCGTGGTGAATACGGGGTCACAAGATCATAAAGTTGTGGCAAAAAAAAATACAGTATATTAAAACGAGAAAGAGACTCAGAATTGAGCCGCTGCTGCAAAAAGGCAGCCAAGTCATGTGGCGCCAGAAGAGAAATGTGTGTATATATATATATATATATATATATATATATATATATATATATACAGTATATATACTGTATATATACAGTGGGGAAAAAAAGTATTTAGTCAGCCACCAATTGTGCAAGTTCTCCCACTTAAAAGATGAGAGAGGTCTCCAATTTTCATCATAGGTATACCTCAACTATGAGAGACAAAATGAGGAAGAAAAATCCAGAAAATCACATTGAAGAATTTTTAATGAATTAATTGGTAAATTCCTCGGTAAAATAAGTATTTGGTCAATAACAAAAGTTCATCTCAGTACTTTGTTATATACCCTTTGTTGGCAATGACAGAGGTCAAACGTTTTCTGTTAGTCTTCACAAGGTTTTCACACACTGTTGCTGGTATTTTGGCCCATTCCTCCATGCAGATCTCCTCTAGAGCAGTGATGTTTTGGGGCTGTCGCTGGGCAACACGGACTTTCAGCTCCCTCCAAAGATTTTCTATGGGGTTGAGATCTGGAGACTGGCTAGGCCACTCCAGGACCTTGAAATGCTTCTTACGAAGCCACTCCTTCGTTGCCCGGACGGTGTGTTTGAGATCATTGTCATGCTGAAAGACCCAGCCACGTTTCATCTTCAATGCCCTTGCTGATGGAAGGAGGTTTTCACTCAAAATCTCACGATACATGGCCCCATTCATTCTTTCCTTTACACGGATCAGTCGTCCTGGTCCCTTTGCAGAAAAACAGCCCCAAAGTATGATGTTTCCACCCCCATGCTTCACAGTAGGTATGGTGTTCTTTCTCCTCCAAACACGACAAGTTGAGTTTTCATCAAAAAGTTCTATTTTGGTTTCATCTGACCATATGACATTCTTCCAATCCTCTTCTGGATCATCCAAATGCTCTCTAGCAAATTTCAGACAGGCCTGGACATGTACTGGCTTAAGCAGGGGGACACGTCTGGCACTGCAGGATTTGAGTCCCTGGTGGCGTAGTGTGTTACTGATGTAGCCTTTGTTACTTTGGTCCCAGCTCTCTGCAGGTCATTCACTAGGTCCCCCCATGTGGTTCTGGGATTTTTGCTCACCGTTCTCGTGATCATTTTGACCCCACGGGGTGAGATCTTGTGTGGAGCCCCAGATCGAGGGAGATTATCAGTGGTCTTGTATGTCTTCCATTTTCTAATAATTGTTCCCACAGTTGATTTCTTCACACCAAGCTGCTTACCTATTGCAGATTCAGTCTTCCCAGCCTGGTGCAGGTCTACAATTTTGTTTCTGGTGTCCTTTGACGGCTCTTTGGTCTTGGCCATAGTGGAGTTTGGAGTCTGACTCTTTGAGGTTGTGGACAGGTGTCTTTTATACTGATAACGAGTTCAAACAGGTGCCATTAATACAGGTAACGAGTGGAGGACAGAGGAGCCTCTCAAAGAAGTAGTTACAGGTCTGTGAGAGCCAGAAATCTTGCTTGTTCGTAGGTGATCAAATACTTATTTTACCGAGGAATTTACCAATTAATTCATTAAAAATCCTTCAATGTGATTTTCTGGAATTTTTTTTTCTCATTTTGTCTCTCATAGTTGAGGTATACCTATGATGAAAATTGGAGACCTCTCTCATCTTTTAAGTGGGAGAACTTGCACAATTGGTGGCTGACTAAATACATTTTGCCCCACTGTATATGTATGTATGTGTGTTTGTAGCAGGCAGAGAGTAGACAGACTCTGACTGAAAATTTCACTAAAATCTTTTATTCCACGGATCAAGAAAATGCTTTTTTCAGACAGAAAAAAATGACTGTTTCCAAGGCAACCAGTAGTCCGTACTGACAAGACATGTTTGCACAATAGCACAGCCTGGTGGTAGAAAAATAACACTGCAAAGGCACAAAACCACCCACCAAACCACACCCATCACCTGCAAACAAACCCGCAAATGTCTGTTTTATATATATATATATATATATATACTGTATATATATATATATATATATATATATATATATATATATATATATATATATATATATACCATAAATTAAAAAAAAAATTAAAAACATGTCATACACCCCATGGCATCACCAAACAAATACTCTACATTGTCCTCTTAGATATATATTTTCTTTTTTTTAACTCCCCCTTCTCTCTATTTCTCTTTCGTTCCTGCAAGTCTGGACTGAGTTTTGATCTAAAAGCATCTGTTTTCACCAGTATTTCAGTCAACGTTTGCCAATGGAGCTTAACTTACGCTGACTTAGACGAACTCTGCATAACTTAGTCCAGCGGTCAGGAACTATTACAAATTGAGGACAACTTTCACCAATGTTTATTTCCAAATGTCAGCAAATTTTCAGTATGCTGAAATTCTCAGCAAATACAACTTTCACCAGCATTTGCCAACAAACACCAACTTTTATCAACTTTTGCCAGCAGAGGCAGACGTTTGCCAAAACATTAGTAAAAGTTGGTCCAAACATTGTAGTGTGAATCCACCCAAAAAAGCAGGTCCAGGATGGCAGAAAGCCTCCACAAACGCTGATCTTTATATGATCGTCACCTGACGCTGATGTCAGCTGAACTGCGCTGAGTATTCCTTTGCTTAAGTTAACCCAAGTTGGCAACAGCTACACATACAAACGCTGAATGCAACACTGGCAAATGCTAGAAAAAGTTTGTAAAAGTTGGTGTGTGCTCACGAGCGTAATTCCACCAAAGTTTGGACTGATTTGTTTGATTTTTTTAAAACGTCAGTAGGTCGGTCCAAACGTTATAGTGTGAACCCAGCTTAAGGAAATAAAAATTAAAGAAAAACAAATGAATGACGCTGTTATGTCTGGAAACCCGGAGTGAGGCACAGAGAGTGGTGCTGTTGTGAACACAAACTTTATTACATATATTGGGTAACTTACAATACAGATCTATTCTTATATGGGCTGGCTACCTTTGATTAACCCTTACATCACATTCACCCCCCCCCCCCCTTGGAAAAAAACACAGAACACTTTAATAAATTGCAAGCCTCCCCAATTTGGCATCAACAACATTAATAATACTGTAACTAGGGCTAGCGGGTGGACCACCGCATAACCAAGCGTGGCTGAGGGGATTATTCTGCCACTCATCCCTCAGCAGCCACGCTCCTAACTAAACAGTCATTTTTTTCTGACACTCTTCCATAGGGAAGGCAGTTCTGCTGGAGGGGCTTTGTAGTGAGCTCATGGTGGACGTGCACCTGGCAGCGCCAATCTAGGGAGGCCCGGGTGCCATCCCTCTCCAGCCATGGTACACTTGTCAAGAATGTCCCGGCCCAGATTCCACACCAGCTGGAGTCGCTCCAACGGTGCATTCCAATCTGCTGCAGCTGTTCTCACCTCCTGCAGATGGCCGTCCCGCTGTCCCGATCCTATTTCCTGCTGTGCCGCTATCTTCATGCGTGTCAATGGTGGTGATGATGTAAAGGCTGACTCTGAGCCCAGTCGCTTGGTTCCGAGGACCCGAACCCAGTTGATCATTGTGAGTGGCGCTCTGTATGGCTGCATAAGGTGTTGTGGTCGTAACGGTGTGCTACTCACATTTGTTGCTGGCCATCTACCAGGCTGTAGTGGTTCTGTCACATCCTGTTGGGTTATGGACTCTTCACCCAACGCTATAGTGGCAGTCCCTGGAGGCCAGTGCTGGTCGTGGATCCTGAAGACATCCGGTGTCTCTCCTGTGTCATTTACAGTCATGGACTCTTCACCCGTCAGCTCAGCCACGGCTCCGGTAGACTGGTGCTGAGCGAGGATTCTGAAGCAGTCCGATTCTTTCTCACTTTCTTCTGGTGCTGGTTTAGGTCGGGGTGATGTGTCGTTGTTGTCACATTTAACATCCGTATCCAGGTGGTGTGTCGTGGAGTTCTCTGTGTGTGTCGGCTCCCTCTCCTGTAACTCTGCAGCGGCACTCGTAAACTCCTGCTGGGTGAGGATCTGAGGTGAGTCCAGCTGCTCACTTCTCCTGTGCACCCGGGATGGTTGGTTTCTCATCAGTGTTGTTTCCGATAGATGCGGTCTCCCTCTCCTGCAGCTCTGCAGCGGCTCTCCAAAGCTCCAGCTGGGTGAAGATCTGAGGCGAGTCCAGCCGCCTCCGTGTCATCTTTGTTCTTCGTGTCGTGTTCACCCTCAATGCTGTGGTAACTCACTGTACTGAATTCTCCCTTTTCACTGTGCTCACTCGGTGCTGCGCTTTTTGGCTAGTATGTCGTGGATTAGCTCTATGATGCTCTGCTGTCCTACTAGTTGTGGCGCCACCTGAGCAGTCACCTCTCTCTGAAATGCCAATTCCAGTGCCTCCGACATCGGTAAAAAGCACGCTGACAGTGGCAGGTTCTCCTGCAGCTCCCTCACCATGCCTGTCAGCATCTGGTCTTCTGACTCATCCATCAGTATGGCCCTCATTTCCAAACTCGCCATGAACCACTTCAACTGCAACATTATTAATCTGTCCTCCATGTGTCCGAACTTGCAGATGCTAGCCAAACAGCGAAGCGTGTCCACATACCATAAAAATGACCCATCTTCTTGCCGTCAGCGCTGGTAGAACACAGACCTCCAGCCCATCACATACTCTGGGACAACGAGGTGTTTGGCTAGTAGACCAACAGACACATTGTAGGTGAAATGCGATGGTTAGCAAGCAGCCTGGCCACCTCAGCACACAAAACTGGTGGTCTTATCATGTTGTAAAAATGAGCACCATCCACACTCAGATCAGTAGAGTAGAGCTGACTTCCGTACCTCGTTCATCTCGTCCGGGTAAAACACTGATAAGTAGATGGAGAAAACGTCAAACTAGTGTGCCCACAGGACAAGTGGCTCATTGGGGTTTTCCAGAAATGATTGTGGTGGCCTCACGCATGCCTCCATGGTTTAACTCTGGCCTCAAAATGTTATGTCTGGAAACCCGGAGTGAGGCACAGAGAGTGGTGCTGTTGTGAGCACAAACTTTATTACATATATTGTATAACGTACAATACGGGTCTATTGTCTCTTATTGAGGCAGCCGGGAAAGATGACATAAGATGGTGGTTCACCCCTTATATGGGCTGGCATGATAATGGCACCAACCAGCTCCGTCATCACTCTCCTACCTGTGATTTACCCTTACATCATAGACGCTCTGCAAGCGTGCACATAAACAACGCGCATGACAGTCATTCACGCGTCGGAGTTCAGCAGCTCGATGCCCGCATGACCGTCAGTCGCCAGGCAGTGTCTCTCTAGCGTTGCTGTCTGAGAGAAGCATGAGCTTATTAAAGTACTTTAAATGCGGCAAAAAGCAGAAGAGGTATGTAAGCAGTGGACGCATTTATGGTGGTTTTAACCCGCTGGTAACAGGAAAATAATGAAGAGGTGCTCACCATCTTCCCGTGAGCAGCCATCATCTCAGATCGGAATGCTCCGCTAGGGCTGAAAAGTTGATATGGAAGTCTGGACTGACCAGAAGCTGAGCGCTCTGGAGCTCCTGGAGGATGCTTGCTCGTGGATACAGGAGCCATGTTCTGCGGGGGATGTTCGACTGGCTCAGGACACTGCTGAGGAGGTAATGAGGTTGTATCCCAACCTCGAGTCTTTCCAGGAGTGGACGACCTGCTGTCTACCATCTTCTCCCAGCCATACGTGGAGCCAGAGAGGGACTCTCCAACACCAGATCTGTCACAGTCACGGGAGAAGTGCTTGCGATGGAGGAAGCCTCTCTCCTTCCATGGCTCTTCCATTCTCCATTCTACCTACGCAAGAATGCTGTTTGTTGACTTCAGCTCAGCATTCAACACAGTTATCCCCTCCAAGTTGATCACTAAACTTGGGGACCTGGGAATCAGTACCTCCACCTGCAACTGGATCATGGATTTTCTGACCAACAGACCCCAGCATGTTAGGTCAGGCCCCAACCGTTCTTCCGTCATCACACTCAACACTGGTGTACCACAGGGCTGTGTGCTCAGCCCATTCCTCTACTCCCTCTTCACCCATGACTGCAGGCCTATGTATGGATCCAATTCCATCATAAAGTTAGCAGAAGACACCACGGTGATTGGACTCATCAGGGACAATGATGAGTCAGATTACAAGGCAGAGGTTGAGCACTTGGCTACTTGGTGCGCTGACAATAACCTGCTCCTTAACACCAGCAAAACCAAGGAGCTCATAGTGGACTACAGGAAGGAGAGGGGAGAGACACATGACCCCATCCATATCAATGGCATAGCTGTTGAACGTGTCCCCAGCTTCAAATTCCTGGGGACCCACATCTCGGAGGACCTGTCCTGGTCAGTTAACACCACCAGCCTGATCAAGAAGGCCCATCAGCACCTCTTCTTCTTGAGGACACTGAAGAAGAACCATCTGTCAACTAACATCCTGGGCAACTTCTACCGCTGCGTGATAGAGAGTACCCTGACCAACTGTGTCACAGTCTGGTATAGGAGCTGCTCTGTCGCTGACCGTAAGGCGCTGCAGCGGGTGGTGAAAACCGCCCAATGCATCACAGGGACTCCACTTCCAGTTATAGAGGACGTCTACAGGAAAAGATGTCTGCGCCGGGCACGCAGCATTCTTAGGGACTCCAACCATCCTGCTCACGGACTGTTCCAGCTTCTCCCCTCCAGAAGGCGTTTCAGAAGCCTTCGGACTAGAACCAGCAGGTTTAGGAACAGTTTCTTTCCAACAGCTGTCACGTTATTGAACTTAGTTCCCCGCTGACTCTCTTACCATCATCTCTTACCATCCTCACCTGTACATAACTGCCCATCTAACTTATTGTGCATTATTTGCACATAACAGTACTCTTAACTTTCTGCACTGCTGCATATATTTGCTTAAATTGCACATACTGTTAATTACTGTATATACTGCACTGCTGTCCTTTGCACTTCTGATTGGATGTTAAACTGTGTTTCGTTACCTTGTATTCATACATGTGTAATGACAATAAAGTTGAATCTAATCTAATCTAATCTAGGTTCATCTCTCGAGCCTGGGTCCGCTTTATTCACACTTGTTTTGGAGGAGGAATGCAGACTGTCAATTTTGGCAGATATCGACCGCCTAATGGAGGAGGAACGCCTAATGGGGGAGAAACGCAGATGGGCTAACTTGGCGGATATAGACCACCTCATGGAGGAGGACAGAAATTTACCCAAGTGCGTTTTTTCCTCTTGTTGCACCGCCTACAGCCACCTCACTCTCAGCCTTTACATCTGCCAAGGGTAAGGAGGCAGTTTTTTCTTTGGACTTCTTCCCCTTTGCGCCCATTTGGGGGGCTTCTCCACCACCTGCTGAGGAGCCCAGGCACGTGTTGGACACAGAGAAGAAGGAGAGCGCACCAGACACTGCTGGAGACATCAAGAACCAGGAGAACATGCAAGTTCCTTTTCATTTAGTTTGTGCTATTGATGAACAATTTTGCCTGTTCCCTGGCCAAGTGACTCAGGGTTCGCAGTCCCCTGAGTTCTTTGGTCCAGCGGCATGTCATAATCCTTCACCTGTGCTCTCCGTATTCTCTCCGGGTGCTCCTGAGAGTTTGCTGGCTCCAGAACCTAGTCACCAGAGGGGAGAGGAACCAGAGGCCCTGGAGGATCCAGTTCCAGGGTCAGCGGAGAGGCAGTCCCCAGCCGTCACACCGGATGAGCCACCAGCATGGGAGACAGCGTCTGGGAACTTTGAGACTGCAACCACCATCACGCCTGCTGCGGGGGGCACCACAGCAGAGTCACCCAGTGAGCCAGACCTCCAGCAGACCGGGCCCAAGGTGTCGTCGTCAGGATCGACGGAGTCCTGGACTGCGGTGGAGCTCGAGTACAGGCAAGTTCTCTCTCTTGTTTCTCTCATGTCAGTTCTAGAGAGAGCTTGTCTGATTCTTGGTGACTTGGTGCAGCCCTCAGCTGCATCTGAACTCACCTCGCCGGGCTTCACTGCTGCTGGCGACCCTAACTGCTTTTCTTCTCCTGTCATCTCTGAGCTTCTTCCTAGGGTCACCGGAGAGGATCCATCACCGCCAGGGGTCCTCACAGATTAAGACGAGAGTCCAGCTTACCTGGTGGAGGTCAACGTGGGTGCAGCATCTCCTGAGCCTGAGGATCCATCGCATCCTAGATCGCCGGAGTCCTGGGCGGCAGTAGGGCCCGAGTTCAGGCAAGTACGCTTCTTAGTATCACTCTCACCTGTTTTGGAGCCATCTTGCCTGACTGTTGGTGAGGAGAGCCAGGGGCAGCTCGCCGCTCCACCTGGGCTCACCTCGCCTGGCTTTGCCGCTGCCGGCGACCCTGACCTGGTCTCTCTCTCTCTCCTGTCTCGGAGTTCCCTGCCAGGGTTGCCGGAGAGCAGTCAACGCCACCTGAGGCTGCTAAGGAGCCAGGTTCGCCGTCCAAGCTCACTGCGGAGGTTGCTATGGACGCTGCTGAGTCTCAGGCAGGGACCACTGTGGATGTGGCCGAGCTCCAGTCGGGAGTCATCGCGGGTGCTACTTTGTCCCAGTCCAGGAGCCTCACGGGTGCAATGAAGCTCCAGTCCGGAGCCAGTGCGGGTGCAGCTTTGTCGAGGACCGGGACCCCAGCGGTTGCAACCAAGCTCCAGCCTGGAGCCTCTGCGGGCGCTGCTATGTCCCAGGCCAGGACCCCCGCGGGTGCAACGAGGCTCCAGCCTGGAGCTACCATGGGTACAGCTTTGTCCCGGACCGGGACCACCGCGGGTGCAACTGTCCCCCTGCTCGGGGCCATGGGGGTCAGGGTGGCTTCTCCCTCGTCTCTGTCCAATGACGCTGGGGCTCCCCTTTCTTGGCTTCCCCTTCCTGTCTTGGGTCTTCCCATGGGGAGGCCGCCTCCCGGGCCGCCTCTCTTGAGTTAGTGGCTCAAGGGCCCAGGCCGTCCGCCGGGTGATCTGTGCCGTGGGGTTAGGTGACCCAGTTTCCCTGGCCGGCCACCTGACTTGCTTGAGTGGGTGGTCTGGCTGGTCTTGGGATTCGACAGACCACCCAACTGGCCTTCCTCCACCACCCCTTGGGCCTGCGACTTTGGTTGACCCCCTGAACTTTTGGACTCCTGGGTCTTGGGGCCAGGTTCCTAGGTTTTGGGGTTGGGGGAGGCAGTTGTTAGTTCTTGCTTGATGTTTTTGTATTCTGTTCCCTCCGAACCTGTTTCCCCCCACCGCCCGCCCTGGTTTGTTTGGTTATTCCTCTGGGGGGGAGGGTTCCTTTTTCTTTCTGATGTTCCTGGGGTGTCTGGTATCCACCCCTTGAGGGGGAGGCTCTGTCATGAACTGGGTAGATGGTTCAAATCCAGTTCCATGACGCTGTGGCTACTTGGTCTTTTGTGTATTTTTGTTCCTATTTGCCATCAGGTGCTCTCAGGGAGCCTCTGGGGTTTGCTCGGCTCCCTGACAGCTCAGCCATGCCTCCCTCTTCTGTCAGTGATACCAGCTGTGTGTTATTAATTGTATTACTCTTCTGTTCATTCACACACCGGCAATCTCTCCCCTCATTAGGTTTGGCATTATTTTAGCCCTGGGACTGCTTGCGTAGATTACCGGATTATTGTCCTTACTGTGTTTGTACGATTCAGTGTTTTTCCTGCATCATGCATGACTAGATGCCCTGAGATGTAAAGTGCGCTATAAATTAATAGTAATTAATGTGCTCTGTAAA
The DNA here is from genome assembly GCA_020510985.1 of Pholidichthys leucotaenia. Lineage (NCBI taxonomy): Eukaryota > Metazoa > Chordata > Actinopteri > Cichliformes > Pholidichthyidae > Pholidichthys > Pholidichthys leucotaenia. The sequence continues at coordinate 320,366,603 of CM035845.1, read as the reverse complement.
TAAATAATAGTAAATAATAATTAACCCTGACCAACGCAGCTGTGTGGCTGTCCAGCTCGGAAGGTTGTTTTGTGCGAAAGCAACCTTCCGAGCTGGACAGCCACACAGCTGCGTTGGTGGCCCCTTGAAGACGCACACGTTTTGTGCAACGCAGCCTTCTGTTTTGGATGGCCACGCTGGCGAACCGACGCTGAAAAAAAAAAACGAGCGGGCCGTCGGCGCACGTCGGCGCACGCACCTCGTCCTCTCTCCACGACGGCAACCTCCAGGGCCGACGGGGAGTGCAGCGCGTGGAACTGAACGTATCATGGCCACACGAGCGACAACGATCGTCCACTTCCTCACACCGCGCCAACGCAGCTGCATGAGCCGATGTGTAAATAAATGAGCAGATGTGTAGTGTGTCTAAACGAGTCGTCAGAGCTGAAACATGCAGCAGCAGCAGCAGCGCCGTCAGAACTCCTTCGTGTCCTTGTTGTCAAACAGGTGGAGTCTCTGCTCCGCCTGACCATTAAATAAAGTATTATTATTATTATTATTATTATTATTATTATAAGGCTATATATAAACAAATGAAATTTTAAAAAATCCTCTCCTGGCTGATGTCCAGTGCAATACAACACCGATCTCTGTGAGATCGTTTCTGTTCATATTAATCTGTTCTGTCATGCCAAATCAAGTCACATGCAGGGGGAAGCACCATAGACAGAGAGAGAACCTGAATTAGACAGGGCTCAGAGAGGGAAAGATGAGACATACAAGATGAGCCAAGGAGAGGAAAGTGTTCAGGGTTCAGGGGCCTCATGTACAAAGTCTTGCGTGGATTTCCTACTGAAAGATGATGTATGTTTAAATGAAGAAAATGCTGTGAGCAAAAAAAAATTTCAGATGTATGAAACCGTCTGTACGCAGGAATCCAAGCACATTTTCTTTGTACATACCAATCTGCTTGAAATTGAATGCACATGAGGAAATACCGGACTCCTCCCTTGACACACCTCCATTTGAATATGCAATTAGATGCAAATAGATATGCAAATAGAGCACTGCATGTTTGATTCTCCTGTATGCACGATCAAAAATAATAGATTTATTGGAATTTCATGGACTGTGAGTTGGAAGCGCTCCTGAATGAGGTAGCAGTGCATATAAATGTTTTGTTTGGCATGCTGTCCATTAGTGCCGGATACAGGTAATTCAATAGCCTACTTGTTGTGTATGTAAACTGGCTGTATTAGTAAGATGGCGGCCGGGTTGGTCATGAGTTAGACCGGGGTGACTACTGCCGGTTTCCAGTGGTGACACCGCCCCTGGTATAAAGGTGTGGGTGGAAGTGGCTCTGCCTCTTTCGTCAGGGAGCCACCTGGTCAGCAGGGCGGATGCCGTAAGCCTCTTTATATACATTAACTATTTATGTAATAAAGCTCTGTAAAACTATAAACAACCGTGTGCTCATTTACCATCAGTTATGGACATAACATTTGGCAACAAGGTAAAAGCGGGAATGGATATCGTTTGTGCTGAACTTCGGCCATTTCTGGAGGCCCCGGGCATGCCGCCTGTGCCATGGCCTCGCTGGTTCTCGTCTTTTACCAACTACCTTGTGGTCTTGGACCTCTGTGATCGTGAGAGGCTCCGTGCGAGGTCAGTGTTAATCCATATGTTGGGCACCGAGGGGCAGAAAGTGTTGGACAGTCTGGGTGGGGCCGACAGTTTTGACGGCGTGGTGGATTTAATGGCGTGCCATTTTCGCACTGGTGATAGCGTCACGGTCCGATGCATCCATTTTCGACTGCGCCGCCAGCGTCTGGGAGAGCCGGTATCAACGTTCGTGGCCAGGCTCCGCAGGCTGGCGAGGGGATTTGAGTTTGGACACCTAGAGGAAGAAATGATTCGGGACCAGTTAGCGGAACACGTTCGCAGTGAAGCGCTCCAGTCCAGGTTGTTGAAGTTCCCAGGAGAGTTGACGTTGACCACGGCTGTTGAGCTCGCCCAGTGTTGTGAGGCAGCGGAGATCATCGTGAGGGGCCTGCCTGACGAGGCTCTTCGGAGTGGAGATGATGCTCACGCGAAGGCACTGAATTGGGACCCTAACGACAGTGACGGCGGAGGTGACTCGTATGCCACAGTAGTGAAGATACAGTCTGACCCTGGCACACCCCGTTGTTATGGGTGTGGGTCCCCTGTTCACCGCTATAAAGCCAGAGTGTGCCCAGCGGCAGGAAAGCGGTGTGGCAAGTGTGGTCTGCGTGACCACTTCGCCAGGATGTGCAACAACTGCGTACGCAGGAGCCGTAGGAGATTCCCAGGTGCTGTGAAGAAGTCTCCCACCATTGTGCATACGGTCTCCCCAGTGACCATGGGGAGGATCGGTTGTGATGTCATGCTCGACGGTGTCATGGTTCCACTGTTGATTGACACTGGTGCTGTCATCTCAGTGTTGAACATGACGACCTTGAACAGTCTGTTTCTTCATTGTGCCATTTATCCACCAGAAAGAGACTATTACAGCTATGGACTGGATAGGCTGGCTGCAATGGGCTTTATGGAGGTACAAGCCCATTACGGGTCGGTCATGGTGCCCCAAGCCCGCTTTCATGTCACCACTGCAGGCGTCAACATCATGGGGTGTAACCTGTTTTATAGCCTGGGTTTTTTGGTTGCCAACGTGTTGGGTGAGGAATGGCCGGGCTGTGGACTGTGGAACCGGCCGACTTCGCCGACGGATGGCATGGAGGGAATTGGACTGGTTGGACATGTGTCAAGAAGGAGAGCACATTCGGCGCTACGCGAGGATGCTGTGGGTAGGACCCAATGCCAGTCTGTCTGATGCCGGAACTGGGGGCATGGACTGGCACAACGAGACCTCACAGGCAGTCTGTAAGGACGAGGCGCCCACGCTGGATTCGGGAAGAGTAGGACGAGTGAGCAGTTTGTTTCATCGCTTGGGAGATCGGTCAACTATGGATAACACAGACTGGGCCCAAGAGTCGACTGGACCGTTGGTGGAGACCAGTCAGACCCATCGTCATTGGAGGAAGAAGTCACGGGCCTCCCTGCAGGTTGGCGATCTGGTGCGACTGAGGGTTGAGGCCCAGATGAGAGGAGAAAAAGGTTTGCAAGGGCGGCGCGACGGGAGGAGGCGGCTTCGAGTCGAGGCTGTACAGAGCGATGGGTTTCTGCACTTGTCTGACCAGACCTGTAGGCACCCGAATGAGCTGCGCAAGGTGGAGGAGATGGGATGATGCGGGGGAAGCCCGGAGGTCAAGAGACGGAGGCGTCGGTGAAAAGACCCGCCGGAGGACTGAGAGAATTATTTTATTTTATTTGTCTGTGTCTTTTCTGCTCAGTCCGGTTATTTTCTTTTCCCAGTTTTGTTTGTCTGTTACTGGTTGGTACCCTGCTGAAATTCAAAAAATGTGAGAGCATGAAAATTATGGGAATTTGGGGAATATGAGCTCTTGGTATGGTAAATAGTTTCATTGTAATTATGGTTCTTATTTGTGTGATTTTGACCAGTGGGGCTCATCCGTGTAAATTCATCTGTGTAAATTTGAGTAAATTAGGTGCTGTTTTTGTGATTAGAAATTTTATTAGGCTATTGTTTATGTGCCCAATTTGGGGTGGTGGGGGGTACATTTGACCCTGTTAATTGGTTTACATACCCAACGGTTTTATAGTGCCCAGTGTGCGAGGGTGTGTTGGTGGGGAGAGGCCGCCAGTAGCTAGTCTTTGTCTTATGCTTGTGTGATATACAGTATGTGGAGGTGTTCTGGGGTTATTTTGGTTTTGTTTTATTCTGTTAGGTACACAGCTCAGTTCTGTGTTCGGTGGCAGAATAATCCGCCTCACCGTGTGGGGGTGCCAGTAGTTTACCCGGCCCCCAGATTAGTTGTGTGCATGGATAGATCGTTTATGTGTGTTGTAATTATTGTGTTTTAGTGTGTGAGTCGGGATACAAATTTTGTTGGGGGGGGGATCTATCTGTGTGTTTGGCATTTTTTGAAGTGGGGGGTGTTGTGTATGTAAACCGGCTGTATTAGTAAGATGGCGGCTGGGTTGGTCATGAGTAGGACCGGGGTGGCTACTGCCGGTTTCCGGTGGTGACGCCGCCCCTGGTATAAAGGTGTGGGTGGAAGAGGCTCTGTCTCTTTCATCGGGGAGCCACCTGGTCAGCAGGGCGGATGCCGTAAGCCTCTTTATATACATTGACTATTTATGTCATAAAGCTCCGTAAAACTATAAACAACCATGTGCTCATTTACCATCCGTTATGGATATAACATTACTCACAGCCCTATAAGATTAGCTTGTTTCCTTTATTCAGACAGGGATGAAAAGAAGATGTTTATTTAACTTTGACATGTTTAAACTGACGTCTGCAGTCATCCTCAGAAGCGTCAGCTGATTGCTGTGAATTGTAACATGAGCTCAGTGGGTACAGTACCAGACTTCAGAGCAGAAGGTTCCACGTACGAGACCAGCTGTGATCTCTTTTAGGGACCACAATGGAAATAAGTGTGTGCACTTTCTTGCGTCATCCCATTGTTTTTAAATGTATGTTGTATCTTTTATATAATGTTATTTTAAACAATAAATCAATCAATGAATTTGTGACCAGCCGAGTGGATCAGCTGGTTGAATTAAAGGAAAACGGAAATGAAAAAGAAGACAATATGAACCTATTTAGTGGGCAGCCAAGGTCACCTGTCAGTTGAAAGCAGATCATATTAGACTCGACAAGTACATATTTTATGTCCAAAATGCAAATCTCATCCTTTATAGTGATACGTAACTTACATGGCTTACACACACTACTATTGTAAATGAATGAAGTGCGCTGGGGAAAGGGTGACACTGTTGCATTTCAAACTTTAAGGATGTGTTTATTGACAAACAGTAACTACTGTACACACAGAGGCAGTTGGGGGCTTGGTAAAATCCTGTGAAACTGTAGTTTAATCCTCAACAAAAGAGAGTCACTTACTCGACCCACTGACTTGTATTGAAGCCTTGAACACAGGGTGATATTTGGGGGTGCACAGGCATGTTACGTATGAGATGGGTTAATATTGAGACAAATACATGAATTTCTCACCAAGAAGCCACCCATCCGCACAGTGCCAGCTTGTAGTTTGTTCCCAACAATGCTGTTCATCAGAATCAATGGGAAAACCGGCTCTTGCCGTGAATTGCGCTTTGATGTTGGCCTGTTCAAATGCATTGTATGGGAATATGATGTACCTGGGTGACAGCCGGATAATGCCATCCCACACAGCCTGCATAGCTCAGCTCAGGGTTGACTGGGAAATTCTCGATTAGTCTGCAAGGTCCCTCTGGAATGTCCCTGTTTCCAGAAACCCCACAGTTGTCAGCACCTGCACTGGGACGGGCAGCACATGGCTTCTCGCCATGTCGCGCTCCATGAGCAGCTGTAGCTCGGAGCACAGTTCCACAACGACTGCCTGTGGAAACCAAAACCAGCTGACAAGCCACTCATCATCCTGAGCCACAAAATCTGTCTCAAAATACCCTTTCTCTTCTCACTGCGCGATTTGAAATATCCTCTAATAATGCTAACACCATTGTTGTTAGAGGCATTTCCTGCCCTTCTTTGCGCTTGCTTTTATATCCACTCATCTAATTGCACATGCTTGGATGTTTGTTCATCATATGTCTCTGGTGTGTACAATAATTTTCACGTCATTATCAGTTTCCCAACATCATCTCCAAGTGTCACCAATGGACCAATAACAGTAGAAACGTACGTATGCCAGCCACGAAGGTGGTGTGGGGCTGCACATATTTCCACAGTTATTTCATTCTTGATACATCTGAAATTTTCCGTGGAAAAGGATGTACGCCATGTTTTTGTGCGTAAGTACCCTTTGTACATGAGGCCCCAGGAGAGGTGAGAGCAGAGGGAGGAGACAAGGATGACACCAGTAAAAAGTCCAAACACAGGACATCTGGGTGGGTCCCCAACTGGCCCAATATCCCAAGATTCAAGCCTTGGTTGTACAATACTTCAAATGGTAAGATCCACATGCAAAGTTACTGTGCAAATTAAAAAAAAAAGTATAAAATTAACATTATGGTTACAATCGTGTCATGTGTTTCCTGCCCCCCTCCCCACCGCCGCCGCCGGGGAAAAATATGTTGTTACCGCACCAAAGTCTTTAAGCCAGAGGAGACAGTGGACTGTATTGCAAACACTGCGAACTATGTCATTTTCTTTACTTCTTAGACACAGCTTTCTATTTATTACTAAGGTCCACGTTGTTGACTGACTAGCCAGTCTTAATGTTACCTGATCTTCAACCACTTATTTCTCATCCAAATATTGTGATATTTAAAATCCAGGGTCCCTATGCTCAAACATTCTGAGAATCATCTAGGGCAGCTCTTATCTTAGTTTAAAAATTCCTATGTAGCGGATTTATGGGTTTTATACGTATTTTATTGTTGGTACAAGTATTAAAGTAAATATGAATGTGAGTAGAAATGAAGATTTCCTTTCCTTACAAAAACATATCCTTGTAGGGCACCAGTCCAGATAATGGACAATTTTATTAACAATTCTTCACTTGTACCAATTATGAATCAGTCTAGAAAAAAAAAAAAACCCTTGTGAGTTCTTGTCTGCTGATAATCAAGAAGATGGAAATGAAATCAAACAATAACTCCATATGTCTTCCAGTGGTTTAATAAGAAGTGTCAGAATAGGTTAACATATGGATAACTTTAAAACAGAGAATTCAACATGTATTAAGAGTATCATAGACTGTTATTGAGTTACTGAGTGTAACCTGTGAATCAAACATTTTTGGAACCAAATAAAGCATAATTTAACTTAGTGAAAGACTGGAAATTGGAAAACCATAACAGCAATGGTTAAGAAAAGTGGATGTAATTTTCTGAAGAAAATGATGAGTAAACTATAAAAATAAAAAAATGGTGTTACTCTAAATAAGAACGCAAATTAATGAAAGGACAAAATGCATTTTGAAATTCTGATGGGGGTTTGCGTGAAATTAAGTTTAAAGAAGTTATACCAGGAAAATTCTGAAGAATTAAGTTTAAATTAAACAACAGACTGTCAGCCAAGCAGTCAGATCACGTCCCTAGTGGCAGCAGGGCCCCCACATGCCAATCTTGATTCAGCTGGATGTCCATGAATTCTGTTGATGGAGAGGCTGATAGACAGATTCTCCCACAAGGCCGTGCTCCTAAGATCGCAATCGGGCTGTTCTTCAGCAAGCTAGGCGAGGTCTTCTCTTATGCACTGAAGAAGGAATTGTACAAAGTCCCATCAGAAATTCAGTCTGAGGCAAAAGCCCATCACAAATCCGTTTCTTCCAATGTAGATGGTTTAAATGAGTTGTTTAAGCTTAAAAAAATATCCAACAAAATCTTGTTACATGGTAATTTAAAGAAAAAGATTAAAATAAGAAAAAGTAAACTTCAAACAAAAGAAAATTAAATTTCACAGAGCATTGGAGGCTCTGGGCCTACTTGAAGATAGGGGGGGGGGGGAATGGGAGAACAGAGACGTCTGCTTCTTACAGCTTGACCACCTCCTCAAGACTGAAACAAGGGGGAAAAAAAGCAAGTTTTTCTAGGGTGTGGCAGGCTGGTTCTAAACTTCATGACAACTGGGCTAAACCAATTACATTTGAGCTTCTTTTTTTTGGCAGAAGTCATAAACTGACTAAAAAGGAGATGCAGTGAAGCTTAGAACTCTATTGGTCAGTTAAAGTTATTCTTTAACTTCTCTATGGTCTCTCAAAGAGCAAAGAAAGGAGGGGGAGAGACATTTGATATGAGAAGTGAGACCATCCTTAAGACTCATGTTGCTGAATAAAGCATAAATTCCTTAAACTTTAGTGACAGATATTCTACTCAATAATAAAGGAACATACAATGTCTCTACATTGTAACTGTAATTATTTTGTGATAGTAAGCATGCAAAAATTAATTTCTTCCTGAAAATAAAGCAACACATATCAAATATCAATAAAAACATTTGAAACCACATTGTCTATCCCAAGAGTTCAACCATGTCTTCAGTAGCAGATACTGTCTTGAGAGAAAGAATATGAATTAATGTATTTGTCCATAATGCATAAATTCCACTGCAGAGAAAAAATAAATAAATATTCCTGATTTGTCCACAGAGTCAGTACAAAACCCCGCACACACTGAAGGGCAGAGTTTTATTGATAAAAAAATGCATATTGCATATTTTGACTGAACGACTCCATACTCGGGGATGCACACCCTTATAACCTCAGCAAAGCACTTATAAAATCTGAGGCCAGTCTGACAAACAGTTCAAGAGATATGCATGGAGCAGACAGACAGACAGACAGACACAAACAGGATGCATTCACACGGCCACTGTTTGGTCCGGACTAAAGGACCAAAGAGTATGTTCCATGGATAGTTTGGTTTGTTTCGTGCCGTCTGAACGTGTGTTGGAATTCTGGTGCGCACCAAACAAGCAAAGTCTGGTCCGCGGGGCCCGCGGGTCTGAAAGCGGGGGGTCTCAGTTTGCTTGCAAACAAAGTCTGGTGCGCTTTGCTTGCCATGTGAGTGTAAACGGAGTATCCAGCGGACCAAAGGGCAGACATGCCCCTCGGTGTTTGTGCAACCACAGCAACACGTAGTGAGAAGAGAAAGGGGTGTTTATTGTAACCATGCCTTCACATCAAACGCAAGTGGGAAAATTTTTCGCACAGCATGATTACGTTATAACTCAATGTAAATACATGAAAAGACATGAATCCACTGTCTGGGTGAGATGCAGGCAGGCAAAGTTGCCACTCAACTGAAAAAGTTGTCCCTGCCTTGAAAACTTCATGTGTGTTTCCTTTGCTAGCTTGCTAGCCTTGTTAGCACATCCGTGGCAAGAATCTGTGGGTAAATAAATCCAACATCCCGATTCAGCTGAAGAGCTCCCAGTCCTTCTGCCTCCATTTTGGGTAGAAAATAGCAATAAAGACCGCACGGATCTAAGAAATACTTTTACTGGAGAAAGCTGAGGAGAAAAGTTAAAAAAAAAATGTCTCTTGGACTTGGAGTAGTGAGGAGTTAGTAGTGAGGAAATACAGGATCTGATAGATATTTGGTCTGAGAACCAGATTTACCAGCTGCTTTAGGCTACACACAAGAATACCAATGATTTAAAAGTTTAGCAACATGATGGCGGCACAGGGATTTATACAGACAGCAGAGCTTTTTTTTTTTTTGTTTGTGGCGGACAAATGCTGAGAATTGCATCCCATCATGGCAAGCAAGTGTTTAGTGTTAGTCAAAGTCAATGCAACTTTGAAAAAGTGGTTACCCTTTTTACTGATAATGCATAAATGCAAAATCTCAACTCTGAAGATTATAAAACAGGGTGTTGGATCACTATGATTTCTAACCCTCTTTGAAACACTATAACGTCTGGCAAATAAGCATCATTTAAAGATAATTTACAAGAGGTAATTGTCACGATGGCCCTCACGGACCATCACAAGACGCCTCAGTCACCAGTGAGTTTGCAGTGATGTTTATTTACAGTGAGGGATGGACAAGCACAGGATACATACAATGAACAGGTGACGCCTGAGCCGGGGAGCACCTGATGCGCCAGACGAGATAATAATAAAAGTAAAGTCACACAGAGCGTACCTTAACAACGGAACCGTTAACAGGCGGGTAACAGGAGATTCCCAAGTCCGTTAACCACGATGAGCAAGGAGAACAGGAACATAACAGAGCATAACAGAGATTAACAGAGACTGCCGCATTGGAGGACATTCAGCATCAGCTTTTATCTCTGGCCGCTAATGACCCCAATGCGGCGCAGCTGCTCGCAATGACAGCAGCGCAGCAGCTGACTTTGACAGCAGGGAGCTCCCCCGGGCACCTTCACAATAAGAGCCCGAGGAGCTGGAAGGAATCCTCTGCTGCCAAAGCCAGGGAAATAAGATATGAGACCCGAGTGTGGCCAGAACCGACACTCGGGTTATGACAGTACCGCCCCCTCGAGGCCGAGCTCTGAGCGGCCCGAGTAACACCCAAGCCCACCCCTCCCAGGGTGGGTGGATGGGGCGCTGGCAGGAGGGACAGAGACAAAAAAAAGACAAGCAAATAACAAGACTAACAAGGCAGTAGAGGGACTTCCGGTTATGGCTGCCACGTGAGAAGGACGCGTCTCACTCTGCTCTGCTCCTGGAGAAAAAAAAATCGGCAAATAACTCTCTCATTTGGGACAGAACGTATCCCAGCGTTTGGGCGAGGATATGTCGGTGAAGCCTAAGGCTGGAAAACCAGGTAGAGGAAAAAGCGAGCCGCCGAAACAGTCCAAATTAACGGACTTTCAGGTCTGTGACTCAGCAAATAAAGCTCCATATATGGCGGAGGAGGCTGGCAGCGGTACGGTGTCTGCGGGAAGGGGCGCAGATGCGCTGATAGCTGCCATGAGTTCAGTAAGAGCGGACTTTTCCTCTAGATTTGATGGGATTATGGCAGTGTTGGAAGGAATGAGAAAGGAATTGGGTGACTGTGTAGAACGAATGGCGCAGATGGAGCTTCGTGTCTCTAGTGCTGAAGATGACGTCACTCGTCTTCAATTAAAGGTGCGCACTTTGGAAAAAAAATAAATGTCTGGAAGATAATATCCTGGATTTGGAATCTCGGTCGAGACGGAACAACTTGAGGCTGGTGGGTCTACCGGAGGAATCCGAAGGTCGGGACTCATGTTCCTTTCTGGAAAAGTGAATTCCGGAGGCGCTGGGCAGCGCGGAGTTGCAATCAGCAGTGGTTCTGGAAAATGCACACCGTATTGGCCCACGGAGAGATAAGGGACTACCGAGGACCTTAATTATGAAGTTTCTCAGCAACAGAGACAGGATGAAGATCTTCAACGCTGCACGAGCTAAAGGAGAGATTAAACACCAGGACCAGCAGGTGCGGTTCTACCCAGATTTGGCCACAGGAATCCAACAATTGAGGAAGCAGTTTGATCCCATACGTAAGGAGCTGCGCAACCTTGGGATTCGTCATGGTGTAATCTATCCTGCAAGACTGTTGACCACGTATGGGGGCAGAACCCACATCTTCAAGACCCCAGAGGAGGCGCAGGAGTTCATCAAGAAGATCCAAGAAGAGACTGGTGGGAGCTAAGCATGAACAAAATATAAGGTTGAATATTTAAGCATTTGCACAGGCATGTGACTGACTTGAAGCAAAGAGCAAGTTTACAAAATATAGATTGTATTATATATTTAAAAAAAAAAAAAAAAAAAACAAAACTATGATGTACAAAGTTGCTAAAAATTTTGGAGTTAAGTTGGAAAACTACAGAGGAGAGTTAATGTTACGTCATTAAAAGCAGTAGAGTTAGGGTGATTGGGAGGATGAAGTGGAGTGGCTTTGGCTGTTCCTCGTGGGTGTGGAGCGGTCGATGGCTATATCGGGAGACGGAATTTTTCTTTTGATTTTGGGGGGATCGCCACAATTGTGGGAAGGGGGAATTTGTGTGTAGTTTGTAGGATGAATGTTCAACCACTCATTTTTTTGCTTCCCTGTTTGAGCATGTTTACACTGCAAGGTAATCCCAAACTCCCTATTGATCATAAACCAAAGCGTTAATCTTAATTTAATTTCATGGAATTGCAGAGGTCTACAAAATTTAAAAAACTTAAACAAGTTATCCATCCATCCATCTTCTACCGCTTTTCCGGAGGTCCGGGTCGCGGAGGCAGCAGTTCAAGCAGAGAAGCCCAGACTTCCCTCTCCCCAGCCACCTGCTCCAGCTCTTCAGAGGGGATACCAAGGCGTTCCCAGACTAGCTGGGAGACATAGTCTCTCCACCGAGTCCTGGGTCTGCCCCGGGGTCTCCTCCCAGTGGGACGTGCCTGAAACACCTCAAGTGGGAGGCGTCCAGGAGGCATCCTAATCAGATGCCCATACCACCTCAACTGACTCCTTTCAATGTGGAGGAGCAGCGGTTCTACTCTGAGCCTCTCCCGGATGACTGAGCTCCTCACCCTATCTCTGAGGGTGAGTCCAGCAATCCTACGGAGAAAGCTCATTTCAGCCGCTTGTATCCGCGATCTCGTTCTTTCGGTCATTACCCAAAGCTCGTGACCATAGGTGAGAGTAGGAACGTAGATTGACTGGTAAATCGACAGCTTTGCCTTAGAACTAAGCTCCCTCTTCACCACAACAGACCGGTACAACGTCCGCATCACTGCAGATGCTGCTCCAATCCGTCTGTCGATCTCTCGCTCCATTTTCCCCTCACTCGTGAACAAGACCCCAAGATACTTAAACTCCTCCACTTGGGGCAGGAGCCTGTCCCCAACCCGGAGAGGACAATCCACCTTTTTCCGGCTGAGGACCATGGACTCGGACTTGGAGGTGCTGATTCTCATCCCAGCCGCTTCACACTCAGCGGCAAACCGTCCCAGCAAGAGCTGTAGGTCATTGCTGGATGAAGCCAACAGGACAACATCATCTGCAAACAACAGAGATGAGATCCTGTGGTCACCAAGCATGACACCCTCCATTCCCTGGCTGCGCCTAGAAATCCTGTCCATAAAAATTATGAACAGGACCGGTGACAAAGGGCAGCCCTGGCGGAGTCCAACTCTCACTGGGAATGACTCCGACCGAGTGTTGGCAATGCGAACTAAACTCTCACAACGGTCGTACAGAGACCGAATAGCTCGTAACAACAAGCCCGATACCCCATACTCCCGAAGCACCCCCCACAAAAATCCACGAGGGACGCGGTCAAATGCCTTCTCCAAGTCCACAAAACACATGTAAACTGGTTGGGCAAACTCCCACGAACCCTCAAGAATTCTCGAGAGGGTAAAGAGCTGGTCCGATGTGCCACGGCCAGGACGAAAACCACATTGCTCCTCCTGAATCCGAGGTTCGACCAACGGCCGGACTCTCCTCTCCAGTACCTTGGCATAGACCTTCCCAGGGAGGCTGAGGAGTGTGATCCCTCTAAAGTTGGAGCACACCCTCCGGTCCCCTTTTTTGAAGAGAGGAACCACCACCCCGGTTTGCCATGCCAAAGGCACTGCCCCCGACCTCCACGCAATGTTGCAGAGGCGTGTCAACCATGACAACCCAACAACATCCAGGGCCTTGAGGTACTCGGGGCGAATCTCGTCCACCCCCGGGGCCCGGCCACCAAGGAGATTTTTAACCACCTTGGCGACCTCAGCCCCTGTGATAGGCGAGTCATCCCCCTCGTCCCCAAACCCTGCTTCCTCTGTGGAAGGCGTATCAGTGGGATTGAGGAGATCCTCGAAGTATTCCTTCCACCGCCCGACGATATCCCCAGTTGAAGTCAACAGTGTCCCATCCGCACCATACACAGTGTGGACGGGGAGCTGCTTTCCCCTCCTGAGCCGCCGAACAGTTTGCCAGAATCTCTTTGAAGCCGACCGAAAGTCTTGTTCCATGGCCTCACCGAACTCCTCCCATACCCGGGTTTTTGCTTCAGCAACCACCCGAGCTGCACTCCGCTTGGCCTGCCGGTACACCTCAGCTGCTTCGGGAGTCCCACAAGCCAACCAAGCTTGATAGGACTCCTTCTTCAGCTTAATGGCCCCCCTCACCACTGGTGTCCACCACTTGGTTCGGGGGTTGCCACCACGAGATGCACCGACCACCTTGCGGCCGCAGCTCTGGGCTGCCGCTTCAACAACAGAGGTGGAGAACATGGCCCATTCAGACTCCATGTCTCCAGACTCCCTCGGAATGTGGTTGAAGTTCTTCCGGAGGTGGGAGTTGAAGACCTCCCGGACAGGGGCCTCAGCCAGACGCTCCCAGCACACCCTCACTATACGTTTGGGTCTACCAGGTCTGAATGGCTTCCTCCCCTGCCATCGGATCCAACTCACCACCAGGTGGTGATCAGTTGACAGCTCTGCACCTCTCTTTACTCGAGTGTCCAAGACATACGGTCGCAGGTCTGATGATACGATAACAAAATCGATCATCGACCTGCGGCCTAGGGTGTCCTGGTGCCAGGTGCACATATGGACACCCTTATGCTTGAACATGGTGTTCGTTATAGACAGACTGTGGTTAGCACAGAAGTCCAATAACTGAACACCACTCGGGTTCAGATCGGGCAGGCCGTTCCTCCCAATCACCCCCCTCCAGGTTTCACTGTCGTTGCCCACGTGCGCATTGAAGTCCCCCAGTAGGACAATGGAGTCATAAACAAGTTATGAATAAAATAAAAGACATGGGTTCAAAAATTGTGTTTTTACAAGAAACTCATCTAATAGAGGAGGATGTAAAAAGAATTAGGAGTAGATGGCAAGGAAGTGTTTTCACCTCATCATTTTCATCCCGAGCCAGGGGAGTTATGACTCTCATACATAAATCAGTCCCTTTTCAAGTGAAAAATGTAATTGGAGACAAATTTGGAAGATATGTAATCATTCAAGGATCTTTGCTATTAGAAAATATAAATTTGGTGAACTTATATGGTCCCAATATAGATGATCAAAAGTTCTTTGCTAATTTATTTCTTATCTTATCATCACTTACAGGGCAACATATAATAGCAGGGGATTTTAATTGTACATTGAATCCCGGTATAGATAGATCAACAGGACTGGACTGTACGCACAATGGATGTAGGATGACCATTAATCATTTTATGAAAGAACTGAGATTGTTAGATATATGGAGAGAAATGAAACCACAAGTTAAAGCCTACTCTTGTTATTCCAGTACCTACAAGACATTCTCACGTATTGATTATTTTTTGATTTCCACAGAATTAAGGTCCAAGATTCAAAACTGCTTTTATGATAACATTGTGATCTCTGATCATGCACCCTGCTGTCTAATATATGTAGATAAGAAATTGACAAAGGAATCAGGTAGATGGCAATTTCAGCATAAATGGCTTCAGAATTTGTCAAGTACATAGAAAAACAGATAGATGAGTTCTTTGACATCAATACTACACAAACATCAGCATGTGTAAAGTGGGAGGCTTTCAAAGCTTTTATTAGGGGACATATTATTAGTTATACAGGTTCAAAATCTAAGAAGACTCGAGAGGAGAGAGCCCAATTGGAACATAAAATAAAAAGTCTTCAGGAAAAAGTGTATGCAGGAAGTGATCCAAGGTTGGAGAACGAATTACTGATTTTGAGAGCTGAATATGACAAAAAATCAGCGAATAGAGCTGCCTCGAGTCTTCTAAGATTGAAACAATCTTTTTATGAACAAGGTGAAAAATCAGGAAAATTATTGGCATGGCAGATTAAACAATTAGAATTTAAAACACCAATTACCAGTATTATAAGTAACGGACAGGTAGTTATAGATCCTTTAGAAATTAATAGAGCCTTTAGAGATTACTATGAAAAATTATATGATACCAAAAATGAATCTGACTTAACAAAACTAAATGGGTTTTTGAACGAACTATCTATACCGTGTATTCCAAATGAAAACAGGGAGATACTGGAGTCTGAAATTAGTTAAGAAGAAGTTGGACTAGCCATTGATAATATGAAATCAGGAAACAGTGCAGGACCAGATGGTCTTCCAGTTGACCTTCATAAAAAAATTAAGAATAAATTAATAAAACCTTTTTTGGAAATGGTTTTAGAAGCATTTCAAAATAGTAATTTACCATCATACATGAATAATGCCTTAATTATACTGTTTCCAAAACCAGGTAAACCCTCTAATAAATGTGAAAATATGAGACCAATAAGCCTATTAAATGCCGACCTTAAGATAATCTGTAAAATTTTAGCAAGACGAATACAAGAAATTTTACCAAATATTATTAATCGAGATCAGAATGGCTTTATAAAGGGAAGACAAGGCTTCCATAATGTAAGAAGACTATTTAATATTATTTATTCTAATAAAGAAGCACCGGATACAGCTCTCCTATCACTGAACGCCGAAAAGGCCTTTGATAGAGTCGAATGGCCCTTTCTTTTTGAAGTCTTACAAAGGTTTGGACTTGGAAATAATTTCATAAAATGGGTTCAGATAATATACAATAATGCTACAGCAGAAATCCTAACAAATAACAATATTTCAAAATCAATAAAAATCAATAGAGGATGTCGACAAGGCTGTCCACTTTCACCTTTACTGTTTACTATGGCAATTGAACCTTTAGCGATGGCGATACGTTTACAGTCACAAATATATGGAATTAAAGTTGGACCAACAGAACATAAAATCTCCCTGTATGCCGATGACATAATTTTGTTTATGTCGAATCTTAAAAAATCAATTCCGACCTTGTTGAATTTAATAAAGCATTTTGGGGAAATATCAGGATATCAAATAAATAAAACTAAATCTTCAATATTAATGCTAAATGAGACCCAGAGAAATTACCCAGCCCCTGAGGTAAATCAATTCAATGTTGTAAATCAGTTTAAATATTTAGGAATCCAAATTGTGCCTAAGCTAGAATCAGTCGCCAGTGTCAATTATGAAGCCTTAATGACAGATATTAATGAGTTACTTCAGAGATGGATGTCACTACCAATGTCGATGATCGGGAGAATTAATATACTTAAAAGTAATATCTTACCTAAAATACTTTATTTATTTCAATACATTCCCTTACCACCACCTTTAGATTTATTCTCAAGAATAAAAAAAAAGTTAGTGGAATTTATATGGAACAACAGGAGGGCTAGATTACGTCTGTCTTTATTATATTTACCATTTGATCGTGGAGGTCTGAAATGTCCAAATTTTATGTTGTATTATTGGTCGGCACAACTGAGGTCTATGACATATTATTTTTCATCAAATGATCTCCCTCACTGGACTGAAATGGAATCATACAATTTACCTTTACCTCTTCCCATATTCATATACTCAGATTCGGCAAAAAAATTACAAAAACAAGTTAAAAATCCATTTGTAAAGCATATGATCAAAATATGGTGTGAAACTAAAAACTATTTAAAAGAACCACACTTACTGTCACAATTTAGCCCAATATGGGGTAATCAATATTTTAAACCAGGGAGAGCGGATGCTATATTTAAAGTATGGAATTTAAAAGGGATTCAAAAGATTCAAGATTTATATCTGTCATGTGCAGATAACATAATGTCTTTTGAAGAGCTGAGGATCAAATTTAATCTTAATAGAACACATTTTTTTAAATATCTTCAACTTAGGAACTTTATTCGATCAAATCAAAATAATGCTCTCACCCGACCTATTTACTCATCCTTGGAAAAAATGTTGACGAACGACAGTAAAAGAAAGGGTATTATTTCAGAGTTTTATAACTCATTGACACTATCCTCAAGTGAAAACTCACAGAAAAGATTAAACTACTGGAAAGAAGATCTGCAAACTGAAATTTCAGAGGAACAATGGGAATTGGCTTGTACAGAAGCTCAAACCAAATCAATAAATGTACGTCTTAAATTGATACATTTTAAATGGTTAATGCAGATGTATGTTACACCGGAGGAGTTAAATAGATACAACAAAAACATACCAGATACGTGCACAAAATGCATGGAAAGTAAAGGAACCCTATTTCATTGTGTATGGGAATGTAGAATAATTAGAATGTTTTGGGAAGAGGTGAGGGTAACAATTGAAAAAATAATTTCAAAACAAATCATATTGAATCCTAAACTGTTTTTGTTGGGTCTGTACCCAGAAAAGCATAACTTTAATAAAAGTGAAAGAACATTCATAGACCTCAGTTTGCTTAATGCCAAAAAATGTATTGCACTACTGTGGAAAAAGACTCATAGACCAGATGTGACTCAGTGGTTAAGACAGATGTTAACAAACCTTCCATTAGAAAGAGTAACATACATACTGAAATCAAAGGAAATTGTGTTTGAGAATATATGAAGACCTTTTATTGATTATGTAAAAAATTTAAACATAACTCTTGAAGAAGAAGGTGAATGATGTGTGTGGACCTTGTAAATTCCAAACTGGTGAACATAATATGTATACTTATGTAATGGATTGTCTAGACTAAACAGAGGAGCATTGTTGAAGACTTGATTTTGTTGGTGGTTGTTGGTGTTTTTAGTGCATTTTTTTTTGTAGTACTTTAGTGTTAGTGTTTGATTGTTTGTGTCATGTTTGTTAAAAAAAAAGGTTCAATAAAGATATTGTGGAAAAAAACAAGGCAGTAGAGACAGGAAAAAAAAACATACTCCCTTGAACGTGGGTGACAAGAACACAGTCAAAATAGGCAGTACACCTATTGGCAAAAACAAATCGACATAAGGTGGAGGGAAAAGAACCACCAAACCCAGAAACAACGTAGTGAGCCACAAAAACACAAATCAATCCCCCCCCCCCCCCCCCCCCCCCGCACACCCCAACAGTCCCACAGACGAAATCAGAAACCCAGGGAGGGTGCAGTCCTGACCCAGAGGGATGGGGGCAAAAAGTTCGGGGGGTCGTCTGGCATCAAGAGGCCACAGAACAGGGAGGGGAAAAGAGGACAGTTCGGGTGGCCTACCCCAGTCCCATGCTTGGAAGCAGAGAGTTTCAGGTGGCCGGAGCAGGTTGCCACACAGGGAGTCAAAGATGTCGGGGGGCCGGCCCAGAGAACCAAACCGGCGAGACAGTCCTTCAGGCGGCCGCCCCGCAACGCCAGCCCACCAGAACCGTTGGGAAGAAGCAGCCGGCGGTCCCGCTGAAAAGGGGAGAGACGAGGGGGAACCGGGCGGAGCGTTCGGGACCCCAACGGCCCCAGGTGGAGATGGGTAGCGCTCCTCAGGGAGACGAGGAGGATGACGGTGGTGATGAGGGTGACGAGGGGAATGAGCCTGTCCAGCATCCGGTGGCCGGGGATCTGCAGCTCCCTCACCGAACCCAGGACCTGCTGGTGCAGCGCCCACGTCAGACCCTGATTGGGCCTCCGGAACCGAACCCACGGTGGACCCCGATTGGGCCTCCGGAACCAAACCCACGGTGGACCCCGATTGGGCCTCCGGGACCAAACCCGCGACGGACCCCGACTGGGTCGGCGTGGCACCAAACTCGACCTCCAACCCCGAAACTGGAACCTCTGGCGCAGCAGGCGAAAGCAGCCCCTCACCGGCGACCCTGGGAGAAGGCTTGAAAGAGAGAGAAAACCCGGGATCAGGATCACCGGCAGCGCCAGAACCCGGCGAGATAAGCTCGGATGCAGCGGGCAGCTGCACCCGGCTCATCTCCCCTTGAGACAGGCAAAAATGCTCTAAGAGGTGAAAAAGAAAGACAAAGTAGAGCACTTGCCTGAACTCGGGTTCTGACGCCGTCCAGGACCGCGAAGATCCGGGCTCAGATGTCAGGAGGTCGTCCTCAGGCTCCCACTCAGCCGCGTCGGGCTCCGCAGCTGGCGTGATGGTGTGCGCAGCTAGAGAGTCCTCCGGCAACGATGTTCATGCCGATGGCCTGCACGGCGTGGTGGCAGGAGAACCTCGACCCGCTGGACCGGACCGCTCCTCCGTGGAACCCCGGGGACGCTTTCTCATCGGCGATGGCTCCACGCTGCAGTCCGCTCTCCTCCTCCGCCCACGGCGTGGCTGCGGAACCAGAACCAGGCTCTCCAGAACCGCAGGCCCCCTCCTCATCCAGCGACGTTGACCTGGCGTCGAGGACCACTCAGTGGAGGGAGACACAGAGGAAGCAGGGTTAATACTTTCATCCACAGCAGGTGGAGGGAGCTCGGGGGGCTGCATACCCCAAACTCCACCCCCAGGAGTCAGACAAGGCAAAACAATATCGAAATGAGAGAAATTATCATGCACTTGCCTTTCTCCTGAGGGTAAGATGGTTCCCGCTGTGGGGGACGTCGTTCCTCCCTTTCCCCGCTGGATGGCGACAGAGGGCCCTCTGGGAAGACGAGGTGAGGCCACTCGAGACGGTTCCGGGATGGAGCTTGCCGAAACGGAGCTCCCGAGACACACAGCAGCCAGGATAGGCGACGAGGAGGAGGGGGCGACAGCCGGCGTCAGTCGGGCATGGAGCGCTGACGGGACAGCAGGCGAGGGCCCGGGAGAAGACGAGGCTGCGGGGATTCCCCTCTGACGAGGCGCAGAAGTGACAGCTGTGTGGGGGGTTGAGCCCTTGCGGCGGCCCGGAACAGCATCCAGACGGGGTTTCAGCTGAGGATTCTGCTGAGGAGAGCCCGCGTCGTTACGCCGACGTCGTTGTCGGACCCAAGACGGTGCGTACTCCTGTTTCTTCTCCGGGACGGGGGCGGAACAACGACGCAGGGAGCATGGATGCTTTCTCCCTTGCTTCCTGCTCCTCTCCTCCAGCCCACAAAGCGACTCGCGTTGAGCGGCGAGTTTCTCCCACCTCGCCATCACCTCCGGGTGATAGTCAAGCTCGAGGGGGAGATTGAGCAGAAATTCCTCAGCGTAGTCCAAATGTCTTAAAGCGTCGCTGGGAGCATCCCACAGCGTAGTGGAGAAGATGGTGATATCAATATCTTCCAGAGCTCTCGCTAGCTGCCTGACCAGGCACCCACTGCAGCTCCTGGATGACGACATACTCCCAGCTGCAGACACTCAGACAGGTAGGAACAAACAGTCCACTACTGCAAACTGCACGGTGAATGGCGTCTCGATACAACGCCTCCTCTCCGGGCGTTTGGCGGCAGTCTACTGTCACGATGGCCCTCACGGACCATCACAAGACGCCTCAGTCACCAGTGAGTTTGCAGTGATGTTTATTTACAGTGAGGGATGGACAAGCACAGGATACATACAATGAACAGGTGACGCCTGAGCCGGGGAGCACCCGATGCGCCAGATGAGATAATAATAAAGGTAAAGTCACACAGAGCGTACCTTAACAACGGGACCGTTAACAGGCGGGTAACAGGAGATTCCCAAGTCCGTTAACCACGATGAGCAAGGAGAACAGGAACATAACAGAGCATAACAGAGATTAACAGAGACTGCCGCATTGGAGGACATTCAGCACCAGCTTTTATCTCTGGCCGCTAATGACCCCAATGCGGCGCAGCTGCTCGCAATGACAGCAGCGCAGCAGCTGACTTTGACAGCAGGGAGCTCCCCCGGGCGCCTTCACAATAAGAGCCCGAGGAGCTGGAAGGAATCCTCTGCTGCCAAAGCCAGGGAAATAAGATATGAGACCTGAGTGTGGCCAGAACCGACACTCGGGTTATGACAGTAATAGCAATTTTTACTTCTAAAAATGTATTATGGGTACTTCTAAAAATGTACAAATGGTTACAAGCCTGGCTGTAGTGTTATATTTTATAGTTTTGGTAGATGGGATGCAATTCTTGGCAAGTGAGCAATTCTCGACATAACACCGGATTTCCCTTTTCGGTCCTGGCCAATCGATGAGCTGGATTTCTCTTCTTCGCCGAGATTTTTTCTTCCTGGTCACTGGTGGTTTCGGTTACCGTGCCACAAACGAGTAGCTGTTGTAACTGCGTGATGTTGTCAAAGCAGTTTGGTCCAATTGAGTGGAGTACTTTGTGAATGCAAACCAAACCATACAAAAGTGTGAAAATTCTCGCCATTCCCCACCGAGTCAAAACGAGACCCCCGGACTATCCTGGTGTGAATGCAGCCATAGACAGAGATTTCTTGCATTTATAGATAGATGGTCCTAGTCTGTGGAACAGCCAACAAGATAGCCTCAGGACTGTAGAGACTATTTGTTTTTAAGAACAGACTCAAGACTCACCTTTTTAATTTGGCTTTTAACAAACCTGTTTAACTATTATTGAAGTAATTGTTACCTCTGCCAAGGAGGTTATGTTTTCAGGGTGGTTTGTCTGTCTTTTTATCAGGGTTACGCAAAAACTACTGTACATATTTTTGATGAAATTTCCACCAGAGGTAGCCCTTGGGCCAAGGATGAACCCAATAAATTTTAGTGATCTGAGAGTGCATACCTCCACCAAGGACCTTGTTTGTATTTGTGCAGCAGGATTACACAAAAACTGCTGGATGGATAAGGATGAAATTTTCACCAGAGGTGGTTCTTGGCTTAGAGAGGAAACCATTACATTTTGGTGATGATCTGAGGATGCGTACCTCCACCAAGACACTTATCTTCTCACAATGTGTTGGCAAGAATCCTCCAAAACTACTGGATAGACTTTAATGCAATTTTCACCAGAACTGACTCATGCCCTACACACGAATCCATTACATTTTTGAAGTGATCCATGAGGGATGGAAGGAGCCTTGGCAGAGGTATGCACTCTCTGAGTGCTTTTCTAGTTTATGTTGCTTTGTTTTACATTCTTTTAAGCTCCATTTGTTTTTAACTTACACTGAGGGTGACCTAATTAAAATCAATTAAAACTTTGTTTTCCTTTCTTTCTCTTCCTCTCCCTACTCCATCACCCCCACCCCTTCTGACCACTTCATATCCATTCAATTCTCACCCCCATTCCTCCCTGTCAGGTCCAGCATAAATAAGACAATATAAATAAAGTATTAACATTATTACATAGCAATAGCAATGGTAAATACTATTTATATACAGCCAGTGTCATGCTCTGAGCACAGGGGCATTCCTCTGTGCTCAGTCTCATGGCCTTTTTCCATATCTGTATATTTGTTGTATTTTGTGTTCTTTGATTCCTGTCATTTTGTCCTTGGTTGGTTTTCTTATATCTTGTATTATTTCCTAGGGTACGTTCATCACAGTTTTGTTATTTATATATTTGGTACTATCTGCATTTATCCTTCTGTTTATTACGTGTCCTTTTTGTAGTTCTCTTTCTTTTCGGGGCTGCAGCTGTCAGTGGCACTTCCTGGTTTTGCTGTCGTAGTGGGCGGTGCCCCTGTCAAACTGTCAGTCCCGTCTTCCCTCCTCTTTTGACTCTCAGCTGATTCCTGTCATGCAATTAGGTCAACCTGCCTGCTCATGTGATTCACAACAGCTGTCATTCATTATCATTGGGTTATGCCTTATTTAAGACTGTCTGTTTCATTCACTCATTGTCAGAGCCTCATCTAAGCTACTCATTCCCGTCGGCACCCATTCCCTGTTCCGACGGTTGCCTCGCTATCTTCTAGCACTACTCATTTGTAAGTTTATATTTGTGCACTTTTTGTATTTTGTGTTTCTGTTAAGCCCTTGCACTCTGGTCAATTTCCCTAAAAACGCCAAAAACGCCAAAAAATAACATACCCAAAGTAAATCAAAAGCTGTTCATGGGGTTGGTCTCATTTAAAAGAAAACACTTTGAATTTTTTGGCAAAACAGTCATAATCTCTCTAAGTGCTCCGGCCACTGAGTAACAGTGATCTAAACATACTGAACTTGAAGAAAATAAATTTCGCCTGGGTGTTTTTTTGGATACAAATGCTTGCAAATAACACACAGCTGTCAGATATGGGCTGGAAAATGCAACAGAAATGTAGAACCAAGTGTTATCCAGCTGAGGTCAAAATTTTGTAACAATACCACAAAAAATGAATATATTACACAGCTTTTTTCTTAGGTTGTTCCCAGGCATTTTTGAACTGTGCCAAATTGTGCCAAATGGCACAGTTTGGAAAAACGTCTGTAACTTTTGAATGATTCAATATAGAAGCTTCATTTTGGGCTCTAATGAAAGGTGAAGGGCTGTGTGTGTGTGTGTGTGTGTGTGTGGGGTTGTTTATTCATTCATTCATTCATGAATGAATGAACAAACAAGCCCCCACACACAAAGAAGCATGCCACGTAAAAAATGTGTGGCTTTTTTTTTACCAGAAAAAATAACCTACAGTGCAATAAAAATTATACTAAAATATCTGTAATGTAGAAGATAACAACTCCCCCCCCGTGTCCAGTCCTCCCCACGGACTGGACACGGTCCAGTTCTCCCCACGGACTGGACACGGTCCAGTCCGTGTGCCGCGGTCTTCATGTTGCGATGACGCACAGTTGTAGTTTACCGATCGGTCAAAAGTCATTTTGATTACAATTTTCAGGGATAAAGAATAATTTAGCTTGTAACACTTACCTGTCCACAACAGCAGTGTCGCTGGCGAACTTTTCTTCCTCATTGTCAGACGAACATGACGCTGGTCCGCTTGTTACGGACTCGTGGTTCTGGTCACGTGACCCGGTCAAACCATAATTCCATTATTGGGGTTTTGCGCTTCCATGATTGCGGTTTTGGTGAACGATTTTTCAAAACAATTAAGAACAGTAGTAAGAAAAAAAGACTGGCGAATGCGTGTGTGTCACCCAGCGGCTTACACAAAACAGATTTTACGCAAAGGACGCACGCTTTCTAACTTCTGTGCTTCAATTGGCTCGCTGTATTCGCAGCCATTGGTAGGCAGGTCCTTCTTGCTAGGTTTTCAGTCATTGGTTCTTCAAGGTTTCAGAAACCCAATTCAAGGCTCTTATTAGTCGAATGAGAGGTCAATCACATCTAAACCAATCAAAGCACTCCTTTGGCTTTCTGTTCGCGGCTGTGTCTGTAGTGGAATAACGGAAATGCAGCTTTTTTTTTCAGTGTGCACTATGACGTGACCGCCCGCGGTACACCGGAGTGCAAGAGGTTAATAAATGTCACAAGCTACAGTTCAGCACCTGGGTCTTTCCTCTCTGCCCCAGCATGGCGTTTGTGACAGCCAGGGCTTGACATTAACTTTTTTTGCTCACTGGCCACTGTGGCTTGTAATTTTCCAAAGTTACTAGCCACTCAGTCTTTTCACTAGCCTCAATTTTGTGTTTGGAAAATTATGTTTAATATCATCAAAGTTGACTATTGCATGCTAAATTTTACTTGAACTAAATTTACAACCTTTTTAAACGTAAATTACCCTTATACATGTCATGATGCCACGTGCTGGTCAGTGCCGTGCTCGGGTCTTTCTGGTTACTTTTGATTTTCTGGTTATGTATTTGTTCTTGTTTTCTTCTATGATGGTTTGTGCTTTTATTTTGACAATGCCATTATATTTCCAGCTGTCAAATCTGTTCGCAGGTTGTCCCAGCTGTTTTTGTTATCTTTGATTATGTTCTCACTCATGTTCCACAGCTGTGCCACATTTTGGGTTTTCCCCAGCTGCCTATTTAAGGTTGGTTGCGTGGTTCATTCTTCGCAGTGACTTTCCCTGTGCTTAGACAGGAATCCCATTTTGTTCCAGTTTATTCCTACTCTATTCTCAGCCTCGCCTGTTAACCTGTAAGTTACCCTTCACGGTTGTTTTGTGTTTTTGTAAATTACACTTTGTGGTTAATATTTATTATGTTTATTGTTATTATTATTATGAAATGTGCAAAATCACAGCAGGCAATTAGTGCCTTATTTCTGTCCTGAAAGGGCCAATTATGACAATAGGTCGCTGCCAGTAGTTGCCAGCAGCTGTGAGTTTGCCTTTTTTCCCTTTTCCACTGTTCTATTTTCCCCCTTTCTGGGTGCCCGCTTGCTGGGATGGCATTTTTTTGGGAGGGGGTACCCTTTGAGCC
Source organism: Pholidichthys leucotaenia (assembly GCA_020510985.1). Taxonomy (NCBI): domain Eukaryota; kingdom Metazoa; phylum Chordata; class Actinopteri; order Cichliformes; family Pholidichthyidae; genus Pholidichthys; species Pholidichthys leucotaenia. Next base: position 320,341,142 of record CM035845.1, on the reverse strand, counting down.
TGGGGTTTGAGCTATGTCAGGCTTTTGTGGAGGTTTATGACCTTCTAGCTATAGCTTGTCAATAACTAGAAAAGCTAGAATGAGTTATTACTCTGCATTAATAGAAGAGAACAAGAATAATCCCAGGTTTCTTTTCAGCACTGTAGCCAGGTTGACAAAGAGTCAGGACTCTGTCAATCCTAGCATTCCCTTAGAGCTTACTAGTCAGGTCTTTATGAACTTTTTCATTGATAAAATTTCATCCATCAGAGATAAAATCAATCAGATTCTTCCCACAGTTAACTTAAATACTGTAACTACTACAACTCCTTCTATTGATGTCTGTCTTGATGAGTTTACTCCAATCGACCTTTGTGAGTTAGACAAAATAGTTTCCTCATCCAAACCTTCAACTTGTCTTTTAGACCCTATTCCTACCAGGTTATTTAAAGAAGTCTTCCCACTTATTGATAGCTTTATTCTTCATATAATCAATTCTTCATTAACTTTAGGCCATGTACCGCAGGCTTTTAAAACGGCTGTAATTAAACCCTTACTCAAAAAGCCAACGCTAGATCCAGGAGCTTTAGCTAACTATAGACCAATCTCTAATCTCCCTTTCATTTCAAAAATCTTAGAAAGAGTTGTTGCTACGCAATTATTTGACCACCTGCAGGAAAATGGTTTACGTGAAGAGTTTCAATCTGGGTTTAGAATCCATCAGTGTACTGAAACAGCCTTAGCGAAGGTCACTAACGACCTCCTCATCGCATCTGATAATGGACTGGTTTCTGTACTTGTCCTTTTAGACCTTAGTGCAGCTTTTGATACTATTGATCATAATATTGTACTTGATAGATTAGAACACTATGTTGGACTTATGGAACTTCGTTGCAGTGGTTTAGATCTTATTTATCTGATAGGTTCCAGTTTGTTTATGTAAATAATGAGTTTTCTTTCAACTCAAAGCTTAGTCATGGAGTTCCACAGGGATCTGTGCTAGGCCCTACTCTTTTTAGTTTATATATGCTTCTGTTCGGCAACATTATTAGAAAGCACTGTATACATTTTCATTGTTATGCAGATGACACACAATTATACCTGTCAGTGAAGCCAGATGATAGTAATCAGTTAGCCAAGTTAGAAGCCTGTCTTAAGGAAATCAAAGCTTGGATGACTTGTAATTTCCTGCTATTAAATTCAGATAAGACTGAAGTCATTTTTGTTGGTCCAAAAAACCTTAGAAATTCCTTTCCAAATCAAACTTTCAGTTTGGATGTGGTTACTCTTTCTCTTAATAGCTCTGTGAGGAACCTTGGAATTATTTTTGATCAAGATCTGTCCTTCAATTCACATATTAAATTTGTTTCTAAGACTGCCTTCTATCATTTGCGTAATATTGCCAAGATTAGGAGCATCTTGTCTCAGAGTGATGCTGAGAAACTGATCCACGCTTTTGTTAGCTCGAGATTAGATTATTGTAATTCTTTATTATCAGGCTGTCCTAAAACATCTTTAAAAAGTCTTCAGCTGATCCAAAATGCTGCAGCAAGAGTTTTAACAGGTACTAGAAAGAGAGATCATATCTCTCCGCTTCTGGCCTCCCTTCATTGGCTTCCCATAGAGTTTAGAATTAAGTTTAAAATCCTTCTTCTTACTTACAAAGCTCTAAACAATCAGGCTCCTTTTTTATTTAAAAGATCTGATACTACCGTATTGTCCTAACAGAGCACCACGCTCCCAAAATGCAGGATTACTTGTAATACCTAGAATCTCTAAAAGTACAATGGGAGGCAGAGCCTTCAGTTATCAAGCTCCTCTCCTGTGGAACCAGCTGCCAATCTGGATTCGGGAGTCAGACTCGATCTCTGTTTTTAAGAATAGGGCTAAAACCTACCTTTTTGATATAGCCTACAATTAGGGAGGGATCATGTGTTTCTGAACCCTCCCTTAGTTATGCTGCAAATAGGTTTAGTCAGCCGGGGGACCTCCAGTAATGCACTGGGCCTCACTCCTTTCCTCACTCTCAATGAAATATTTTTTTTTGCTGGTCATTAACATTTGTTTGTTCTCTCTCATAGATTGAGTCCCCATCGTGCTGTTTGCTCTCTACATGTCTGTTCTTTTCATCTTCTCTATCCCCTCACCCCCCCAGCCAGTCGCAGCAGATGACTGCCCCTCCCTGAGCCTGGTTCTGCTGGAGGTTTCTTCCTGTTAAAAGGGAATTTTTCCTCTCCACCGTCGCCAAGTGCTTGCTCACAGGGGATTGCCTGATTGCTGGGGTCTTTCTGCAACTGTGGGGGTTCCCCCTACAGTTGATAATGCTATGAGATGACTGTTGTTGTGAAATGGCGCTATATAAATAAAGTTGAATTGAGTTGAATTGAATTGAAATTGAATTCCACCCCGAAAGACGCTTTGTGGAGGCTTTTGCGGAGGCGTCTGTGCTGCGTCATCCTCGCCTCTCGGAGCATGCCAAGAGAAGGGAGAGGATATCCCTTATATCGGCTCTGCAACAGGAGAACCGTGAGTTGGAGAAAAATTCCACCAGGAAGCCTAGATCGGCGCCAACAGGGAGGCACTCCCGGGCCTTGGTCCTATCGGCTCCTTCCTCGGCTCCAGCCCCTGCTCCACCGGCTCCAAAATGCCACCTCCTGGCACCAACCTCCACTTCTCCCCGAGACATGGCCATACCAAATCGGATGGAGGAGAGTCACCGAGTGAAGACACCGCAAACCTCCCGCCATTACCCAGCTATGGGGCGCCAGAGGAACTTCTCCATCTCTCAGTTCGCAGCTTCCTCTTCGCCGTGGCAAAAGGGTACCACTGCAGCTTCCACCTTTAGCTTCTCCTCGCCGGCTGTCTCGTCAGCCCTCTCTGTCTCCACCACTGCATCTCCTCCCGCTGCTGAGGTTCTGGTCGTCTCCTCCCCGCCACCACGTCTGCAGGGGCGGCTCCTCAACATTCCTCTGATGGGCCTACGACAACTATAATCAAGGAGAGGGCTGATTCCAGAATGGCTGCAGCAGAAGACATCAGGCCCCGGGAACACAGGCAAGTGTTTTTTCATTCTCCAACATTACCACATGAATTATCTTGCCTGAATCCCGGGGGTAAGACTCAGTTATTGCAGTCCACTTAGTTCTCACCACCTGCTGTAGCCATAAAGACTTCACCTGCTCTCTCCGTGTCTCTTCCTATGCCCCCTGAGTGTCCGCCGGTTCCAGGGTCAAGCCGCCGGACAGAGGAGGAGCCTGTGGCCCTGGAAGACCTGGTTCCAGTCCTGCAGCCATGGTCCGGGCAGAGGGAGGGGGCTGCCTGCAATCCGGAGCCTGCGCCCACGAGGAAGCATCCCCGGGCTTCAACTGTGCAGGATTCAGCACCAACAGGAAGCGGATCTCCTGTCGCCACACCGGGCGACATGCGTGGGTTACAGCACCAGGGGATTCTGGGACTGCATTGTCCATCATGCCTGCTGCTGGGGCTGCCACAGCAGAGTCCGAGCTGGACCTCCAGAGGGCCGGGTCTGAGTCATCGTCATCTGGATTGACGGAGTCCTGGACAGCGGTGGAGCTTGAGCTTAGGCAAGTACTCTACTTTGTTTTCATTGTTTCTGTATTGGAAAGATCTTGCCTGGCTCTTGGTGGGGAGAGCCGGGTGCAGCTGTGAGCTGCGCCTGAGCTCGCCTTGCTGTTTCCACTGTCGCTGATGACCCTGACCCTGTTCCTTTTTCTCTTCTATCTGAGCTTTCCCCCAGGGTCACCAAGGATCATCCAGCTTTGCCAGAGGTCTCCGTGGGTTCGGGCCCGCCGCCTGAGGTCTTTGTGGGTCCAGCTCCTCCTGCCAGGGTCATCATGGAGGCTTGGTTCCATCCCGGGGCCTCCATGAGTGCTGCTTCCCCTACTGCTGAGGTCGTTGCAGGTGCTCTGTCCCGAGCCGGGACTTCTGAGGGTGCAGCTCCTCCTCAGTCCGGGTCGCCGTGGGTGCTATGTCCCAGTCGGGGGCCATCGTGGGTGCTGCATCGCACACTGAATCCAACATGGGTGTGCGTCGCAGTATGTGCCCCCTGTTGTCGCTGCGCTCCAGTCCGGGGGCCACTGTGGGTGCAGCTCTGTCCCAGTCCGGGGCCATCAAGGGTGCAGCTCTGTCCCAGTCTGGGTCCACCGAGGATGCAGCTCTGTCCCAGTCCGGGCCCACCGAGGGTGCAGCTCTGTCCCAGTCCGGGGCCACCAAGGGTGCAGCGACTCCCCAGTCTGTGGCCACCGAGGGTGTAGCGACTCCCCAGTCCGGGGCCACCGAGGGTGCTGCGCCTTTGCCTAAGTTCACTGTGGGTCCTTTCTCTACTCCTAGTTTTGTTGTGGTTCATTCTTCGCCTTCCCCTTCGCCAGGTTCCCAACTCCTGGCCTCTAGGGTCTGCAGGAAGCATGGATTCCAACTGCCACCTGCAGGGTGAGGTGTGTAGTACTCTGTGACCCATTGGCCTAGAGATGCGGGGAGACTGCCTGATGTACTCTCTGGGTTGCTTGGGTGGCTTCTTATCTCTGGAAGATCACCCGATGGACTCTCCCCTCCATTTTGGTGGCTCTGGAGACCTGGTAGGCTGCCTGACCTTTTCCACAAGATTGTTGGGTGGAGCCGAGACTCTGGTAGGCCACCTGAACTGTTTTCTGCGTCACCCAGTATTTCAAGGTTTCTTTTGCACTTTATTTTGTCAGTATTGTGGGTTTGGTTTTGTTGTTTTTTTGTGTCTCTCCCTCCAGGCCTGGATCCCCCCACCACCCTCCCGGGGTCTGTTTTTGGGGTTGTTCCTGTCCGTGGGGGGGGGGGGGGGGGGTTGGGTGAGTGTACTTTCATCCCTTTCAGTGTTATGTTGGGGTGTTGGATCCACCCCTTAAGGGAGGGGTACTGTAATGATGACGAGTGCTGGTCATTGCAACACTCGGGTCTTTCTGGTTACTTCTGATTTTCTGGTTATGGATTTGTTCTTGTTTTTCTTCTGTGATGGTTTGCGCTTTTATTTTGACAGTGCCATTATGTTTCCGGCTGTCAAATCTGTTTGCTGGTTATCCCAGCTGGTTTTGTTAACTTTGATTATGTTCTCACTCATGCCAACAGCTGTGCCACATTTTGGGTTTTCCCCAGCTGCCTATTTAAGGTCGCTCGTGTGGTTCATTCCTCGCAGTGACCTTCCCTGTGCTTAGACAGGAATCCCATTTTGTTCCTGTTTATTCCTACTCTATTTTCAGCCTCGCCTGTTAACCTGTAATTTACCCTTCTTGGTTATTTTGTGTTTTTGTAAATTACGCTTCGTGGTTAATATTTGTGTTTATTATTATTATTAAATGTGCAAACTCACAGCACGCAATTGGGGCCTTATTTCTGCCCTGAAATGGCCAATCATGACAATACATACATAAAAATAGCAAGGAAAACACTGTTTAATAGCTGTTTTAACAGCAGTAAATCCTGTAATACAGTCGAGAAAAATATTTGCAATATGAGAGTGAAGTACAGGTAGATTTGGGGTCTGTCCCAGTTCTCATTTGTATCTCTTCCCCTTTGCCTACCCCCACCCCTTGGCCCTTGAAATCAAAGGCCAAGGGGTAGGGTTTGAAAATGACCCCTATGAATTGGGACACCCCTTCAGGGCTTCACGATGTCATAAATAATTGCTGATGGACTTAATCTAAATCTACAACTGCCTGTTTTCACCAGAAAAAAGAAGATGAAAAAGAAAACTGATAAGAAAAAAAGTCTCATCTTAAGGAGAAAAATGTGTCAAGTTTACACGAACAATTCTAGTCAGTAGACAAAGTCAGAAATTTACTAGAAATTAAAGAGTCTGTGACATAATTCAACCAAGACATCATTAGAAAGAAGAACTACTGTGTTTTTATTCTGTGTAGACAAAAAAATTCAATAATTTTTTTTTCCCGTATACTACCATAAATTACACCATGATGCAGACGATTGCGATGTTCGTTTGTCGAAATTGGGTCAAACGCCACCGCCATTTTGTGATGTAATGAGATGAACCAAAGATGTAAACAAGCATGGCTGAGTACACTGAAGCGGAGGAAGTTGTGAGTGATTTCAGCAAAGATTTGAGTGATTTGTCGATAGTTTTTGAGGAAGAAGCAGGATCGAGTGATGAAGAAGAGTGAGTTGGTTCTAACGAAGGACAGAAACCCTATTTATTTGAACCATATCATTCAGGAAGCGACAATGACTCACACATTTCAGAGGATGAAGGGTCTGACTGTGAAGGGTTAGAGATGGACATCGGTCGCTTCCAAAACACTGAATGTTAATATACAGATAGATCTACAAGAACTGGAAGTGCAGCTTTGATCATGTACCTTTGCTATTTTGTATATATCAACCATAGGCATAGATTTTGTGCATATATTTATGTAATTATTATTATTATGTTTTTTTTTCCCCACATAAGGCGATTGTTATTTAATTGTTTGGTTTAAAGAAATTCTGGCTTCAATTTATTTTTTTATTTCCCCGATCGGGTGGTCGGGGAAATTAAAAAAAAAAAAGCTCAGCTATTCAGTTTCGGTAGGTAATGAGATTTATAAAAATGAAAACTGAAAAAAGTAATATTGTGGGCACCCAGCACAATGCAGACTGATAATATTCACGCTCAGCAGGGATTGCATACAAACAGAGAGCCCCTTGGGGGACAGCCAGTTAATCACACGATTGATATGTATGGACTGATATCAATATGTAAATGTGCCTTGCATTTTCTTTTGTCCTATTGTTATACATCCCCGGAGTAAGGAGAGAAGTCTGGCGACAGTTAATCAAGCAATTGATATGTATTGACTGTTATGTATATCAATATGTAAATGTGCCATGCATTCTCTCTTGTCTGTATAAATGTGCTAACTTGACATGCCTGAGGGAGCTCACTCACAGCGCACTTACAACTGCGCACTGACAGAGAACACACACACAGCACACAGTGCTGAGTGTGTCTCATGATGGAGGAATAAAAACTCTTAAACCTTCAGCTCGCTGTGTCACACCTTGAACTTATTTCGTTCCTCCACACTATAACGTTTTTTGTTTTTTTTTTTAACACAAAGTCATTCCATTTGGAGTAAAGTCAACACTTGGCTTCAAAATTCATAGGGGAGGATTTTACTTTCGGCGGAAAAAATAAAATAAAATCAAGTGGGCTAATTTTTTTCTCTTGTCGGGGAAATTCTGGTCACTTCGGCGGGTTTGTAAACAAAACTATTAAATAACAATTGCCTAATTGTTAAAAGTCTTGAATCATATTTTATATGACATTATTTATTGATCTTTACCATCATAATGTGCTGATATGTAGGTTGAAAAATGTCGCTTGAAGATAGGCCTGCTTCTTCATGCTCCTCTTGTGTCATGCGGTGACCCTCGCGGATCACCATAAGACGCCAAGATTCCACTAGTGAGTTTTGCAATGATGATAATTTATTAATACAACAAGACAAGGCAAGACAAGACTATGAGCCGCTCAGGGCAAAAATACACATTAAGCAATACAAGGGCTCGTAGGGCTAACCCCAGCCACTTCGAGCTAAGCTATGACAAGACCAAAGAACACGAACCTGACATGAAGGTCTAACGAGGTTTAGACCATATCTGACGATGTCTGACGAGGATAGTTTGACGATGTCTGACAATACTCCTGCGATTTAACTGCCGTCAGTGCCCGCCTTATAAAAGCAAACACTAACGAGCAGTAATGACAAACAGCTGACCAACCTTGACAGGTGGAAGCCCCACCGAGCGCCTTCACAATAAGAGCCCGGTGAGGCCAGAATACAACCCACAGCTGTCAAGGCCGGCAGCGAGCTGTGCTTAGCCCGAGAGCGGACAGATCCCAGTGCTCGGGTTGTAACAGTACCCTCCCTCCAAGGGCGGGCTCAGAACACCCAAGGACCACCCTGCCCCCCCCCACCACCCAGGGTGGGTGGCTAGGGGTAGGTGCGGAAGGACAGAGACCAAACCCAGAAACAATCAAAACCCGGCAAGAGCAACTAAATACAGGACAGTGACAAGAAAATCAAATCTTGGCCCACATGTTACACAAGAAAATGACTTCCCACCTGTGTGAATTCTCATGAGAGTTTTCAAAAAAACAAATACACAAAACAGAGCACTTACTGGCTCATACCTGACTACATACAATACAAACTAAGGCAACTGTAAGACATAACCATAACACAAAGCACACAGGATAGCAAGGAAAAAAAAACAACAATCACTGGGACAGATCAACACCAGAAAACGACCACTACCCCCCCCCCCCCGACAGTTTATGCCGACCGGCGGAGACCAAGCGCCACAGGAACAGTTCAGGTGGTCTCCCCGCATCCAACAGCCTGCGGGTGGTCATAGGAGGCAGAACAGGACCAGGCAGCTCACCACAGTCCAATGCCCAGCACGTCCGCTCCTCTGGTGGTCGAACCAGGTCGCCCAATGAAACACACAACACGTCGGGTGGCCGACCCGGGGCACCGAACCGGCGAAGCAGTTCCTCAGGCGGCCGACCCGTGTCCCTCAGCCACCAGTCCCGGGGAAAAACAGCCCGCGGCGGCCTCCCTGACGAGGACGAAACCCGGGAGAGCCGGGGCGAGCGAACAGGAACCCCCACGGCCCCCGGCGATGATGCGCAGGGGCGGTGACTCAGTGGAGAGGAACGAAGGCAAGGATGAGCCCGTAATCCGTCCGACGGCGAAAGGTCTGCAGCTCCTCCCCCGTCCGCGGACCACACCGGCGCTGCACCTCTGCTGGACCCCGATTGGGTCCCAGCTGCACCCACGTCGGGCCCCGATTGGGCCAGAACCGCACCTGCGGTGGACCCCGATTGGGCCTCTGGCGCACCCACGTCGGACCCCGATTGGGCCAGAACCGCACCTGCAGTGGACCCCGATTGGGCCTCTGGCGCACCCACGTCGGACCCCGATTGGGCCTGAACCGCCCCTGCGGTGGACCCCGTTGGGCCTCTGGCACACCCACGTCGGACCCCGATTGGGCCAGAACCACACCTGCGGTGGACCCCGATTGGGCCTCTGGTGCACCCACGTCGGGCCCCGATTGGGCCACAGCAGCCTCCACGACGGACCCCGACTGGGTCGGTGCAGCTCCGCTGATGATCTCCACCCCCGAACCTGGGACTTCCAACCCAGTGACTCTGACTGGTTCCATGCCGGCGACACTGCAACGAGGCTCACAAACAAGAAGAAAACCGGGATCAGAATCACAGGTAGCAACAGAACCCAGCGAGACGAGCTCGGGCGCAGCAGACAGCTGCTCCTCACTCGCCTCCCCGAGAGGCAGGCAAAAATGCTCCAAAACAGGGGACAGAGACACAAGAGGGAGCACTTGCCTGCACTCAGGTTCTGTTGTCACCCAGGACTTCGACGATCCAGGTTCAGGGCGGTGACTCTCGTCAGCAGGCTTCATCTCAGCTGCGTCGGGCTCCGCAGCTGGCAAGATGTCGTCTGCAGCCTGAGGTTCCTCCTGCGCTGCTGTCCACGCCGATGACCCGTATGGCGTGGGGGCAGGGGACACTCGACCCACTGGCTCGGACCGCTCCGGCGAGGAGACCCGGGGACGCTTCATCGTCGGCTCAGGCTCCGGGCCGCAGTCCGCTCTTCTTCTCCGTCCATGACGTGACTGCAGGGCCGGATCCAGGCTTTCCAGCACTGCAGGCCCCCTCTTCATCCGACGACGTTGGCCTGGCGTCGCGGACCGCTCGAGTGGGGGGGGACACAGAGGCAGCAGGTTTAGTTATTATCACTACAGCAAGTGGAGGGAGCTCGGGGGGCTGCGAACCCCAAACTCCTCCCCCAGGAGTCAGACAAGGCAGGCTACAATTATGGTGTAATAAATTAACTTGCACTTGCCTTTCTCCCGGAGGGAAGATGGTTCCTGCTGTAGGGGACATTGTTCCTCCTTCTCCCCGCTGGACGGCGACAGAGGGCCCCCTGGAAGGACGAGGTGGAGCCGCTCTCAGAGGTTCGCTGACGGGCTTCGCTGGCAGCGGGCCCAGCCGGGAATTCTGCCAAGGTTCTCCTTGGCCATGGCGCTGACGTCATTGACGACATCCAGATGGTGCGTCCTCCTGGACCGGGCCAGGGACAGGAACCCAACACGGGGAGCGAGGATGCCTCCTCCTCTGCTTCCTGCTTTCCTCCTCCTCCAGCCCGTGGAGTATCTCGCGCTGCGTGGCGAGTTCATCTCTCCTCGTCATCACCTCCGGCTGATCGTAGTAGTGGAGAGGAAGGTTGTCCAGGAGAACCTCTGCATAGTCCAGGTGCCATCGCATATAGCTGGAGTTGACGTCAAAGGTAGCGGCGAGGAGCGTCCCGTCGACGTACTCCAGCGCACTCGCTAATTCTTTGCCCAGGCGCCGACCGCGGCCCCTGGATGACGGCATTCTCCCAGCAAATGACACTCAGACCGGGAAGAACAATAGTCCAATTGAAGCAAAAACTCACGGTGAAAAGGCGTCTCATTGTGGCGTCTCCGTTTAGACATCTGGCAGGAGTATACTGTCATGCGGTGACCCTCGTGGATCACCATAAGACGCCAAGAGTCCACTAGTGAGTTTTGCAATGATGGTAATTTATTAATACAACAAGACAAGACAAGACTATGAGCCGCTCAGGGCAAAAACACACATTAAGCAATACAAGGGCTCATAGGGCTAACCCCGGCCACTACGAGCTAAACTATGACAAGACCAAAGAACACGAACCTGACATGAAGGTCTAACGAGGTTTAGACCATATCTGACGATGTCTGATGAGGATAGTTTGACGATGTCTGACAATACTCCTGCGATTTAACTGCCGTCAGTGCCCGCCTTATAAAGGCGAACACTAACAAGCAGTAATGACAAACAGCTGACCAACCTTGACAGGCGGAAGCCCCACCGGGCGCCTTCACAATAAGAGCCCGGTGAGGCCAGAATACAACCCACAGCTGTCAAGGCCGGCAGCGAGCTGTGCTTAGCCCGAGTGCGGACAGAACCCAGCGCTCGGGTTGTAACATCTTGAAGTTCTTCACTCGTGATCGTTGCTTCTGGCTTTTTTGTCAGCAGTTCTGAGACTTCCTAAATGAAATAATTAATTGCAATATTACACATTCTTAAGCAGGGACAAAAGCCCAAAATATTTCACCCAGAAAACAAACTCATACATATATATATATATATATATATATATATATATATATATATATATATATATACGTATATATAATGTGGGTTTACAGGTTCAAGAAATAACGATACTAATGACAAAACTACAGATAAAATATCCATAATGTGTTTCTTGTTTTGAGCTTGTAACTAAACACCCCAGTTGTTTTGCTGATCTGATGTGTCCACATACCTCTATCACACCCTAATACATAAACAAAGGGACAAATGGCAACCATCACCATCCTCTGTACTCTGTAGCGATAATTTCACTACAGACAGTTTTAAGGAGGCGCCTGCTATACAGGAATCTTTAGGCTTGAAAGTTCGTTACAAACGGGTTCTAAAACTGACTGCCATACCTACGGTTTTTAAACAAAAACCCACAGCTCAAGACGATATCAACATATCAAAACAGTGCAGAGAAGCAACAGTGTCAAAACTCGCCCGGAAAAGAGTTTGTGTAATTGATTTTTTTTCCATATAAGGCGATCGTTATTTAATCGTTTGGTTTACAGAAATGTTGGCTTCAATTTTTTTTTTTTTTTTTTAGTTTCCCCGATGGGGTGGTCGGTGAAATTTAAAAAAAAAGCTCAGATATTCAGTTTCGGTAGGCAATGACATTTATAAAAATGAAAACTGAAAAAAGTAATTAACATTTTTTAACACAAAGTCGTTCCATTTGGAGTAAAGTCAACCCTCAGCTTCAGAATTCATAGGGGAGGATTTTACTTTCAGTGGAAAAAAATATAATAAAATCACAATCGCCTTTTGTAGAAAAAAAAATCAATCACACAAACTCTTTTCCGGGCGAGTTTTGACACTGTTGCTTCTCTGCGCTGTTTTGATATGTTGATATCGTCTTGAGCTGTGGGTTTTCATTTGAAAACCGTAGGTATGGCAGTCGGTTTTAGAACCCGTTTGTAACGAACTTTCAAGCCTAAAGATTCCTGTATAGCAGGCGCCTCCTCAAAACTGTCTGCAGTGAAATGATCGCTACAGAGTACAGAAGATGGTGTTGGTTGCCATTTGTCCTTTGTTCTCCGTATTTGCTTTGCCCATTTTTTAAGAAGATCTGGATTTTTTGGGAATGACAACAGGCTGATACATTCACTGGAGCAATTAGAATACCCAGCCGCCACAGCTTGTTTACATTGACAGCACATGGATCAGCCGAGAGGAAACTCCTCATGACATCATATCCGGAAACGAGGCGCGTCTCAGGATATCGCGTTAGTGCAACACGGCACTAAATTTGAATTAGAAATATTTTTCCACTTATTTAGCGTTCTAAGTCAACAGAACCAACTATGTGGACGACTGAAGATAAATTCATACTGAATATTGATCCATAGTTCCTAAGTCGTGTCACAGACACTTCAAGCTCTAAATTCAGAGAAAAACTTGGACCCCCTGGTGGGCTGTTTTTTTGCCCACGGTCCATATGTTTGACACCCCTAGACCAGCACATTAAAAATACATGATTAGAGGTTTTACTTCCATGAAATAGCTGCAAATCACAGCTATCATAGATAATCGCAGATAAACAAAAGTTCACCTCGGAAGAAGATTCATTTGCTCTTTACAGCAATGTATCAAAGTTTAGTCACTTTTTCTCTCCGCCATTCGAAAACTTAAATATGCACAACTAACAAGGGACTTTTTGCTTTAAAAAAAAAATCATATTTAACCACAGAGAAACGAGCTAATGTGGGGAGAGAGAGCAGAGGTTAATCTCACCACTGGGACAATGGGGGATCAGGGGCAGTTATCCCATGATCTGATCGTTAAGAGCAGCTGCTGTCTGTTTCTCCAGACTGACTATAAAAAGAACCGAACCACAGAGCAGACCGTCTGCACCTTCGCCTTTACCCAGCATGCTGAGCATAGGCGCCATCCTGTGTACCAGGCTGCTGCTGTCAACAGTGGACCAACGAGAATGCACTGTGTGTGTGCAGATAGTGCTTATGGGAGATTTAGATGTCACTTGAGAAAACTACCTGCCAGAGTGGCTAGTAGGAGTTGCTGTCTTACCCAGCACCGGTGGAATCCACCCGCCAGTGGCGGATTGGCGGGTGTTGATGTCAAGCCCTGTATACAGTATTTATTGAATATAAGCAGAACTCCTTTTGGCAAAGTAAATCTGTTTGGCATAATAAGGCAAGCAGATATTTCTTCTGTTTGCCAAGCTGCTGGACAGAACGGGTTAAAAAAAATGACAGGCAATATTAGGTAATGACACAATTCTTCCAACCTTGTCTGTTAAAATGAAAAAAATCTAGTACTACTATGTTTCAGGTACAAAGGTCTATGTGGCCTACAACTTTAAACCAGATTTTCAGTCTTTGGTTTAGTTGGAAATGCTGTATCTGATTCCCTATCCTTTCAGGTGACTCTAGCTCACTCCAGCGAGGCGATTACAGTTCTGGACAGGCTGACATTGGAACACTATGACAGAGTTCATTTCAAAAGCAACTTCTTCTCTGGCAACATTACTGAAACCACTGCCTGCAACATATGTTTACGGCACACAGAGCAACCTGTGTGCAACTACACCGACATCCTCACAGGTGAACCATGGTTCTGCTACAAGCCAAAGAAGCTGGGCTGTGATACAAGGATCAACCATAGGAGAGTAGACTACAACATGAAAATCCTCAAGGCCACAGAAGAGAAGCTCTTTCAAAGGTCAGTGTTCTACTGTACATATGTCAGTATTACAAAAAGGATGACCTGTCGAACAGAGGCATCTACTGAAAAACTCTGGACCACTGATAAATTTTGTTAGTAAATCTACCAAATTTCAAGACACTAACAGATTGGTCAATTCCAAAAGTTCACATTTATTAACAAATCTGTTAATACTAATGGTTCTCACTTGAGGCCGATTGTTTTCCCGTGAAAATTTATCCAATAAATTGGCTTGTCTGTAAACCCTCATGTCTTATTTTATGTTAAATGTATTCTTTTGGTAGTGTTGTGAACACATGGTTTTGATTGTATCCCAAGGGTGACACACTTTGTAACTGTATGTTGTGAAAAGTGAATGCATATGTTATTATTATGGTATTAATTTTTACTAAATTAATGTTTCAGCAGTAAACTTCATTGATATATTGTCTTGATTTTGTTGGCTGTGATTTTCTACAAATAATTTGTGTGTGTGTGTGTGGGTGTTTTTTTTCCTCAGAGGTGTCAACATGAAAGCCTTTATTCCAAGCTCCATCAGCATCACAGTTTTGCAGAAGAAGAAAGGTAAGAGCAGGTTTTTACACACACACACACACACACACACACACACACACACACACACACACACACACATCAGATATAACTACAAGCAGGGCCAGTCCAAGCCTCCATGGGGCTCCTGAGCGAAATCTGAATTTGCAGCTCCTCTTCAGTCCAGCAAATTACAAGATGCTTTGGGGGGAATTTGGCGCAGTTTTAGCGGCGTTGTTTGTATCATCTCAGTGTCTGGTGTGTTTCACTCTAATATTTGATTTAACCTTAAATGGTATCAGCCTCACAAGAATAGTCTGGTGTTAATTTAGCCTTCTGTTAATATTCAGAGGGGAACAGTTCTAAATGGCATACCCAAAACTAAAAAAAATAAGTGAATTTAAAAGAAAAATCCAGACATTGCATATTACAAGCATGCCAATGCCTTTGCTTGTTTTAACTTTTTTAATGCAATGTGCAAAATTACAGCAATTAACCTTTTAAAATTCCAGTGTTCTGCCTGTGGGACATTTCAAATTTTCTACAGCGAAGAAATATTAGATGTTCTTTGCATATGCTAAATTTATGCATTTTTAGAAAAAAATGGCTGGAATGTTAATGGGTTAATTAATTTTGTGAAGTTCATGTAAATTTGGGACTTTATCCAATTTAGTGGTTTTTTCATGTAAATTTGGGACTTTTTCATGTAAATGTGGGACTTTTTTTCAAGTTAAATTGAGACTTCTTTCAGGTCATTTGGGGACTTTAACCCCTTAAAGTTCTGGTGTTCCACTGGCAGGACGTTTCAAATTTTCTACAGCGTTCAGTGAAGAAAGAATTAGATTTTCCTTGTGTGTGCTACATTTAGGCATTTTTAGGAAAGAAAGAAAAACAAAAATAGCATTGCAATTACAGTCAAATCAATTGGAAAAACAGCACCTTGTTACTTGTCCTCTACTAAAAGACAAAAAGATTCAAGCAACATGGACATCGAACTGTAAAATTTACATCAAGCTAAAGATGTTCTTGTCACTGTAAACAAAAAATCGAGATTAACACTGGAGGAAGCAAAAGTATGTATGTTTTTCAGAGACATCAGTGAACTGGATAAGAATGAAGCATGACTCCAAGGAAAACGGTATAAAGAGGAACAAAGCAGCACAAGAAAATAGAAAATGTTAAATGACAATTAACTGAACACACCAATCAATTCCATGATTGATTGTTTATCTGACTACGAAAAATTGGACTTGAAAACTTTCAGTTATACAGATTGGAAATCACAGGACATAGAAAATGACATTAACCCTGAAAATAACTTTTATAGTAACAGTTTCAGTGAATGTCAGTACTACATGGAAGAGCAGTTTATTAAAAGAAATATTAAAACAGAGTGGACAATATCAATTATACAGGGGTGTGAAAAAGTGTTTCCCCCCTTCCTAATTTCTCATTTTTTTGTATGTCACACTTAAATGTTTCAGATCATCAAACAAATTTAAATATTAGACAAAGATAACATAAGTAAACGCAAAATGCAATTTTAAGATGAAGGTGTTTATTATTAAGGTAAAAAAAATTGAAACCTACATGGCCCTGTGTGAAAAAGTGACACCCCCCCCCCCCCCCCGTTAAAACATAAATTAACTGTGGTTCATCACATCTTTGGAAAGCTGACTTCAATTTCTTTAGCCACTCCCAGGCCTGATTACTGTCGCACCTGTTCTCAATCAAGAAATCACTTAAATAGGACCTGCCTGACAATGTGAAGTAGACCAAAAGATCCTCAAAAGCTAATCATCCAAAGAAATTCAGGAACAAATGAGAAAAAGTAATTGAGATCTATCAGTCTGGAAAAGGTTCTAAAGCCATTTGTAAAGCTTTGGGACTCCAGTGAACCACAGTGACAGCCATTATCAACAAATGGCAAAAACATGGAATGGTGGTGAACATTCCCACGAGTGGCTGGCCAACCAAAATTACCCCAAGAGCACAGCGACGACTTATCCAAGAAGTCACAAAAGACCCCACAACATCTTGAAAACATCATACAACAGCCAGAAAACAGCTTGATGATCCCCAAGACTTTCGGGAAAATACTTTGTGGACTGACGAGACAAAAGTTGAACTTTTTGGAAGGTGTGTGTCCCATTACATCCGGCGTAAAAGTAACACAGCATTTCAGAAAAGGAACATCATACCAGCAGTAAAATATGGTGGTGGTAGTGTGATGGTCTGGGGCTGTTTTGCTGCTTCAAGACTTGGAAGACTTGCTGTGGTAAATGGAACCATGAATTCTGCTGTCTACCAAAAAATCCTGAAGGAGAATGTCCGGCCATTTGTTCGTGTCCTCAAGCTGAAGCACACTTGGGTTCTGCAGCAGGACAATGATCCAAAACACACCAGCAAGTTCACCTCTGAATGGCTTAAGAAAAACAAAATGAAGACTTTGGAGTGGCCTAGTCAAAGTCCTGACCTGAATCCAATTGAGATGCTATGGCATGACCTTAAAAAGGCAGTTCATGCTCGAAAACCCTCCAATGCAGCTGAATTACAACAATTCTGCAAAGATGAGTGGGCCAAAATTCCTCCACAGCGCTGTAAGGCTGCGTGTCCACCAAACACGTTTTTTTCCGCTCTAAGCGACTATTTTCCATTCATTCTGTATGTAGTCCAGCGTTTGCCGCGCTGAGCGCCCTCGGCACTGAAACACTCTCGACAGTGGCCATTTTTTGTTGAAGCGCTCAGGGTGCTCAGAGATGAAAAAAGTTCAGCTTTTCAGAGACTGCAGCTGAACTCATCAATGTCAGACCTTAAGCAGCCAATCAGAACTGCTGTGTGGGTGGGACATAGGACACTGGTACTAATCTGTACTCAGACTCCTGCATTCCGTGTCATCATATTTTACATCCAGAGCTGCTAGAAAATGTTTCCTGTTCATTGTTATTTAGAGACTGCTATTAAAAAATCAGTAGAAAGTCTGACAATAGGAAAAGTGGAAGTGCTGAGCTGAGAGTGACAAGCTGTTGCTGGGATACAGGGCACAGACTTTTTTTTTTTTTCAAAAGCACTGTACACAAACACTGGGGAAAAAAAAAAAAAAAAAAAAGCTCAGGGAGGCCAGATGACAAAAATCGCGTTGGTGGACACACAGCCTAAAAGACTCATTGACAGTTATCGCAAACGCTTGATTGCAGTTGTTGCTGACAAGGGTGGCCCAACCAGTTATTAGGTTTAAGGGGCTATTATGTAGTTTTTGTTCATGTATATGGTTGTACTGTTGGAACTCTTATTTGTGGGGTACGAAATAGCAGCCCTGGTTTCCGGTTCCGCTGTCTCCAGTGGTATAAGAGGGGCTGCTGGTAGAGGGGCAGTCTCTTCCGCCTTTCCTCTGCCAAGCGGCTGCATGTTTGGTCGGATGTACAGAACCCTGTTTCATTAATAAAGTAGTGTTCAGCTCCACTCCTGGCCTCATCCTTGTCTACGAGTTAGGACATAACATTTGGTGATGAGAGGTAAACTCATGGAGGCGTGTGGATTTCATCCATTCCTGGAGCCCCCGGGGGAGCCGCCTGTGCTGTGGTCTCATTGGTATGAGGCTTTCCAGACATACATTGCAGTGCTGGACCTGGAGAGAATGGAGAAACTGTGAGCTCATGCATTATTAGTACACAACCTGGGAATGGAGGGACAAAGAATTTTGGGCACGCTTGGAGATGCAGACACGTATGAAGAAGTAATTGAGTTAATGGCCCACCATTTCAGAGTGCCGGACAACGTCATCGTTCAGCGGATTAAGTTCAGACAGCGCCGCCAACAGGTAGGCGAACCAATCCAGCAGTTCATATCAGACTTAAAGGGCCTATATCATGCTATTTTAAGCCTTTCAGAGTAAACTACGGTATATGCATGTATGTGATAGTATATTACCTTTGGTACACTGGAGAATGAATTTCTTATGAAATATGAGTTATTTTCGCGAGCTACTTTTCCAGCCCAGAAGTAAGAAGCCTCGATCTCTGAGGCTCCGCATCTCCTTGTGGCTGCCGCCCATTTCATGATGTAACCCCTGAGCCGGCTGCTGCAGTGTGTCGCTGGGTTCCGCCCATGAAAACTTAGAAGACATTGTCTTACGTTACGTAACAGTTGTTGTCACTGAGCAGATTAGGTGCGAGAGGAACTACTTCTTCACAGCGTCAATGCTAAGGTGAAAGAGTTTTGCCAATCACCGCTCCGTTAGCTGCGTGGAGAAAGTGGGTGTGTGCGTTAGCCTGGGGGCGGTGCTGGCAGCACAGGCACTTCCTGGAGTGAGCGGCTCACCCACGTTCATACATATGAACGTGGGGACCCAGTCATTATCAGGGACAGGGCGGAGCAGCAGCTCAGAGAGCAGGGTTGAGGAGGAGTACTCAGAGATGCGTGAATGCAGCAAAGTGCCACTTTGGGAGTGTTTTTGGTGAGGAATTAACATTATAACATGCTTAAAAGCTCAAAAAAGTTGATTTTGCATGATATAGGCCCTTTAAGGCAGTTGGCCGTTGAGTGCCGGTTCAGGCCATTAGAAGAAGAAATGGTGCGCGACCAGTTGGCAGAACACACCAACCGTGTCACAGTCCGCTCCAAGCTGCTCATGTTCACGGGGAGGTTGACACTGACGAGGGCTGTCGCGTTAGCGCTACAGCTAGAAGCAGCAGATAAGCTAACTCAAGAGCTAAACGAGAGCATTTCACCGGGAGGTTCAAGATCCCTCATGGCCGCACAGGTAGTGGACCTGGACAGCGATGGGAGTGTCGAAGATGACGCCGAGAGCGCCAACGCTGTACGAATGAGGTCTGCCCTGGAGAAGCCCAGGTGTATGGGTTGTGGGTCCACGAAGCACCGCCACAAGGCCAGAGAGTGTGCGGCAAGAGGAAAGCGCTGTGGAAATTGTGGCCATTTCCACCATTTCATGAGGATGTGCCAGTCAGCTGGACAAGAGAGCTCGCGCAAGACTTCAACTTCTCCCACTCCAACGGTGGTACACACGGTGTCCCCGAGTACTGATGAGCGCACGCACTGCACGGTGATTCTGGATGGAGTTCTGGTACCAATGTTGGTTGACATGGGAGCAGAGAGTTCTGTGCTAAATTGGGCTACAGTTTTCCCCACTACAGGATTGAAAGTTTCTCAGCGCCGCTTTGTGGCTATGGAGGAGGACGGTTAGCCCCGGTGGGTACCGTCACATTGACGGCTCAGTACAAGTCGGCGATGATGGCCACTGTGGAGCTCATCATCATGGCTTACAGCTCAAACATCATGGGCTGTAACTCATTTTATGGCCTTGGATTCTCCATCAGGAGCAGCGCTGGGGAAGAGTGGTCAGGTGGTGGACTGTGGGACCAACTGGTTCCGAAGGTCCGGGACGATGCGGTGTGGGGTGAACCGTTGCTGGGCACTCCGGAAAGTGGACAGGCTGCATCGCGCTCAAGGTCGCCGCGAGAGGACCCCGATGCCAGTGTCCGAGCTGCCCTGGATGTGGGCGCTGGGCGGCATGGGGGAGGACCTATGGCGATGAGCGGGGCCCAAACGATGGTCTCAGATGTTCCAGGAGCATGGCCGTGGAGGACTGGTGAACATGGGACCATAGCGGCGAGGTCAGCAGTGGATCTACAAGCTGTCGGGGCAGGACCGAGTGGCATTGGAAGAGTCAGTGCCAGGCCGAAACACCACAAGCCATGCGAGGCCCCACTTGGAGTCACAGACTAGGTTTGGGCTTGGGCGGAGGCGAGGCCCAAGCGGATGAGACAGAAGTGGGACATGGAGCGGTACCAGGGTTGGCTGCAGGTGATGGGTGAGTGGCACGATCGATACCTGCTCTTGTCGGATGGCTCATGGCGCCATCCCAATGAGTTACGGAGTGCTCCGAAGGAGATGGGTGGGCACGACTCCAGATGGTTGGAGCGCTCGGAGGGGTAGAGGAGAAAATGCTCCAAGGAGGAGGCGACCAGCTGTGGTCCAAGAAACGGACTGCCGCCAGGGATGGACTGATGCTGGTGGTGGTGGTGGGGAAACGGGTCATCCTCACCGAGTCATAGGCGTATTTTTATTTTTCATTTGCTCTGTGTTAATTGTTTGGGGATTATTTTAGTTTTGTATTTTATATAGGAGGGAGGGCAGCATTTTTTTTTTCTGTTATGGACTTTAATAGTATAGGCGGCAGAATAACCCGCCTTGCCGTGTGGGGGGGGGGGGTAGGACGGCAGTCTACCCATCCTCCCTAATTTTAGTTCTTTTGGTGTCAATGTCATAGGCTCCTTTTGGTGATTTTAGCTTGTTTATGTCTAGCGGATGAGTCGGGTTCCAAATTGGGGTGGAATGATTGTGTGTGTTTTGGATTTTTATTATTTAGTTATTGTTCATGTATATGGTTGTACTGTTGGAGCTCTTATTTATGGGGTACGGGATGGCGGAACCAGTGGTATAAGAGGGGTTGCTGGTAGAGGGGCGGTCTCTTCCGCCTTTCCTCTGCCAAGCAGCTGCATGTTCGGTCGGGTGTACAGAACCCTGCTTCAGTAATAAAGTAGTGTTCAGCTCCACTCCTGGCCTCGTCCTTGTCTACGAGTTACGACATAAAGGGAGCAATCACTTTTTAACAGGGCCATGTAGGTTTGTTTTTTTTCCCCCTTAATAATAAACACCTTCATTTAAAAACTGCATTTTTTGTTTACTTGTGTTATCTTTGTCTAATATTTAAATTTGTTTGATGATCTGAAACATTTAAGTGTGACAAACACAAAAAATGAGAAATCAGGAGGGGGCAAACACTTTTTCACACCACTGTACATTTCAATAGTAGTAGCCTAAATTTAAACTTTTCAAAATTTAAACACTGTCTAAGTCAACTGGACAATAAATTTACAGTAATTGCTATATCAGAAACTTGGTTAAATAATGAACTATTTATGTACCTTTTGTTCTTATTAAAGACAAAAATAGAAAGGAGATGTTTTTACCTTCTTTTCATGTTTTGACTGTTCACTGCAGCCTTCGTCAGAAGTGTCAGCTGATTGCTGCCAGGTATCATTTTATCAGCTGACTTTCGTAGGCGGGGCCAGCCCAGCAGACTTGTCAGATCCACCGAGCCGGCCCCGCTTTCCGCCGTCCAATGGTCTCTGGAGAATGTGATCCCAGGTGTGGGAAAGCATAAAGGCCCCCTCATCCCGGTTCATGTTATCTTTCCCCTCTTCCTGATTTCTATGGCCTCCTTGATCCAGCATTTGTGTCTGTTGCTGTCCGATCCAATAATTTTTGTGTCGTCCCAGTCCCTGATGTGATTATTTCTTTTGCCGGGATCTGATATAGCTGATTTTAATGTTTCTTGTTCTGCCTTTTCTTTTTGTGATCTTGTGAGTCGTCCTTGTGTTTCCTTCTCACATTCCTTCTGGTGTTCTTTTTTCCTTGTGGTGAATGATCTTCCGGTTTCTCCAATGTAGGTTTTGTTGCATGATCTGCATGATATTTCATATATTACATTGCATTTTTTGTCTTGTTCTATTTTGTCCTTGGGATGTACTAATGACTGTCTTATTTTTTGTGTGTGATTTTACTGCTGTGTTTATTTTGTATGTTTTCATGATCCTTTGAATTGGTTCTGTTATCCCTCGGATGTATGGTATAGTTATGGTGTCCTTGTTTTTGATTTCGGCTTTTGTTCTGTGTCTTGTTTCCTGTCGTTTTCTTTTTTTTTCACTTGCTGTTTCCCTTTGTTTATGGCCCATACTGGATATTGGCAGCGTATGAGTGCATGTTTTATGTGGTTTCCTTCCTCCTGTCTGTCTTCTTGGTCTGTGATGATGGTGGTCCATTCATATAATGTCCTGACAACTGATAGTTTGTGTGCTGTGGGGTGTTCCGATGTCCATAGTAGGTATTGATCTGTGTGGGTTGGTTTCCTGTAGACTGTGATTTTTATACTGCCGTCATCGTTATGGTGGATTTTCATGTCCAGAAAGGCTATGGTGCCATTTTCTTCCTCTTCGTGTGTGAATTTTATATTCCCAATGCTGTCCATGTTATTCAGATGGTCAGTGAGTTCTTGTGTGTGTCCTTTCCTTATTTTCTCCAATATGTCGTCCACGTATCTCTTCCAGAGGGGGTGGGCTTACATTGGGTAGGTGCTGTGTTGATGGCTTTGTTTTCCAGATCCTCCATGAAAAAGCTGCTCATGATGGCTGATAGTAGATCTCCCATTGCAAATCCTTCTTTTTGGCTGTAGATTTTTTTCTCTGTATTGAAAATAGGTGGATTTTGCAACAAATTGTAATTGTTCAGATATGTTGTCAACTGTGAGATTGGTGCGTCTTTTTAGGGTTCTGTCATTTCTGAGGTGTTCTTGCACTATGTGTAGTGTGACATCAACAGGGGTCTTTGTGAATAATGAAATGACATCATGTGAAATGAGGATCTCGTCTGATTCTTTTTTCATATTTTGAGTTCTTGTGCCAGCTGTTTTGAGTTTTTGCAGTGGTATTCTGATAGTCCAAGGAGGGGTTTGATGATTTCAATCAGGGCTTTTGATAAGTTTTATGTGACTGATCCGATACTGTCTATTATTGGCTGCAGTGGGATATCCTTCTTATGTATTTTTGGGGTTCCATAGATCCGGGGGATGATGCTGGCTTGAGGGGACCTTTATGCTTTCCCACACCTGGGACCACATTCTCCAGAGACCATCGGATGGTGGAAAGCTGGGCCGGCTCGGTGGATCTGACAGGTCTGCTGGGCTGGCCCCGCCTATGAAAGGCAGCTGATAAAATGATACCTGGTGTAGAAGAGCTTGGAATAACGAGGCGATGTGATTTATAAACCAAAGTTTATTATCAGCTCCTCTAACAAGTCTCATCTAGGTGCAGCAGCAGAAGAAGTGAGAGAGCGAACACCTTCGGCTCTACGAACTTATACTCGCACATAACAAAAGACATGCATATCAAAAGCTGACATCCCTCATTATCTTAATCCCCTCTTTTGTCTTCGTACCCCTCCACCTGGCCCTGGGAGGTCAGGGCGACCTATCTGGTCTCCACCGCAGCGCCTCGGATGCTCTTTGATCTTCACTGGCGGTTGAGACCTTTTGTCCTGTTCTGAGGTGTGAAGTCGCTTTACATATGTAATCACCAAACATTCTCACATGCTTATACATATGTAGGTTATGGGATATATGATTAATATAGACCACAGCCCCCCCCCCAAACGACTAAGAAAAGGACAAAAGAAAAATTCACAGTTTAAGATAATTATTATGACATACTAACTGCTACACCTCTTGACACAGAAGAAACTTTCCAGCAGCTATGCTCCTAAGAGAGTTCAGTGGTAATCATAACAGCATAGTAATATCACAAGTCAGTCCTAAACTGTTACAGCACAATTAGTGAACAACTGTTGAGTAGTTTGCATCAGTGCCTGTGCCGTCTGGGTTTTAATCTTCTCCCGAATCTGCTGTGGGTCCGCTTGGGCGTCCTGGTGGGACCTTCCTGTAAGGAATCTGCAGCTAGGGGAGGAGAGTGATTATTTGTTCCCTGCAGGGGGGCTGAGTCTTTTCTCTTGGGGGGTCTACCCCGCCGAGGTGCTCTCGCCAACCGTGCAGGCTCGTCTCTCAACAAGAAGGCAGGTTTAAGTCTGTCAATGCTGACTGTTTCTTTTCTATCCCCAAAATCAAGCACAAAATGTTTATCACCAGGTTCCAGCACTCTGAATGGTCCATCGTATGGTGGGCGGAAGGTTGGTTTTAAAGCTTCATGCCTAACAAAAACGAATTCAGCGTTTTTTAAAGCTTGGGGGACAAAAACCCGTGGAAAAGAGTGATGTGCCGGTCCGGGGAGAGAGTCTGGTCCGTTGCTGCCTAAAAACCTTGGGGCTGGAAGATGCCCTGGCTCTGGGTTCTCTGGTAAAAATTCACCTGGGAGCCTGAGAGGTTGTGCAAAAACTAATTCTGCTGGGGAGGCGTCTAGATCCTCTTTAGGCGCAGCACGCAACCCCAATAAAACCCAGGGAAGTTTATTTACCCAATTTGTATCCGTTAGTGAGGCTCTGAGGGCGGCCTTTAAAGATCTGTGAAAACGCTCGCATAACCCATTAGCCTGAGGGTGATAAGTGGTGGTGTGGTGAATTGTCGCCCCTAAGCTGCTGGCCATGGCTGACCAAAGCTCCGAGACAAATTGAGGCCCCCTATCGGATGTGATGTCCGATGGGACGCCGAAACGTGCCACCCAGTTTGTCAAAAAAACGCGAGCGATTTCCTCCGCTGTGGTTGACGCCAGAGGGACTGCCTCTGGCCAGCGCGTGGTGCGGTCTATCATTGTTAACAGATGTGTGAAACCTTGGGAGGAAGGTAGTGGCCCCACGAGGTCGACATGAACGTGGTCGAACCTTCTAGCAGGGATTCGAAAAGGCTCTAGAGGGGCTTTTGTGTGTTTGTGTACTTTGGTGTGCTGACAAGAAATGCAAGTCTTTGCCCATTCTTTTACGTTTTTGTGCAGGCCAGGCCACACAAACTTTTCGGCGACCATTTTAACCGAAGCGCGCACACCTGGGTGCGCGAGGGAGTGAATAGAGTCGAAAATACGGCGGCGCCATGCAGCTGGGACTAACGGGCGAGGTCGGCCGGTTGAGATGTCGCATATTAGGGGGGGCACACCGTCGCGTAAACCCCTTTCCTCCAGCCTTAACCCTGTTGGTCCAGACAGGAGTGCGCGCACGTCCGCGTCACTACTTTGCTCCTCTGCCATGGCTGCGTAATCTATCCCTGCGTGGATTGGGGCTGCGTATGTGTCCGCGTTGGCGAAGAGTTCTGCGGCTGAGGTAGTATAATCTGTCTCTTCATGCTCTGGCGATGTCACAGCGCGAGAGAGGCAGTCTGCTACCACGTTAAGTTTGCCTGCCACATGTCGAATGTCTGTGGTGAACTCTGAAATCGCAGCTAGCTGTCTTTGTTGCCTGCCTGACCACGGTTCGGAAATTTTAGCCATCGCAAAGGTGAGCGGTTTGTGGTCTACAAAAGCCGTGAAACGCCACCCTTCCAACCAGAACCGGAAGTGGCGGATGGATAAATGAAGCGCTAGCAGCTCCCTGTCAAAAGTGCTGTATTTACGCTCAGTTTGGTTTAGCGATTTGCTGAAAAATGCCAAAGGTTGCCAGATTCCGCTGACGTGCTGTTCTACAACCATCCCTATGGCCAGGTCTGAAGCGTCTGTGGTTAGCGCAATGCGGGCCGAGGGATCAGGGTGAACCAACAATGTGGCATTAGCTAGGGCACTTTTTACTTCCGCGAATGCGCGTTCGCGCTCCGGGGTCCATTCGACCGCGTTGGAAGGTTTTTGTTTTCTGAGCGCGTCATATAGGGGCTGCATGAGCTGAGCTGCGCGGGGGAGGAAACGGTTGTAAAAATTAACCATTCCCAAAAATTCTTGCAGCGATTTGACCGTTTGTGGCCGTGGGAAACTTTTTACTGCGAGAACTTTGTCTGGCAGTGGGACTGCCCCCTTCGGAGAAACTCTGTGTCCTAAAAAATCAATTTGTGACACGCCGAATTTGCATTTGGCTGGATTGATTATTAACCCGTGCTCTTCTAGTCTCTGAAAAACCATAGTGAGATGCTGCTCGTGTTCTTCCTCAGACGAGCTGGCTACCAGCATATCGTCAAGGTAGACGAACATGAAGGGGAGGTCGCGTAATACCGCGTCCATCATCCACTGAAAGGTTTGAGCGGTGCCTTTGAGGCCGAAAGGCATCCGCAAAAATTCAAAAAGACCGAAGGGGGTTATTACAACTGTTTTAGGAATGTCCTCTGCTCGAACTGGGACTTGATGATAGCCGCGGACCAGGTCTATTTTTGAAAAAATGCGCACACCCGCCAGATGTAGTGAAAAATCTTGAATGTGAGGAATTGGGTAGCGGTCATGTGCTGTCGCATTGTTTAATCTGCGGTAATCGCCGCACGGTCTCCAAGAACCGTCGGATTTCGGGACCATGTGAAGTGATGACGCTCAGGGGCTTTTCGAGTGCCTGATAATGCCTAATTTTTCAAGGGTGGTAAACTCGTCGGGCAGCACGGTGGCGCAGTGGTTAGCACAGTGGCAGCACAGCAAGAAGGTCATGGGATCGATTCCACCCTTGACCATCGTGGGTTCGATCCCACCCCCAGACCATCGGTGACCCTTCTGTGTGGAGTTTGCATGTTCTCCCCGTGTCTGCGTGGGTTTACTCCGGGCACTCCGGTTTCCTCCCACATGCCAAAAACATGCAAGTTAGGTTAATTGGCATCAAAACTGGGGATTCTAAATTGTCCTTAGGTATGGATGTGAGAGTGAATGGTTGTTTGTCTCTCTGTGTTGGCCCTGCGATGGACTGGCGATCTGTCCAGGGTGTACCCTGCCTCTCGCCCAAAGATGCTTGGATAGGCTCCAGCCCCCCCGTGACCCGAAAGGATTAAGCGGTAGAAGATGGATGGATGGATGGATGGTAAACTCGTCCCGAGCTATGGCGAGCTTGGTCGCGTCTAAGAGCCGAGCTTTGGCGAATACGGGTGGGCCCGTTGTGGGAATAAAGTGTTCAACCCCGTGTATAGCCACTGTGGCTGAGATTTTGGGAATTGTGAGTGCTGGAAATTGGGTGAGGAGTTGATCAAACTTACCTCCTGCTGTGGTGACGCTGGCCTGCACGGGTGGTGGAGAAACTCGAGCTGAGCAGGGAATAGAAGCAAAGGACAGTGCATTAACCAAGTGTCTGTTCGCTAGATCAACTATTAACCCATGTGCACACAAAAAGTCTGCGCCCAACAAGTTAAAACTCACCGCCGCTACAACAAATGTCCATCTGTAGTTGCGGCCGTGGATGCGGAGGGGCAGGCTCTTTTCACCAAAAGTGTCGATGATGGAGCCGTTGGCTGCCACCGCTCCATTGCCCCGGGTGCCCATGGCCCGGTCTGCTTGGGAGGGCATGACAAAACTTAGTTGAGCTCCGGTGTCGATAAGGAACTGCTTGCCGGTGTGTCCGTCCGTCACATATAAAAGCTTGCTTTTTTCACCGAGAACCGCCGCTGTTAACGGTTCTCGGCTTTGGCGTTTCCCGAAATCGTGAATTTGCGGGGGTGAACGCATTTGTAAGCCTTCTCGGCGAAGCGGTGGTGGTAATAACAAACGTCGCTCCGTCTGTTACATCTTGGCCGTGTCGCTGTCACCGCGGGCTGATTCTGCTCGGTGGTTTGTGGCTCCCCGTGGCTCCGGACATCAGTGTTGAGGTCTGCGGATGCTGCTGTGGGTGTCTGTTCCTTGCAGGTGTTGACGAGCCGTTGAGCTTCGTGAGCCAGCGTGCGGAAGTCCTGCTGGTTGCTGCATCGCATGTTGGCAAGTGTCCCTCTCATGTGTGGCGGCAGTGTACTGAGGAATATGAATTGGAAGAGGAAGTTGTCATTGTCCTCTTCTTTAAGTTGCAGCAAGTCCTCCATGAGGGCCTTGGGTCTGCATCCTCTGTGGCTGTAGACCGCCAGGATCCTCTCGGCTCTCTCCTTGGCTGAGGGGACGAAATTTGCCGCGACGGTCGCTTTCAGTTCTTTATATTTGTCCTGGGCCGGCGGCCACTGGATTATGCTCCACGCACATCTCGAAGTGGCGGCGTCGAGTTGGGCGACGATGTGATAGAACTTTGTATCGTCAGCCGTGATGCCCGCAAGTGCAAACTGGGCTTCATCTTGCTGAAACCACGAGGCAGGGTCTTCCTGCCAGAAGTCCGGCAGCTTGACGGTGACGGCGTTTGTGTGGACCATCACTGATGTGTCCGCAGGGTGAGAGTGCCTTCCTTCGGCTCTCTCAGCGGCGCTGGTGCTCGGTTGAGCCCTCTCTATCACTTCTGCCGTGGGGGAACGTCGTCCATCTGTTCCCCTGTCTGCATGGGCGCCGGCGTCTGCCTGGGTCGCCACAGATGAGTCGATTGCAGGGGAACGCCTCTGGTCCATCCTCACGTCAGGGTCACCAGTGTAGAAGAGCTTGGAATAACGAGGCGATGTGATTTATAAACCAAAGTTTATTATCAGCTCCTCTAACAAGTTTCATCTAGGTGCAGCAGCAGAAGAAGTGAGAGAGCGAACACCTTCGGCTCTACGAACTTATACTCGCACATAACAAAAGACATGCATATCAAAAGCTGACATCCCTCATTATCTTAATCCCCTCTTTTGTCTTCGTACCCCTCCACCTGGCCCTGGGAGGTCAGGGTGACCTATCTGGTCTCCACCGCAGCGCCTCGGATGCTCTTTGATCTTCACTGGCGGTTGAGACCTTTTGTCCTGTTCTGAGGTGTGAAGTCGCTTTACATATGTAATCACCAAACATTCTCACATGCTTATACATATGTAGGTTATGGGATATATGATTAATATAGACCACACCTGGCAGCAATCAGCTGACACTTCTGACGGAGGCTGCAGTGAACAGTCGAAACATGTAAAGAAGGTAAAAACATCTCCTTTCTATTTTTGTCTTAAATAAGAACAAAAAGTAAATAATTAAAAGAAGACAAAATGAACCTACTTGAGCTATTATGATGAACAAACTGATATGGTAGAGATTGAGGGATATACTTATTTCATTAACAGAGCAACAACAAAGGGAGGTGGGGTGGCCTTGTATATAGATAAAAGTTATAGAAGTCATTCTGTTGGTCAAATATCATTTGTTATGGACAATATTATGGAGAGTATAACAGTAGAAATTGATATGGGTAATTCAAAAAATATACTAAGTTGTATTTACAGAATACAACAGAATACAACTGGTTCATGTGTTAACACCTTTATGGAGAAGTTATTTGAATTACATAACATAAAAAAACATCAAATCAGATTTTATTGGTGGGGATTTTAACACTGATTTGTTAAATCCTCATGATCAAAATACAACTACAGTTTATTAATAATATGTATAATTCCAGCTTATACCCAACAATAGTGCACTTAACCAGAATAACAACTTTTAGTGCCACACTTATAGGCAATATATTGACCAATGTCATCGATAGGAAAATAGAAAGTGGAGTAATAATCAGTGATATCAGTGATCACCTTCCAGTGTTTGCAGTTATTCAGCACTCCAACATGATTAAGAAAGACAACAAAACCTTGAAAGTAACGAGACTAACAACACAAAGGCAATCAGTACCCTAAAAGAAGAACTAAGGAAACAGGAATGGAAAAATGTTTATGCAGAATATGTGATTGAAGCTTATGAATCCTTCCTGAACATCATATTATCATTGTATGAAAAAAAATTGTCCACTTGTGATAAAAGCAGTTTAACAAAATTATTCTCTACCGCTTTTCCGGAGGTCCGGGTAGCGGAGGCAGCAGTTCAAACAGAGAAGCCCAGACTTTCCTCTCCCCAGCCACCTGCTCCAGCTCTTCAGAGAGGATACCAAGGCGTTCCCAGACCATCTGGGAGACATAGTCTCTCCAGCGAGTCCTGGGTCTGCCCCAGGGTCTCCTCCTAGTGGGACGTGCCCGAAACACCTCAAGTGGGAGGTGTCCAGGAGGCATCCTAATCAAATGCCCATACCACCTCAACTGACTCCTTTCAATGTGGAGGAGCAGCGGTTCTACTCTGAGCCTCTCCCAGATGACTGAGCTGCTCACCCTGTCTCTGAGGGTGAGTCCAGCAATCCTACGGAAAAAGTTTATTTCAGCCGCTTGTATCCACAATCTCGTTCTTTTGGTCATTACCCAAAGCTCGTGACCATAGGTGAGAGTAGGAACGTAGATTGACTGGTTAATCGACAGCTTTCCCTTAGAACTCAGCTCCTTCTTCACCACAACAGACTGGTACAACATCCGCATCACTGCAGATGCTGCTCCGATCCGTCTGTTGATCTCTCGCTCCATTCTCCCCTCACTCGTGAATAAGACTCCAAGATACTTACACTCCTCCACTTGGGGTAGGAGTCTGTCCCCAACCCGGAGAGGACAATCCACCTTTTTCCGGCTGAGGACCATGGACTCGAACTTGAAGGTGCTGATTCTCATCCCAGCCGCTTCACACTCAGTGGCAAACCATCCCAGCAAGAACTGTAGGTCACTGCTGGATGAAGCCAACAGGGCAACATCATCTGCAAACAATAGAGATGAGATCCTGTGGTCACCAAGCATGACACCCTCCATTCCCTAGCTATGACTAGAAATCCTGTCCATAAAAATTATGAACACGATCGGTGACAAAGGGCAGCCCTGGCAGAGTCCAACTCTCACTGGGATTGAGTCCGATCAAGTGTTGGCAATACAATCCAAACTCTCACAACGGTCGTACAGAGACCGAATAGCTCGTAACAACAAGCCCGATACCCCATACTTCCGAAGCACCCCCCGCAAAAAAAAACACAAGGGACACGGTTGAATGCCTTCTCCAAGTCCACAAAACACATGTAAACTGGTTGGGCAAACTCCCACGAACCCTTGAGAATTCTTGAGCAGGTAAAGAGCTGGTCCGATGTGCCACGGCCAGGACAAAAACCACATTGCTCCTCCTGAATCCGAGGTTCGACCAACGGCCGGACTCTCCTTTCCAGTACCTTGGCATAGACCTTCCCAGGGAGGTGGAGGAGTGTGATCCCTCTAAAGTTGTAGCACACTCTCCGGTCCCCTTTGTTGAAGAGAGGAACCACCACCCCGGTTTGCCATCCCAAAGGCACTGCCCCCGACCTCCACGCATTGTTGCAGAGGTGTGTCAACCATGACAGCCCTACAACATCCAGGGCCTTGAGGTACTCAGGGCGAATCTCATCCACCCCCGGGGCCCGGCCACCAAAGAGATTTTTAACTACCTTGGCGACCTCAGCCCCTGTGATAGATGAGTTGTCCTGCTCTTCCACAAGCTCTGTGGAAGGCGTATCAGTGGGATTGAGGAGATCCTCAAAGTATTCCTTCCACCGCCCGACAATATCCCCAGTCGAAGTCAACAGCGCCCCATCCGCACCATACACAGTGTGGACAGGGAGCTGCTTCCCCCTCCAGAGCCGCTGGACAGTTTGCCAGAATCTCTTCGAGGCCGACTGAAAGTCTTGTTCCACGGCCTCACCAAACTCCTTCTATACTCGAGTTTTTGCTTCAGCAACCACCCGAGCTGCACTCCACTTGGCTTGCCGGTACACCTCAGCTGCTTTGAGAGTCTGACAAACCAACCAAGCCTGATAGGACTCCTCCTTCAGCTTAATGGCCCCCCTCACCACTGGTGTCCACCACTTGGTTTGGGGGTTGCCACCACGAGATGCCCCGACGACCTTGCGGTTGCAGCTCTGGGCCGCTGCTTCAACAATAGAGGTGGAGAACATGGCCCATTCAGACTCCATGTCTCCAGACTCCCTCGGAATGTGGTTGAAGTTCTTCCGGAGGTGGGTTGACGACCTCCCGGCTTCAGCCAGACGTTCCCAGCACAGCCTCACTATATGTTTGGGTCTGTCAGGTCTGAATGGCATTCTCCCCTGCCATTGGATCCAACTCACCACCAGGTGGTGATCAGTTGACAGCTCTGCACCTCTCTCTACCCAAGTGTCCAAGACATACGGTCGCAGATCTGATGACACGATAACAAAATTGATCATTGACCTGCGACCTATGGTGTCCTGGTGCCAGGTGCACATATGGACACCCTTATGCTTGAACATGGTGTTTGTTATGGACAAACTGTGGTTAGCACAGAAGTCCAATAACTGAACACCACTCGGGTTCAGATTGGGAAGGCCGTTCCTCTCAATCACCCCCTTCCAGGTTTCACACTGTCGTTGCCCACGTGCGCATTTAAGTCCCCCAGTAGGACAATGGAGTCTCCAAGAGGAGCACCCTCCAGCACCCCAGTCAGAGACTCCAAAAAGGGTGGGTACTTTGAAACATCATTTGGTGCATAGGCACAAATGATGGTCAGGACCTGTTCCCCAACCTGAAGGCGCAGGGAAGCTACCCTTTCGTCCACTGGGGAAAACTCCAATATAGAGGCAGCAAGGTGGGGGGATACAAGAATACCCACCCCTGCTCGTCGCCTCTCACCCGGGGCAACTCCAAAGAAGGCCAAGCTCCAGCCCCTCTCCAGGAGACTGGTTCCGGAACCGGAGCTGTGTGTTGAGGTGAGGCCGACTATATCTAGCCGGTATTGCTCAACCTCATGCACCAGCTCAGGCTCCTTCCCCGCCAGAGAGGTGACATTCCACATCCCAAAAGCCAGTTTTGAAAGCTTGGGATCAGTCCACCAAGGTCTCCACCTTTGACCGCCACCTGATCCACATAGCACCGGACCCCCATGATCCCTCCTGCAGGTGGTGAGCCTACTGGAGGGCGGACCCATGTAACTCCTTCTGGCTGAGCCTGGCCGGGTCCCATGGGCGGAAACCCAGCCACCAGACGCTATCCATCGAGCCCCTCCCCCAGGCCTGACTCTAGGGTGGGGCCCCGGTATCCCCATACTGGGTGGGGTACACTGAATCCCTGTTCTAGTATTTATCATGAGAGTCTGTTGGATCGTTTTTAGTCTTGCCCTTCACCCAGGACCAGTTTGTCTTGGGTGACCCTCTCAGAGCCAAATTGCTCCGGACAACATAGCTCCTGGGATCACTGGGGCACGAAAAAGAGATTATAGACACTATCAAAAAATTAAAGAGAAAGAAATCAACAGACTGCAATGGACTACACATGTCCCTGGTAAAAACATCATTGACTGTATTTTAAAACCTCTTGCACATATTTATAATCAGTCCCTAATAACTGCTGTTTTCCCAAATAAAATTAAAGTAGCTAAAGTTATGTTTCATTGCTACCACAGTTTTCAAAAATATTGGAAAAGATGTTCCTTGAAAGACTTGAGGGCTTCATTACTAAACATAATACTGTATGATCAGCAATATGGCTTTAGAACAAACAGGAAAACTCATGCACTTATTGATTTGGTAGCAAAGATAACAACAGCCATAGAAAAGAAAGAACATGTTACAGTGGTATTTTTAGATCTGAACAAAGCTTTTGATACCATAGATCATGAATTATTGATGAAAAAAAATTACACAAGTGCTGTATGGAATTAGAGGAACCACATTTAACTGGATGAGCAGCTATTAACAGGACAGAAAACAATATGTGCAGTTATTAGATGTAAAATCTCATATGCAAAATGTTATCTGTAGAGTCCCACAGGGGTCGGGGTTGGGACCATTCTTGTTTATTTTATTCATCAATAATTTGTGTGAATTAACCAAAATCATATTAAACCATATGAATTAAACCATATGAAAACCATATTATTTGTGGATGACACAAATCTATTTTGTAGTGGGGAGAACCTGCAACAGCGCCTGGATACTGTGGAAAGGGAATTGATAATAGTGAAGAGATAGTTTGATGAAAACAAACTAACATTGAATTTAAGTAAAACAAAATATATAATCTTTGGCAATCATCAAAGTGACCCAAAAAACAAACTCAGGATTAATAATATTGAAATTAAAAATGTAACTTCAATTAAATTTCTCGGGGTAATAATAGACGATAATTTAAACTGGAAACCACATATAAATTATATCAAGTCAAAGGTATCTAAATCAACTGCAATATTATACAGAGCAAAAAATCTTGTCAGTCAAGCTTCACTTTTTACCTTATACTGCTACTTCATACTTCCATACCTGACTTACTGTGTAGAAATATGGGGAAACACATATAAAACTAACACAGATCTAATTTACATTATTCAAAAAAGCAGTAAGAATTGTAAGCAATGCTGAGTACAGACAACCAACCAACTCCCTCTTCATTAAACTGAAAACACTCAAATTCAAAGATTTAGTTGACTGTAAAACAGCACAATTCATGTACAAAGTAACTCATCATAAAGTACCACACAGTATTCAGGAGCTGTTTCATTTGAGCAAAAGTAATTTTGATCTATGAGAACATGTATTTAAAAAAAAAAAAACAAAACGATAAGAACAAACACAAAGTGTCATTGTCTTACAATTAAAGGATTCAATTTATGGAACAACTTCCATCGATGAAACGAAGTCATGTGGAACATTAATGAAATTTAAAAGACTATTTAAAATGATATACTAAACAAATATACAATGAAAAGAGGATGAATGAATGATGTTGTTGACTCCCATCTGTACTGTACAGTATTTGTACCTATTGTGTATATTATTATTATCTGTATGTATTATCTATTGTCTTCTGTTTTGTTGTTGGATAAACAAGATTTTCTGCCAGTTGTTTGTTCCTGTAGAAAAGTATGTATCATTTTCTTTGATTTGATATGGGCACAGGTTGTGTGATACAGTGATCCCTCGCTACTTCGCGCTTCACCTTTCGCACCCTCAGTGCATCGCGGATTTTTCAAAAATATTCATCAAAAATTCAAAATTGAGAAATAATGGGCGGGCGCTAGCAGAAGGCAGGGAGACTACATTAGACCATCAGGTATCAACACGGAGAGCCGCACAACTCAAAAAATCCACCTCTCTGTTCGCTGTTCTCGTGTTGGCTCGGCTCGGAAATCTCGCAAGCTGATTGGCTGAGACGTTTCACCCACCTCCTCTCCCTGCCGAGCGCCCATGAAGGGAAGGAAGACCGCATTCATTGCTCTTTATCGCTCGTGTTACGTAGTCTCGCAGCGTGGAACTTTTTGCTGTTCTCTTGTGCCATTTTGTGCGAAATAGTCTTCCCGTCGAGCCACTACGCCGCCTCCTGCAGCTTCTCCAGCTCTATCAGAAGCTGCCCTTGATGATCCTGCACTTCTAGCACCTGACGATGAGGCGTCACCTGAGGAGCAGTAAAGCTCTCATTAACCTGTGAAGTAAATCATCTTCATCTTGAGTTACGTATCTTGTTATAAGAATAAAAGAGTTCTAAAAACATATTTATGTACACTTTATTTACATCTACGTATGTATGTACACGTACACACACACACACACACGTATCATATGAGAGAGAGAGAGAGAGAGAATGAACGTATGTATTATTTATGGATGACGTCATTAGGGGTGACGCTACTTCGCGGTTTTTCACTTTTCGCGGTCGGTTCTGGAACCCATTAACCGCGATAAGTGAGGGATCACTGTATATTGAATAGACTTATAACATGAAATAGTTTATTATAAAAAAAAGTATAAAAGGGGGTAGGCCTCGATTAGTTTTTACTTCTGCCTACCCCTTTTGGACCACAGGGACTTGAAGGAAATGACTATTGGAAAACTTGGTTATGTGTTTTCTTTTGATTTCATTTCAAGTTCAAACTTTATTATACGTATTACAATTTTTCTTTTTTTATTCTTTTGTATTGTTTTCTTGTCATGTTTTAGAGATCAGAAGTCCAAATCAATAAACAAACAATACTAAAAAAATAATGCAAACAAAAGATGTAGAGAAAATCAAGACTCCAACACTAGCACTGTATTTATAACATGTATAATAATGCTGTTTTAAATAAATCTGTGGTTTGACTGGGGCAATTTTATTATCACACACTTGGGAAGGTGGGGGATGAAATCAAATAATTTAATACCTAGCAGGCCCCCAGGTGATTGTGGGACCCCAAGCAGTTGCTTTATTTGCTTATGCCTTGGGCCTGCCCTGACGACATGTAAATAAGATGGTGTTAGCGTCTGGACATGGCTGTGCTCATGTCCTTACTTTATGTTGTTGTTTGTTTTTTGTGATCTCTGGGACATGAGTTTAGTCATGTCCTTACCCTCAGTTTATTAAGTTTCTCTGCGTTTTATTTTCATCCCTGCCATTGCCCTAATCTGTGTTATCATCAGGTTTTCATTTTCATTATCATGTCTCCTATGTTGTCCCATTGATTTGATTCTTGCCCCACACTTGTCTATTACTATTATCAATATTTAGTTCCTGGTGTGATTGTCTATACAGCCCAGCCCAGCCCACCTTGCTCTCCATACCGGTTGTCTCTGTCTCTCCATGTGTCTCTGATTGCCCCTGATTATTCCCACCTGTTCTGTGTTCACTAATTACCCCCTCGTCTACTTAAGCCTGTGTCAGTTTTAGTCTTGTGTGACATCATTAATGTTTCCAGTCAGTCTTGTCCCTGAGTTCATGAGTTTATGTCTCTTGTCAGGCTGGTTGGTAGTGATGGCAGAAATGGAACGCTCGAGAGATCGAATCATTTGGAACAATTGATTCAGAAAAAGAATCGATCTTTCGGAACATTTGAAATGTCTCCCTACAGCGACATCTGGTGGCCAAATCTTATAATACTACAGGTACATCTCAAAAAATTAGAATATCATGAATATCGTGAAAAAGTTCAATTTTTTTTCACTTATTTCAGAAAGTGAAACCCATATATTATATAGATTCACTACACAGAGAGTGATATATTTCAAATGTTTATTTATTTTAATTCTGATGATTATGGCTTACAGCCCATGACAACCCCAAATTCAGTTTCTCAAAAAATTTGAATATTACATAAAATTAATTTTAAAAAATAGCTTTTTAATAGAAATGTTGGTCAACTGAAAAGTATGTCCATGTACACACTCAATACTTGGTCGGGGCTCCTTTTGTATTAACCTGTTGCACTCCGGGATACCGCGGGCGGTCACGTCTCTGCGTCCTAGTGCGCACTGAAAAAAAAAAAAAAAGCTGCATTTCCGTTCTTCCAGTACAGACACAGCCGTGAACAGAAAGCCAAAGGAGTGTTTTGATTGGTTTAGATTTGATTGACCTCTCATTCGACTAAAAAGAGCCTTGAATTGGGTTTCTGAAACCTTGAAGAACCAATGACTGAAAACCTAGCAAGAAGGACCTGCCTACCAACGACCACGAATACAACGAGCCAATTGAAGCAGAGAAGTTTGACGATTGAAAAGCGTGCATCCCGTGCGTAAAATCTGTTTTGTCTAAGCCGCTGGGTGACACACATTGAGACCTGTGTGTAACGGTAGCATTAGCCAGTCTTTTTTTATTACTACTGTTCTTATTTGTTTTGAAAAATCGTTCGCCAAAACCGCAATCATGGAAGCGCAAAACCGCAATAATGGAATCATGGTTTGACCGGGTGGGGTGACCAGAACCACGAGTCCGTAACAAGTGGACCAACTTCATGTTCGTCTGACAATGAGGAACAGATGTTCGCCAACGAACATTTTTAGTTTATATATGCTTCCGTTAGGCAACATTATTAGAAAGCACTGTATACATTTTCACTGTTATGCAGATGACACACAATTATACCTGTCAATGAAGCCAGATGATACTAATCAATTAGCCAAGTTAGAAGCCTGTCTTAAGGAAATCAAAGTTTGGATGACTTGTAATTTCCTGCTATTAAATTCAGATAAGACTGAAGTCATTCTTGTTGGTCCAAAAAACCTTAGAAATTCCTTTCCAAATCAAACTTTCAGTTTGGATGCAGTTACTCTTTCTCTTAATAGCTCTGTGAGGAACCTTGGAGTTATTTTTGATCAGGATTTGTCCTTCAATTCATATATTAAATTTGTTTCTAAGACTGCCTTCTATCATTTGCGTAATATTGCCAAGATTAGGAGCATCTTGTCTCAGAGTGATGCTGAGAAGCTGATCCACGCTTTTGTTAGCTCGAGATTAGATTATTGTAATTCTTTATTATCAGGCTGTCCTAAAACATCTTTAAAAAGTCTTCAGCTGATCCAAAATGCTGCAGCAAGAGTTTTAACAGGTACTAGAAAGAGAGATCATATCTCTCCGGTTCTGGCCTCCCTTCATTGGCTTCCCATAGAGTTTAGAATTAAGTTTAAAATCCTTCTTCTTACTTACAAAGCTCTAAACAATCAGGCTCCTTTTTATTTAAAAGATCTGATACTACCGTATCATCCTAACAGAGCACTACGCTCCCAAAATGCAGGTTTACTTGTAATACCTAGAATCTCCAAAAGTACAGTGGGAGGCAGAGCCTTCAGTTATCAAGCTCCTCTCCTGTGGAATCAGCTGCCAATCTGGATTCGGGAGTCAGACTCGATCTCTGTTTTTAAGAATAGGGCTAAAACCTACCTTTTTGATATA
Organism: Pholidichthys leucotaenia; assembly: GCA_020510985.1. Taxonomy (NCBI): domain Eukaryota; kingdom Metazoa; phylum Chordata; class Actinopteri; order Cichliformes; family Pholidichthyidae; genus Pholidichthys; species Pholidichthys leucotaenia. The sequence goes on along the minus strand of CM035845.1, from coordinate 320,302,668 downwards.
GCCTACAATTAGGGAGGGATCATGTGTTTCTGAACCCTCCCTTAGTTATGCTGCTAATAGGTTTAGTCAGCCGGGGGACCTCCAGTAATGCACTGGGCCTCACTCCTTTCCTCACTCTCTATGAAATATTTTTTTTTTGCTGGTCATTAACATTTGTTTGTTCTCTCCCATAGATTGAGTCCCCATCGTGCTGTTTGCTCTCTACATGTCTGTTCTTTTCTTCTTCTCTGTCCCCTCACCCCCCAGCCAGTCGCAGCAGATGACTGCCCCTCCCTGAGCCTTGTTCTGCTGGAGGTTTCTTCCTGTTAAAAGGGAGTTTTTCCTCTCCACCGTCGCCAAGTGCTTGCTCACAGGGGATCGCCTGATTGCTGGGGTCTTTCTGCAACTGTGGGGGTCCTCCCTACAGTTGATAGTGCTATGAGATGACTGTTGTTGTGAAATGGCGCTATATAAATAAAGTTGAATTGAATTGAATTGAATTGAATTGAATTGAAGGACACTGCTATTGTGGACAGTTAAGTGTTACAAGCTAAATTATTCTTTATCAATGAAAATAATAATAAAAATGACTTTCGACCGATCGGTAATTACAACGGTGCGTCATGGCCACATGACGGACTGTTGACGGACCGTTTTTTGTGCGCCAAGCTCCTCTGTAGCGGGGGGGGGGAGTTGTTATCCTCTACATTGCAGATATTTTAGTATAATTTTTATTGCACTGTAGGTTATTTTTTCTTGTAAAAAAAGGCCACACATTTTTTACGTGGCATGATTCTTTATGTGTGGGGGCTTGTTTGTTCATTCATTCATTCATGAATGAACAAACAACCCCCCCCCCACACACACACACACACAGCCCTGAGTGTCACCTTTCATTAGAGCCCAAGATGAAGCTTCTATGTTGAAGCATTCAAAAGTTACAGACGTTTTTCCAAACTCTGCCATTTGGCACAATTTGGCACAGTTCAAAAATGCCTGGGAACAACCTGAGAAAAAAAGCTGTGTAATATATTCATTTTTTGTGGTATTGTTACAATTTACTTTGGGTATGTTATTTTTAGGCATTTTTAGGGAAATTGACCAGAGTGCAAGGGGTTAATTACTGTACCAATGTGGCGTGGCATGAAGGTGATCAGCCTGTGGCACTGCTGAGGTGTTATGAATGTCCAGGTTGCTTTGATGGTGACCTTCAGCTCGTCTGCATTGCTGGGTCTGGTGTCTCATCTTCCTCTTGACAATACTCCATAGATTCTCTATGGGGTTTAGGTCAGGAGACCAACACCAGCAGATGACATGGCTCCTCAAAGAAGATGAGCGACACCAGACCCAACAATGCAGACGAGCTGAAGGTCACTATCAAAGCAACCTGGACCTTCATAACACCTCAGCAGTGCCAAAAGCTGATCACCTCCATGCCACGCCACATTGATACGGTAATTAATCCAAAAGGAGCCCCGAACCAAGTATTGGGTGTGTACATGGACAGACTTTTCAGTCAGCCAACATTTCTATTAAAAAACTATTTTTTAAAATTAATTTTATGTAATATTCATTTTTTTTGAGAAACTGAATTTGGAGTTTTCAATCATCAAAATTAAAATAAATAAACACTTGAAATATATCACTGTCTGTGTAATGACTCTATATAATATATGGGTTTCACTTTCTGGAATGAGTGACAAAAAATACTGAACTTTTTCATGATATTCTAATTTTTTGAGATGTACCTGTACACTCAAACAGTTCAGCGTTTTTGTGTGTGTTTTTATCGCTTAACGTTTCGTGTTTTGTTTGGGTTTATAGTATTACTTGTATGAATTAATTAGTATTTGTCGAAGGTGCTTGCATACATTCAAGTATTTTTATTCAGAAAAACAATCTGTTCAACAGTGCTCGGACTTAGACGGTTTCTCTTCTTGTTTAAAATCTATCCTGCTTTTGAGACTATTCTCTCGCAAGGGGCTGATGTGGCTGGAATGGAGGGATATGTCTTGGCCCGCTGGAACATTATTATTATTATTATTATTATTATTTGGTCGCCTATGAGGCGAGCAACCACATCTCAGTCGCTTTATAAAGCTAATACAGGGCAGGGGTTGCCACTCGTCACTGCCCAGATGGAACAGTTGAGGGAATATAGTGGCATGTTGTTTCCAATAATCTTGAGGGTCATCTCGTCTGGGCAAGTATGGGGCTGAGAGATAGCGCTGAACCTCGACTGATAGATAAACAGACAGACAGACAAGTTACATAACAATAAATGAGAATCAAACACAATTACCACCTCATTCAATCATTCTGAGCATAGTGGGTGTCTGGGGGTTGCCTACCTATGGCTTCTTTTAGTGATCAAATGCATAATTATATTTTTTGTAAATAATAATAAAGGTGTAGCAATAATAAATGCATACTTGTATGTGCATTAAAAGACCCTGAATACATACCATAAACATTATGCTGGGCATGGCTTGATTCAGGTTGTGTTGTGCTAGGAATGCAGGCATCAGGATGTTTTGTCTGTAGATGTCTTCACATAGTTGTTGTATTATTACAAAATGCAAGATGTTGCATACAATGCATACATTTAACTTTTTTTCCCTTAAGAAGGTCGAAGTGATCCCAGACAGCTGACCTGGGATGCTTTCTACCCCCTTCTGTTTCCAAATAGTGTAAATCCAAAAGCACGCTCAATACAAGACACTCAGAGAGGGAAGACTTCACAAACAAACTGCACTATAGAGGACCTTTTAAATGTTTTAGGCATGTGGGGTGATGAATCGGCAGCCAATCAGGCAAGGGCACGAGAAATTAGTATTTTACATATAAAGTATTGATATAATACATATATTGTGCATAGAATAGGATTTCATATTGTGTAATGGTAGTATTTTATTTATTATTCCATTTTAGAAATGGGATAACAAAATCATCGCATATTCACTTGTGTTTCACTGATATAAAACAACTGTAACATTTCAAAACAGCTGTTGACGTAATGGAACGCAACATGGAACAGTCACATGACATCCTCTTTCTGATACAGACCTCGGAGCAGTGGTTCGATTCAGAAGTTCCACCTAGGTTTCGGTACGTACTAAAACACTGTTTCGACTTTGTCATCACTACTGGTCAGTGAGATTATCTTGTCCAAGTATTATCCTAGTCCAGTCGTGTCTTGTCAGTCGGTCTGTTTATCTTTTGTTTCGTTTTCAGCCCATGCACTGCCATTTATTTTGCATGTTTTGCTTAATAAATTACTTTTTCTGCACTGCATTCTGCCTGTGCCTAAGTTCTGTCAGCGACTAAACCCTGACAAAATGACAGGCTTACAAGACAAGGGGGTAATTACTTAACACAGAACAGGTGGGAATAATCAGGGTCAATCTGAGACACACGGGGAGACAGAGACAACTGGTATGAAGAACAGGACAGGTGGGGCTGTACAGACAGTCACACCTGGAGCTAAATATTGATAATTATAATAGACATAAGTGCAGGGCAGGAATAAAATCAGCGGGACAACATAAGAGACATGATAATGAAAATGAAAACCTGATGACAACAAAGACTAGGGCAATGGCAGGGATGAAAATTAAACACAGAGAAACATAATAAACTGAGGGTGAGGGCATGACTGAGCTCATGTCCTGGAAATCACAAAAAACAAACATAAGGCGAGGACATTTGATTCAATTAAACTTTATTTATATAGCACCATTTCACAACAACAGTCATCTCAAAGCACTTTCAACTGTAGGGGAAACTCCCACAATTGCAGAAAGACCCCAGCAATCAGGCAATCCCCTGTGAGCAAGTACTTGGCAAAGGTGGAGAGAAAAAACTCCCTTTTAGCAGGACGAAACTTCCAGCAAAACCAGGCTCAGGGAGGGGCAGCCATCTGTGTGACTGGCTGGGGGCGGGGGGGGGGGGGGATAGAGAAGAAGATGAAAAGAATAGACATGAAGAGAGCAAACAGCACGACGGGGATTCAACCTATGGGAGGGAACAAACAGATGTTAATGACCAGCAAAAATATTTCATTGAGAGTGAAGAAAGGAGTGGAGCCCAGTGCATTGTTGGAGATTCCCCGGCTGTCTAAACCTATTAGCAGCATAACTAAGGGAGGGTTCAGGAGCACATGATCCCAACCTAATTATAGGCTATATCAAAAAGGAAGGTTTTAACCCTATTCTTAAAAACAGAGATTGAGTCTGACTCCCGAATCCAGATTGGCAGCTGGTTCCACAGGAGAGGAGCTTGACAACAGAAGGCTCAGCATCCCATTGGACTTTTGGAGAGTCTAGGTATTACAAGTAATCCTGCATTTTGTCAGCGTAATGCTCTGTTAGGATAATAGGGTGGTATCAGATCCTTTAAATAAAAAGGGGCCTGATTGTTTAGAGCTTTGTAAGTGAGAAGAAGGATTTTAAACTTAATTCTAAACTCTATGGGAAGCCAATGAAGGGAGGCCAGAACCGGAGAGATATGATCTCTCTTTCTAGTACCTGTTAAAACTCTTGCTGCAGCATTTTGGATTAGCTGAAGACTTTTTAAAGATGTTTTACAACAGCCTGATAATGAAGAGTTGCAATAATCTAATCTAGAGCTAACAAAAGTGTGGATCAGTTTCTCAGCATCACTCTGAGACAAGATGCTCCTAATCTTGGCAATATTATGCAAATGATAGAAGGCAGTCTTAGAAACAAGTTTAGTATGTGAATTAAAAAACAGCTCTTGATCAAAAATAACTCCAAGGTTCCTCACAGGACTATTAAGAGAAAGAGTAACCCCATCCAAACTAAAAGTTTGATTTGGAAAGGTATTTCTAAGGTGTTTTTTTTTCGACCAATAAGAATGACTCCAGTCTTATCTGAATGTAATAGCAGGAAATTACAAGTCATCCAAGCTTTGATTTCCTTAAGACAGACCTCTAACTTGGCTAACTGATTGCCATCATCTGGCATCACTGACACATATAATTGTGTGTCATCTGCATAACAATGAAAATGTATACAGTGCGTTCTAATTATGTTGCCTAGCGGAAGCATATATAAACTAAAAAGAATAGGGCCTAGCACAGATCCCTGTGGAACTCCGTGACTGAGCTTTGAATTGGAAGAAAACTCATTATTGACATGAACAAACTGGAACCTATCAGATAAATAAGATCTACACCACTTCAACCAAGTTCCATAAAGTCCATCATAGTGTTCTAATCTATCAAGTAAAATATTATGATCGATAGTATCAAAAGCAGCACTAAGGTCTAAAAGGATAAGTACAGAAACTAGTCCATTATCAGATGCAATAATGAGGTCATTAGTGACCTTCACTAAAGCTGTTTCAGTACTATGATGGATTCTAAACCCTGATTGAAACTCTTCAAATAAACCATTTCCCTGCAAGTGGTCAAATAGTTGCGTAGCAACAACTCTTTCTAAGATTTTTGAAATGAAAGGGAGATTAGAGATTGGTCTATTGTTAGCTTAAACTCCTGGATCCAGCGTTGGCTTTTGAGTAAGGGTTTAATTACAGCAGTTTTAAAAGCCTGCGGTACATGGCCTAATGTTAATGAAGAATTGATTCTCTGAAGAATAGAGCTACCAATAAATGGGAAGACTTCTTTAACCTCTTGCACTCCGGTGTACCGCGGACGGGCACGTCTCTTGTGTCCTAGAGCGCACGAGGGCGCTCTCGTGCGCCCTCATGCGCTGTAGGACGTACGAGGGTGCTGCATCCAAGCACGCACTGAAAAAAAAAAGCTGCATTTCCGTTCTTCCACTACAGACACAGCCGCGAACAGATCAGATATGATTGACCTCTCATTCGACTAATAAGAGCCTTGAATTGGGTTTCTGAAACCTTGAAGAACCAATGACTGAAAACCTAGCAAGATGGACCTGCCTACCAATGCTGTGAATGCAGGGAGCCATTTGAAGCACAGAAGTTCGCAAGCTGTTTTGTGTAAGGCTGGGTGAAGACAGATTGCTGCAGCAGATGAAAAAAGGACCCACAGGAAGAACCTGCCACAGACCCAGCAGCACGGAGACCACCCACAAGTGCGACCTGTGTGACAGGGACTGCCATTCGCGCATCGGCCTGTTCAGCCACAGGCGGTGCTTTTTTTTTTTTTATTCCAGCAGAATAGACGTTTAGGATTCTCTTCCATGGTCATCATAGACCGACGGAGGCCGACGACGAAGGCAGGGTGACACACACGCGTTCGCCAGTCTTTTTGAATTACTACTGTTATTTGTTTTGAAAAATCGTTCGCCAAAACCGCAATCATGGAAGCGCAAAACCGCAATAATGGAATTATGTTTTGACGGGGTCGCGAGACCAGAACCACGAGTGGGTTCCAAGCGGACCAGCGTCGCATTCGTCTGACAATGAGAAAGAAGTTCGCCAGCTACGCTGCTGTGAAGAGGTAAGTGTTATAAGCTAAATTATTCTTTATCCCTGAAAATTGTAATCAAAAATGGCTTTTGACCGATCGATAAATTACAGCTGTGCGTCATCTCCACATGACGGACCGCTGCGCAATGGGCGATGTCCGTCCTCTGTAGCGAGGGGGGTGGGACAACCCCCCCCCACACACACACACACAGCCCTGAGTGTCACCTTTCATTAGAGCCCAAGATGAAGCTTCTATATTAAATCATTCAAAAGTTTCCAGACATTTTTCCAAACTGTGCCATTTGGCACAATTTGGCACAGTTCAAAAAACGCCTGGGAACTACCTGAGAACAAAGCTGTGTAATATATTCATTTTTTGTGGTATTGTTACAAAAATTGGACCTCAGCTGGATAACACTTGGTTCTACATTTCTTTTGCATTTTCCAGCCCGGATCTGAAGCTGTGTGTTATTTGCAAGCATTTGTATCCAAAAAAAAACACCCAGGGGAAATTTATTTTCTTCAAGTTCAGTATGTTTAGATGACTGTAACTCAGTGGCCAGAGCACTTAGAGAGATTATGACTGTTTTGCCAAAAAAATCAAAGTGTTTTCTTTTAAATGAGACCAACCCCATGAAGATGCTGCAAAGGGTTGAAGAACAGCTTTCGATTTACTTTGGGCACATTATTTTTTGGCGTTTTTAGGGAAATTGACCGGAGTGCAATGGGTTAAATAACCTGGTAGGAATAGGGTTTAAAAGACAAGTTGAACGCTTGGATGAAGAAATTATTTTATCTAACTCTAAAAGGTCAATTGGAGTAAACTCATCCAAACAGATATCAATTGAAGGAGTTGTAGTAGTTACTGTATTTAAGTTAATGGTGGGAAGAATCTGACTGATTTTATCTCTGATAGATAAAATTTTATTATTGAAAAAGTTCATAAAGTCCTGACTAGGTAGCTCTAAGGGAATGCTAGGATTGACAGAGTCCTGACTCTTTGTCAGCCTTGCTACAGTGCTGAAAAGAAACCTGGGATTATTCTTGTTCTCTTCTATTAATGTGGAATAATAACTTCTTCTAGCTTTCCTAAAAGATTTTTTTTTATAAATTAGAAGATGATTTTTCCAAGCTAAATAAATTTCATTTAATTTAGTGGAGCGCCATTTTCTTTCTAATTGACGAGTCTTCTGTTTTAAGCTACTGGTTTCTGTGTTGAACCAAGGAGTTAGAAATCTCTGATTAGAATAGAGGAAACAATCTTAAATTTGGTAACAGCATCATCTGAGAGGCATCTGCTGTAGTAATATTTTTTTCTTTAGGAGCCAAATAGTCAGAAATGTTAAAATCAAAGGTTAATAAACAATGATCTGACAGTACCCGGTTTTGAGGAGACACTACCAGATTTTCTATTTCTATGCCATATGTCAGAACAAGGTCCAATGTGTGGTGGAGATAATGGGTAGAATTTCCTACTTTCTGAGAAAACCCCATTGAGTCTAATATTGAATTAAATGCCATATTAAGGCAATCACTATCTACATCTACATGTATATTAAAATCCCCTACTATTATTATTCTATCTGATTTCAGCACTAAATCCGCTAAGAATTTGTCAAATTCGGATAAAAACTCTGAGTAGGCTGAGGGTGGACGATAAACTATGGCAAATAAAATTGGGTTTAACCTAAAACTGCTAAAATCCCCAATACTGAGGACCAGGAATTATAACATGTTTTTTGCTTTACATTAACTAGTAATTTGGAATGGTAAATTGTTGCTACTCTTCCTGCATGACCAGAACTTCTGGGATTTTGACAGTTTAAATAACCAGAAGGAGTTGATTCATTTAAACCTACATAATCCTCTTGCCCTATCCAAGTCTCTGTAAGGGATATTAAATCAATCTGATGATCAATTAACAGATCATGGACTAGCAGAGACTTGGGAGTTAGACACCTAATATTTAACAAACCACATTTATTTTTTAAATTATGAGGAGGAACAGAGGCCAAGTCATTAAATTTAGAGGTTCCATGTTTCATTTGAGTGTTACCAACTTTTTGTTTAATCACTTTGGGATGCTTATACATTATATTTTTATTTACTTTGGAGGGAGCAGACAATGATTCTCTGATGGGGGAGACAGGGGCTAAGTTGAGGGGTGGCAGATGGAGAGGAGCTGCAGAGAGGCGTGTAAGACTGCGACTCTGCTTCCTGGTCCCAACTCTGAGTTGTCAAGGTTTTTGAAATTTGGATAAAAATGATGCCAGATTGTTAGATAAATGAGACGCACCATCTAAAGTGGGATGGACGCCGTCTCGTCTAATAAGACCAGGTTTTCCCCAAAATGAGCTCCAATTGTCTATGTAGCCCACATCATTTGCAGGACACCACACAGCCAGCCAGCGGCTGAAGGATGACATGTGGCTAAACATGTCATCAGTGGTCAGGTTTGGGAGGGGCCCAGAAAATACTACAGAGGCAGACATCAGTTTGGCAAAGTTACACACCAATTCTACACTAAGTTTTGTAACTTCCGACTGCTGGAATCGGATGTTGTAATGGTAAATGGTAATGGTAAATGGCGTTCACTTATATAGAGCTTCTTCTCATCTCTGGATGACCAAAGCCCTTTACAGATCCTGCTATCCACCCATTCACACACACATTCACACACTGATGGCGGCAGGGCTGCCATACACACAGAGGTGCTAGCCCGACCACCAGGAGCAACTGGGGGTTCAGTGTCTTGCTCAAGGACACTTCGACATGCAGACAGAGTGGGAATCGAACCCCTGACCCTTCGATCGGTAGTCGGCCACACTACACACAGCCGCCCCCAAGTTAATGCCAGTGTGGATAACAATTGTGGGGTATTCAAGGTAGCATTGTGGTAGCATTCTCAAATTTGACCCGATGTTGCCTGTTCATGCCCCGGGAATTGCATTTCACACTATTCAATTCAATTCAGCTTTATTTATATAGCGCCACATCACAACAAAGGTCATCTCATAGCACTACAAAATGCAGAGAAAACCCCACAATTTCAGAAAGACCCAGCAATTAGACAATCCCCTGTGAGCAAGCACTTAGCGACAGTGGAGAGGAAAAACTCCCATTTAACAGGAAGAAACCTCTAGCAGAACTAGGCTCATGAAGGGGCAGTCATCTGCTGTGACTGGCTGGGGGTGAGGGGATAGAGAGGACGAAAAGAACAGACATAAAAAACATGAAACAGTGAAAAACCAAGTACGTTATTGGCGGTCATCCAGCAGTCTGAATCTATTAACAGCAGAACAGAAGCGGGGTTAAGAGACACGAAATCCCTCCCTAATCGTAGGCTATATTGAAAAGGAAGGATTTTACCCTGTTCTTAAAAACAGACCGAGTCTGACTCCTGGACCCAGAGTGGTAATTGGTTCCACAGAGAAGGAGCTTGATAGCAGAAGGCTCTGCCTCCCAATGTACTTCTGGAGATTCTTGGCACCACAAGCAATCCAGCATTTTGGGAGCGTAGAGCTCTATTAGGATGATAGGGTAATATCAGATCTTTTATATATAAGAGGGCCTGATTATTAAGAGATTTGAAAGTGAGAAGAAGGATTTTAAACTTAATTCTGAACTCTATGGGAAGCCAATGAAGGGAGGACAAAACTGGAGAGATATGATAATCTTTCTAGAACCAGTTAAAACTCTTGCAGCAGCATTTTGGATCAACTGAAGACTTTTTAAGGATATTTTTAAGTTACAATAATCTAGTCGAGAGCTGACAAAGGCATGGATCAGGTTTCTCAGCATCATTCAGAGACAAGATGCTCCTAATCTTGGTAATATTGCGCAGATGATAGAAGGCAGTCTTTGAAACAAATTCAATGTGTGAATTAAAGGACAGATCTTGATCAAAAGTAACTCCAAGGTTCCTCACAGAACTATTCAGAGTGAGAGTGGTGGCATCCAAATTAAGAGTATGATTTGGAAAGGAATTTCTAAGTTTTTTGGGGGCCAACAAGAATGACTTCAGTCTTATCTGAGTTTAGTAGCAGAAAATTACAGGTCATCCAGGCTTTGATTTCCTTAAGACAGGCATCTAATTTGGCTAATTGATTACAATCATCGGGCTTCATTGACAGGTATAGTTGTGTGTCGTCTGTGTAACAATGAAAATGTATACAATGCTTTCTAATGATATTGCCTAATGGGAGCATATATAAACTAAAAATAGTAGGGCCTAACACAGATCCCTGTGGAACTCCGTGACTGAGCTTAGAGTTGGAAGAAAATTCATCATTGATGTGAGCAAACTGAAGTCGATCGGACAAATAATATCTAAACCACTGCAGCCGAGTTCCATTTAGTCCAACATAGTGTTCTAGTCTATCAAGTAGAATGTCATGATCAATAGTGTCAAAGGCTGCACTAAGATCTAAAAGGATAAGAACAGAAACAAGTCCATTATCAGATGCGATAAGGAGGTCATTAGTGACCTTCACTAAGGCTGTTTCACTATTGAATTCCTCAGACCATTCTTTTCAACAATTTCCTTATCTATTGGGCACTGGGCTGCACCCATTTCAGTGTCTTCTTTGGTAACGTTGTCACTGGACTTTTCATTAATATTTTCTGTCATTTTCTTTTTCACCCGCTCAAACTTCTACACAGCTGCAGTAGCCCAAACATTAACAAATGTGCTAAACCCCAGCTGCTGGTCCCACGCGCCTACACACACTGTTGTGTGCGTCAGTCAAACGTGACTTCCAGCCACATGATTGGTTTGGTGTGGTGTATTCTCATTTTCACTGGCTTTTTGTGTTGTCTGTCAAAACACAGAACAAATGAGTTCTATCAACCATGCATTATGTCTCTATTGAGGAAAAGTTTTTTCACAATAATTATTGTTATCGTTTTATCGTCCAGCCCTACTGATACCACACTTCCTCTGATCTAATACTGCCTAGTTATTTCTAAGTGAAGGGAGATTTGAACATTTTTGAATGCCAAACACACAACACAGAGCAATGGCAGATATTTCATTTCACTGTTGGGGGGAAAATAAACAGAACACTTTCTCAAGCGTAAGGATTTAGGGGGCCACTATAGGTGTTACTGTAGTCAGGGCCCTCTGCAAGATTGTATTTAGGGGCTCCTACATTTGTAATAGAGAAGAGTTTAAATGCTTAAAAGCAAACACATTATAAAAACTGGAGCCATTGCCTAGCTGAACAAAGGAAATGTAATCAATTACACAAAATAAAAACTAAACCAGTGTCCAAATAAATGTTGCAAGTTTAGAAGAAAAAAGTTACCAATTTATTAGAAAACAGTTGGAAATTTATGATAAAGAATTTGCAGCTTTAAAGGAAAAAATGTTGCAAATTTATTGAGTTTTAAATTTGTGTGAAAAAGTTGCAAATATACAATAAAAACACTGAAAATTTATGACAAAAAAGTTTTGAATGCATGAGAAAGTTTAAAATCACAAGAAAGAGGTTTCAAATTTATGAGAAAAAAGTTTGAGAAACTTTAGTTTATGAGAAAAAAGTAGCAAAAACCTTCAAACTTACAATAAAAATGGTGCAAATTTATGAGAGAAAAGTTTTAAATGTATGAGAAAAATTGCAAATTTACAAGAAAAAGATTGCAGAATTAAAGGAAAAAAAATTGAAAATTTATGAGGAAAAAAATGGCAGATTTTCAAGAAAAAAGCAAGTGTACAAGAAAACACGGGGGGTGGGGAGGGGGGCTGAAAAGTTCATAAGCTGAATGTGTGGTTTATTTTTCTACTGCAGGGATCACCATCGACGGAAGAAGTGTGTGGACCAAGGGGAGACTATTTTGAAAAATAAACATTTGGTCAAATTTGACCACAATGACCTTTTCAGCCCCCATTCATAGTTGTAGTTAAAATTGGCGCTTCAGATGCATTTTAATCTGTGAAGTAATATGGTATCAAAGAGGTTTATGATGAATGAGAGAGAGGGCAGTTCTGTTAATTTTCCCCAGGTTGGTGAGGACATGCCCCCCCCCCCTGATTTAGGCCTATGTTAATAAGTAAAACATGTCTATCAGCATAATGTGTCTCTTTTTTAATGCTCTCAGGAGAGCCCCAGATTAAGAGCAGCACTGTGACGTCTGGACCATCTGGCTATTACTACAATGGTGTTTGGCAAGCACTGGGTGGCTCTAAAGTTCAGCAGTTCACCACGGCCTCAGCCATCAGTCAGTGTCTGAAAGGGAAGGTGATCCACATGTATGGCGACTCCACAGTCCACCAGTGGTATGCTTACCTCGTAAAAGTATTACCAGGTAGTTGTCTCACTAGCCTTTCTATGCCAAATGGATTTTCAGTGAATGACCCCTTTTTTCCTCTTTTTTATGCTTTTAGACCTCAAGGAGTTTAACATCCCAAAGCCCATAATATATCCACCTTTTATGGCCCTGGACTATGTCAATAATATTTGGGTGACGTGCCGCCACCATGGTCTTCCTCTCAGCTTTACTTTTATCCCCACCGGTGAACTGCAGTATGTTGCCAATGAGCTGGATCATGTAGTTGGAGGTGCCAACACTGTCATAGCTATTAGTATGTGGGCACATTTTAGCGCTTTTCCTACTGAGGTTTACATTTGGCGCATGCAAAGCATCCGCAGAGCAGTGGTAAGGCTGCTCACCAGAGCTCCAGGTACAGTGGTCGTCATCCGGACTGGAGCCCCCAGAGCTCAGAGTCTCAGCTTGGCGTTGACCAACAGTGACTGGTACTCTCTGCAGAAAAACAAGGTGCTCCGAGCTGTTTTTGAAGGACTGAATGTTCATTTTGTGGATGCGTGGGAGATGGTCCTCGCCCACCGTCTTCCCCACAATGTCCACCCAAAACCTCCTATTGTTATGAATATGATGAATGTTGTCTTGTCCTATGTATGCCCTCAGGAGGCTGGTTAAATGTTTAAGATTCTAAGGAAATGGTCATTTAAAAAAAAAAAAAAACAACAACAGCATAAAACAATTCCTCAAAAGAAGCATAGGTAAACATGGAAAGATATTTCATTTCTATGTTGGGGGAACAACAAAACATTTTATCAAGAGTAAATATTGAGGAGGACATGTTCAATGTTATTGTAGTTGGGTCCATTCTGGGATTTGGGGGGATAATATCCAAGATTTTGTAATGTGGGAAAAAAAAAAACTGTGTGTGTGTGTGTGTGTGTGCGCACAGTAGTTGGACTTGCTTATCCTGGCTCTGTCAAGCCAGGATGAGAAGAGGAAGCTATGTCAAGCCAGGTGTAGAAAGTTGGGATAACTGCGCGTTCTTAAATCGACCACACGATTGATCAGAGAATCACTGATCCTACTGCATGTAAGACAGCAGACAAACAAGAGCGGCATATTTCTCACCAGCAGAACAGCAACTCATCATGAAAACCTATGAGGAGGTGAAGCATGTAATATTTAAAAAGAAAAAATGGCTGCTGTAAATAAAGAAAAAGAGAAATATTGTAGCATTTTGGGGGAATGCAACTGCAAAGGCTGATGGAAAATATTTAATGTCTAAAAGTGAGCATGTTCTCTTTAAACAAGTTACATGGTCAGTTGCTGTGCTAAAGTTTCTTGGTTGAGGTATTTTTTACTTGCAGTTTTTATCTTGGCACTATCAGTGACCCCGTGTACATGGTCACGAGTAAACTGATGACAATCAGCTTTCTGGAGTTACCCGATTATTCAAACTGTCATGTAAACAGAGTAATCCAATTACCTTCGTCTGTTCACTCCAGTAATCGGTTTACTCGTGACAATGTAAATAGGGTCAAATGCTCATTAACGGTTTATGAGAAAACATATTTACACACCTAGTTTATTTGCCCAGTAAACCATTTACTCAGTGCATGTAAACACCATAAGCTGTTTATTACCTTTATCGGTTTACTCCAGTAATCAGTTTACTCTTGACCATGTAAACATGGTCACTGTGAGCGCTGTTGTGGAGAGGAAACCCCCCCCCCCCCCCCGTACTACTGAAAAGAGAGAATAAAGTTAATTTAGATGGATGCTGTTTTAGTATTTTAGTATTAAAGTTGTATTTTTTTTAATTTGTCCTTAATAAAGAACAAACATTTCCATAAATGGACGTGGCATATGGCCACATCAGTAGCACATCTGTTGGCTATGAAGGCGTTCATGGTGGTTTTGGCCTTGGCTTTGGTAGCGTAACATTGAGGGGGAGAGAATTCTTGAGTTCTCAGCAGCTTACCAACTTGTCATCTGTGACTCCCTCCTAAAAAAGAGAGTAAGCCGCCTCGTCAAGTATCATTCTGGAGGTTCTGTGACCCAGGTTGACTATATTCATGCCAGGCACCGAAAAATAATAAACTGCTTCTGTGTGAGCTTTGCCTTAAAATTAGTAAGCCACCTAAGAAAGTCTTCACTCCGAAACTGAAAGTCTGGAAACTGAGTGACCCTACAGTAAGAACTGAATTCTTGAATGCTGTAGAAAATGAATTGCATTGCAGTGAAATTCTTTCAGTCGACAACTCACGGTATCTTCTAAAAAGCTCACTGACTAAGGCTGCGGAGAAGACCTGTGGTTATACAAAGAAAGGTAAATGGAGAAAGCAAACTTGGTGGTGGGATGAGTCTGTCAGTTTAGCCAGAGAGGAAAAGAGATGCCTTTGGAAAATCTGGAAAGTTGGTGGCAACAAGGAGGACTATCTTAGGATTAACCCTTGTGGGTCCATGGTGTAATTGGGGTTGTTTTACTACTTTTGATTTTGCCTTTATATTTCACATTAAAACTGTTTACCTTGCAGTAGTTTACCTTGGTGTCATTTTTTTCAGCACAACCTGACATGGGTTAATGCAGTTATTTTTTCATTTTTGCATTCTGTATTCACGCACTGGACCTCACGCACTGGACCTAAATTACACAAAAACATAAAGTTCAAGTATGAAAAAGGTTGATTTTTTTTTTTCAACTTGGAAAACCCACAAACATGTCTAATGAACCATTTTTATAACTCAGCATGCAAATTTAAAGTCCATCCATCCATCTTCTACCGCTTTTCCGGAGGTCCGGGTCACGGAGGCAGCAGTTCAAGCAGAAAAGCCCAGACTTCCCTCTCCCCAGCCACCTGCTCCAGCTCTTCAGAGAGGATACCAAGGCGTTCCCAGACCAGCTGGGAAATTTAAAGTGTAAATTTCAAAAATTTGATTTTAGTGGCGATCTGGACCTGCTTTGCGTGTTACATCGTCCCGTCCTCTGTGCAGACCTCTGAGTAAGGCTGGCACCCTGTGGATGTGGCTCCTCTTCCTCTTTCTCCTCTTCTAAAACAAAAGAAGAATCTTCCACTTGATCCTCAAAGTCATCACTCTCTGACTCAAATTCTGACTGAGTGTTGCCCTCTCCTGCTTCCAGCTCAAAAAAGACTTCAAGCCTGCTCCTCACAGAGTTTGCCTCATTCTGCAATGTCGACGCTAGATGGCTCCCTATGCTTTTGGTGCTGCGCCTTCACAATGTTTTCATCCACGTCGCCATGTTGCCAAGTCATGGCGTCACTACCCCACATTAGGTTGCATTATTAGCTGATCCAGGAAATTTGTTCTGTTTTGAAAAAGGACAAAAAATGACAAATATATGGAAAGAAAGGCCATGCCTGCCCATCCCACCTTTACACACAGGTAAATATTTTTTGTACTATAAAATTAGAAACCATTTGTCCATATATACATGGTCTATCATCATGAAACAAACGTGTTTTGAATCCACAATTTCGTTTTGTTCGATTTTCCATTTTTTTGCAGTGCCAAACGAGCACCAAACATGACAAAAATATTCAGAAAAGCATGACAGTAATTATTTTCTTATAACTTTTGTTTTACTTGCCTTATCAACACAGTTTAAAAACTGAGAGAGAGTTTCAAATCTCCACTTTCGACACAAGTTGAAACGGTGCAGCGCAGCCGTCTGTTTTCCCTACATCGCCCTTAAGTGGCCACGTGATGCTGACGCATATGTGCGTCGTCAGATCCACAACACACTGTCTTAAACACTTTCAAATGCAAAATACAATTGAAGATGAAAGTGGCTCATAACCCATAGGATGAATCCAGGTTTTGTAGCATGAATGAATGAATGAATCTTTATTTCAGATAGATTAAAAGTAAAGATTAAAAAGAAACAGAATAATATAACAAAGGGGGAAAAAGAAAAAAAATCCAACAAGGTCAAATTAAACAATAACTCCTCTGATTATACAGTTCAACATAAGTTATCCGAAATGGGTGGTGGCTGAAGCCGCAGCTTATATTGCCCACCCATGTTCCATCCAAGAATTCAAAAGAAAAACAAAACAAGAGCGATTACAATTCAGAACAAAGCTGAGACAAAATGTGACAAAAAAAACTAAGCAACAACACAACACAGACTGGATATGACAATCCTTATGTGATTTTACATGTCATTACCTCCGCCAGGCCGCAGGCCAGGAGGTTATGTTTTTGTCTGCGTTTGTTTGCCGGCGTTTGTCTGTCTGTCTGTTGGTTAGCAAGATAACTCAAAAAGTTTTGGACGGATTTTGATGAAACTTTCAGGCGTTGTTGGAAATGGTACAAGGAAGAAGTGATTAAATTTTGGGGATGATCCGGATCACCATCTGCATCCAGGATTTTTTTAAAGGATTCTTTAACATTGTGAGATAGGGCCATTTTCAACATGTGTGCAGGCGCAATGGAGGGCGCTGGTCATCGTGTCTGACGAACACAAACTCTGCGTTCTTCAAAGTTTTAGGCACAAAGGCACGCGGAAAACTGTGGTGGGCAGGGCCCGGCAGCGTGCCTGTGTTTGTGCTACGCTGCAAAAGCTGAGACGGCCAGCTGTCCGGCGCGGGATTATTTGGCAGAAATTCCCCGGGCAGCCATAGGGACTGTGCAAAAACAAGCTCTCTGCCGGGGAAGCTTCCAAATCCTCTTTTGGCGCGGAGCGCAACCCCAATAAAACCCACGGCAACCTGTCCACCCAATTTGCATCCGTCAGTGAACCCCTGAATGCTGCTTTCAGTAATCTATGAAAACGCTCGCATAACCCATTGGCCTGTGGGTTGTACGCGGTTGTGCGATGAATTGCAACGCCCGCAGCCTGGGAGTTTGGAGATGGAGGAGATGGACGCAACAGCAACACTTGAGTTTAGTACCTCCGCGAAGGAGGTAATGCTTTTACTACTGAACCGCTAATCCTATCATTGTGAATCCAATTGCTAGTCATATGTTTTCATGGTCAAGGAATCTGAAAACGTACACACAAACACTGTATGGGGGGAACTGTGGCGCTTGGCGGAGGTCTGCGCTCTCCGAGTGCTTTTCTAGTCTTGTATATATGTTT
This sequence comes from Pholidichthys leucotaenia, assembly GCA_020510985.1. Classification (NCBI taxonomy): domain Eukaryota; kingdom Metazoa; phylum Chordata; class Actinopteri; order Cichliformes; family Pholidichthyidae; genus Pholidichthys; species Pholidichthys leucotaenia. The sequence goes on along the minus strand of CM035845.1, from coordinate 320,284,904 downwards.
GGAGTATTTCTTCCTTTAGTTTTTGTTTAAATTGTCCAAGCGTTGTACACGATTTTAATTCAGGTCCAAAATCGTTCCATAATCTGACTCCTTGCACTGAAACACAGTGTTGCTTGGTGGTAGTTCTCACTGAAGGTTTTTGAAATATACATGTTCCTCTGAAATGGTACTGTTTCTCCCTTATTTGGAACAACTTTTGGATATTTGCGGGCAGTGATAGATTCTTCACTTTAAACATTATTACTGCAGTTTTAAAGTCAACCAGATCTTTCAACTTGAGAGCTTTTAATTTAAGAAAAAGTGGGTTTGTTGGTTCCCTGCAAGCAGCTTTGTTTATTATTCTGATAGCTCTCTTCTGAAGCATAAAGACTGGATATACAATATGTTTGTTTTATAAGTATTTCCCCATACTTCAGTACAATATGTCATGTATAGGAGTATTAATGAATGATACAAAGTATATAGTGTGGGTTGATTCAGCAAATATTTCACTCTGTGTAGTATTGCAATTTAGATATTTTACCTTTAATATAATTAATATGTGACTTCCAGCACAGTTTATTATCAATTATTACTCCAAGAAATTTAGTTTCGGATATCCTTTCAATCTCTACACCATTAACACTGAGTTTAGATACTAAGTTGTTGTGATGGTTGTTAAAAACTATAAATTTTGTCTTACTTAAATTGAGCGTTAATTTGTTTGAATCAAACCACAGTTTAAGCTTTCCTAATTCCTTTCCGAGTGTATCTAAAAGTTGTTCCAAATTGCTTCCACTGCATAATAGGTTAGTGTCATCGGCAAACAATATTAAATCCATTTTTCCCGAAACTTTACATATATACATATATTATTTATATACATATTGAATAACAGTGGCCCCAAAACTGAACCCTGTGGGACTCCACAAGTAACCTTCAGTAACTGTGAGTTTTTGTTACCTACACATACATACTGATATCTATTCTAAGTAACTACATAACCAGGACAGTGCTACCCCCCAATACCACAATTTTGTAGTTTCTTTAATAATAAATTATGATCCACTGTATCAAATGCTGTTTTAAGATCCAGGAATACCCTAACTGAATACTCTTTATTTTCAACGACAGTTGATATTTTTTCTATAAATTCCATTAGAGCACATGCAGTTGTCCTCTTGTGTCTGAACCCATATTGCTGCTCACACAATAAATTATTCTTCATTATGAAGTTGTCAATTTTCTCACAGAATATTTTTTCAAGTATCTTGGAAAATTGCGGCAATAGTGTAATTGGTCTATAGTTTGAAAGTTCCCCTCTCTCACCCGTCTTGTATATCGGAATTACTTTAGCTATTTTCATTGCGTTGGGAAATATACCTGTTTGGAGAGACAGGTTACAAATACACGTCAGTGGTTTCACTAAGCATTCAGTAATAGTTTTGACTAAGAGCATTTCAATACCATCACAGTCCGTAGATGTTTTACTTTTAAACGATTTAACAATTTCAATGACCTCTATCTCGTCTGTGTTCTTTATGAAAATGGAGTCTTTTATAGTAGTGTTTTTGCTTATTGTATCACCCGTAGGTGCCGTAATGGGTATTTCTCAAGCCAAATTAGGACCGATGTTAACAAAAAAGTTATTAAATCCATCTGCAGGTGAAACTGCATTCACACTCTGAGTCGTTTTATTATTTTTTGAAAAATTGGTTGGCTAGCTTGTATTTCTGTTTTTATTTCCAGGAATATTGTTAAGTATTGTCCATGTATTTTTAATATTGTCTCTGTTTTTCTCCAGTTCTTTACTGTAATAGTCTCTTTTACTACAGCTCATTATATATGTTAACTTGTTTTTGTATGTTTTATACCGCTGCTCTACTTCTTTTCTCCTTTTCTTTAGAAAAGCTTTATATAATGATTTTTTTCTTTTTACACGCCTTTTGTAATCTTTTGGTTAACCATGGCTTATCGACAAATTTATGTTTAAGCTTTTTCTTTACTAATGGACATTTTTTTCATAAAGAGTGGTTACAATGTTTATAAATGTGTCACAGGCTTCATTTACATCTGATACATAGACTTTTGTCCAGTCTTGCTTCAGCAAGTCTTCTTTAAAAGAACGGATTGCGTTTTGTGATTTGTATATGAACAATTTTAAATTTTTTTCTGTATTGGCCCCCGTGTGGCCATGGATAAGTGCAAAGGTTGGCAAATGGTCACTTATATCATTTATCAATAATCCACTTTCTATTTTCTTATCAATAATATTAACAGACCGGTTGTCAATAGGTGTAGCAGTGTGAACTGTGATTCTACTGGGATGTGTTATTGTGGGATATAGACTCATGCTGTACATAGAATTCATGAACTCTGTAATTACATTTTGTTGAAATGGATTTAGTAAATCAATATTGAAATCTCCACAAATTACAAACATTTTCTTACTAGTAATATTATTGTACAGCTCGACTAACTTATCTCTGAATGTCTCAATGCAAGTTCCCGGCGTTCTATATATACAACTTATAATTAGATTTTTTGTTTTATCTTGGTCGATCTCAACAGTAACACATTCCAAAATCCCTGGTAGTGCAAAGGACATTCCATTTACAAGCTTACACCTATACAGGTCATCAATATACAGTGCAACACCACCACCCTTTTTTTGAGATCTGTTAATATGAAACATCTGATATCCCTCTATTGCCATCAGAGGAGCCTGCTCTTCATTAAGCCAAGTTTCAGAGACTGCGATAGCTGTAAATTTTCTGACTAGCTGTTTTAAATAGTCCTGAATCTGTGGAAAGTTTTTGTTAAAACTTCTGCTGTTGAAGTGTATTATTGATAGTTTACCATCTAGTTGCACTTGACTTTTGAATTGCATTTCAGTGTAATATTCACAATGATTGTGAATATTATTGAAAAAGTGGTTATCAGGATCAGCATCATTCTCCATCTCTTGTAGTTTATGTTCAGCATAATGGGATATTTTCAGAGTTTGAATTTCCTCACTCTATGTCAAATGACTTCCTCCAACTGGGGATAATTGATGTCTACTCAAGTCAGTCATGAGTTTTTTTGTTTGTTTTTGTTTTTTTTTTAAAGTACATTGACATGGTATGTCACAAAAGAACTGTTCTTGCCATGTGTGTGGATATGGATTATCATAGTCTCTTAATTTTCTTAATCAGTGTTCATCTATATTTATTTAAGTCAGTAAGATCTCTGATTATTATGGTCTTCTCTTCCTCAGGTGTTCCATTCAGTTTGATCCAAACTCTACAATTTCTTGTCCATGTTGCCTGTATCTTATTTTGTCTTTTCAGCATCCGTGCTTGCCGTGCTATTTCAGCATTAGTCTTTGTTAAATGTTCATTTAGGTAAACTTCTGTTCCCCGTAGCTTTCTGGCCTGCCTCAGTATGCCATTCTTTACCCTTCTGTTCACAAAGCACATCACAATTGATTTCTTTGTTTTATTATCCTTTCAAGGTAAAGCATAACCATGAGCATGTTGTTATTCAGCAGCGTGTCAGTTACAGTGGTGCTTTTTTCTTTTTGCAGACTGACGGACCACTTGTGCTTGCCGAAAGTGCACCTACATCTTATTCCTGACTGGCTTTGTCTTTCTGTTCACGCTATTTAGCTGGACAGGCTGAAAGTGATGTGGTTTCAAGTTGAAGTGAGTATGAATTATATGTTTTATTTGGCTGAACTGGCTGAACAGGCCGATGCGCGAATGGCAGTCCCTGTAACACAGGACGCACTTGTGGGTGGTCTCCGTGCTGCTGGGTCTGTGGCGGTTCTTCCTGCGGGTCCTTTTTTCATCTGCTGCAGCAGTCAGTCTCTCTTCACCCGCCTTGAGCTGTCTGGTCAGGGTGCCTCTCCATTTGGAGCGGTCCGTTGCAAGGTCCTCCCAGCACTCTGTGTTGATCTCCAGGGCCTTCATGTCTCTCTTGCAGACGTCTCTAAAGCGCAGCTGTGGGCGGCCAACGTCTCCCCTGCCAGTCGCCAGTTTTCCATAGAGGACGTCTTTGGGGATTCTGCCATCCTCCATACGGTGAACGTGGCCTAGCCAGCAGAGCCTGCATTGCCTGAATAGAGTGAACATGGAGGGAAGGCCGGCGCGGGACAGAACTTCTGTGTTGGGCACTTTGTCCTGCCAGGATATGTCCAGGATGTGGCAAATGCAGCGCAAGTGGAAGGAGTTCAGTCTCTTTTCCTGCCGGGCGTATGTTGCCCACGTCTCACTCCCATAGAGCAGTGTGCTGATGACGCAGGTGTTGTACACTGCCATCTTCGTCTTGACAGAGAGTTTGAGATTCTCCCACACACATGTGGTGAGGCGAGCGAGTGTGAAGGCTGATTTTCCAATCCTCTTGTCGATCTCTGTATCAAGGGAGAGGTTGTTGCTGATCGTGGACCCCAGGTAAGTGAACTGGTTCATGACCTCCAGCTCGTAGTCGTCGGTGGTGATGGTTGGTGGTGCTTCCGTGCCTTGCGCCAAGACGTTAGTCTTCTTCAGGCTTTACATTCTTAAAATCTGATTTTATAATTCTAACAAAAAAGTATAATGTATTTTAATGAATTACTTCTTAATGAAATGCACAGAAAAGACAATAATAAAAGTTCATGTTTTCATGTTAAAACTCTCCCGAATTTAAACAAAGTGAAAGACCCTTGTTTACACAAGTATAATGTGTTAAGTGATTTTACAAGCAAGTTTTGTGAGGCGGGGGGCACAAAATTCATTATACTTACACATCTCTGTGTGTTGCAGCTCCACAATTTACACTCATTTAACATAAATTTCAAGTATTTACAACAACTATGCATGCATGGTCTTACATTTACTTTTAAGTGAAGTCCATTGACCAAACATTCTGGACAAAGATGTGTGTGACTTTTATAAAAGGCCTGGTTTTCTTTTAGTTTCAAAGAAGTCATTGACTGAAAAATGGTCTTTGTAGGTTTTAACGGTCTGAAACATGTCTATTGGTCATGAAATTATTTAAAAAAATCAAAACAGTCCCTTCTCTTACAAAAGCACACAGCCGTTGTAATTTTCTCTCCAAGAAATGTCTTTGGCTCTTCTGTGGTTTTCCCTGTATGTCGAGAATTGGGAAACATCACTAAAAGGTAAACGTCACCAGCCTTGATACCTACCCACTGCTTTATTACTGACCCATCTAGCTGCCTCATGTAGATGGAAGGGAAGCTAACCAAGGATTTCAACCTACTCTGGATCCAGTCCATTACAGTTGCGATCCAGTCTCCACAGGAAATAGATAGATGTACTTTATTGATCCCAAACTGGGAAATTACAGTGGAACAGCAGCATGACACAGTAGACAACCCAACCAAAAGAAATACACAGAGCATAATAGAAAAAGGAGTTACCCAGGGAAGTAAAAAAAAAAAAAAAAATGCTTAGATGACTTTATATACTACCAGTATTGGACAAGTTACTAAAAAAACAGTAACTAGTTACAGTTACTAGTTACTTCTTTTCAAAAGTAACTGAGTTACTTACCCATTACTGCATGATTAAAGTAACTAGTTAGTTGGAAAAGTAGCTTTCACATTACACTTAAATCCATACTTAAATCATCTTGCACACATAGCAAGATAATTTAATGAATGAATTACATTACGGGCCTATTAATGTCAGGCTGAAAACAGACTGTCATTAATGCCCCTCCGGGGCAGAAAGACAGCCCCACGCGCTGAACTGTAGTTGTGACATTTAATAACAAAAGAGAACAAGAATTGTGCAGACCATACAAAAATGCAAACTGGGATAACTTGCAGGCAGAGGCACTCCAGAGCCGGATTAGCTCTGGAGGAGATGAGGGAATAACATGGAGGAATGAAGTCCATTTAAAGCCGAACAATGCAATATTGCTGCAACGAAACAATAAGCTGACAATGCTTAAATAATAGATAGATAAATGAGCAGCAGGTGCGGGTGGCTGAGCTGGCAGGTGACCTAATTACACAACTGCTCACAGCTGAGATGACTGGGGAACAGACTGTGAGCAGCTAGTGGGAGTGTCTGGAGAGTGGAGGACACATATGTCAACAAACCTAAATATATACAAAAACTGACAAAATAATGATAACAGGCATACAAAACTCAGAAATAAATTGAGTCTGAGCACAGAGAGAACATTGAGCTCAGACTCATGACAGACCCCTCCCTCCTTAAGGGGTGGAGTCCAGACACCCCAAGGTAACACCCAACCCCCCCCCCCCCCAAGAGAAAAGGGTACAGCAAAAAAACACCCAGGGTGGGAGGTGGGGGAAACAGGTAGGAGGGAGCAAAATATGAAACCCACTCAGGACCCACACCCACGCTACGCCAGGCCCCTGGGCCCCGTAGGCCAAAGAACTCAGATGTTTGGGTGGCCGGCCGAAGTCCCAGGCCAGACAGACGGCAAGGTGGTATGAGTTGGGTGGCCTGCCGGCGAATATGGGCCACCCAACCCAATGGCTAAGTCTACTGGGTGGCCAGCCAGAGTTCATCAGCCACCAAGAGCGAAGGGGTTAACCAGGAGGTGGCTCCCCCACAGGGAAGCCCAATGAGGGGATGAAGGGCTGAAGGGGGGGAACCATGACGGTGTCTGGTGGTGAGAGAGGAGCCACGGTGGTGTCTGGCAGTGGAGGGGGAACCATGATGATGTCAGGAAGAGGAGGGGAGGCTTCGATGCCCTCGGTGGTCCTGGGCTGAGTAACGGTTGCACCCGCAGAGGCTCTGGTTTGGAGCATTGCAGCATCCGCGGTGGCTCCAGGCTGGAGCATTGCAGCACCTGCGGTGGCTCCAGGCTGGAGCAATGCAACACCAGCACTGGCTCTGGGCTGGAGCTCTGCAGCACCAGTAATGGCTCTGGGCTGGAGCACTGCAGCACCCACGGTGGCTCCGGGCTGGAGCTCTGCAGCACCTGTGGTGGCTCTGTGTTGGAGCATAGCTGCACCCGCGTTGGGCCCAGGATTGGCCAACGCTGCACCCTCGGTGGACCCGGACTGGGCCAACGCTGCGCCCTTGGTGGACCTGGACTAGGCCAGTGCTGCACCCTCGGTGGACTGAAATCTGGGGCATAGCACCCATGGTGGGCCCAAGCTGGAGCGCAGCAACCCATTTTAGATTTATGCTGGGGCGCAGCACCCACGAGGGTCCCTGACCAGGATGCAGCATCCACGGAGACCTGGACTGAGGAGGAGGGACCCACACGACGACCTTGGACAGAGGGAGGCTGCACCCACGGAGGTCCCGGGCTGGGACAGAGCACCCACAATGACCTCAGCAGGGGGAGCTGGACCCATGACGTCCTGAGGTGGCGAGGCTGGACCCACAGAGACATCTGGCAGCGGTAGATCTTCCCCGGCGACCCTGGGAGAAGGCTTAGAAAAGACAGGCAGAGGAACAAGGTCAGGGTCACTGGCAGTGGTGGAGCCCAGCGAGGTGAGCTCAGGTGCAGCTGATGGCTACACTCGACTCTCCTCACCAAGAGCCAGGCAAGATTTCTCCAGGACAGATTAGAGAAAAACAAGGGAGAGCACTTGCCTGAGCTCAAGCTCCACTGCCATCCAGGATTCTGTTGATCCAGACGACGATAATGACATCTCGGACCCAGTCTCTTGGAAGTCCAGCTCAGGTTCTAACTCTGCTGTGGTGGCCTCCAAAGCAAGCATGATGGTGGCTGCAGTTTCAGCATCCCCAGACATAGGGGCCCACACTCGTGGCTCGTCCAGCGTGGCAGCTGGAGTTTGGCTCCGTGCTGGCACTGGAATTGGGTCTTCCAGGGCCACAGGCTCCTCCATCGTCCGGCGGCTCAGTTCTGGGGCCAGCGGACACTCGGGGACAACCGGAGGAGACACGGAGAGGGCAGGTGAAGATTTATCAATTGCAGCAGGTGGAGAGAGCTCAGGGGACTGCACACCCTGAGTCTCTCTACTGGGAATCAGGCAAGGCATGTCATCATAAATTGAGATAGAATAAAATGAAACTTGCCTGTTTTCCCAGTGTGCGATGTTGCCTGCTGCAGCTGGTGTTATGTCATCCCTCTCCGTGGCTATGGTGAAGATGGGCCTCTCTGAGGATTGTTGAGGTGACGCCCCTGTAGTCACGGAGGTGGACGTAGCCAGGGAACAAAGGGAGGACCTCTCGGCAGCAGGAGAGGACACCAAGGTGGAGCGGAGAACAGCAGCTACAGGCCCGGGGAAAGCTGAGGATTCATCCAGAGAAGAGAGGGAGGAAGGCTGTACTGCTGAGGAGGGCTTCGGTTTCGGCGTCGGGGAAATGGCTACCGGAGAGGCAGGAGGATTTCTCCAGTGGTCCGGAGTGGGACGATGGTGCCATTGTAGAGCCGATGACGCACATGCTGGCGCTGGAGCTAGTGAGCTGGGGGAGGAGGTGGATATCTGTTCAGGAGAGCGCCTTCATGACGGTTTCGGTCCAGTGGGAGACGACCCCATCTTCAGCCCAGTGAAGGATCTCTAAGCGCGGTGACTGTGGACAGCATTTCCACATATTGAGGATATCTCCAGAGGCCGGGGTGTACGTCCAGAATCCCTACCGCTCCATTCACACTTTCCCAGGTTTCTGTGGGTCCACAGGCAGCGAGAGCTTCATTCACAAAACTTTGGATGAAATCCGCCACCCACTCCTCCTCCAAACTTGGAGACCCCGCTGCCAATCTCCCTTTATTTGTGTGAGGCTGGCGAGCTGGGGACCTGATAAGTTCTAGTGCACAGGTGAGTAGGAAAAAACAAAAAAGGGCAAAAACGCACAACCACAACATCTGGGCCTTAATCTGGCTGCAGTATTCTTTCATGAACACCCCTCCGGGGCAGAAAGACAGACCCACACGCTGAACTGTAGTTGTGACATTCAATAACAAAAGAGAGCAAAAATTCCAAAAATTTGAGCAGACCATACAAAAATGCAAGCCAGGATAACTTATAGGCAGAGGCACTCTAGAGCCGGATTAGCTCTGGAGGAGATGAGGGAATAACATGGAGGAATGAAGTCCATTCAAAGCTGAACAATGCAATACTGCCGCAACGAAACAACGAGCTGATAGTGCTTAAGTAATAGATAGATAAATGAGCAGCAGGTGCGGGTGGCTGAGCTGGCAGGTGACTTAATTACATAACTGCTCACAGCTGAGATGACTGGGGAACAGACTGTGAGGACCTAGTGGAAGTGTCTGGAGAAGAGGAGGGCACATCTGTCAACAAACCAAAATATATACAAAAACTGACAAAATAATGATAACAGACATACAAAACTCAGAAATAAATTGAGTCTGAGCTCAGAGAGAACACTGAGCTCAGACTCATGACACTGTTTCAGACAGAGCTTTTAGAACATGTTCAGTTTGCTTTACGCTGCCTTGAGAGCTCTTATTGTGGGAAAAATCTGAAGAAAATCGACATGAAATTGCCATTGATTTCCTCATTTTGGAGTGAGAAATAGAGTTTGTGGAGTGAGACAGAGGGAAAAACAGTGAGTTGGCACCACTGCATAAGGCTGTCAGTGTTTATCTTACCTTTATATTATGGATTTAATCCAATGTGCAGTGATCCAAAGAAAATGCCCATTATCCACAGTCCAAATGTCTGCTGTGACAGAGACATGATCCAGTCCCTTAAACTACTTTTGGAGATCAAAATCCATTTTTGATTAATCTTTATCCACGTAAAAAGTAAATGTGTTTTAACTTCAGTGGCTCACAGTCTCAGCTGTCTGATGGAAAATGACAATCAGTCGGTTTAATTCTTGCTGGGTCACAAAAAGTCCAGATACATACCTGTGCTTGAAACCAGCCATGGCTGTTCGTATAATAATATTTCCACTTTACATTCAGCCGTGGCTGTTCAGATAGCGTAAATCCACTAATACTGTAACACAGTGTTGTTAGCATAACATGATAGCACTAGCTTTGTTGGATCTTGTTGCTGTTCAGGTGCTTCTGAAGACTACAGTCGGTCTCACACGGCCCACCAATATACTTTTATCCTTAACCGCGACAAAGGAAAAATAATCTGTCTATCTCCACAAAAACAAAGTAGCTTCATCTTTTCCCAGCCGGAGCAAGCTCCATTTGTAGCTGCTGGCTACAGCAGTGAAGAGGCTTTTTGCAACGGGTTACGTTAACTGACGGCTGTGTTAGCTACGTAGGGTCAGTTTGTATTTATTTGTGCTTAAAATATCTATCCATATTAATAAAACGAGTAACACATCTGATCAAATTTCAGTAACTATTACGTATTACTGAATTTTTAAACAGTAATTTCATTGCATAGCACGTTACTGCAAAAGTAGTGGTATTACAGTAACGTGTTACTTTGTAATGCATTACTCCCAACACTGTATACTACATAGGCTACTACTAAGTTAAATAGATGATGATCCTTATAAGTTTATGGATAGTACTGACTGTACGAAGAAGGATTATAAGGTGCAAGGTGAAGTACGAGGTACCAGTTATACTGTAAGCTGCAGTATGGCATCATTGCCATGACCAGAATTCAACATTAGAGTGAGTTATTGTACAGTGAAATAACATGTGGCAGAAAAGATTTCCTGTACTTGACCGTTTGGCAGCAAAGCTGTAGCAGTCTGCTGGAGAAAGTGCTCCGCTGTCTGTCCGGTGTGTGGTGGAGGGGGTGATCAGGATTGTCCATGATGGATCGCAGTTTGTTCAGTGTTCTCCTCTCCACCACAGTTTCAAAAGTCTCCAGCCTAAGACCAATCACAGAGCCAGCCCTCTTGATAATTTTGTCAAGTCTGTTGGTGTCGCTGGCTCTGATACTGCTACCCCAACAGACAGCAGCAAAGAAGATGGCACTGGCAACAACGGCCTGGTAGAAAAGCTCCAACATCGTGTTGCACATGTTGAAGGATCTGAGCTTCCTCAGAAAGTAGAGTCTGCTCATCCCCTTCTTGTACGCAGGATCGGAGTTAGATTTCTGGTCCAGTCTATTGCTGATCATGATACCCAGGTATTTGTAGTCCTCTACTACCTCCACATCCAACCCCCTAATCTGCAGTGGCTGTGAAGGCGTCCTCTTCTTCCTGAAGTCAATCACCATATTTCTGGCCTTGCTGACATTCAGTCTCAGGTTATTCTGCTCGGTCCAGTCCACAAATCTGTCTACCAGTGTCCTGTACTCCCCCTCCTCTCCCCCTCTTATACACCAAACAACAGCTGAGTCATCAGAGAGTTTCTGCAGGTGGCATGACTCGGAGTTGTACTGAAAGTCAGTGGTGTGTAAGGTGAAGAGAAAAGGAGAAACCACAATCCCCTGAGGTGCTCCCGTATCACTAACCAAAACATCAGAAAAAACACTGCCCAGCCAGACAAACTGTGGCCTTTCTGTCAGGTAGTCGGTAATCCAGGAGATCACAGAACTGTCAACCCCCATCACCCACAGTTTTTTCATCCAGCAGCAGTGGCTGAATGGTGTTAGTTCCCATTCTAAATACATAATATTCTAATCAGCACCTTGTCAGGACCACTGTGGAACGGGTTCGGATCACTAATGAAATGGAATGAGTCTATTTTTGATGGATGCCGGATCCAATCCACAAGAAAAAGCCCCGGTGTCTTCTGTATTCAACACCTGTTTGTTCATTAAAAACTGTTTAAGGATCATCCGTTATTTTCTGAGGTCTACTCCTCCACCACTGTGTCAGAGAAGGTAAAAACCTTGACATAACATACAAACACTTCACAGAATTAAAATTAACGTGCTACTTGTGCATTATTAGAGCACAAAAATCCAGGTAAAGAGCCGGTATATCACACTTTTTTGTTATCATGTCATCAAAATCTATCCTCCGACCATTCTCGAGATCTCATGTTATTTTATATAATTCTTTAAGTCACCATAATAGAAATCCCTGTTACCACTTGTTTAACTAAACCACAGTCAGTAATATATCTCACATCATTCTGGCTTATTTTTTAATGAGTTCACCCTGATTCTACAGTGGACTGTTAGCACTGGCATGCTGAGCGGTCCACATTGGTTGTTGTGACCAACTCCAGCTGGGATCCTAGACTGCTTGGTTGGAGGCTGAACTGAGGTGAAGCTGCTGAGTCCTGAGCTCTCCAAGAGCAGTGTCCTGCTCCATACAACCCCACCTCCCTGCGACTATGCTCTCACAGCCAGCATGTGGGAGCTGCCCATCATTTGCCTCCTTCTAGTTCAGATCAGTTCAATTTAACTTAGAATCTTGTGAAATTTTTAAAAAATAAGCCAGAATGATGCAAGATATATTACTGACTGTGGATCAGTGAACCAGCACCACTGATCCTAGCTAGAAGGAGGCTAAAAGCTGTAGTTAGCTAATTCCTAAGTGATTTAAGAGGGAGGGTGGAGTTGAACTGGTGAAGGATGTTTTTAAAAGTGATAGGTTTAAAATCAGAGTGTTTCAAGAAAGTCGGGGAAAATTCAAAACACATTTCCCCTAATTATTAAATATTTAAAGAAAATTTGAACAAAATATATCACAAGCATTTCATTAACTAACTTAACATTTCATTAAGACGTGAGCTGATAAAATGAGTAAAAACAGTGCAATCAATGGCTCCTTTAAAAAATCCTGTGTTTACGGTGTACAAGCACGTCCCGACTCCTTGGGAAAATGATACTGGCTAATTGACCTCCTGATTAAAGACGGACTCCAGTGTCTATAAATCCGTTATAAAAGCAAGTCTACATTGTCTAAAATTGTATCTTTTGCCCTTTTTTCAACAAAAAAAAAAAAAAAAAGAATTGTCTTACAGTTTTCGGACGAAATTTTTTCACTTTTCCTCCTTCAAATGCCACCCATATCCAGGCTGGATCAAGGAAGTTGTGGGCCCCTGGGCTAGAGCGATTTTTTTGGGCCCTCCCACATTTTATTTATGGGAGTATGATATGCAAAATGACCATCTTTACATGCATAGTAAAAAAAACAACAACAACTGTTTATTATCTTATTATTAAAGTAGTCTTGTAAGAGAGGGACACACACACACACACACACACAACCTGTCAAAAAGCTTGATGAATGGGGTTTTGCTGTCTGCTTCAACTGTGGACTTGGAGATAATGGTGAAAAAGACCCATGGCCATTTTTAACAGTGGGAATTATATATAAATATAACTACAGACACATTCCAGCTCACACAATGAGAAGCTGAGATTGTGTGCTACAGATTGATCTTTTTTCATGTTCACTCCATGGTTGTTTTTCGGTGTCTGTCTATTTACATACGGTATATATATGCATTTCCTGCTGTTAAAAAATACTCGACACAGCCGGCGAAAGGTAAATAATTATGTAATGTTAGTGCCATATTTGTAAAGCACCTGTTATTTAACAATATGGAATTGCATATCATTAATTTTGTTGTTGCAATTTATCTGTTATATAGTCAGGCTGTGGCGGCATGAAATAATAAGCAGCGAACTGAGAGTTTTTGAGGGAGTTTATTAATCATACGGCCATCACAACACCCACTCCAGCGCCGTGCAGGCGCACCGGAGCGGGCCCGGAGGCTCTCGTCAGGAGACAGGCAATGCGTGTGTCAGTTGAGCAGTGGTCAGAGAGAGAAAGAGTTACAGAGCGATGCAGTTTAAATACCCCACTACAGACAATGCATTCACAGCAGTAGGCATGGACATTTGCATTTGAGAGTCACCCATAACAATAGGAAGATTACTGGCAGGAAAGAGCTAGACAAAGGGAGGCTGCCTATTGATATCGATACACACATCTCATTGTTCTGCCAATTGCTCCAGCTGAGCGCTCTGCTTGTCCCAGTCTGCTGTGGGGGTCACCCACAAGGCTGCAGTTAACTTAAAAACAAAATGCTGTTGTAAAGCTTAACTGTGCCAGCAGGTATGCTATTCTGACAAAATATGAAGAGTCTGTTTGCAAAAACAGATAAGTCGAATTGGTTTAAAGATGAGAAAAACAACTTTTTCATCTATTGGTTTATATGTGTTAGTATTTCCAATTCAGCTTCTAAGACATGGTCACTTGAAATATGAGTATCTCAGACAAAATAAAGCAAAAAAAATTTGAGTATCAACTCATTGTTATTTTTTGGCAATTTATGAGTACAAAAACAAATATGTCCATAACACATACTTTTGCAAAAACAGACATGTCCTGAAAACTATGCTAGTTTGTCTGGTGAATGCATCACTGGTTATATCTGCTTCATCAAAATTATCCATATTTGACATAAAATGCAACAAAATTGTAAAAAAAAAAAAAAAAACTGGCAGGGAACTCACACAAAGTGAGCAGGCCCAAGTAGGGGTCTCTGCAGAACGCTGCCGCAGATAGACACATGAATGGATGGTCTCAACATCTAGACACGTGACTGGCTGATCCTCACTGCACCATTGAGTCACGTCACCCAAATACCAAGCACTGATTTGCCGTATGTGGAGTTATCTGGTTTTGTAAAAACAGGGTCCTGTCATTTATCGGCTTTTGAAAAAAAACCCCAAACAAGCCATGAACTTCGTAGTGTATATAACAGCGGATATAGCGGATTTTTAGAAAAAAAGCAATTTGAACATTTATGAGGTAATGTGAACAGTTGTTTGTTGTCCAGAGGGAAATTTTCTTGGAAGTGGCGTTTATTGTTTTTTGCAAACGAACTCTTCATATGCTAAACCACCAGGCAGCTCAGTGGAAAAGTAGTTAGCACTGTGGCAGCACAGTAAGAAGGTCACGTGATCGATTCCACCGCTGACCATCATGGGTTTGATGCTACCCCCTGACCATCGCTGACCCTTCTGTGTGGAGTTTGCATGTTCTCCCCGTGTCTGCGTGGATTTACCCTGGGTACTCCAGTTTCCTCCCACAGGCCAAAAACATGCAAGTTAGATTAACTGGAGACTCTAAAGTAGCCCTAGGTGTGAATATGTGTGTGAATGGTGAAGGGATTCGGGCCGTACCGTGGCTGTGTCATCCATCCAGGTGAATGCCTTGTAATTTCCCCATTTTGGGACTAATAAAGGATTATAAAAATTAAAAAAAAATCTATCAGTTTGCCATACAGGTATGGTATTCTGAGAAAGTATGGTAAAATGGCAGAACACTGGTCATACCATGTGACTGGGTCGGGAAGAAAACCAGTTCAAGATTTGGTGCATAACATGGAATAAATTGAGCAACGATACTCAGTGGAAAATCCCTGTCCCTCACGTTTTGTGTTGACTGTGTGTGGGATTTTTTGCAGCCAATCTTCATTTTTAGCCAGCACTAAAAAGACAGACTTTTCCTGTTTGGAAACCTTTTGATCTCATTTCTCCCAATAAGGTATTTACAGTTATTAAGTTGATCCTTTTTTCACAAATACTGAATATTTCTTGTTATTTATTTATTTATTTTAGATTTACTTTTATTTGCAAGGTGAAGTGTCTGTTTTCTTTCAAAGAAATTGGATACAACAGCAACACATCATCCATGCCGAGGCATTATCGTGCCCTCCATGAGAATAAGGACAACAGGGGTGAATGTACTGGGAAAGACAGAAATGTGTCTACCCTACACTGTATAAACTGGCAGTAGCCTTCCTTTGCAACACTGCATCCTCTATGCCCTGTGAGAGAGTATTCTCAAAAGCTGGTGAAATAATCTAAACAAAAGAAATCACCTTTGTCCAAAGACTGTTGAAAAGATATTATTTCTTAATAAAATGGATAAGTAACACAAGCACACTAAGTAACACAAGCACATTCACTGTAGTCACCCCAGTATTATTATTTCCTTATGTGTGTGATGCATAGGCACACACATATACTGTATATAAAAATATATATGAGCATGCCGCAGAGCAACCACTAGTTATGGGTACAGTTTTGGTTGTTTAAAAGCCAATTTTTACAATGCATCTTAAAAGTGTTTTGTGTGGTACATTCTCTGATGGCTGGTGCTATATTCCTCCAGACCTTAGTGCCGCTCATTGATAGCACAGATTGAGCAAATGTTGTGCGTCTGTGGGGGACCTCACAGTCTCCTCTAGTGATTGCTCTGGTGGTTGTACGGGTGACAGTCCTCAGTTTAACATATTCTCCCCGGGGGTGGGGGGTGCATAGCCATTTAATATCTTATAAATTGAACAGGCAAATTTGAGAGTTTTATAATTTTCAAAAGACAGAAGATTGTATTTCTTGTAAATGTGACAACAATGATATGTGGAATCTTTCTTATAAAAGATTTTATGGCTTTTTGGATAAAGATTCAGTGGGTTTGATTATGGTTACACCAGTGAGAGACCAGTTGGTAAGACAGTAATCGATGTGTGAGAAGATCTTTGCATGCAGAAACATTTTGGGCACACTGTTGGTCAGCGATGGTCTAATATCTTTAAAATTTCTCAGATTGAATTTGATTATGTTTGAGATTTTTTGGATGTATTTTTTTAAAGGTTAATGAGGAATCTCAAATTATGCTGAGGTACTTAAATTCCTTAATTGCAGCTTCTCCCCTTTTAAGAAAATGTTTGAGTTTGTAATATTTGATCATTGTTTGGTAAACATCATGCAAAGAGTTTTTTTAGTGTTTAGTAGGAGACATAAAATATTAAGCCAGTCATGAATTTGAGTCATCGCTGTTGTAAGAATAGAGGTGGCTTCTTGTGTGTTTTTTGCAGGTGTGAATATTAGTTAGTTATTTAGTTATGGAAGTCCATCGGTGGTCAATGATGACATCCATCTCTCCTCGTCGTCGGCCTCCGTCGGTCTATGATGACCATGGAAGAGAATCCTAAACGTCTACTCTGCTGGAACAGCACCGCCTGTGGCTGAACAGGCCGATGCGCACCGGTGTTCTACCTTCCAGCGTTGAGCGTTGGTAGGATTCAAGCCTGGGCAGGAAGATATGGAGGACAAGATGTTACCCATGCAGCATGTCCCCCCTCTCCACGTCACTGATGAATCCAAAGGAACAGCAGGGCTGCTACAGTTTGGCACCAGCGCCATCGCAGGAGCTGCCAGAATGATGTTGAGCACAACAGAGAACTGCCTTAGGGACTCCGACTCCGGATTTTTCCTCAGGGTTGACTCTCGAAGCCTTTCCCGTGACTGGGTGGGCCGCAAGGCAGCGGAGGTTTGAAATCAGGGTTTACCTTCCCCTAGATGGGCTACCTTCCCAGGTTGACGAGCCACCATCTACCCGAAGCATCTGGTTTTAAGGCGCCAGAGATCCGCCCTCGCCCCTTCTCCTATTAGTAAAAGCAGTTCCGCCGGGCTTAGAGACTAAACCACACGGGCAGGCTAGGAGTTGGACTTGGTTGTCAGAGGCTTTTCGAGATGCATGCCATAAGGAGCATTTTGTAAGCACTGGGAGCTTAACCCCAGTGCTGCTCCTGGCTATGACAACCTTGGAACCATCTCTCCTAGGGTAAAGATAAAAACTATGAAGTGGTGACTTTGTAGATGGGAGCGAAGGCCGAATTCTGAGGCACACCTCCGTCCACAAGTGGGGCAAGGAATGCCGTCACTGGGTGGGGTAGGTTGACACTCCTGATGCTTGCGCCTGTGCTGGCAGCGCTTCTCACGGGCGCGGGTATGGTCACTTTCAAAAATGTTGACAGCCTGGTGACAGGTTGTGACCCAAAGTGTACTGGAGGCGGCAACGGTCTCCAGATCGGAAGGTTGGACATTGCACTTCTTCAGGACGGCATGGAGGTGGTCCTTGAACCACTTCTTCTGCCCTCCTTGAGAGCGCCGTCCGGCGGTGAGCTCGCCGTAGAGGATCTGGCGAGATCTGGGAGAGATCTGGGAGGGATTCCTATTCAGGAATACCCTAGCACTGAGCCTGCCAAATGCCGAGGTGGCCTGCCAGATGTGGCTCTGAATCTCATCACTGAGTGAGCATGAGGAGGACATGATGCTGCCCAGGTAAGTGAAGTGATCCACCTTCAGGATGGGCTCTTCTCCAACCAGGAAGTTATGCTTGGTCTGAGGTGTGCCTGATGAAGGTTTGCAAAGGACCTCGGTCTTTCATGCATTGATGACTAGGCCGACATTGCTATATGAAGCATCCATGATGTTAAGGGTACGTTGTAGGCCCTGCGCAGTTAGTGAAGGAAAGGCAGTATCATCTGCATACTGGAGATCGAATACTGTGATAGTACTGGTCTTGGTCTTAGCGAGTAGCCTACGGAGGTTGAACACGCTGCCATCCAACCAGTATCTAATAGAGATACCATCGGCTAAGTCGAGAGAGGAGGGTAGCGGCTGCCAGGTAGATGTTAAAGATGATGGGTGCCAGGACACATCCTTGCTTGACTCCTACATTGCGGTGTGAATATTACTGTGTCATCTGCATACATTTGTATATGAATGTTTCTGCATGCATTTGGTGAATCATTTATGTATAAGGAGAATACTATTGGTCCAAGTATGGAGCCTTTTGGGACACCCATTTGACATTTCAAATATGGCTATTTGACACTGTTGACCATTACACATTGCTGTCTTTCAGTTAAACAGGATTTCATCCATTTGATAACGTGCTCTTAAAAATTAAACTGAGTAAGTTTGGTTAAAAGGATCTTGTGGTCAACAGTGTCAAATGCCTTCTTCAGATCTAAAAACACAGCACCTACACAATTGCACTTATCTAAAAAAAGATTTAGTTTTCTCTAAAAACAAGCTTATTGCAGGCTCTGTTGAATGGTGGGCATGGAACCCAAATGAGTGTGATGCAGGGGGTGTTCCCATAATTCAAATGCTTACATAATAATGTGGCCACCCATTTTTCAATTATTTTGGAGATAACAGGTAAGATGCTGATTGGTCTGTTTATATCAGTTTTAATCCCTGTTTTGAAGATTGGTTTAACCACTCCTACCTTCCAAGCAGTTGGGATGACAGCATGTTTGATTGACAGATTGATTGAATGAGTAACTGGACAAATGAGAGATTCTTTATGTTCTTTTAAAAAATTGGTGTTTTGACAATGTTCATGCACTACTTGTTATTTCCATAACTGAGTTAAAGCAAGCACATGGTTGCTGCAGTTTTACAGAGCTTTATTACATTCAGAGTTGAGTACATATACAGGCTCACGGCACACGCCCCGCTGACCAGGTGGCTCCACGACGACAGAGGCAGAGCCTCTTCCACCCACACCTTTATACCATGGGCGGCGTCACCACCGGAAACCGGCAATAGCCATCCCGGTCTAGCCCATGACCAACCCAGCTGCCATCTTACTAATACAGCCTATTTACATACACAACAACCCCCCCCCCCTTCAAAAAATGGCAAGAGCACAGATAGGTCCCCCCCCTCCAAATTTGCTTCCAGAATCACGCACTAAACAAAACAATTACAAACACAAACAAACAACCTATCCATGCACACAAGCAACTGGGGGGGCCAGGTAGACTACCAGCACCCCCACATGGCTGGGCGGATTATTCTGCCGCCGAACACAGAACAAAGCAGTGTAACTAAGAAAATAAAATCAAAATAATCCCAGAACAGCTCCACACAAAATACACAATCACAAGACAAATAATAGCTACTGGCGCCCCCCCAACACCCCCACCCCACACTGGGCACATTCCAAAACGTTGGGTATGTAAATATTCAATTATGAACAATTTACATGGGCTAAACACATCCCACCACCCCAAAGTTGGGCACATAAAACATTATTTTAATAAAATTTCCTCTCAAAATTAGCGAAATCACATAATTTGCACAAATGAGCCCCTCAGGTCAAAATCCTATAAATAAACACCACAATTATAATCGAAAACTTCCCCCACACAGTGCTCACACTCTTCTCTTTTCTCTCTTTTTTTTTAAAATTAAACAGGGTACCAAACCAGCAGCAGACAAACATAGACAAGAAAATAAAACACAAGGACTGAGAAGAAAAGACACAGACAAAATTAAAATAATTCTCTCAGTCCTCAGGCGGGTCTTTCTCCCGACGCTTCTGTCTCTTGACCCCGGGACTTCCCCCGCGTCATCCCATCTTCTCCACCTTGCACAGCTCATTCGGATGCCTCCAGGTCTGGTCAGACAAGCGTAGAAACCCGTCGCTCTGAGCAGCCCCCACTCAAAGCTGCCTCCTCCCGTCACGCTGCTCAAACGAGCCATGCTCTCCTCTCATCTGGGCCTCAACCCTAAGCCACACCAGATCGCCGACCTGCAGGGAAGCCCGCGGCCTCCTCCTCTGATGATTTTGTGTCTGACTGGTCTCCACCAAAGGTCCGGTCGACTCCTGGGCCCAGTCCATGTTTTCCATGGTTGACCATCTTCCAGAGCAATGAAACAACTCGCTCTCTGGTCCCGCTCTTTCCGGATCCAGCGTGGGCGCCTCGTCCTTACAGGCTGCCTGTGAGGTCCCGTCGTGCCATTCCACACGCCCAGTTTGGGCATCAAACAGACTGGCATCGGCTCCAACCCACGGCATCCTCGCGTAGCGCCGAACGTGCTGTCCTTCTTGACACGTCTAACCAGTCCGATTCTGTCATCTCCACGCCATCCATCAGTGGAGTCGGCTGGCTCCACAGTCCGCAGCCCGACCACTCCTCACCCGACACGCTGGCGATTGAAAAACCCAGGCTATAAAATAGGTTACACCCCATGATGTTAACCCCCGCAGCAGTGACATGAATGTGGGCTCGGGGCACCACGACCGACCCGTAACGGGCTTCTACCTCCATAAAACCCACCATAGCCAGCCTATTCAGTCCATAGCCGTAGTAGTCTCTCTCAGGTTGTTTAGTCTCTCGATGGGGAAATAAACTATTCACAGTCGTCATGTTCAACATTGAGATAACAGCACCCGTGTCAACCAACAGCGGAACCATGACACCGTCGAGCACGACATCACAGCCAATCCTCCCCGTAGTCGCCGAGCACAATGGTCGGAGACTTCTGCGCAGCACCTGGGTATCTCCTACGGCTCTTGCGTACGAAGTTGTCGCACGTCCTGGCGAAGTGGTCCCACAGACCACACTTGCCACATCACTTTCCTCTCGCTGGGCACACACTGGCTTTATAGCAGTGAATAGGGGACCCACACCCATAACAACGAGCTAATACAAGTTACTCAGTTGGACCAGGAGGTGCAGCTGCTGGAGCAAAGTGGAGCATTCAAATGAGACTCAGAGGCAGCAGTATAAAGTTAAATAATTGCCAGTTTTAGTTAAAAATGAGAAATAAAATAAAAACATTTACAACAAAACAATTGAAAATGGATATAGCATCCACCAAATAAATGGTCAAAACCAAACCAACAGTTGTACCTTTGTTTCACTTCTAATCTCAGTTGAGACAAATTTGATCTCGGGTGCACCCTTGTTACCTCAGTTTGGAGTGTAACTTAAATTCAAGTTATCTAATTCAGTTCTAAGTTCACAGTTCACTGTACAAATCAGTAACAAACACGTTTCAAACAGGGAGGATACCCTGCACTTCAGCACCAGTATACAATTTTAGCCATCAGCCATCAGCAGTTGAAATAAGTCCAAAATATTAGAAACCGTCAAAAACACAAAATAAGTCCACAGTTCCCAGGGAAAGAAAAAAAGAAAAAATGCCAGTAGTGTCCAGAGTCCAAGGGAAAAAGGGGAAACGTATGTGTGTTGTTGGGGGAAAGGGGGAATTGTATAATTGGCTGAGTGTCAAGGTGTCTGCAGATACTGGGCCTACCACACCAAGGAGTGCAGCAGAACTGGTCCAGCATCCAGTGATATCTCGATGATTCTTTCTAAATCATGTTGGGACGGCTCGCCATCAAAGTCAAAGCATGGATCCTCACAGGACAGATTCACGTAGGACAACCATCGTAGAATCAAGGCACATAAAAAACCTGACCTGTCGACAGACGGGGTCAGAGAAATATCATAAGTCAAATATCTAAATAGTTCTCTTTTTTTAACTGCAGTCACATCATGAAATCTGTATTGACTTCTTTTTAACAATAAAATACATCAGTTAACATGAAATGGTTCACTGCTGACATTTCCTTAAAATGTTTCACCATGAAATCAGTGCATATGGCAATTTTATTACCATGAAATAACTTTTTCCTTTAACAAGTACAAAAATGCAATAGCTTATATTCACTGAACAAACATGACAAATAAACCTTATATTCAACAGCTATAAATTCAGTAGAAAAATCCAGAATTGTGCAATAAACAGCTTAAGGTGCAAAGTGAATGAAATCCCTCTATGGGAAAGTAAAACTTGTGCTCACCAATCCCTCTGGGGGGGTTTGCACACGGCGCAAAGTGAAGGTGCCCAGCTAAACCACAGGCCTCTAAACAAACATAAAGCAGTGCAATCTTTTTACTTTCCAGACAAGTTAGCTCACACTGACGACCAAATTAAACAACTACATTGATTGAACATCATATGTGCTACCTTTCGGCTTCAGGCAGGAAAAAAACAAGTTGTAGAAAACGGTTGGGAAGCTTCATTCTTTCAGCTGCACGAGGGGCGACAGTTAGACGTGTAATGGTCTGCTCCAGTGCTCATTCCCTTCAGCTGCGCGCACACCTACTCCTCATCATGGCCTGGGCTATATAAACCACACTGCCTTGGGTTCAGTGCGGAGTCGTCTGTCTACACTCCATATAACCTTTTCCTGCCTTCGTCTTTGTTTCTGAGTTCCAGTCTAAGCCTACCCTTGTCCTCGCTCCTAGCCACCTGCCCACCAGTGTCGGGAAGAATCCTCCTCCAGTTCAAGTAAGCCTCGCTCATTCCTCTACTCTCTCTCTCAGTCCCCTGTGCACAGGCGGAGCTCCGTGGCGGCGGATCTCCCCATCTCTGTGGCGGTGGACCACCTTCCTTCCTTCCTGGCGCCACACCACTCACCCTGCACACAATCACCTCCAGCTGTCGCAACAAGAACGGAGAACGCTGTCCTCCTGGCCGTAGCCGCCGAGCTGAACCAGAGTTGCTCAACATCTCCACAAACAGTAAGCTTCGGACTAAGCTGCACATCCCCATCAGTGATAACCTCTAACTGTCCCTGCTTCTGTGTGTCCCTAGGGTTGCCAGGTTGTACAGTGTTCTGCTCTCCCCCAGCGGCTTCAGACTACACATCCACGCACACATACACACACTCATTATTGTTAATAAATTTAATTGTATCTATTCCTGAGTCTGGTCACTGGGTCTACACACCATGTCAGTACGACTCCACCAAAATGACCCAGCTGACAGCACTTTGGTGCACAAAGTTAACAACCTGGAGACTTGGATAGATCAATTAGCTTATCAACAGCAAATTATCCTCACCCAATTAGCCCGTGTAACTGACCAGTTGGATTGCATGGCAGGTCCACAGGCATTTCCTCCGGCTCCTTCGGCCCCAAGCAGCTCCTCAGCTCCCGCTAGCTCCCCTTCCAGCCAACCCAGGCAGGGGTCTCCTTCCCGGCTAACCACCGTTCCCACTCCCACCTGTTTTAGTGGTAAACTAGGGGAGGCTAGGGGATTTATTAAGATAAGATAAGATAAGATAAGCCTTTATTAGTCCCACAATGGGGAAATTCCAGGATTGCAACAGCACAGGGATAGCAACACTCAGAGCAACAATCAGAAGGCAAGGAAAAAAAAAACAAAAAAACAAAAAACAAGAGCAGCGAGTATACATATGTACATATAAATATAAATATATAGACACAGTGCGGAGCATTGTAGCTAGATGGAATAAATATATAATTAAATAAACAGTGCGGAGCATTGTAGCTAGATGGAATAAATATGTAAATATATAAACACACAGTGTGGAACATTGTAGCTAGATGGAATAAATGTCAGAATCAGAATCAGAATCAGAATCAGGTTTATTGCCATTGTTCATGTAGTACACAAACTAGGAATTTGTCTCGGTACAATGCTGCAACATTAAACAATTAAACAATTAAACATTAAACAATTAAATGCATGAGTACATAAACACACACAGTGCGGAGCATTGTAGCTAGATGGAATAAATATGTAAATATATAAACACACAGTGCAGAGCATTGTAGCTAGATGGTATAAATATGTAGATATATAAACACACACAGTGCGGAGCATTGTAGCTAGATGGAATAAATATATAAACACACACAGTGCGGAGCATTGTAGCTAGATGGAATGAAACAGCATAAGCGTCTACTTAGTTATCCTACATGGTATGATTATGTACCCATACATATTGTCACCCTCCATAGCGACCGGTATTTTCCTAGTTGTGTACCGGAGGGGACCATTGTATAAGTCTATTGCGTCTTTTGCATTCAAAACTATTAGGTTGTCACGTCTTTTTGCTCTCTCTGCGAGCAGCCCTGCTTAGGTTGTACAGTCTGACAGCCGTAGGTAGGAAGGACCTGCGAAACCTCTCGGTTGTGCACCTAGGATGATGTAGTCTGCTGCTAAATGAGCTCCTCAGAGCATTCAGTATGTCCTGCATAGGGTGGAACTCGGACTCCAGCAGAGATGACAGTTTAGCCACCATCCTTCTCTCTCCCATTTCCTCCCCTGGGTCAAGGCGCTGCCCCAGGACAGAGCTAGCTTTCTTGATCAGTTTGTTCAGTCTCTTCCTATCGGCTGCTGTAATGCCACTGCCCCAGCAGACCACTCCAAAAGTGATGGCTGATGCCACCACCGTGTCGTAGAATGACTTCAGCAGCGCCCCTTGTACACCAAAAGACCTGAGTCTCCTCAGTAGGAACAGCCTGCACTGTCCCTTCTTGTAGAGTGCGTCAGTATTGTGTGACCAGTCTAGTTTATTGTTCAGATGAACACCCAGGTACTTGTAGGATGTCACCATCTTGATGTCTGTTCCCTGTATATTTACTGGTGCTGTGAGGGGTTGTCCTTGCCTGCGGCAGTCCACCACCAGCTCCTTAGTTTTCCTCACGTTGATCTGGAGGCAGTTCCGATGGCACCAGTCCACAAAGTCCTGGATAAGCCCTCTGTACTCAACTTCATCTCCGTTGGAGAAGAGGCCAACAATCGCAGAGTTGTCAGAGAACTTCTGTAGATTGCAGTGTGTTGTGTTGTGTGAGAAGTCCGCAGTATAAAGGGTGAACAGGAAGGGAGCCAAAACTGTTCCCTGGGGGGCCCCCGTGCTACCGATGATCGTGTCGGACACACAGTCCTGGGTTCTCACAAACTGTGGCCGGTTTGTGAGGTAGTCCAGGATCCATGATGACAGGTGCTGGTCCACCCCTGCGCACAGCAGCTTGTCCTTTAGGATCATTGGTTGGATGGTGTTGAAAGCACTGGAGAAGTCAAAGAACATGATCCTCAATTTGGACTATTGTTCTTCCCTGTCTGGGTGATTACGTGCTGGGAGAATGCCGTCATCCAGGAGCCGCGTTCGGCGCCTGGGCAAGGAGCTAGCGAGCGCCCTGGAGTACGTTGGTGGGACGCTCCTTGCCGCTACTTTCTACGACGACCCCAACGGCATGCGCTGGCACCTGGACTATGCTGAGGTACTTCTGGATAACCTTCCTTGCTACTACGACCACCCTGAAGTCATTGCTAGGAGGGCTGAACTCGCTGCGCAGTGCGAGGTACTCCGTGGGCTGGAGGAGGATTACGGCAGGAAGCAGAGGAGGAGGCATCCTCGTTCCCCGCGTTGGGATCCCGCTCCTGTCCCCGATCCAGCTCAGGATTTCAAGTCATTTGGGGGCCGTCGAAGACGTCGGCGCCACGGCCAAGATCAACCTCAGCAGGATCCCCAGCTGGATCCGCTGCCGGTGAACCCCGTCAGTGGACCTTCGAGAGCGGCTTGTCCTCATCCTTCCAGGGGGCCCTCTGTTGCCATCCAGCAGAGAGAGGGAGGAACTACGTCCCCTACAGCAGGCACCATCCTCCCTCCGGGAGACAGGCAAGTGTGCATTAATTCTCTCCATCATAATTGTGATCTGCCTTGTCTGACTCCTGGGGGCGGAGTTCGGGGTTCGCAGTCCCCCGAGCTCCTACCTCCTGCTGTAGCCTTAATTACCAAACCTGCTGCCTCTGTGTCTCCCTCTGCTGAGTGGTCCGCGATGCCAGGCCTACGTCGCTGGATGAGGAGGGGGCCTGCTGTGCTGGAGAGCCTGGTTCCAGCCCTGCAGCCATGCCACGGACATAGGAGGAGAGCGGACTGCAGCCTGGAGCCTGCGCCAACGATCAAGCGTCACCGGGTCTCCACGCTGGAACAGTGCAAGCCAGAGGGTCGAGGGTCCCCTGCCACCACACCGAGCGGGTTATCAGTGTGGACATCAGCGCCGGAGGATTCACTGACTGCGGAAACCATCATGCCAGCTGCGGAGCCTGACGTAGCTGAGTGGGAGCCTGCGGACGAACTTCTTCACCCTGAACCTGGATCGACAAAGTCCTGGACAGCGACAGAACCCGAGTGCAGGCAAGTGCTCTGTCTTGTGTTTCTCTTCTCTGTCTTGGAGCACTTCTGCCTGCCTGTAGCATCACCGTCTTCTCAAACCAAGACAGAAGATCACTTCTCTTCATTTTATAGGAATTTCACTTTATTCATTACACAGGAATACCACTTTTCTGCCTTTTCAGGAATATCACTGGCTTTTATGTCGACTCATGCAGGCCTCTTCCAGGCCTGACCAAAGATGCTTGCTTTCCCAGGACCCCAATGTAAACAGTTGCCTCTTGCAGAGATTGTAAGGATCAGAATTTGCTTTTAAAGGCTCAAAGGAACATAAAGCTCAGGAGACCAGACCTCTCAACGTGAACACTGCATTTGGATAACGTACCCTTACAGGAAACAATGCTTTTAAAAAAAGAGTCATAAACCGCTTAATCTGACGGGTTTATAGCCCACGATACTATCCAGGTTTTCTCCCAGATACTAAAGGAAATCATCTACAGCTCAACAGTACCTCCTAGCGGATACCTACGGAATGTGTTTTCAGTATGTAGGATGACTTTTAATTTGTTCTAAACATTAAGTTTCTTTCAGCTTATCCTCTGGATCCTAAGGACACTGAAAATCATCCCTCTTTTATCACCAACCATGGTTTGCTGCATTGTTTGCTGCATTTTGATCTAAATGTGAATGCATGTATTATAATTATGTATAAGAAATGTTATATTCATGAGTGTTATTCAAACAATTGTAATATTGGAGTAATGGTATAAATGCATGATCACCAAATATTAGCCAAGTCATTTAATTTAGTTAGATTTTATATTGAGCACCTAATTTCATAAGAACTGACTGAGTGTTGATTTTTCCTCTGCAATTTCATGGGATGGTGTCTTTGTTTGATTGGCTGCTCTCAAACAAAGAAATGTTCTCACATTGGATGGCAGCCATTTCAAACTGCTTCTGAAAAAGTCGATTGGTCAGTCTTGCGATTGACATCATCAGTTTTGCGTCCCAGTGAGGTAACTTTAAAAGAGAGAAGCTAGATTTGAGTTTAGTAAGAAAAAAAAGATCAGAACAGGCAGGAAGATTAGCAAGAAGTAAAGTAACAATGTAACAAGTAGCAAGAAAAAGAGAACGGTGAGAGAATTAAGAATTAGAAACAGAAAGAAGAAAGAAAGAGATTTTGAGAAAGATTAGGAACTAAATTAAGATTAGAGAAGCATAATAGTAATCTAGATCTCAGAAGAAGATTTCATTCCACCATTTCAAGGCCCTGTGAAGTTTTATTCTGTTCTTTGTGAAGTTTGTCAAGTCTTTCTGGTTACTGAGGAGAAACCATTTTTCTTTAGAGCTCACTTTTTCAGAGAATCAAATTCTCAAACTTTTTCCTTCACCTCAGAAGCCATTCTTATCCTAGTAAATGTTTTTCTCATTTTTTCATGACTTTTCACACCGTTAAAGTGGACCTTTAATTTGCCTAAGTTAAAGTGAACAGAGACTGAGAAGATTTTCCTTCAGTTTTTTTGGTCTATCCCACTACAAGAGACCTCAAATTTGGACTCTTTTCCAAGGACTTTTCACGCCACCCTGAGACAAACCATCCACGGCTGCCATTGTCTCCTTGAAGGGCCCCCAGCTGAGTTATCACCTCCACGGCTGTGAGGACAGCAGCCGCTTCCTCCGACGTCCTAACTTCAAAACCCAGTGGTACCGACCTGCGGAAACGTGGACCTACAGCTGTTGTGTGAGTGAAACTCCTACTTCTCCTATCTGCTGGGTTAAAACGTGATGTCCTAACAATTAAATTACAATTGAATATGGCCCGTATTTCAGGGCTCAATTAGTCTCTCAGCCACAGGATAGAGCTATCAACTGAAGGAAAACTCTTAGTCATTTTTAAGTAACTGCCCTTGAATTTTGGTAGATTAATTCAGAAGTCATTTTTAGATAATTAGCTTATGAATTTTCCCCATAAAACTGCGTTGTTTTCAACCTCATTTACCATTGAAACATAAGTCTGGTTCCTCCTTGGTTCTACAGAGGTGTAACGCTGGATGTTATGCTCAGGAATCCAATATCAGTTGATGTGATATATTACGCTGTTATCATTTAAATCTGTTTATTCATCATTTGAACGCCATGCCATGTAACCTGAATGAGTTTAATAAAAGGGTGAATGATAGAAGTTGAAGCGTTTTCCTTTCGCATATACATGTAAGAACTCACTGAAACTTTGAGACTGATTCATTAAGTAATTGAAGGTACAAAATTAAATAAAATTAAAGTTAATGTTATTGTCCGTTAGGACTGGTGCCCCTTTTACGAGTGCTTTTATTTAATTTAGCGGGTGTAGAAGTGACGGTTTAACTCTGCCCCCTTTCACACCCACTATTAAATAAAATTAATAATTCCTGTACCTTATGACAAATATTTTTATAGGCAATTCACGCGACACTGCCTCTCGGGGAGGCGGGTCAGGGGCAGCCGCCTGCTGTGCCCGAGCTCGTCTCGCTGGGCTCTGTCACTGCCGGTGATTCTGATCCCGGTCCTTTTCTGTCTTCTGAGCCTTGATGCAGAGTCACCGGCGCGGAGCCAGTCGTGGTCACTGTGCTGGAGGTCCCAGGTTCGGGGGCGGAGGTCGTCGCTGGTGCTGTGCTGACCCAGTGGGGTCCGACGGGGGTGCAGCCGAGACCCAGTGGGGGTCCAACACGGGCACAGCTACAACCGCAGCATCGGTGTGGGTCAAGGACGGTGGAGGAGCTGCAGACACTACGCCGCCTGACATGGTGCGGGCTCATCTTCGCCATCGTTCCCCTCTTCGCAGTCACCAGCCGTGCTCTTCATCGCCGGGGGCCGTCTCCCCACGGTTCTGATGGCTGAGGGATGCGGGTCGGCCCCCCGAGGAACTGCTTCTCTGGTTCGGCGCCTTGGGTCGGCCACCCGACATTTTGTGTGTATTACTGGACGACCTGGTTCGGCCACCGGAGGAGTGGACTTTCCGGGCCTGGGACTGGGGTAGGCCGCCCGGCCTTGGACTGTCCTCCGTGACCACCCGTCGGCCGTTGTACGCAGGGAGACTGCCAGAACTGTTCCTGTGGGTGTTGGTCTCTGCCTGTCATCATCTTTTTCCTGAACTGTGGGTTTAAGGTCATTGGGGTGATAATCTGGCCCTGTGATTGTTCTGTTTTTGTTTTTGTGTTTTTTGCTGTCCTGTGCTGTATTTGATTTGTGCATTTGAGAGTGTGGTATTTTCTGTTATCATGTCCTGTAATTGTTTTCTTTTGCTCTGTCTTGATCCCGTTTGTGCATTTGGGAGTGTTGTATTTCTGTTTTTCTGTTATTCGTGCCCTGTGTTAATTATGTCTCATGTATCTGGGAGTTTTTTTTTTTTTTTTTTCCTGATTACCTCCGCCAGGCCGAAAGGCCAGGAGGAGGTTATGTTTTTGCTGGGGTTTGTCTGTTTGTTTGTTTGTCTGTCTGTCTGTCTGTCTGTCTGTCTGTCTGTCTGTCTGTCTGTCTGTCTGTCTGTTGGTTAGCAAGATAACTCAAAAAGTCTTGGACGGATTTCCATGAAACTTTCAGGCGTTGTTGGAAATGGTACAAGGAAGAACTGATTAAATTTTGGGGATGATCCGGATCACCGTCTGGATACAGGAATTTTTTAAAGCATTCTTTAACACTGTGACATACGGCTATTTTCAACATGTGCACAGGCGCAATGGAGGGCGCTGGTCATCGTGTCTGACCAACATAAACTCCGCCTTCTTCAACGTTTTAGGCACAAAAGCACGCGGAAAACACCGTGCCTGTGTTTGCGCGACGCTGCAAAAGCTGAGACGGGCAGCTGTCCGCCGCCGGATTATTTGGCAGAAATTCCCCGGGCAGCCATAGGCGCTGCGCAAAAACGAGCTGCTCGGCAGCGTGCTGTGTGCCTGTGTTTGCGCAACGCTGCAAAAGCTCAGACGGCCAGCTGTCCGCCGCTGGATTATTTGGCAGAAATTCCCCGGTCAGCCATAGTAGCTCTGCAAAAAGAAGCTCTCTGCCAGGGAAGTTTCCAAATCATCTTTGGCCGCAGAGCGCAACCCCAATAAAGATAAAGATTACATGTACCACGAAGGTCAACTGCAAGCAAGATGTTTGTGTCTGTGAACATTCCGTCTTTTGGCGAGTTGATACGTAACGATGTTTACAGTTTGATGACAAGGTTGCTGCCATGTAACAATCATCTTATATCAGCAATTGTCAACTCGTCACTCACACTTCAGCATTTGGAAGTGGTGGCGTTCCATTTCATACTGAGTCCAGTATTGTATGTTATTGTTGTTACAAGACCGCCGACTGTCTGCTGATCTGTATATACTTTTATTTATTTATTTATTTATTTTCTACTCCTTTTAGTTCTGCATTTAATATGAACCCTGAGTTTGAAATAAACGTTTGAATTTTGAATAAAACCCACGCCAACCCGTCTACCTAATTGGCATCCGTCAGTGAAGCCCTCAGTGCTGCTTTCAGTGATCTAAAACGCTCACATAACCCATTGGCCTGTGGGTTGTACACAGTTGTGTCATGACTTCTTTTGTTTTTTCTTTTGAATTCTTGGATGGAACATGGGTGGGCAATATAAGCTGCGGATTCAGCCATCACATATTTCGGATAACTTATGTTGAACTGTATAATCAGAGGAGCTATTGTCTAATTTGACCTTGTTGGATTTTATTACCCCCTTTGTTATATTATTCACATTCTTTTAACCTGTACTCTTAATCTATTCGAAATAAAGATTAATTCATTCGTTCATTCAATTGCAACGCCCCCAGCCTGGGAGTTTGCAGATGCAGGACATGGACACAACACCAACACTTCAGTTTATTACCTCCGCCAAGGAGGTAATGCTTTTACTACTGAACCACTAATCCTATCATTGTGAATCCAATTGCTACTTAGATGTTTTCATGGTCAAGGAATCTGACAACGTACACACAAACACTGTATGGGGGGAACTGTGGCGCTTGGCGGAGGTCTGCGCTCTCCGAGTGCTTTTCTAGTTGTGTTTTGGTTTCATCATGTTTTTTGGTCTGTGGTTGATCCTCTCCCGCCGGGCCTGCCCCATCCGCCGACCCTGAGGGGGTGGGGGTGGGGGGGTTTGGGTGTCAACAGGCGTTCAGAGCCCGCCCTCGGGGGGGAGGTACTGTCATGGTCCGAGCGCCGATTTCGTCCACGCTCGGGCCATACATCATCTCTGCTGGCTTTGACAGTAGTATTTACCTTGTGGCTCCCCGAGCTCTTATTGTGACAGCGCTCGGAGGGGCTTCCTATTGTCAGGGCCGATCAGCTGTGCTGCATCACGGCTCGTTAGCAGCCGACATTTATTGCGGGCACTGACAGCAGTCTAATGCAGCAGTCTCGTCAATCATTCCTTGTGTGATTACTGTGATGACTTTGTGCCAGACATTGAGCGAGCGGTTCTCGTCTCAGACGTCACCCTTTCCTCATTCCTGTTAAACACCGTAAGTAGCTGGGGTTAGCCTTACGGTCCCATGTATCGTGTGTAGTGTGTTTTTGCCCATAGCAGCTCATTGTTTTGTATTTGTGTCTTGTGTTCGTGTATTAAACCATCTTTGCAAAACTCACTGGTGACTTTTGGCGTCTTATGGTGGCTCGCGAGGGCCACCGTGTGACAAGATCCCCACTTAGACTCATCGCTTTGTCCAAAGGCCCTCTTGCCACAGTATCTCAGCAGACCACCCCAGTGTCAGTCATTATCTCTGGGAATCATTGGGAAGAGTTGAGGTTTTTTGTGTTGCCAGTCTCCTCTTCCCCAGTGATTCCCGGCTACCCCTGGTTACACCTCCATCGACTGGTGCTCCGGGAACGTGATGTCTTGGAACTCGTTCTGTCTCGGCGCCTGTCTTCAATCTGCCACTTGCTTGCCATCCATGCCCCTGGGTGCTCCCTTCACCCCCCCCCCCCCCCCGCCCGATCTGTCCAAAGTTCCTCCGGAGTACCATGACCTTGGGGCCGCCTTCAATAAGGCCCTGGCCCTTTCCCTTTCCCCTCACTGCCCATATGACTGCGCCATCAACTGTCGAGCCGGAGCCCCACTGCCGTTGAGTCGTCTGTACAGCCTGTCACCTCCGGAGTGGGAAGCCATGGAGGCTTATATTAAAGAATCTTTAAACTCTGGCATAATTTGGCCATCATCCTCTGTGGTGGGGGTGGGTTTTTTCTTTGTTGGCAAGAAGGACGGTTCACTGAGGCCATGCATTGACTTTAGAGAATTAAATAACATCACCGTCAAGGACAAATACACCCTTCCTCTGATTAACACGGCATTCGATTCCCTCCAGGGGGCCTCCTAGTTCACCAAGCTGGATCTCCATAACGCCTACCATCTGGTGCAGATCCGGGAAAGCGACGAGTGGAAGACGGGGTTTCAGACCCCCAGCGGACACTTTGAGTACCTGGTAATGCCGTTTGGTTTGACCAATGCCCCCGCTGTGTTCCAGCGCCTGATCAACGACATGCTGAGAGATTTCTTGGGTGTTTTTGTGTTCGTCTATCTTGACGATATCTTAATTTTTTCACAGTCTTTGGACGAGCATCAGGTGCATGTGAGGCGGGTTTTGCAGCGGCTTCTGGAAAATAAGCTATTCGTCAAGGCTGAGAAGTGTGAGTTCCACGCCTCCAAGACATCCTTCCTGGGCTTCATAATCTCCCATAATGAGATCCTTCCAGATCCCAGCAAGATAAAGGCGGTGGTAGAATGACCCACTCCCTCTTCCAGGAAACAGCTTCAACAGTTTTTGGGGTTCAACAATTTTAATTCCCGCTTCATGCAGAATTACAGCATTATTGCTCTCCCCCAACACGTCTCACTTCTCCCAAGGTCCCTTTCCGATGGTCGGAGGAGGCGGCTACATCCTTTGCGGTCCTCAAGAAGTTCTCTGACTCCCCCATCCTGACTCAGGTGGACCCTGCACTCCAGTGCCTGGTGGAGGTGGACGCCTCGGACTCGGGGGTGGGAGCCGTTCTTTCTCAGCGGTCCCCAACAGATGGCAGGATCCGACCATGTGCTTTCTTCTCTCATCGGCTGTCCCCGGTGGAGCGGAATTATGATATTGTGACAGAGAACTTCTGGCAGTCAAGCTCGCGTTGGAGGAGTGGCGCCATTGGAGGGAGGGGGCTTCTCAGCCGTTCGTGGTTTGGACGGACCACAAGAACCTGGAGTACCTCAGGACGGCCAAATGCCTGAATGCACACCAGGCCTGCTGGTCCCTGTTCTTTGAACGCTTTGACTTTACCATCATGTACTGCCCCGGGTCCAAAAACACCAAACCGGATGCTCTCTCCAGGCAGTTCGCCTCGGATGCTACTGAAGTAACTGAACATTCTATTCTTTCTCCTTTGTGTGTCATGGGTGTCCTCTCATGGGGCATCAGAGAGAAGGTCCTGAAGGCACAGGACGCCGAGGTTGACTTGGGCGGGGGGCCAGCGGGGATGCTGTTTGTCCCATCGGCTGTTTGGGGCGAAGTCATCCATTGGGCACACGCGTCCAGGTTCTCATGTCACCCTGGGAGGGCCCGCACGGTGGCACTCCTCCAAAGGACATTTTGGTGGCCTTCTCTTCAGAAGGACGTTGGGGACTACATCCACGCCTGCCCCCAGTGTGCCACTGGTAAGACGTCTTCTTCCTCTCCAGCCGGGCTGCTCCACCCTCTCCCTACTCCCGACAGGCCCTGGTCCCATGTGGCGTTGGACTTCGTCACTGGCCTCCCACCATCTAATAACCATACTGTTGTTCTCACCATTGTCGACAGGTTTTCCCAGGCCACTTACTTCATTCCCCTGCAGGGGCTGCCTACGGCGAAGGAGACGGCAGACCTGTTATTTTCTTAACTTCTTAGGGACAACTTTCTATTTATTACCAAGATCCATGTTGTTGACTGACTAGCCATCTCTAATGTTTCCTGATCTTCACCACTTATTTCTGAACCAAATATGGTGATATTTAAATTCCAAAGCTTATATGTTCAAGGTTGTCATAGTCCATGGCCATGTTCATGGACATGGTTCATGTCATAGTTCATGTCATGGTTCCAAGGTTGTCATAGCCAGGAGCGGCACTGGGGTTAAGCTCCCAGTGCTCATAAAATGCTCCTTATGGCGTGCGTCTCGAAAAGCCTCTGACAACTAAGTCCAACTCCTAGCCTGCCCGTGTGGTTTAGTCTCTAAGCCCGGCGGAACTGCTTTTACTAATAGGAGAAGGGGCGAGGGCGGATCTCTGGTGCCTTAAAACCAGATGCTCCGGGTAGATGGTGGCTCGTCAACCTGGGAAGGTAGCCCATCTAGGGGAAGGTAAACCCTGATTTCAAACCTCTGCTGCCTTGCGGCATACCCGGTCACGGGAAAGGCTTCGGGAGTCAACCCTGAGGAAAAATCCGGAGTCGGAGCCCCTAAGGCAGTTCTATGTTGTGCTCAACATCGTTCTGGCAGCTCCTGCAACGGCGCTGGTGCCAAACTGTAGCAGCCCTGCTGTTCCTTTGGATTCATCAGTGCCGTGGAGAGGGGGGACATGCTGCATAGGCAACATCTTGCCTCCATATCTTCCTGCCCAGGCTTGAATCCTACCAACGCCCAATGCTGGAAGGTAGAACACCGGATCACTGGAGAGGACACTCCAGCTTCGCCTTTGGCGTAGACAAAACACGGGGAGTGACAGTTACCGGTTATAAGCCACTGCTCAATTGGCGTAGAGCGTGGCGCTAGGGGTTGTTCCCGACGGTGGGAGGGATCATCAGATCTCACTGGACAGCTACCGCCCGCCTCAAGCTGGGCAGCCCCCAGCCAATAAGGTGTTGTCCCGCCACAGCTTGCTTTCCTCATTGGGTGCATGGGGATAAGGAGAAATCCAAACAGCAGGCTGAGAACCTTCGCACCAGGCAAGACAATAAAACAAAAGAGACCAACTCTAAAACTGGGAACTTGGAACGTCCGCACTATGATGACAGGACTCGCTGCTAACCTCAAGGACATCAACGACACCAGGAAGACTGCCATCATCAATAATGAGCTGAAGAGACTGGGAGTGGATATCGCCACTCTCCAGGAAACACGGTTAGCTGATGCAGGCACACTGAGAGAGAAGGACTACACGTTCTACTGGCAGGGAAAGGGCAGTGACGAACACAGGGAACACGGAGTGGGCTTCGCAGTGAAGAACACTTTGCTGAAGATGGTGGAACCGGGCAGCACTGGCTCTGCACGACTCCTCACCCTCCGCCTGAACACCACTCAAGGCCCAGTCACCCTCGTCAGTGTGTATGCCCCAACACAGACAGCCACACCAGAGGCAAAAGACGAGTTCTACGAGAATCTCGCAACAACTGTCAGGATCATCCCCAACTCTGAACAACTCATTCTCCTTGGAGACTTCAATGCCAGAGTGGGTGCTGACCACGACTCCTGGCCCTCCTGTCTTGGACCTTTTGGCGTGGGCAGAATGAACGACAACGGACAGCGGCTGCTCGAGTTCTGCACATATCATGATCTGTGCATCACAAACTCGTTCTTCAAGACCAAGCCCCAACACAAGGTTTCCTGGCAACATCCGCGCTCAAAGCACTGGCACCAGCTAGACTTGATCCTGACCAGGCGCACCTCACTGAAGAACGTGCTAATCACCCGTTCGTTCCAGAGTGCAGATTGCGACACAGACCATTCATTAGTGTGTTGCAAGGTCAAGCTGCAGCTGAAGAAATTCCATCGTGCTAGACAACCAAGGAAAGGCACGGATTGACATCAGCAAGATGGCCCAACCAGAACTTGTTGAGCAGTTTGCCTCCACTCCACAGTTTGGTTCTCCAGCGACTTCCTGTGCCTTCCTGAAGCGATTGCTAAGCTAACACTAGTTAGCTTAATGCTACCTGAAGCGATTGCTAAGCTAACACTAGTTAGCTTAATGCTGGCGCCAGTCTCTAAATAACTAACCTACAGCGATCGGATATACCTCCGGTGGATTACCCCTTTGATCGCTTTTATCCGGCCACTGTGAGTAAACTGACCAGCGATTCCAGCGCTTCCTTGTGATTCACTGATGTGCCCTACCTGAAGCGATTGCTAAGCTAACGCTAGTTAGCTTAATGCTGGCGCCAGCCATTCCACCTAACACCAGCCTGAATCAAAGCCCAGCTGCGAGGCCCAGCGGAGATACTACCAGGCAGGCGGCTATTTGTTGACGGGGCTCAGCAGAGATTTCACCCAGGCAGACGGCGGTAGGCGGCGGTGCCCAGCGGAGGACTTACCGTGACTGCAGCGGCGGTGTGCGACGAGACTACCCGAAGCGATTGCTAAGCTAACGCTAGTTAGCTTAATGCTGGCGCCAGTCATTCCACCTTACACCAGCCTGAATCGAAGCCCAGCTGCGAGGCCCAGCGGAGATACTACCAGGCAAGCGGCTATTTGTTGACGGGGCTCAGCAGAGATTTCACCCAGGCAGACGACGGTAGGTGGCGGTGCCTAGCGGAGGACTTACCGTGACCTCAGCGGAGCTCGGTGGCAGCGGCGGTGTGTGACGAGACTCGGTTGGAGGAGCGGGATGGGAGACCAGTTACGGCGACTATGAGCAACGAGACCAGCAACGGAAGGGGCTAGTTGGCTAGCTGAGGCCCAGCTGGATTCGAGGGCGATCGGATCAGATTCTGGCGATATAAGCAGAATTTATTTTACTATCCACAGATTTTCTTTTTCCTTCTTTCCAAGAAAGACCGAAGATGGCTGCCACCGGATTAAAAAGTGGGCTGATGGGCACCACTAATAAGCCTTCTCTACTTCTCTACTTCCTCTTCGTTTTGTCTTTGTGTGTCTGGTCCTGCAACAAAAAGGATTTTCCGACAAACTCAACCAAAGGTGAAGTTAAAAAGTTTTATCTGTATGGATTTGGGCTTGGACATCTCACCCTACACTCTATGTGGTCTTTAAAAGGCCTGAGCAAAAACTTCCAAATTAAGGCAAACATGGCTGTTAAGCAAAAATCACAATATGGCAGAGGATATACAATTAAAGTTCTGTTAGTTCTGCTACTTCTGGCAGGAGATATTCACCTTAACCCTGGACCTGCCACTATTAAACAGCAGACCACTGGGTTAGCACAAAACCGAGCTGTACAAAAGCAAAAACAACATTTATTTTTCCAAACTGTTAATCATGCACGAGTTCTTTGGGACACCAAGGCTAAACCAAAGGGGATCCTCGGCGGTCATTTAAACATACGGAGCATAATCCCCAAAAGAGATGAGATTTCGGTGTTGCTGTTGGACTCAAATCTGGACTACCTTTGTCTCTCAGAAAGCTGGCTACACAGGAACATAGACACTAATATGATCGATATTGTGGGCTACCAGTGTTTTAGAAAAGACAGGCAGGTAGGGAGGGGAGGAGGTGTTTTAATTTACATCAAAGAGAAATATAAATGTCAACTGGTTGATTTGAATACTTCACTTGAATGTTTAGCTGTTAATGTATGTCTCTCTCCGGTAATGAATTTCAACATTGCAGTAGTGTACAACCCACCGTCACACAACTCTTCCTTTTATAATGAATTAAGTGATCTGGTTAAACAACTTGAGAAGAACAGAGAAACAATAATTCATGGTGACTTTAATATCAACTGGTCTGATAAAAAAGACAAACAAAAACTGAAAAGCCTCATGACTAAATTTAATTACCAGCAAATCATCAAAGGACCCACCAAGATAACCAAACAATCCAGAACACTTATTGACATGGTATTTACTAATAAACCAGAACGAATAACCAGAACCTATAATCTTGTAACTGGTCTCTCAGATCATAACATGGTTCTTGCTGTCAGGAAACTTACTAAAAAGTGACTACAGTATTTTGGGGGAGTCGATATTGACAAATCAAATTTTATTATCCCCAAATCAAAAAATGAGGAGTTTGAACATTACTTAGAGAATCAAAATTGGGAGCAGCTCATGTCAACATGTGAAGTAGATGATTGTTGTAATTTTATAACTGCAACAATCACAAAGTCTATAGAAAAATTTTCAAAGCAAATTAAAAGTAGACAACAGAAGATTAACCTACCATGGTTAAATAATGAAATAAGAAAACTTATGAAGAGGCGAGACTATGCACTGAAAACATCACTAACCTCCAAACTACAAAATGATCACCTTGTGTACAAAAGTTTAAGAAATAAAGTGGTACATGAGCTGCGAAAATCAAAAATATCTTATTACAATAAACTGATAGATCATGCAAAGGGTAACAACAGTTCCCTATGGAGGCATTTAAATAACTTAACTAATAAAAAAAACGATCAGAAGGGGGTAAAGGAACTTAGAATCAATGGCAAGACCGTCAGTGACAAGGCTACTTTGGCAAATGAATTTAATTCACACTTTGTGGGCTCTGTGGAAGACTTAACAAAAATTTTTGTGCTGCCAAATGTGCTCAACAACACAAATTCCATACTTCCAACAGATACTTTTCACACCGATGAGGTAAATGAGAAGTTAATTGCTGGCGTTGTTAAAACACTGTCAAACTCAAAAACTAATGATATCTACAATATGAGCACCTCCTTTCTCAAAATGCACAGCAAAATATTAATCAAACCACTGACTCATCTCATTAATCTCTCCATTAGGTCTAGTACATTTCCATCTGGCTGGAAAAAAGCTGTCGTCATACCAGTTCATAAATCAGGCAGTAAAGACGATATATGCAATTACCGCCCAATCTCTATTTTACCAGTCCTGTCTAAGGTTCTTGAAAAAGTTGTAGCTACACAGCTGATAGACTACTTACAAGACAGTCAACTTCTTCATCCACATCAATTTGGTTTTAGACCAGGATACTCAACAGAAACAGCAAATTGTTGCCTTATTGAAAACGTCAAACAGTCCTTGGACAGGGGTAATGTGGTAGGAACTGTTTTTCTAGATCTCAAAAAGGCTTTCGATACTGTAAACCACAGTTTGCTTTTATCCAAAATGGTATCTTTTAACTTCTCCCCAAATACATTAGAATGGTTTGCATCTTATCTCCAGAATAGAGAACAGTGTGTAAAAGTTCACCAGGATAAATCCTCATTTTTAAACAACCGCATGGGTATCCCACAAGGGTCCATTCTTGGTCCTTTACTTTTCAGCATTTTTATTAATGACTTGCCGTTACACTGCTCAGCTGCAACATGCCAACTTTATGCAGATGATGCAGTTATTTACACAGCTGCCAAGACTCCAGCACAGGCTGCAGATGTACTGTCTACAAGTATGGTTGATGTCCAAGAGTGGCTCCTCAAGAACCATCTATTGCTGAACCTTCAGAAAACAGTCTCAATGTGCTTTTCAATCAAAAAATGTAACCTGCAACATTTTAAAGTTAATATACATGATCATGACATCAGTTTAGCTACAGAATTCAAATACCTTGGCATTGTACTAGATCCTCAACTCAAATTTAATCTTCATATAAAGAAAATTTCAAAAACAGTAAAAAAAAATCTGAACTGCTTTAAATTAATTAGATATTACATACCTTACGAAGCAGCTGCACTGTATATGCATTCTATGGTTTTTTCTCATATATCATACTGTTTGACAGTCTGGGCTCAAGCAGCCCCTTCCACAATAAGACATATAGGTTCATTATATAATCAAACCCTAAAAATCTTGGACAAAAAGCCCATTAGGTGGCATCACTGTAATGTTTTAAAAAAATACAACCTATTGAGTTTTGAGAGCTTCATTGACCTCTGTCTTCTGAAATTAACGTTCAAATGTTTCCATAAATCAGCACCCGAGCCACTTGCTTGTTTCGTCCAAAGACAGGACAGCAGCAGAGCCACCAGGAGTTCTGTTAACAATAACTGTAAAATATTCCACCGCAGAACCACATTTGGACAAACAGCTTTCTCTATAAAGGGCAGTCATATCTGGAACACAATGCCAAATGAAATTAAAATAATAACGGACTTTAAAACATTCACTAAAAATGTTAAAAACTGGCTGAAAAATAAACAAGAATGTACTCATGTATGAAATAACTGTCTGCAGAGTGAGAGCGAATGAAGGGAAGGAATAAATGTGTTTGTTTATAGTGAGTGACGGAGGGAGGAAGGCCTGAAATAGGCAAATGTGAGTTATGTTATATGTGTTAAATGTGAGTCAGGCTGTTATATTTGTGTATTTATAATATTTATAATATTTATGTTAAATGTGAGTCAGGCTGTTATATTTGTGTATTTATAATATAATATTTATAATTGTGTATTTATAATTTTTCTGCATTGATGTATGTGATTATTGTGTATATTTTTTATCTTGATTCTTTTTTCTAAAGCCCATCCAGGGACAAGAGTTGCAAATTAGCTAATAGCTATACACTCTATGTGCAACACATCAGATTAATTGTCTTTGATTAATTGTCTATGTTTATTGCACTGTCCCTGTCAAATAAACTAATCTACTACTACTACACCTTTGAGAAGGAACTTGGTGTACCACAAGGAGGAGAATCTGCAAAGCAGAAGTGGGAAGAGCTGCGAAACACCATCTACCGCACAGCCTTGGCTACCTTTGGGAGGAAGACCTCGAAGTCACAGGACTGGTTTGATGCCAAGTTGACCGAGATGACCCCCGTCATTGAAGCCAAGTGCTCAGCACTTGCTGAGTACAAGAAGTACCCAAACGAGAAGAATCTCCACATTCTCAGGGCTGCGAGAAGCAAAGTTCAGCAGACTGCTCGGCGCTGTGCCAACGAGTACTGGACTCAGCTCAGCCAAGACATTCAAACCGCTGCCATAACAGGGAACATCCGTGGTATGTACGATGGCATCAAGAAAGCACTTGGTCCGGCTCAGAGCAAGACGGCCCCCCTCAAATCTTCCACTGGGGAGATGATCACAGAGAAGAACAAGCAGATGGAGAGATGGGTGGAACACTACTCCGACCTCTACTCTAGGCAGAACACCGTGACACCGTCAGCCCTTGATGCCATCGACTGCCTGCCATCCATGGACGAACTTGACGCCGAGCCAACCATCGACGAACTCAGTAAGGCCATTGATAGCTTGGCCGCTGGCAAGGCACCCGGCAACGACGGCATACCCCCTGACCTGATCAAGCACTGCAAGACCGCCCTACTGCTGCCATTGCATGACGTCCTCTGCCAGTGCTGGAAGGAAGGTGCTGTACCACAGGACATGAGGGACGCCAAGATCATCACCCTCTACAAAAACAAAGGGGAGAGAAGCGACTGCAACAACTACAGGGGCATTTCCCTCCTCAGCGTTGTTGGCAAAGTCTACGCACGAGTTGTTCTCGTTCATCTACAGAAGCTTGCCGAACGTGTCTACCCCGAGTCTCAGTGTGGCTTCCGCGCTGAGTGATCGACGGTAGACATGATATTCTCCATCCGCCAACTCCAGGAGAAATGCAGAGAACAGAACATGCCTCTGTACGTCGCCTTCATCGACCTCACCAAAGCGTTCGATCTGGTCAGCAGAGAGGGCCTTTTCAAGATCCTGCCAAAGATAGGATGCCCACCAAAGTTGCAAAGCCTCATCAAATCGTTTCACACCAACATGCAGGGGATAGTGCAGCACGATGGCAACGTCTCAGAGCCATTCAACATACGCAGCGGAGTGAAACAGGGCTGTGTACTTGCGCCTACCCTCTTTGGGATTTTCTTTGCTATGCTCCTGAGGCATGCCTTCAGCACAGCAACAGAGGGAATCTACCTGCAAACAAGATCTGACGGCAGGCTTTTCAACCTCGCCCACCTGAAAGCCAGAACCAAAGTACACGAGGCTCTAATCAGAGACATGCTGTTCGCAGACGACGCTGCAGTCGCAACCCACACACAGCAGGAGCTTCAGACCCTGATGGACCGCTTCTCCCAGGCATGCAAGGACTTCGGGCTTACCATCAGCCTGAAGAAGACTAACGTCTTGGCGCAAGGCACGGAAGCACCACCAACCATCACCATTGATGACTACAAGCTGGAGGTCGTGAATCAGTTCACGTACCTGGGGTCCACGATCAGCTACAACCTCTCCCTTGATACAGAGATCAACAAGAGGATTGGAAAATCAGCCTTCACACTCGCTCGCCTCACCACACGAGTGTGGGAGAATCCCAAACTCTCTGTCAAGACGAAAATGGCAGTGTACAACGCCTGCGTCATCAGCACACTGCTCTATGGGAGTGAGACGTGGACAACATACGCCCGGCAGGAAAAGAGACTGAACTCCTTCCACTTGCGCTGCATTCGCCACATCCTGGACATATCCTGGCAGGACAAAGTGCCCAACACAGAAGTTCTGTCCCGCGCCGGCCTTCCCTCCATGTTCACTCTACTCAGGCAGCACAGGCTCCGCTGGCTAGGCCACGTTCACCGTATGGAGGATGGCAGAATCCCCAAAGACGTCCTCTATGGAGAACTGGCAACTGGCAGGAGAGACGTTGGCCGCCCACAGCTGCGCTTTAGAGACGTCTGCAAGAGAGACATGAAGGCCCTGGATATCAACACGGAGCGCTGGGAGGACCTTGCAATGGACCGCTCCAAATGGAGAGGCACCCTGACCAGACAGCTCAAGGCGGGTGAAGAGAGAATGACTGCTGCAGCAGATGAAAAAAGGACCCGCAGGAAGAACCGCCACAGACCCAGCAGCACGGAGACCACCCACAAGTGTGACCTGTGTGACAGGGACTGTCATTCGCGCATCGGCCTGTTCAGCCACAGGCGGTGCTGTTCCAGCAGAGTAGGCGTTTAGGATTCTCTTCCATGGTCATCATAGACCGACGGAGGCCGACGATCCCATGTTCAAACATTCTGAGAGTCCTCTGGGATTGCTGATATCTTAGCTTAAAAGTTGCTATCAAGAAGTCCTAGCTTAAAAGTGAGGAGCATCGTTAGAACAACTCTGAGCAAGGAAGATCCAAAAACTTTTATCTTAATGAGGAGGTGTGGTTGACCCAATTTCTGGACATTATGTTGTATTTTGGGAGCTGTGATTGATCAGTACCGGGGTGGGGGTGGGGGTGGGGGGGTATGATGTGGCTTATGGTGTACAAAACTTTTAGTGATGCACAAAAGTTATCTAAACCTCAAATATCACAAAAAAAAACACAAAACCTTGTACAACAGTAACTCAGGACTTAATGCCTATTTTCCCACCAGTTACTCTTGGTGGGTCAGGCCAGCGCCTATGTATGGCGGCTATGCCGCCATCAGTGTGTAAATGGGTGTGTGAATGGGTGGATAGCAGGATCTATAAAGCACTTTCGTCATCTAGAGATGAGAAAAAAAGCGCTATATAAGTGAATGTGTGACAAATGATAGCGGGGCGAGGCAGATTTCTATTTTCAATTAGTCCAATTTATTTCAACTTACAAATAATAGTCTCCAGTCTCTCAGGAAATCATCTGACACAGTCTTTCAACAAAATCCACTTCATCAACCAAGAAGCATATCAAGAACAATAAGCACTCTGCAATCAGCAATGTAATGCATGCAATACCACATGTTACTTGATATCTCACACCTGTTATATAATGCACGAGATAATTAGAGGTGATTAGCCCCTACCATAATCCCAGGTAAAACAATCATCATTCCTATTCTTAACACATACCCACTAACATCTAAAAGTACAAAAATAATTTCCCCAAGCATACACAATATAAATATAAATAACATACAATAAATAACAATATAAATAATTCAATAAATAACTTTAACCCCTATTTACAAATATTAAACCACCCCTCTAACTTACCATACATGTTTTCTCCCCGCTGGTGTCCTATATAAGGCCCTCAACCCCTCGCAGTCTTTTGCCTGGACACCCACAGGAAGCATGTTGGCAAAGGTATGTGAAATAAATTATTTTACCAAATACTCAATCATAACCATTATCTCCCAAGGGCATTCAAATTAACAAAGACAAATCCCAATTACTGTGTGATCTTTAACAAATAATCATACTGACATTTACAACAACACAGATATAATATAATCACACAATATCACAAGTCATACGGTGGTGGCATCCCATCGTCACATTTCCTC
Organism: Pholidichthys leucotaenia; assembly: GCA_020510985.1. NCBI lineage: Eukaryota > Metazoa > Chordata > Actinopteri > Cichliformes > Pholidichthyidae > Pholidichthys > Pholidichthys leucotaenia. The sequence goes on along the minus strand of CM035845.1, from coordinate 320,240,442 downwards.
CCCCCTTTCCCGAGAGTACAGTACTCTATGAGTCATGTACTCTAGAAAGGCTATCAGCTACAAGGTTGGTTTTCCCTGCCACATACCGAACAGTAAAATTATATGGCTGAAGGGACACATACCTCCATGTAAGACGACTGTTTACATCTTTCATTCTGTCCAACCACTGTAGGGCCCGATGAGCTGTCTCCAACAAAAAATGACGCCCTAATAAATAGTATTTTAGAGACCCTATTGCCCATTTCATAGCAAGACATTCTTTTTCTACAGTAGAATATCTTGTCTCCCGGTTCAACAACTTACGGCTCAAGAACAGTACTGGGTGTCTCTCTCCCCTCTCCTCCTGGAGAAGTACTGCTCCAATGCCAACCCCTGAAGCATCAGTCTGTAAAATGAACAGGCGAGCAAAGTCTGGACTGTAGAGAACCTTCTCCCCAGAAATAGCCCTCTTCAGATCCTCAAACGCTCTGTCACACTCCTCTGTCCATTTTACCTTATTTGATGCTGAAGCCTTAGTTAGGTCAGTCAACACTGCGGCTCTTTCAGCAAAGTGTGGAATGAGCTTGCTCTATCATCCTACCATTCCCATAAATGAACGTACTTTCTTTTTAGTGGTGGGTACAGGGTAGGTCAGAATGGCATCCACTTTACCTATTCGTGGTCTAATGACCCCCTGACCAACCACATGTCCCAGGTACTCCACCTGCTGTTGTCCGAATGCACATTTGCGTGGGTTAATTGTCAGTCCTGCCCTCTTAATTAGCTGAAGGACCTGCCTAAGGTGTGTCAAATGTTCTTCCCAGGTCTGACTATAAATGACCACGTCATCCAGATAGGCAGCCGCAAAGTTCGATACTCTCCTTAATACTTGGTCCATCAGCCGCTGAAACGTTGCAGGTGCCCCCTGAAGGCCAAATGGCATGACCCTAAATTGGAAACTGCCATAAGGTGTTTTAAAGGCTGTAAGTTCCCTTGTTTCCGGTGCCAATGCCACCTGCCAATACCCCTTGCATAAATCCAAAGTAGAAATAAATCTAGCCTTGCCCACTTTCTCTAATAATTCGTCAATCCGGGGCATGGGGTATGACTCAAATTTAGATACTGAGTTAAGGTATCTGAAGTCAATGCAGAATCTTAATGAGCCATCCTTTTTGGGGACCAGCACAATCGGGCTACACCACTCACTGACTGACTCCTCAATCACTCCCAGCTGCAACATCAAGTCAATTTCTGTTTTCATTTTTGGGACCAATCGTTCCGGGATCCTATACGTTTTTCTACGTGGAACAGTTTCCTCTTTCAAATAAACCTTATGACGTACCAATGTGGTGAAACCAGGTCTCTCCTGAAACAATTCTGGATCCAATAGTGTCTCTAACTCTCTCCGCTGATCCACCTGCAAATGAGGCACTTGAAATAAATAAGACTCTGACACATTTGTGGGAAAGGACTGTTCCTTCTCCTCATCCACTTCTGTCGCACAGATCAAGAGCTGATGTGTCTCCTGAAGAGCAGGTTGCTGCTGCTGATGACCAGGCTGCTGAAACTCTTTCAATAAGTTAATGTGGAAGGTCTGATATTTTACCTTCCTGTCAGGCATATATAGTTCATATGTCACTGAACTTAGTTTTTTAGAAATTTCATATGGCCCTTGCCATCGAGCCAACAGCTTACTGTCACACAAGGGCAGCAATAACAAAACCCGTTGTCCTGGGTGAAAAACCCTTTTTCTGGCCTTCTTGTCATACCAAGTTTTTTGTTTGGCCTGCGCCGTCCTCATGTGCTCCTGAGCCAAAGCAGTCATTCGATCCAGTGTCTCTCTCATTTTAATAACATAAGAGACCACATTGTCCTGATCACTCGTTGAACTCTCCCAGTGCTCCTTTAATAAATCCAGTGGGCCCCTCACCTGATGACCATAAAGTAGTTCAAAAGGTGAGAACCCTGTTGAAGCCTGGGGTACCTCCCGGTAAGCAAACAGTAAATAAGGTACCCACTGATCCCAATCTGAGCCTGTTTCAGAAACAAATTTCCGCAGCATATTTTTAAGAGTCTGATTGAATCGCTCCACTAGACCATCAGTCTGCGGGTGATAAGGGGTGGTCTTAATACCCTTAATCCCCAACAGCTTATATACTTGCTGCAACAGTTTGGACAAGAAATTTGTTCCACAGTCTGTCAGAATTTCTCTAGGTTGTTACACCTCGCTCTCGTCGGTCATCATTACCAGCTGCGCGCACACCTGCGCCTCATCGGCGATGAGCTATATCTACCCCTCTGCCCTCTGCTTTGGCCTGGAGTCGTCTTCGCATCTACTCCCCAACACAGCGACTGATCCGGTCTCTACCGTCAGCGCACTCTGCACGTAAGCTACCATTCATACCCTTACCTTCTCTCCAGTCCTTCCCCTGTGCACAGGTGGATTCCCAGGTGGCAGTTTTTCCCTCTCCTCGCCTCATCTCTGCCTGCATGGCTCCGACGCGTCAAGGGCACACAGCCGCGCTGTCTTCCAGGACACAGCTGTCAAGCCAATGCCAGCCACTCGTCTCTCTGCACGTGAGCAAACGTAACAAATTATTCCCACGGTGTGGTCGACTACAACTAACCTCCTGCTCTGCTCTCCCCTCAGGGTTACCTGGTCGAACGGCGAGCTGTTCCGCCCATTATGCACGATGTCCTCCCACACCACATCTCCATTCCCACTCACGCACTCATACACCTTTAGTGTTTAATAAAAGCATTAAATCATCCCGAGCCCGTGTGCGTGTGTTCCCTGAGTCCAAGATTCTGACAGTACGACTCCAGCAAAGTGACTCAGTGGACGGCGGGCTAGCACGCCGCTTTTCCAACTTACAGGCTCGGGTTGATTTAATTGCTCATCAGCAACAAACAGTTGTCAATCAGCTTACCCAAACTGTCCAGCGACTGAGCCGCTTGGCTCCTCCGGCATCTCCCGGTGGGTCAGCTTCCGTCTCTCCCTCGGTAAGTCTCAGTAGCTCGGGTTCGCAGACCCAACTCACACCCATCCCAACACCGGCGTGCTTCACCAGGTGACTCGGTGAAGCGAGGGGGTTCCTCCTGCAGTGTGAGTCGGTGTTTGAGCGCGTTCCCGGAGACTTCCCGTCCGATCACAGCCGAATTGGGTATATTGCTAACCATCTGGGAGGGCGAGCGTTAGCTTGGGCCTATGCCGTCATGGCAAGACCCAGCTACGCGAGCCTGACCTATGCCCAGTTCGTGCGCGAATTCAAGGAGGTGTTTGACCATTCCGCTCGCGATGGCATTCACGCTGCCCGGTTGTTGGATCTCCGTCAGGGTAGTCGGTCTGCCGCCGACTACGCTGTCGACTTCCGGGTGGCAGCGGCGGAGGTCGGGTGGGGCGAAGCGGAGCTCTGTGGCCTCTTCACTCGCAGCCTAAACTCCTCCCTGCAGGACGAGCTGGCTTCCCGGGAGCAGCCGGATAAATTAGCTGATCTGATAACTTTAGTTATTAATGCTGATAATAGACTCAGGGAGCGGGCCGCCGAGTGCCGGACTTCCGGTTGCTCAAGCGGGGCTTCTGCCTGGGTTCCTCAGTCTCGCCCCCTGGCGTTACCCACTCCTGGGTCCGCCGATGCCTCAGAGGCAATGCAGGTGGGTCGGGCCAGGCTTTCGCCTGCGGAACGACAGCGCCGCCGGGAGCTGTCCCTCTGCATGTATTGCAGAGGGGATCAGCACTCAATGGGGAATTGTCCGGTTTGGTCAAAAGGGGAACGTCCGCGAGTCGCTCTAGGGGGTCTCGCGGATGTCTCCCATTCTAGTTCCCTCACCAAATGCATCCTCACGGTTAGGTTTTGTCACAACTCCACTGCGCACATCACACACGCACTGGTGGACTCAGGGGCGGAACAAAATTTTATTTCACAAGGCCTGGTAACCCGCTTGGGCATTCCTTGACAAGCCCTGCCATCTCCCTTGAAATTAATCACCCTTGCTCACTCGCCCTTAGTGATTGTTACCCACAAGACTAGACCGGTCCCGGTGATCATCTCCGGCAATCACAGGGAGGACCTCAGCCTGATCGTGCTACCCACCTCGTCCTCTCATGTCATCTTGGGTTATCCCTGGCTGCGGCTCCACAACCCCGTCCTAGACTGGCAGTCCGGCAGCGTCCTCTCCTGGAGCACTTTCTGTATGAGCTCCTGTCTCCAGTCTGCCGCCTGTGCTCCCTCGGTGCCGCACCCAACGCCTGACTCACCGCCCCCGGACCTATCCTTGTTGCCTCCTGAGTTCCATGATCTCGGACAGGTGTTCAGTAAGTCTAAAGCACTGTCTCTCCCCCCCCCACCATCCCAACGACTGCGCCATAAACCTCCGCCCGGGGGCGCCGTTGCCATCTGGCCGCCTCTACAGCTTGTCTGCCCCGGAGCGTGAGGCCATGGACGTTTATATTAAGGAGTCGCTCAGCGCAGGCATTATTCGACCATCCTCGTCCCCGGTTGGAGCTGGGTTCTTCTTTGTGGGGAAGAAGGACGGGTCCCTGCCCCTTTGTATTGACTTCCGGGCGCTGAATGACATCACCATCAGAGACAAGTACACGCTGCCCCTGATGGACTCGGCCTTCGACTCCCTCCAGGGGGCCACCTGGTTCACCAAGCTCGACCTGCGCAGTGCCTACCACCTTGTACGGATCCGGGAGGGCGACGAATGGAAGACGGGGTTCCGGACGCCCAGTGGCCACTTCGAGTACCTGGTTATGCCGTTTGGGCTTACCAATGCGCCGGCTGTCTTCCAACGGCTAATCAACGACGTTCTTCGGGATTTCCTGGGGGTCTTCGTGTTCGTGTACCTGGATGACATTCTAATCTTCTCCCGGTCCAGAGAAGAACACCAGGTCCATGTGAGGCGGGTCCTTCAGCGCCTCCTGGAGAACAGGTTGTATGTAAAGGCAGAGAAGTGTGAATTTTTCACCAACCAGACTTCCTTTTTGGGGTTGTAATTGCTCATAATCAGGTCCTCCCCGACCTGGCTAAGGTCAAAGCGGTGGTGGAGTGGCCTACCCCCTCTTCCAGGAAGCAGGTGCAACAGTTCCTAGGCTTTGCTAACTTCTACCGCCACTTTGTACCCAAGTACAGCGCCATCTCCGGCCCTCTGACCCGCCTCACCTCCCCCAAGGTGCCGTTCAGGTGGAACGAAGAGGCTGCCTCAGCCTTCAGGGCTCTGAAGACGGAGTTCGCATCCTCCCGGGTCCTCACCCAGGTGGACCCCACCCTCCAGTGCTTGGTCGAGGTGGACGCATCTGACACAGGGGTGGGAGCAGTGCTTTCCCAGCGCTTGCCAGCGGATGGGCAGGTACGCCCCTGCGCCTTCTTCTCTCGTTGCCTCTCCCCCACTGAACGGAACTATGACATCGGGGATCGGTAGCTCCTAGCAGTGAAGCTGGCTCTTCAGGAGTGGCGCCATTGGCTGGAGGGGGCTTCTCAGCCGTTCGTGGTGTGGACCGACCACAAAAACCTGGAGTACCTGAGGACGGCCAAGCACCTGAATGCCTGCCAGGCGCGTTGGTCGCTGTTCTTTGGTCGCTTCAGGTTCACCATCACCTACTGGCCTGGATCCAAGAATGGCAAACCAGACGCGCTCTCCAGGCAGTTTGAACCCGAGGAACCGGTGGACCGTGAACATACCATCCTTCCATCCTGGTGTGTTGTGGGGGCTGTTGCATAGGGAATAAAGGCCAAGGTCCGAAGGGCACAGGAGGCGGAGCCTGATCCTGGCGGCGGTCCAGTCGGGAGGTTGTTTGTCCCATCGTCGGTCCGGGGCGACATCATCCATTGGGCCCACACGTCCAAGTTCGCTTGCCATCCTGGTACCTCTCGGCTGGTGGAGCTTATTCAGTGGTCTTTCTGGTGGCCGGGTCTCAGAGGTGACGTCTCCAATTACGTCCGTGCCTGTCCTCAGTGCGCCGTGGGTAAGACCGCCACTTCCCCTCCAGCGGGTCTCCTCCACCCGTTACCGGTTCCCGGGAGACCATGGTCCCATGTGGCCTTGGATTTTGTTACCAGCCTTCCTAAGTCTAATTCCTACGACACCATCTTGACCTTTGTTGACCGGTTCTCCAAGGCGGCCCACTTTGTGCCTCTCCGTGGGCTCCCCTCGGCGCAGGAGACGGCCGAGCTGCTGACTCAGCATGTGGTTAGGCTGCATGGGATCCCGTTGGACGTGGTCTCGGATCGGGGACCCCAGTTTGTTTCCAAGGTGTGGGGCGCCTTTTGTAACGCACTGGGGGCCACGGTGAGCATGTCCTCTGGACACCATCCCCAGACCAACGGCCAGTGTGAGCGCACGAACCAGGAGTTGGAGGCAATCCTGCGCTGCGTCACTTCGTCCAATCCGTCCTCCTGGAGCATCTGCTTACCCTGGGCCGAGTACGCCCACAACTCCACCCTTTCCTCGGCCACCGGCATGTCCCCTTTCCGGGCGTCCTTGGGGTACGATCCACCGCTGTTCCCGGAGGAAGCAAAGGAGGTGGCGGTTCCTTCGATCCAGGCTCATGTAAGGCGCTGCCGGCGCATTTGGACTAGTATGCGCCAGGCTCTGTTACGCACGGCGGAGTGCAACTCTCGCTTTGCCAGTCGCCACAGGAGGGCCGCTCCCGAATATCAGGTGGGTCAGCGCGTTTGGCTGTCAACCAAAGACATCAAGTTGAAGGCGGAGAAGAGGAAGCTGGCGCAACATTTCATCGGGCCATATACCATCACCAAGATCGTTAACCCGGTGGCTGTGCGCTTGGCTAACCCCCCCTCCCTCCGGGTCCATCCTACCTTCCATGTGTCTCGTGTTAAACCTGTGCTGTCTGACCCTCTCTGTCCTCCTCCCAAGACCCCTCCTCCCCCCAGGCTGCTCGATGGAGATCCTGCTTGGAGTGTCACGGCCATTCTGGATGCCCGCCGCCGTGGCCGCGGTCTCCAGTACCTGGTGGACTGGGAGGGATATGGCCCGGAGCACAGGTCCTGGGTGCTGCCGTCCTGGGTGTTGGACGGCAGTCTCATCACGGAGTTCCATCGGACGCACCCAGGTAAGCCAGCGCCAGGAGGCGCTGCTCGGGAGGGGGGGGAGTACTGTTACACCTCGCTCTCACCGGTCATCATTACCAGCTGCGCGCACACCTGCGCCTCATCGGCGATGAGCTACATCTACCCCTCTGCCCTCTGCTTCGGCCTGGAGTCATCTTCGCATCTACTCCCCAACACGACGACTGATCCGGTCTCCACCGTCAGCGCATTCTGCACGTAAGCTACCATTCATACCCTTACCTTCTCTCCAGTCCTTCCCCTGTGCACAGGTGGATTCCCAGGTGGCGGCTTTTCCCTCTCCTCGCCTCATCTCTGCCTGCATGGCTCCGACGCGTCAAGGGTGCACAGCCGCGCTGTCTTCCAGGACACAGCTGTCAAGCTAACGCCAGCCACTCGTCTCTCTGCACGTAAGCAAACGTAACAAATTATTCCCACGGTGTGGTCGGCTACAACTAACCTCCTGCTCTGCTCTCCCCTCAGGGTTACCTGGTCGAACGGCGAGCTGTTCCACCCACTATGCACGATGTCCTCCCACACCACATCTTCATTCCCACTCACGCACTCATACACCTTTAGTGTTTAATAAAAGCATTAAATCGTCCCGAGCCCGTGTGCGTGTGTTCCCTGAGTCCAAGGTTCTGACATAGGTATGCCTACCCTTGAAAACAACTGGATAAGGCAGTTGGCAACCTGCCTAGCCTTAATAGATTTCAGGGGAAAGGCTTCTGGGTACCGAATCGCATAGTCCCAAATCACCAGAATGTATTTATTACCCGAGGAACTTCTCTCTAGGGGACCAACTATATCCATCCCTATTCTGTCGAATGGTGTTCCAATAATGGGTAACGGTTGCAGTTGGGCACGTGCTACTCCCCTAGATGCTGTAATCTGACATACTGAGCATGTCGTGCAGAAGTCCTTTGTCTGGGTATACATTCCCGGCCACACAAACCTTCTAGCAATTCTCTGTAGAGTTTTTTTGGAATACTAGATGACCTGCCCAAGGGATAACATGTCCCAGTTCCATGATTTTTGGTGTGAGGTCCTGTAGAAAAGCTATGGCCATAACTTCACCGTGCTGTTGTTATAAAATGCCCTTTTTAATGACATACAAGGCCTCAGCCAAACAATCAGTTTTACCGTGTTTCACACCCTCAATCTCCGAGACTTTATCAAACCATGGTTTAAGTGTTGGGTCAGCTTTCTGCAATGTAGCTATGTCAGGAGGGATGACAAACTCTACTGACTGGCTTAATTGTGGTGTTTCTTCACCCAAGTTCTTTGCTGACACTAACACCTTGTCTCTTCTCTTCTGAGCCTTGGATTTGGGTTGCTTAATAGGGCCTGCCTCTATCTCAGAATCATAAAATGGTAATTCCTGAAGAGCATTGGCAGCCCTCTGTGCCCTCTGTGCCCTAGTTGTCACCATATTACAATTTTTCACCACAGGTGTGTTTACTCTCTGCTCAACAGCGCCACCTGCCTGTCTCTCCTCCGTTTGTTCCTCTCTAACCTGTTGTATGATGTCCAACAAAGTTGGAACATCATTGCCAAGAATAACAGGATACGGCAAATCAGGCACAAGAGCTACAGGAAGGAGATAAGTTTGACCCCCTACTGTTAATTAAACCTCAGCGGTCGGGTACAGTTTCTTATCCCCATGGACACAACTGATATTTATTTCTGAGTCATTCCACAAATCCCTAGGGACCAAACTAGGTAGCACAACTGTTTGAAGACATCCTGAATCTAACAGGGCCTCTTCACACTGACCATTAAGCAACACTTTTGTTTTATATACTCCACTGTGCACTGAGGCTGAACAAGTGGGTCTAGGAACTGAACATAAAAGTGACGGTTTCTGATTCTTTATGGCAGGACATGAGTATTGGGTGTGACCGATTTTATTGCACTGATAACAGCGTATATCCTTATTTGAAACAACTCGTGACTTTTTGCTATTATCATATTTGCTGTTTATGATCTGACTGGGCCTGGAATACAACCTATTTCGAGCTGGACCACCCCTTTCACCCTCATTAAACTCACTCTGAGTGGTGAAAAATCTGTCACGGCCGAGAGTAGGTCTCCTGCTCCCTGGCTGACAGAAAAACCTCTGCCAGACGAGCAGCGTCCTCTGCAGTCTTCGGGTCCCGCTCTTGTATCCAGACTCCCAGTTCCGGGTTCACCATGTGCAAAAACTGTTCCAAAATTAGTTGTTCCATAATGTCTTTTAAAGATAGGGTCTCTGGTTTAATCCATTTATATAACAAGTTTTTCAAACGTACATAAAGTTCACGAGGGGTTTCGTCCTGATAAATGTCCAAGGACCGAAACCTCCTCCTATAAGTGTCAGATGTGATTTCAAATTTACTCAAAATAGCTTCTTTAACTTTTCCATAATCATCTGTGTCAGCAACATCCATCAAAACATATGCGCTCCGCGCTTTACCTGTAAGTAGAGGAGCAAGGTGGATAGCCCACTCTTCTTCCCTCCGGCGGCAGACTGTAGCGATCCTCTCGAACGTTGTCAGGAAATGCTCTATGTCGTCCTCGGGTGAGAGAGGATTCAACCTGGGCTCGTGGTGCACTGGTGTCCTCCTCGGCTGCACCTGAGAGCGGCTTCTTCCTCCAGCTGGCGATCCCTGAGAGTCAGCGAACGCACCACAGATTTCACCAGGCTCGTTAGCTCCTCGAGCTCGCCCAGTCCGCTGACTCCCGGCTCCTCATCCGTCATACCTGCATCCAGGTCAGACCGCTCCTCCTCCCTCACTTTCCTTCTGGCCATGGGTTCTTTCGTCCACCGAATGCTACGACGTGCTCAGCACGGACCACTGCTGCCACCAAATGTGACAAATGATAGCGGGGCAAGGCAGATTTCTATTTTCAATTTGTCCAATTTATTTCAACTTACAAATAATAGTCTCCAGTCTCTCAGGAAATCATCTGACACAGTCTTTCAACAAAATCCACTTCATCAAGCACTCTGCAATCAGCAATCAGCAATGCAATGCATGCAATACCACGTTACTGACATAACGCACGGCTCAGGAGACGCACACACACAGGCTTAGAGTAGTTCAAAGAGTTTATTAACAGCAGGAGTGAATGAGTGCGTGTCTGCGGGATGTAAATGTGTTGGTGATGGTGTCTGCTCCAGGCAGAGAGGCAGGTGACCGTACAGCCGAGCAACCCTATGGAGAGAGCACAGGGAGAGGGTGACGGGCATACACCAACACAGGAGGGATTTATGGCGAGAGAAGGACTTACTTGGTGGGTCAGCACAGCTGGCACAACAAGGGGGCGAAGCCCGGAAGACAGCCACCTGGAGAGCTCTGTACAGCAGCGAGGATTGGGCGATGGAGTGGAGATGTCCGCCGCTGGGGAATCCACCTGTGCACAGGGGAGAAGACTGAAGAAAAGAGGTAAGCGATCTTCTTACCAAAATGGTGACGCTGAAGGGAAGTATGCTCACAACGGTGAGGGACGAAGTCTGACGGCTTCAGGCCGAGCCTCCGGGCGAGACGGCCTTTATCCCTCGCCGCTGATGATTGTCAGGTGCGTGAGCAGGTGGCGCCGCTGATGAATGGCGCGGCGTGACAGTACTCCCCCCTCTAGCAGCGCCTCCTGGCGATGGCTTATCCGGGTGCGCTCGGTGGAAGTCCGCGATGAGCGATGGGTCCAACACAAACGACGGGGGCACCCATTGTCGATGCTCGGGCCCATAGCCCTCCCAGTCCACCAGGTATTGCAACCCACGACCTCGGCGCCGGGAGTCCAGGATGGAGGAGACGGACCAGGCCGGATGGCCACCAATCATCCGGGGCGCGGGTTGCGCTGCAGGAGGAGGGCAAAGGGGGTCAGTGACTGCCAGTTTCACCTTCGACACATGGAAAGTGGAATGGATGCGGAGGGAGGGGGGAATAGCCACGCGCACAGCCACCGGGTTGATGATCCGGGTGATGGGAAAGGGACCCATGAATCGCTGTGCCAGCTTCCTCCTCTCGCCTTTTAATGTGACGTCCTGGGTAGACACATACACGAGCTGCCCAACTCTGTACGCCGGGGCAGGTCTTCTGTGCCGGTCCGCCACGGTCCTGTTGCGCTCCGCCGTGCGTAAAAGCGCATGACGCGCGGCAGCCCAGGTGGAGCGGAACTGCCTAAGGTGCGCCCTAACAGAGGGGACAGTCACCTCGTTCTCCTGCGCTGGAAACAGCGGGGGGTCGTAACCCAGGGACGCCTTGAAGGGGGACATCCCCGTTGCAGAAGAGCGGGCGGTGTTGTGGGCATACTCCACCCAGGCGAGATGGTTGCTCCAGGACGTCGGCTTGGATCTAGTAACACAGCGGAGCGCAGCCTCCAGCTCCTGATTGGTCCTCTCACACTGCCCGTTAGACTGGGGGTGATGGCCGGAGGAGAGGCTCACCTTGGCTCCGATGGCGTTACAAAAGGATCTCCAAACCTCGGATGAAAATTGGGGGCCCCGGTCCGAGACCACGTCCACCGGAATCCCGTGCAGCCTGACCACGTGTTGGACGAGGAGGCCCGCCGTCTCCAGGGCAGTAGGGAGACCTCGCAGGGGAACGAAGTGCGCCGCCTTGGAGAAACGGTCCACAATGGTCAGGACGGTGTCAAAGGAGTTGGAAACGGGGAGTCCGGTGACGAAGTCCAGTGCGATGTGCGACCAGGGCCTGCCGGGGACGGGCAGAGGCTGGAGCAGACCCGCTGGGGGGGCATTTCCCGACTTGCTGGTGGCACAGATTGGGCAAGCCCGGGCGTAGCGGGCTGCATCCCTCCGCAGGCCTGGCCACCAAAAGGACCGCTGGAGGAGGCTGATCATCCGAGAGGTGCCGGGATGACAGGTGAGCCGGGAGGTGTGGAGCCAGTGGATGACCTCTCCTCGGACCGCAGATGGGACGAACAGTCTTCCCTCCGGTCCGCCGCCAGGATCAGGTTCCACCTCCTGCGCCTTCCGGATCTTGTCTTCAATGTCCCAAGAGATGGCACCGAGGACGCACGACCTGGGCAGGATAGTGTGGGGCGTCTCCTCAGCCTCCACGGGGGTGAACTGCCTAGAGAGGGCGTCAGGCAGGCCGTTTTTGGAGCCCGGCCTGAAGGTGATCGAGAAGCGGAACCTGGCGAAGAACAAAGACCAGCGCGCCTGGCGGGCATTCAGGCGCTTGGCAGATCGTAAATACTCTAAGTTCTTGTGGTCCGTCAGGACCACAAACGGCAGGTCCGCCCCCTCTAGCCAGTGGCGCCACTCCTGTAAGGCGAGTTTAATGGCCAGGAGCTCTCTGTCCCCCACATCGTAGTTCCTCTCCGCCGGGGACAGGCGCCGGGAGAAGAAGGCGCACGGCCGTTTGGCGCCATCGTCAGGTGACCGCTGGGATAACACTGCTCCCACTCCCGTGTCCGATGCGTCCACCTCCACAATGCACTGCAGCGCGGGGTCGACCTGGCGAAGGACCCGGGAGGAGGAGAACTCCGCCTTCAGCGCCCTAAAGGCAGCAGCGACCTCTTCAGTCCACCGGAACGGGACCTTCGGGGACGTGAGGCGGGTCAGCGGTCCGACGATCGAGCTGAAATTTGGGACAAAGCGGCGGTAAAAATTGGCGAAGCCAACAAACTGTTGCACCTGCTTCCGGGATGCGGGAGTAGGCCACTCCACCACCGCCTTCACCTTCTCTGGGTCTGGGAGCACCTGATCTTGAGCGATGATGAATCCCAGGAAGGATGTGGTCCTAGCGTAGAATTCGCATTTCTCAGCCTTCACGTACAGACGATTCTCCAGCAGTCTTTGGAGGACCCGCCTCACATGGACCTGGTGCTCGTCCCTGGACCTGGAGAAGATAAGGATGTCATCCAGGTAGACGAACACAAAAAGGCCGATGAAATCCCGGAGGACGTCATTAATGAGGCGCTGAAAGACGGCAGGAGCGTTGGTCAGCCCGAACGGCATGACGAGATACTCAAAGTGGCCGTTCGGGGTACGGAAGGCTGTCTTCCATTCATCTCCCTCCCGGATCCGGACGAGGTGGTAAGCGCTGCGTAAATCCAGCTTGGTAAACCAGGTCGCCCCCTGGAGGGAGTGAAAGGCAGTGTCCATGAGGGGCAGGGTGTAACGGTCCCTCTCAGTGATGTCATTCAGCGCTCGGTAGTCTATGCAGGGACGGAGGGATCCGTCCTTTTTTCCGACAAAGAAAAACCCTGCCCCCACGGGTGACGACGATGGGCGAATAATCCCAGCGCTCAGAGATTCCTTCAGGTATGTATTCATGGTCTCCTTCTCCGGCGCCGACAGGCTGTAGAGCCGACCAGATGGCAGGGGAGCCCCCTGGCGGAGGTTGATGGCACAGTCATATGGTCGATGCGGGGGAAGAGACATAGCTTTCGATTTGCTAAATACCATACCCAGGTCGTGAAATTCTGGAGGCACCAGTGACAGGTCCGGAGGTGCTGTATCCGCCACAGGGGGAGCCGCGGATGGGGAGCAGGCAGCGGACTGAAGGCAGGTGCCCATACAGAAGGTACTCCATGCCGATACCCCAGCGGACCTCCAGTCCAGGACAGGGTTGTGGAGGCGTAGCCAGGGATACCCCAGGATGACGGGCGACACAGAGTTGGGCAGGACGTAAAATACCATCTCCTCCCGGTGGTTCCCTGAGATGATGACTGGGACAGGCATGGTTTGGTGAGAAACTCTCCCAAGGGAGGCACGGGAGAGATGGACCAGGGAGATGGGGTGTTTTAATGCCTGACAGCGGATGCCCAATCGGGTTGCCAGGCCTTGTGAAATGAAGCTGCCCTCTGCGCCCGAATCCACCAGTGCGTGGGTGAGGTGCCCAGTGGGATTGTGGCAAAAACGGATGGGCAGCTTTAATTGAGTGAGAGAGTCTAACCGGTTGGGATCCGCGAGGCTCCCTACAGCGATTCGCGGACCCCGCCGACTGGCTTTCCGCGGGCAACGCTCCACAGTGTGTTGGTCACCTCCGCAATACATGCAGAGGCCCAACTCACGGCGGCGTTGTTTCTCCGCAGGGGAAAGCTTGGTCCAGCCCGTCACCATCGGCTCCGACTCCTCGGGGCACAATGCTGGCGGCGCCGCCAGGGGGCGAGCTTGGAACAGGTGCGGCGAGACTCCACGAGGGCGAGAAGAAGAAGACTTCCGCCCCGAGGAGCGCTCGCGCAGCCTGTTATCCAAACTTATCGCTAAGGATGTCAGCTCCGCTAGCGTCCCAGGGATATCCCGTCCAGCCAGTTCATCCCTCAGATCACTATTGAGGCTGCGGAGGAACAGGCCACAGAGGGAGCGTTCCTCCCAGCCCAATTCCTCCGCCGCTACCCGGAAGTCGACCGAGTAGTCCGCTGCCGACCGGCCTCCCTGCTGGAGAGCGAGGAGCCGATCGACCTGGACCGTCTCGGTTTGAGAATGGTCAAAGACCTCCAGAAAGCGCCTCACGAACTGGTCATAGGTGAGGGTGGCATAACTGGGCCTCGCCATTACGGCGTAGGTCCAAGTTAACGCACGCCCCTCCAGAAGATTCCCTATGTAACCAATCCGACTGTGATCCGAGGGAAAATCTCCGGGCACACGGTGGAACACGGACTCACACTGCATAATGAACCCCCGCGCTCCGCCGAGCTTACCGCTAAAGCGGGCGGGGGTCGGAATCGGTGTGAGCCGAACCGGTGCCACCGGAGCCGGCTGGACGGCCGCTGGAACAGCAGGAGCCGCGCCACCCTGACGAGCCGGGGGGAACGGCTGTTGAGGATCCAAGCGGCCCAACCGGTTAGTTAAATTCAATAATTGATTAAAGATCACCTGTTGTTGATAAGCTATTTGATCCACTCTAGCCTCGAGAGTGGAAAACCGGTGTGCGAGCCCGCCGTCCGCCGAGCCGCTCTGCTGAAGCCGTACTGACATAACGCACGGCTCAGGAGACGCACACACACAGGCTTAGAGTAGTTCAAAGAGTTTATTAACAGCAGGAGTGAATGAGTGCGTGTCTGCGGGATGTAAATGTGTTGGTGATGGTGTCTGCTCCAGGCAGAGAGGCAGGTGACCGTACAGCCGAGCAACCCTATGGAGAGAGCACAGGGAGAGGGTGACGGGCATACACCAACACAGGAGGGATTTATGGCGAGAGAAGGACTTACTTGGTGGGTCAGGACAGCTGGCACAACAAGGGGGCGAAGCCCGGAAGACAGCCACCTGGAGAGCTCTGTACAGCAGCGAGGATTGGGCGATGGAGTGGAGATGTCCGCCGCTGGGGAATCCACCTGTGCACAGGGGAGAAGACTGAAGAAAAGAGGTAAGCGATCTTCTTACCAAAATGGTGACGCTGAAGGGAAGTATGCTCACAACGGTGAGGGACGAAGTCTGACGGCTTCAGGCCGAGCCTCCGGGCGAGACGGCCTTTATCCCTCGCCGCTGATGATTGTCAGGTGCGTGAGCAGGTGGCGCCGCTGATGAATGGCGCGGCGTGACAGTTACTCGATATCTCACACCTGTTATATAATGCACGAGATAATTAGAGGTGATTAGCCCCTACCATAACCCCAGGTAAAACAATCATCATTCCTATTCTTAACACATACCCACTAACATCTAAAAGTACATAAATAATTTCCCCAAGCATACACAATATAAATATAAATAACATACAATAAATAACAATATAAATAATTCAATAAATACCTTTAACCCCTATTTACAAATATTAAACCACCCCTCTAACTTACCATACATGTTTTCTCCCTGCTGGTGTCCTATATAGGGCCCTCAACCCCTCGCAGAGTCTTTTGCCTGGACACCCACAGGAAGCATGTTGGCAAAGGTATGTGAAATAAATTATTTTACCAAATACTTAATCATAACCATTATCTCCTAAGGGCATTCAAATTAACATAGACAAATCCCAATTACTGTGTGATCTTTAACAAATAATCATACTGACATTTACAACAATACAGATATAATATAATCACACAATATCACAAGTCATACAGTGGTGACATTCCATCGTCACAGAATGCCATTTACCATTTAATATGTCCCATCAGTGGCAAAGGCTACTGGGAAATGGGAGGCCGAAATGGCCCTGGCTGTCTGGACATCCATTTACTGGTCACCCCAACAGTTTACACCTTAAATGGTGTGTTTGTTATTCGTCTAAACCTTTGTCATAAATCGTGTGTGTCCACCCATGTGCAGTTTTAATACAGTCGATCCATTCATTCATTCATCTTCAGCCGCTTAAAGCCTTGTTCATACTACACCTCCCCTCTGGTGCTCTGAGATATATGTCCGCTTTGAATGAGGCTGGTACAAATGTGGCTTTGCATATACTTCATTTTTTCGTCTACAAAGCCAAGCGTTTGATGCATGTGCATAACCGTCATTTGTAACTTCACCACAGCTCTATGGGTACCAAAAATGTGCTAACACACCAGTTTTTTCACCAGCTATATAAAAGTTAAGAAATGCGAGAACAATGCACATTTCTTTGTAGCAACAACAATGGCGCCATTTCGAGGAAGAGGAGGAATTACCTTTATTCAGTACTCTTCTCCACTTAAGCTGCTGTTGCTGCAAAATGATTCATGTATGTTTATTCTTGTCTTCCTTGTCCTCTTTGTCTTCTTCGTCTACTTTGACTTTGTATGCTGTGTTGGTTGCACCACCTCTTGAATGGGAGATTCAGTCTTGTGCATGGGCAGTTAACGCGCCCAGGCACCGCGGTCACAAAATTTGGGCTGCACGCAGCCAGATACGGAGGGACCCCGTGGAGCATAGCGGACCAGAGACGATGACATAATTTTCATCACACAAGCCTCGCTGTCAAACCGACACGGACAGTGAAGGTGCAGCATAAACCCTTCTTAATCATTTTTGGGTCACAGAGGGGCTGGAGCAGATCCAACCGTCTCCCTCCTAATGGCAGAAACACTTCCATCATATGAAGGAATATAGTTAAATAGATGCACTCGACTGAAGACAGTGTGAGTGCCAACAGCGGCAGATGTGATGAACAACCACTGAAGATGTAGCATCGTTGCGCTGGGTGGGAGAAATCAGTGCATCTCTAATAAGACCAACTAAAAACATTATCCAGTAACACTTTATAATATAGCCCAAATTTATGGTACTTCCAATGAAAGCACAGGTGTAAGTCAGTAAGAACAATGAAACATTGGAGTAACAGTTGCAGGGGCAGTGGTGGCCTAATGATTAGGGATGTGCACTGATGACTGGAGGGTCATCAGTTCAATCCCTGGACTGGCAGGATCTGATCTGGGTGGGAAAGATGACATAGCAGTGTTTCCCCCACCCTCATTAACCACCGCTGTGGAACCCTTGAGCAAGGCCCTTAACCCCAGCTGCTCCAGTGGAGCTGCTTAGTGGCCACAGGTAAGTCTATGGCTGTACTGGGCAACTTACAGGTGTGAGTGTCAACAGGGCATCTTTGAAAATTAGAGGTTGCCTCTTAGTGGATCATCCCTGTTTAAATGAGGGTCAAACAAAAACAATAATTGCAGGTGCTTTCCATGAACATATACGTAACTCTTCTTTTTGCAGTATATGGATCTTAAATGTGTGTGTTATTGGGTTTAAATTATTGCTGCTGTAGACCAAATTAACCCATTTGGGGAAAATAAAGTTTATCTTGACCTTAAGCTCGAGTTACAAGGAAAACTCAAAATTTCAAGGAAACCTACTGTAAGAGATGTATCTGAATCCTATTTTGCAAGGGGCCCTAGGCAAGATTGTACTTTGGGACCCCATAATGCATAAATCTGATACACAAAAAGTAAACAGCCTTCCCATTTCCCAGCAGCTCTAAAGGCATATGTTAAATGTTGGAAAATAAGCACTGAAACGGTTATGCAGGTACAGATATTAAATAAATTATATTTAATATCTGTACCTGTAGGTGGGAGGGAATGAGATTTCTCTTCATTACACACACAGATAACTTGTCGGGGCACCAGTCCAGAAAGAATGGACAATTTCTTAATAATTCAATATTTGTACCAGCGATAAATCAGTCTCAACATTCGTGAATTCTCTGTGTTAATCAAGAGAATGGACACAGAAAAAATCAAGCAGAAACTTTAATGTACCTTTAATAGTTTAATGATCAAACTCAGCTTAGATAAGATATTACATTCAAGTGACTTTTAAGGCAATATGAAATGATTAACAAGTATCAAACACCGCATTAAGCTGTTGATGTATTACTGCATAATGTGTATTGTCAAACATTTGTGGAACCAAAGAAAACTATAGCTTAAATTGGCACTATAATGGAAAATGAAAAAGAACCATAAGATAGCTGTAAAACTGAATGGTTAGGAAAATTGGACACAATCTTATGAAGAAAATGATAAAAGTTATAAAAAGAAAAATTTGTGTTACTCTAAAAAGGAACAGAGATTGAGGAAAATTATGTTATGAATATGTATAAGAAAAAGAGAAATGGAGTTTTACTCCACGCAAGAAGTTTGAACTTTACAAAGAGAAGAGAAAAGTTTACTCTAAAAATACTGAAGTCAGAAGAAACCAAAAAGACTCTGAACTTAAAAAAAAACAAACAAAAAAAAACAAAACAAAAACAAAACTGAGTTTCTCAGATTTTAAAGAGTGCATTTCAAAAGAAAAAAATGTCTGGCAGTAAAAAGAACCAATTACAATTGAGAACTGGAGACAGGGAATGATTTAACAAACCTCTTGTCTAATCAGGAAAGGTCTCTGTCTGAAACTGACTAAAAGAATGAAAGAGGTGTCAACATGAACAAGACTAGCTGTTGATTGGCTTTTTCAAGTCAGATGGCCTACGGTATACAAAGTTGGATGGTTAGGCAGGAATTCACATTATAGAAGCTAAAATTAAAACTTCAGTGATTAATGACTACTTTTCATTATTACTATGATAAACATGCATAAAAAATTGCAATCTCATAGTGGCATACAGTGAATACAGTTTTGTTGTGTGATACTTTTCAAACATAAAATCCATTCAAATCAATGATTAATGAAACACTTCAAACCAGAATTGTCGATAGGAGTCAAGTCCTAACTTCCAGTGTGTCCTTAGCAGTATCTTCTGAGAAATAAGAGTCTTACGGATAGAAAGGTTAATTTCCTATGGGATTCTTTTTAATTTGAGGATGAGACTGTCATGAACCCCCATGCACTTTTACACAGTGCACAGAGGAGGAGAGACGGATTCATGCACAAGGTTACACTACAGGAAAATTTACTGACATAAAGTCCCAAGACTTGTGCAGATGTACACAAATATAAAGAGGAAAACTTGCAGTGACACAACATAACGTATTGTGAGCAGACCATGGTGTACCATGGCAGAGCAAAAACACAAGGGCAAGCCACTGTGTAACATGGCAGACAGAGTCAATAATCCAGCAATGAAACAAAGAACATGAGCTGGCTAAATACACAAACAGATGAACCATTGATTGGGAGCACCTGAGCGCAGGAGCTGTGCAGTAATCACAGGACAGAGAACAGCTGAGTATCAAGAGAGAGAAGGGGAGTGGTCTGGCTGGCAGACTGACAGGCAATGCACACACCAAGTGCAGACTTTCACGTGCTGCCTAACAGCCTGTCAGTCAAAACCCAAAGCAACACAACAACTCAGAAAAGATGCAAAATAACACAAGACCAGATAAAGGTAAACTAGACAATACACAGATGATAAAATAGGACACAAAAAGGAATCAGAATCAGATTCATTGCCATTGTTCATGTAGTACACAAACTAGGAATTTGTCTCGGTGCCATGCTGCAACATTAAAAACATGATGAGATAAAGAGATAAACTAAAAAAATTAAAAGACTAAAAACATGCAATAGTGTAGAATAATAAGTAATAATAATAATAATAATAATGAGTAATACTAGTCAAGGCAGTTTTAAATAAATTAGCAAGTAGCAGATAATATGGGGTACCACAGTGCAGTCGATAATGCAACAGAAAAACAGTGATGAATGACATGAGTCTGGTTGAGCTGCTGTATATAGTGCACGAGAGTCAATAAGTCACTTAATGTTCAGCAGTCTGATGGCAGAGGGGAAAAAGCTGTTCATGTGCCGGGAGGTTTTAGTCTGAATGGACCGAAGTCTTCTACCTGAGGGGAGGGGGGCAAACAGTACGTGACCAGGGTGTGAAGGATCGGCTATGATCCGGCCTGCATGCCTCCGGGTCCTGGAGATGTACAGGTCCTGGAGAGATGGGAGCTTGCAGCCGATCACCTTCTCAGCAGTGCGCACGACGCGCTGTAGCCTTAGTCTGTCCCTGGCAGTGGCTCCTGCGTACCACACGGTTATGGAGGAGGTGAGGATGGACTCGATGATGGCCGTGTAGAACTGCACTAACATCTTGGTGGGTAGCTTGAGCTTCCTCAGCTGCCGCAGAAAGAACATCCTCTGCTGGGCCTTTTTGATGAGGGAGCTGATGGTTGGCTCCCATTTGAGGTCCCGGGTGATGGTGGTGTCCAAGAAGCGGAAGGAATCTGCAATGGTGATGGGAGAGCCTGTGATGGTGAGGGGGGGCAGGGGGGGTTGTGACTTTCCTGAAGTCCACAATCATCTCTGCTGTCTTCAGAGCGTTCAGCTGCAGGTTGTTGTGGCTGCACCAGGACACCAGCTGGGCCACCTCTTTCCTGTAGACGGACTCGTCGTCGTTGGAGATGAGCCCGATGAGGGTGGTGTCGTCCGCAAACTTGATCAGCTTAACAGACTGGTGGGAGGAGGTGCAGGAGTTGGTATAAAGGGAGAAGAGTAGGGGGGAAAGTACACAGCCCTGGGGTGATCCGATGCTGATGCTAACAGAGTCTGAGACAGACTTCCCCAGCCGCACATGCTGCCTCCGGTCCGTCAGGAAGTCGGTGATCCACCTGCAGAGGGAGTCAGGCACGCCGAGCAGGGACAGCTTGTCCTGGAGCAGAGCGGGGCGGATGGTGTTGAATGCAGAGCTGAAGTCCACAAACAGGATCCTGGCGTAGGTTCCCGGGGAGTCCAGGTGCTGCAGGATGGAGTGGAGGGCCAGGTTGACTGCATCGTCCACAGACCTGTTGGCACGGTAGGCAAACTGCAGCGGGTCCAGGAGGGGAGTGGTGATGGACTTGAGGTGAGACAGGACCAGGCGCTCAAAGGACTTCATGACTACAGAGGTGAGCGCTACAGGTCTGTAGTCGTTAAGTCCAGTAATCCGTGGCTTCTTGGGGACAGGGATGATGGTGGAGGATTTGAGGCAGGACGGCACGTGGCATTGCTTAAGGGAGGTGTTAAAAATGTCTGTGAAGACAGGAGCCAGCTCTTTCGCACAGTGTCTCAGGGTGGAGGGAGACACACCGTCCGGCCCGGGGGCCTTGCGCGGGTTCAGTCTGGAGAACTGTCTGTGCACGTCCTGCTCACTGATGACAAGGGCGGGGGGGGGAGGGGGGGACCGCTTTTGATGAATTAGGGGCCGAGGAGGCAGTGGAGCTGGGTGGAGTGGGGGAGTTAGACACAGCTGACGAGGTGTCAAAACGGGCGTAATGTTGGGACAGTTTTTGACAAAGGGCTTTGTCATCCTGACCTTTAGAAGCCTGAGGCCGATAGTTGGTGATTTGCCTCAGTCCTCTCCACACAGAAGCAGAGTCATTAGCAGTGAATTGCTGCTGGAGTCTCTCAGAATACACAGATTTAGCTTTCTTCAGCTCTCTGTTAAACTGATATTTGACCTCCCTGTAGCAGTCCCTGTCTCCACTTTTCAACGCAGCTTCCTTCTCCTTCCTGATCTGTCTGAGCTTAGCAGTGAACCAGGGCTTATCATTAGAGTACCTCACCCTGGTGCGCGATGGGAGAATGCTCTCCTCACAAAAGTTGATATATGAGTTCACAGTGTCTGTGTACTCATCCAGATCATGTGTGGCTCCTTTAAACATGTCCCAGTCAGTTATTTCCATGCATGTGTTCAGTTTCTCTCCAGCTTCACTGGTCAATTTCTTCGTGGTGATCACAACAGGTTTAGTGAGTTTCAGTCTCTGTCTGTATGTGGGGATGAGGTGGACCATCACGTGATCAGATAGTCCGAGCGCAGCGCGGGGAACAGCGCGATATGCGTCCTTCACTGTAGTGTAACAGTGATCCAGCGTGTTTTTTCCTCTGGTTGGACATTTAATAAACTGTTTGTATCGGGGGAGCTCGTGACTCAGATTGCTCTGGTTAAAGTTAGTTAAAGTCGATACAAGGATCCGCTATAGAAGAGTAATGTACGGCCTTAAAATCCTCAAGGCCAAAGAAGAGACGCTCTTTCAAAGGTCAGTGTTCCACGTATGTCAGTATCACAGACAGGATGAACTCTCTTAAAAAAAAAAAAAAATTCCAGGCCAGTCATAACATGGCTTTTACACCTTTTAGAAATGTGTCTACCACCACCGTAATGTCTGCTTGCCACTTTCGCTTTGTCTCTTTTCCTTTCTCTTTAACCATTAGAGATGACACCTAACCCTGACAGTTTTTCTAATCTTAACCATTAGAGGAGATGACGCATAAACCTAACCTTCTCCTACCCTTAACCAGTGGAGTAAAAAATGTAAAAGCAATCCAAAAAAAGTCAAAGTGACAATCAGTTCTGTGTGGGACGGGAACTTGTGGACTGTTGGTTCAGCCTGTGGTTGAAACCACTGGTATTTTTTTCTTTCCGTTGCTCCCTTTCGGGACCGCCACCATCACTTTATATTTCGATGATCCGCATGTTGATTTGGCAAGGATTTTTACACTGGATGCACTTCCTGACGCAACCCTTCCCTTTTATCCTGGCTTGGGACGGCACAGGGAGTACACTGGCTTGTGCACCCCCTGTGGCTGGGTAACCAACTTTCCTTCCTCCATTCTATTTTTGCTGAGCACCAGGTTAGAAGGCAGGAAGTACCAATTTTGTATGGTCTTTGGTATGAACCCACACCTCCCAGTTGTGGGGCGTATGCTCTACCTCTAGGCCACCACTCCGGTTTGAAACCACCAGTAAATAACCATCTGCAAACCAATCAAATGAGTGTAAAAGCTTTGTTAAAATGGGTGTTTTGCGCAGTGAGAACAGTGCATTCTTTTCATTCATATGTAGAATAAAAATGGGTGGTTGATTTCCCACAAGCGTATCTACCCCATATCTCAGCTGCCTGTTTTTGTTGTTTTTGCGCATGTGTGCTTTTGTTATTTTATATACGTTTTTTTGAGGTGGCAGAAAATGTGCATTTGGTACGAGGTTTAGTGAGATCACGTTGAAAAAAAATCATATTTTCAGTCATAATTTCAAGGAATATGTAACGCACATTGGGCCTCGTGCAAAAACATGTTTGTATTAGTATGTGTAAATCACGTGTATTTTGTTAGTTAAAAAGTGTTAGTTTTCATGGTGCGGTCCTCACGGACCGCAAATGAGACGCTATAGGCCGCCGGTGAGTTTGCATAATTTATTAAAAAAAGACAAATGACAAAATAATGAGCCTCGTAGAGCAAAAACACAACTATGACTGTGACTAAGACTATGGACAGAGGGAAACAGACCCAGAAGGAATACACTTACTGTGAGACGAACGAGATATGAATCTGAGATGGAGGTTTGACGAGGGGATGTTTGATGAGGTCGCAGCCCGGAGTAACCTAAGCTGCTCCCTTAAGTAGGGTTAAGGATTAAACAGCTGATGAGGCAGTCATCAGCTCAATGCAATTCAGCTGTCAGAGGAGCTCAGCTCTGGCAGCCGGAAGCCCCTCTGAGATGCTGTCAAAATAAAAGCTCGGAGAGCCACAGGGAACGTCAAATGGGAGGAAAATACTGCATGACCCAAGCGTGGACAATATCGGCTCACAGATCATGACAATACTCCCCCCGAACGGCGCACTCTGGACGCCGCATGACATCCAAGCCTCCCCCCCCCATCCAAAAGGCCCACCCAGGGTTGAAGGATGGGGGAAAAAGGCCAGGAGGGCGAGAACCAGGAAAAAAAAACCATCAAGACAAGGAACTGGAGAAAAAAGTGACAAGGGCGAATCCAGAAAATATAACATGGAGCAACTACAGAGCATGGGGAAAAAAAAAAAAAAAGCACAAAAATACTCCATAATGCACAGGTGGAAAAACAGACAGGACAACAAATGCAAATAACAGGAATACTAAGCCTACAGGCCACAAGCAGAAATACCAAGTCTATAGACCAAGATACACAGGCCCAGAAGAAATAAAATGGCAGCCACATATCATCCCTCAAACAGAGGAAGGGAGAAAAAAAAACCCACGCTAAATAGCGGCGAATACATACAGTCCAATACAGTACAAATAACAAAACACCACAGCGACCCTAATATTTCAGAGGAGAGGAGAAAAAAAAAACAGGGATGATGGCAAGCAGAGCACAATGAGACAACAATTAGTTCTGGTGGTCCACCTGCGTCCAGCGTCCAGATCACTGGCAGGGGGAAAAGGATGAGTTCAGGCGGTCTACCCCAGGTCCAGGCCCGGAGAAACAGTACCTCTGGCGGCCGGACCAGGTCGCCAAACAGAAAGTTCAGTTTGTCGGGTGGCCGACCCAGAACGCCAAACCGGCGAAACGGTTTCCCAGGTGGCCGACCAGCGTCATCAGGCCACCAGGACCACAGCGGAGAACTCGGAGGCGGCCTCCCTATCGCGAGGAGCAGCAAGGGAGAGCCAAGCCGATTACGGAGAATCCCCACGGCACCCGATGGAGGGAAAAAGGAAACGGGGGAAGGAAGAGGGAGCAGTCCAGCATCGATCGGCAGGGGATCTGCAGCTCCTGCTCCAAACTCCCCACGGACTGGCGCTGCACTTTCGTTGGAGCCCAAGCGGGACCATGCTGCACCCACGACGGACTCCGACTGGGCCGGAACAATACTCACGACGGGCCCCGACTGAGCGGAAGCAGCACCAGGGATGACCTCCAGACACAAACCCAGAAACTCAGAGGCGATGATTGGAATGGACTCGTCACCGGTGACCATGGGAGAATGCTCAGAAGAGAGAAGAAAACCGGGATCAGAATCACTGGCAGCAGCATAGTCAGCGAGACAAGCTCGGATGCTGCGGACGGCAGCTCCCGGCTCGTCTCCTTGAGAGACAGGCAAAAATGCTCCAGGATAGAAGAAAGAAAGACAAAATAGAGCACCTGCCTGATTTCAGGTTCCACCGCAGCTCTCGCACTCTGTCGATCCAGGTTCAGTGCGCAGAAGGTCCAGTTCTGGTTCCCACTTGACTGCGGCGGGCTCCACAGCCGGCATGATGGTGTCCACAGTCTGGGGATTCCCTGCCACTGACGTCCAGGCCGAAGGCCCCCACGGCGTGGTGGCAGGGAATCCGTGACCTGCCGGGTCAGACTGTCCCTCCGTGGAGACCCAGGGACACTTGCTCGTCAGCGCAGGCTCCAATTTGCAGTCCGCCCTCCTCCTCTGCCCGTGTCGTGGCTGCAGGGCTGGAACCAGGCTATCCAGGCCCGCAGGCTCCCTCCTCATCCAACGGCATAGTCCTGGCACCGAGGAAAGCTGAGGGGAAGGAGACACAAAGGTAACAGGTTCATAATTAATTACTGCAGCAGGTGGAGGGAGCTCGGGGGACTGTGAACCCCGAACTCCACCCCCAGGGATCAAACAAGGCAATTCACCCAGTGAAGAAAAAGAATGAAGAGATACTTGCCTGATCCGCTGAGGGCTGATGGAACCTGCTTCAGTGGACTTGGTTCTTCCCTTCCCTCGCTGGATGGAAATGGAGGACCCCCCTGGAAGACGAAGAGAAGCCGCTCGCACCTGGTGAGGAACGGGGGCAGCTGGAGATGGACTCGTGCAGCTCACAACAGCTGGGGGGAGCGTCAAGGAGGAGAGGGGGGCAGCTGAGGCGATCCGGGAACGAGGAGCTGACAGAACAGCAGGGACAGATGACCCAGAGGCGGAAGCTGCTGTGTTCTCCTCCTGTCGTGACACAGCAGCAACAGCTGGCTGGGAGGCAGAGTTCCTTCGGTGACCCGGAACTGGATCCGGATGGGGTTCTCGCTGAGGCTTACAACGGGCATTGTGATGACATTTTCTGGCAGAGGGCGAGGTGAAGATGAGGTCTGGGAAACGCCGCTCCTGCGCAGAAACAGAGGCGAGCAGGTCAGCATATTCGGGGTAATCATAAAGTTCCCGATTCCTCTCCACCAGCCTGACCACCGCCGTCACATGCTTCATGATCTGAGCTGGATGGGAGGCGAAGCGAGCTGCAGCCACTCGGTCCGGTATGGAAAAAGCTGTCCGCTGTAAATCCTCCAAGGGAATCCTGACTGACGTCTCTGTTGGGGATGACCCCTGGGTGGTGCGAACTCCTGGACTGGATGAGGGACAGGAATGGGATCCCGAAGCGAGGAGAAGGGATGCCTCCTCTTCGGCTTCCTGCCAGAGTTTCCCTTCAGCACACGGAGCTTCTCCCGGTGTGCAGAGATGTCTGCCATCCTTGCCGTGATTTCAGGGTCAGCAGCATAGTGAGGATGGCGGTTAATGGTCGCCTCAGTGAGGTTTAGGTACCAGCATGAGGCGCTGGGGACGGAGTGATGGCGAGCGCTGGAGATGATCCCGTCGATCTCAATAAGGGCCATCACCAGCTCGTAGCCCAGGTTCATGGCGTAGCCCTTGAGCGGTGCCATCTCCCAGCACACTGGTATGAGGAAGACAGGGAAAAACAAACAAGTCTAAACGATGCAAATTCTCGGTGACCGGCGTCTTGTTCTGGCTGCGACCTACTGTCATGGTGCGGTCCTTGAGGACCGCAAATGAGACACTACAGGCCGCCGGTGAGTTTGCATAATTTATTAACAAAAGACAAATGACAAAATAATGAGCCTTGTTGGGCAAAAACACAACTATGACTGTGACTAAGACTAAGACTATGGACAGAGGGAAACAGACTCAGAAGGAATGCACATATTGTGAGATGAACGAGATATGAATCTGACATGGAGGTTTGTTGAGGGGATGTTTGACGAGGTCGCAGCCCGGAGTAACCTAAGCTGCTCCCTTAAGTAGGGCTAAGGATTAAACAGCTGATGAGGCAGTCATCAGCTCAATGCAATTCAGCTGTCAGAGGAGCTCAGCTCTGACAGCCAGAAGTCCCTCTGATATGCTGTCAAAATAAAAGCTCGGAGAGCCACAGGGAACAAACACTAAATGTGAGGAAAATACTGCATGACCCGAGCGCGGACGATATCAGTGCTCAGACCATGACAATAGTACTAATGAGCGACTCCTAATTCAGCAATGTTCATATTTATATCCTCCAAACGTGTGTAAACCGCAAGCATAAAAATGGTGGATTACACCCATATGTGCATGAGAAATGAAGATTTGTGTTGCAGGCAGAGAGTAGACAGATTCTGACTGAAAATTTCACAAAAAAAAAAATATGTATTACACGCACCAAGAAGACGATTTACCAGACATCAAACAAATGACTGGCATCTCTAACAGCTGTTGTTTCCAAGGCAACCAGTCTTAATCCTACTGGCAAAAGTCACACTCTTTTTTGTGCAACAGCACAATCTAGTGGTAGAAAATAACACTGCAATGAAAACTATTTCTTAATTCCCTCATCCCCTCAAGAAACAAAACCCCATCACCTGGAGCAGTTGTTTTTTCTTGCCTTCTGATTGTTGCTCTGAGTGTTGCTATCCCTGTGCTGTTGCAATCCTGGAATTTCTCCATTGTGGGACTAATAAAGGCTTATCTTATCTTATCTTATCTTAAATAAAAAAAATCAAAAATGTCAGACACCATGTTATAACCAAACATATACTGTATATTGTCCTCTTACACTTTCCCCCACTTGATAAATGTCGTTCCAACATGTTTTTATACCTTTAAGCCTTGGACTACATCAGTGTGATAAAAGTCATACATGTATCATAGGCATATTTTTCTAAAGCTTCTTCTGAGTTAATGAGATACTTAGACGACTGTGCACTGAAGTCTATAATCATTCTGATATCATTAGTACTTTTGTGCCTAAATACTTTGACAGTCAATGCATATTTACACAGTTATAAGTCTATACAAATGGATTGGTTATCATCTTTTCTCAGTTCCACCGACTTAACACACACACAAATGGACATGTATGGCTAACATAGTCTGTGTTCTCCATTACCAAATACACATTAGGCATATAGGAACATTTTAGTTGAGGAAAAAGGTGTCTCTGAATTATTTAAAACTTTTGGACATTTTTCTCTACCACCACGGCTACTAGTAACTAATGACAGCTACTTCTTTGCTGAACACAGTTCTCTCTGTGAAACTCGGTTCTCCTAGTCTGTCATATGTAAACATCTGTGGCTGCCTTCTTTGTCTTTTTGGGTATGAATGGCTCTGCTCAATCTCAGGTGTGAAACAGTCCTGGGTGGTGGTGCTGTCAATCACAGCAGGGCTCTCCATACTGCCCTCACTCACTGGATGCAACTTTTACTCTTCAGCACCTTGCACAGGCTCACTTGTTTTGGAGGCGCTGCCCTCAGGTTGTGGATGGAATTCTTGAGCAGTGGAACTCAGGTATGTGTAGACCATGTGAGAATTCCTGCAGAAAACTCATCGTCGGATTCTTTTCATTGCAGGTTTTGATCTGTTATTGTGGCCACTTTATGTTTTTCTTGTGTTTGTGGCAGAGGTATTTGAGTCATATGTGGTGACAGGCAGGAAGTCACATGGTAAGAGCATGTTTCTGTGGAGTGTTCTGGTCCTTCACAGGGTCTGAGTTTGTTCAAAGGACCAGGCTAATCCTTTAAGTTAATATTGTGTTAATTATTGTCCTGAGTTGTCATCATTGTGTTTTTATCCTGTTATGATCTTCTGTTTCGGGTTTCCCTTATTTTTGACAGTGTTCTCAGTTCCCTACTGCATTGTCTGGTTTTGTTAATTTGCTGAATGCAAATTAACCTCATGCCCCCTCATGGATCGTCACTTTATCGTGGTGGGGGGTTTGCGTGCCCTAGTGATCCCAGGAGCTATGTTGTCAGGGGCAATTTGGCTCTGGTAGGGTCACCCAAGACAAACTGGTCCTGGGTGAAGGGCCAGACTAAGAACGATCCAACAGACTCTCAAGATAAATATTAGAACAAGGATTGATTGATTGATTGATTGATTGATTGATTGATTGATTTTTATTTGAACGTTCAGACAAAAAAGAAAAAAAAATTAAAACAAAAGTCAAAACCAAAAAAATAAAATGTTCAAAAGGTGGGAAGAAGCCAATGCTTATATACTCCATACCCAATAAATTATAATATCATTTTAGTCATTATTCATCCCACAATTACATTCATTATACAATACCATAATATAAAATACACCTTATAATTAACCCCTTGCACTCTTGTCAATTTCCCTAAAAACGCCTAAAAATAACATACCCAAAGTAAATCAAAAGCTGTTCTTCAACCCTTTGCAGCATCTTCATGGGGTTGGTCTCATTTAAAAGAAAACACTTTGAATTTTTTGGCAAAATAGTCATAATCTCTCTAAGTGCTCCTGCCACTGAGTAACAGTCATCTAAACATACTGAACTTGAAGAAAATAAAGTTTCCCTGTGTGGTATATATCACTCATATATTCCATACCTACATTTGTTAGAGCATGTGGAAATGTTTGGGACAGAATATACAAAGGAACTTCACACCTCTGAAAGAACAAAGGAATCTCACCGCCGTGTGAAGACTCATGACGTCACAGGATGCCATGGCAACAGACTCAACACCTTTACCCCCTAAAGCGAGAGGGGGAGTTCCCATCACCTCCCAAGACAGGGAGAGGGGATGGCAGGACAATGGGGATTAAGATAACGGGGAGATGTTACCTTTTTCAATGAGTGGCTCTGACGTCAGCTGTTTCAATGAGTGGTGCTATGCGTGCTTGTATTTAACCAGCGAGCGAAGCAGAGCTCTGTCTCTTGCCTTCTGCCAAGCTCTGCACCAGATGAGACAAGATAGAAGAGTTTGTTCATTAAAGACTCTACTTTTGTGATACAAAACCGCCTCGTTATTTCCAGCTCTTCTACACTGGTGACCTTGACGCGAGTATGGACCTGAGGCGTTCTTCAAGCGACTCATCCGCGGCGAATCTGACTTACGCCAGCGGCAACGCAGACGAGGGAACAAGCAGACAGCTGTTCCCCCCGGCAGAAGGTACCGAGAGAGCTCAACCGAGCTCCAGCACCGCCCGCCGTGAGAGCCGAGGCAAGGCACTCTCACCCGGCGGGCACAACAGTGATGGTGTGCACGAACGCCGTCGCTGTCCAGCTGCCAGACTTCTGGCAAGAAGACCCCGCCTCTTGGTTTCTACAGGCTGAAGCCCAGTTCATACTGGCGGGCATCACAGCAGACGATACAAAATTCTACCATATCGTCTCCAAGCTCGACTCCGCCACTTCGAGGTGTGTGCGGAGCTTGATCCGGCGACCACCGGCCCGGGACAAGTATGAGACGCTCAAGGCGACCATCGTGGCGAACTATGTCCCACCAGCGGAGGAAAGAGCCGAGAGGATCCTGGCGATCTACGGCCACAAAGGGGGCAATCCGAAGGCCCTCATGGAGGATTTGCTGCAGCTTAAGGAGGAGGACAACGACAATTTCCTTTTCCAGTTTATTTTCCTCAGCACGCTTCCACCACACATGAGAGGGACACTCACCAATATGAAGTGCGACACCCACCAAGACTTCCGCACACTGGCCAGCGAGGCTTATCGGCTCGTCAACGCCTGCAAGGAGTGGACACCTACAGCGGCATCCGCGGACCTCAAAACTGACGCCCCGAGCCATGAAGAGCCACAACCCACGGTGACAGCGGCGCGGCCCAAGCGTAACAAACAGATCGACGTCTGTTTTTATCACCAACACTTCGCCGAGAAAGCCCACAAATGCGTTCCCCCCTGCAAGTTCACGATGTCGGGAAAATGCCCAAGCCGAGGGCCGTTAACGGCAGCGGATCTCGGCGAGAAAAACAAGCTGTTATACGTGACGGATGGACACACAGGCAAGCAGTTCCTCATCGACACGGGAGCTCAGCTGAGTTTCGTCATGCCCTCCCACGCAGATCGAGCCATGGGCACCAGGGGCAATGGAGCAGTGGCAGCCAAAGGTTCGGACATCGACACGTTCGGTGAAAAGAGCCTGCACCTCCTCATTCACGGCCGCAGCTACAGATGGACATTTGTTGTAGCGGCGGTGAGTTTTAACTTGTTAGGCGCTGATTTTCTATGTGCACATGGGTTATTAGTTGATCTAGCAAATAGGCGCCTGGTTAATGCACTATCTTTTGCTTCTATTCCATGCTCAGCTCGAGTCTCTCCACCACCTGTGCAGGCCAACGTCACCACGGCAGGAGGTAAGTTTGAGCAACTCCTCACCCAATTTCCAGCACTCACAACCCCCAAATTTTCAGCCACTGTAGCCAAACACGGGGTTAAACACTTCATTCCAACAACGGGACCTCCCGTTTTTGCCAAAGCTCGCCGCTTAGACGCAGCCAAGCTCAACATAGCAAGGGACGAATTTGCAGCTCTTGAAAAATTAGGCATTTGCCGACGTTCAAAGAGCCCTTGGGCTTCACCACTTCACATGGTTCCGAAATCCGACGGTTCTTGGAGACCGTGCAGAGATTACCGCAGATTAAACAACGCTACAGCGCATGACCGCTACCCCATCCCTCATATACAGGATTTTTCACTGCATTTAGCGGGCGTGCGCATTTTTTCAAAAATAGACTTAGTCCGCGGTTATCACCAAGTTCCAGTCCGAGCTGAAGACATTCCTAAAACAGCGGTTATAACCTCTTTCGGCCTTTTTGAATTCCTGCGAATGCCTTTCAGCCTCAAAGGTGCTGCTCAGACTTTTCAACGTATGATGGACGCAGTCTTACGCGACCTCCCCTTTGTTTTCGTCTACCTCGACGACATGCTGATAGCCAGCTCATCGGAGGAAGAGCACGAGCAGCATCTCACTACCGTTTTTCAGAGGCTAGAAGAGCACGGATTAATAATTAATCCAGCCAAATGCAAATTCAGCGTATCGCAAATTGATTTTTTGGGACACAGAGTCTCCCCGAAAGGGGCAGCTCCGCTTCCAGACAAAATTCATGCGATAGAAGGTTTTCCACGGCCCCAAACGGTCAAATCGCTACAGGAATTTTTGGGGATGGTTAATTTTTACAACCGTTTCCTCCCTCATGCAGCTCAGCTCATGCAGCCCCTGTATGACGTGCTTAAAAAAAAGAGAGCTTCCAACGCGGTCGAATGGACCCCGGAACGCGAACGCGCTTTTGCGGAAGCTAAAAACGCCCTAGCTAACGCCACAATGTTAGTCCATCCAGATCCCTCGGCCCGCATTGCTCTAACCACAGATGCTTCAGACTTGGCCATAGGGGCAGTTGTAGAACAACTTGTCAAGGGGGTCTGGCAACCTTTAGCATTTTTTAGCAAATCGCTAAACCCGACGGAACGCAAATACAGCACTTTTGACAGGGAGCTGCTGGCGCTCCATTTATCCATCCGCCACTTCCAGTTTTGGTTAGAAGGGCGGAGTTTCACGGCTTTTGTGGACCATAAACCGCTCACTTTTGCTATGGCTAAAATTTCAGAACCTTGGTCGGGCAGACAACAAAGACAGCTAGCTGCGATTTCAGAGTTCACCACAGACATTCGACATGTAGCGGGCAAACTTAACGTAGTAGCGGACTGTCTCTCTCGCGCTGTGGCACCGCCAGAGCACGAGGAGACAGATTACACTGCTTCAGCAGCTGAGCTTTTCTCTAACGCAAACACATATGCAGCACCTATCCATGAAGGGATAGATTATGCAGCCATGGCGGAAGAACAAAGTAGTGATGCGGACGTGCGCGCGCTCCTGTCTGGACCAACAGGGTTAAGGCTGGAGGAAAAAGGGTTGCGCGGCGGCGTGCCCCCCCTAATATGCGATGTTTCAACCGGCCGACCTCGCCCGTTAGTACCAGCTGCTTGGCGCCGCTGCATTTTCGACGCAATTCACTCCCTCGCGCACCCAGGTGTACGCGCCTCGGTCAAAATGGTTGCCGAAAAGTTTGTGTGGCCAGGCCTGCGCAAAAACGTAAAAGAATGGGCAAAAACTTGCATTCCTTGTCAGCGCGCCAAAGTACACAAACACACAAAAGCCCCTCTGGAGCCTTTTCCAATCCCTGCTAGAAGGTTCGACCACATTCATGTCGACCTCGTGGGGCCGCTGCCTTCCTCCCAGGGTTTCACACACCTGCTAACAATGATAGACCGCACCACACGCTGGCCAGAGGCAGTCCCTCTAGCGGCAACTACAGCGGAGGAAGTCGCTCGCGTTTTTCTAACAAATTGGGTGGCACGTTTCGGCGTCCCATCAGACATCACGTCAGATAGGGGGCCTCAATTTGTCTCAGAGCTCTGGTCAGCCATGTCCAACAGTTTAGGGGCAACAATTCACCGTACCACCGCTTATCACCCTCAGGCTAATGGGTTATGCGAGCGTTTTCACAGGTCCTTAAAGGCCGCCCTCAGGGCCTCATTAACGGACACAAATTTGGTAAATAAACTTCCCTGGGTTTTATTGGGGTTGCGTGCGGCACCTAAAGAGGATTTAGACGCTTCCCCTGCAGAATTAGTCTTTGCTCAGCCTATCAGACTCCCAGGTGAATTTTTACCAGAAAACCCAGAACCAGGGCACCTCCCAGTCCCAAGGTTTTTAGGCAGTAACAGTCCGGACTCTCTCCACGGTCCAGCTCATCACTCCTTTCCGCGAGTTTTTGTTCCTCAAACTTTAAAAAACGCTGAGTTTGTTTTTGTTAAGCATGAAGCTCTAAAACCAACGTTACGCCCAGTATACGATGGCCCGTATAGCGTGCTGGAAAATGGTGACAAACACTTTGTGCTTGATTATGGGGATAGAAATGAAACGGTCAGCATTGACAGACTCAAACCTGCCTTCTTGTTGAGAGACGAACCCGCACAGCTGGCTCGAGCACCTCGGCGAGGTAGACCCCCCAAGGAAAAAGTCTCAGCCCCCAGGCAGGGAACAGATAATCTCTCTCCTTCCCACACTGCAGATTCCTCACAACAAGGTCCCAGCAGGACGCCTAAACCGACCTACAGCAGCTTTGGGAGAAGATTGAAACCCAGACTACACAGGGACTGATTACACCACTCTGCAAATTTTTGCTAATTGTGCCGCAACAGTTTAGGACTGATTCATGATTATACTATGCTGTTATGTTTTCACTGAATTCTCTTAGGAGCATGGCTGCTTGAAAGTTTCTTCTGTGGCAACGGCTGTAACACGTAGTATGTCTTAGTAATTACCCTAGACTGTGAATCTTTCTGTGTTCCTTCATAGTTGTTTGGGGGGCCTGTGGTATATATCACTCATATATTCCATACCTACATTTGTTAGAGCATGTGGAAATGTTTGGGACAGAATATACAAAGGAACTTCACACCTCTGAAAGAACAAAGGAATCTCACCGCCGTGTGAAGACTCATGACGTCACAGGACGCCATGGCAACAGACTCGACACCTTTACCCCCTAAAGCGAGAGGGGGAGTTCCCATCACCTCCCAAGACAGGGAGAGGGGATGGCAGGACAATGGGGATTAAGATAACGGGGAGATGTTACCTTTTTCAATGAGTGGCTCTGACGTCAGCTGTTTCAATGAGTGGTGCTATGCGTGCTTGTATTTAACCAGCGAGCGAAGCAGAGCTCTGTCTCTTGCCTTCTGCCAAGCTCTGCACCAGATGAGACAAGATAGAAGAGTTTGTTCATTAAAGACTCTACTTTTGTGATACAAAACCGCCTCGTTATTTCCAGCTCTTCTACACCCTGGGTGTTTTTTTTAGATACAAATGCTTGCAAATAACACACAGCTGTCAGATACTGGCTGGAAAATGCAACAGAAATGTAGAACCAAGTGTTATCCAGCTGAGGTCAAAATTTTGTAACAATACCACAAAAAATGAATATATTACACAGCTTTTTTCTCAGGTTGTTCCCAGGCGTTTTTGAACTGTGCCAAATTGTGCCAAATGGCACAGTTTGGAAAAACGTCTATAACTTTTGAATGATTCAACATAGAAGCTTGATCTTGGGCTCTAATGAAAGGTGACACTCAGGGCTGTGTGTGTGTTTGGGGGGGGGGTTTATTCATGAATGAATGAATAAATGAACAAACAAGCCCCCCCCACACACACACAAAGAAGCATGCCACGTAAAAAATGTGTGGCCTTTTT